>CM048921.1:37217844-37817844 GCA_026686955.1 Epinephelus cyanopodus | reverse complement strand
CTCAGTCCCAGATTCACAGCCATGCTGCTCCAAATATTAAGTAGAGCACCAAATGTGGATTAATCCGCAGCTGAAAGTAGTTCCACTCACACATTGACTCATCAGTATTAATATGGTAATCTAATAATGTAAAATACTTCAATAACAGGTACAGGTACTTTTATTTTTGATATATTTGAGTACATTGGAATGAATGACTTTTACTTGTAATGGAGTACTTATACATTGAAGTAAAAGGTCTGAGTGTTTCCTCCACCTGACAAAAACTGACACAAACAGAATTGTTTTTAACAATCAGTCATCAGTGGCTGCTCAGATAAATAGTGCTTTGTTTTTTGCCTTGTTGTACTGTTTTTTACAATCCCAGGTTCGCAAGCAGAGGCATGTGTGTGTGAGTGACTGTGTGTGTGCCAGGATAACTGACTGAGGGCAAAGGTCAGGCGAAGGGTCAATTAGAAGGAGCCTGCAGGCCGTTTCCACTGTTTACATTTTGCATAAAACATCACTACAGGAGGAGATAAGCACCACTGTTTTCCCTGTCTCTGAACTATTTGCATAAAATGCTTTTATCAGTTTTCACTCCTGTCACCGACACTGATGCGCTGATGACAGATTAACGATCACAGCCTCTTTTTTTCTTGTTCCTGGAAATGATGTGGCAAACCGGCATTTTGAACAATGTAACGGTTTGTGTGTTCGCTGCCTTTGATCTCTAACGTTATCTTAAGTCAACTTGAGACAGAGTTATATTTATTTGTTTATTTATTTATTTATTAGAAGCATCAAAGTAAAAGTGGTTTGAAAGAATGATGTGAAAAGAAGGTTTAAAAGGAAACATAAATATGTTTTTTTTTATCAAAAAGCATTCACATTCAATAATGTGCTCGAGTATTAGCATAAAAATATTCTTAAAGTACAATAAGTGAAAGTTCTCATTATGCAGAACAATCACAATCCAATATATATATTAATCATTTAGAATCGTCTTTATTTTGAGTCCCTTTGCAGCTGTTTTGTGCCTCTTTCTGGTTGTTTTGCCTGTTTTATAGTTTCTTTGCATCTTTTTGTATCTCTGTGGTCACTTTCAGTCTCCTTTTGCTCTGCACGTGTTAATTTGAGTGACATTTTGCAGGTTCGGCGAGGGGTCTCGTGACACTTTGGGCCCCTGGGCCTGTCAGTAATCCATCCATGGGTAAAACTACAAAAGCATTAGCCTCAAATATACAAAAAGTAAAAATAGTCATCATGCATAACGGCCCATTTCAGATTCATTTGAAATATTATATCAAAAAAAAGTTTAAATTTAATTTCTTAATATACATCATCTGTTGGATACTATGAATTTCCTCCCGGGCATATATGAGGTTTTATCCGAATCTACTGTATAATAACACATCATAATTTATTTATTAATGATAGTCTTTAATAACAAAAACTCAAATAATGTAGTGAAGTTAAATGAACAATGTTTCCCAAGAAAGTAGAAAGTAGCAGCAATTGGAGTAAATGTACTTTGTTCCTTTCCTCTGCTAAGAGTACAAAACTATTATTAGCATCAAAATATACTTATAGAACCAAAAGTAGAAGTACTCATTATGCAGATTATCCATTTTCAAAATAATATACATGACTCTTGGGTACTTTTGGGTAGCTTAATCTATAATAAATCAATAAATACTTTGTAATTTGTTGACTATAGTTTCTGAATCTGTGATGTAAATAGTAACTATGGTTGTCAACATGAATCGAGTTGACTTAAAATGACATTTGCCCCAAAATAGTGGTGAACGAGAGGTATAAAATAATATTACCATAACATAAACCTTAAAAATCTGAGTGATCGTACTGAGTTTAAGTTCTACCACTGGAAACAAACCATCACACCAAGCATCCATTTAATGTATGTGCTATGATATTTACTGGAGGGAGCACATCTCCCAAAATATTCAGATATGTCCCCACAAAAATACGGATAAAAATTAGATTAAAATTTTTTTTTTAAATGTATGCTACAACAGGCAACCGTGCACCAACATAATTACAAATTGCCATTATTATTAGTACCTGTATAACGGTGTGCTGCCGTGTGTGGTTACTGATAAAGCTATTTAAAAGTGGATTCTGTGTCCCCCAGTTTTGGCTCCATGACTATGAGCGTGTATTATTTCAATCAAAGAAGTTGCTCTATTGAGAAGGATGCTAAGCGATCAGAGCCCTGATTGTCTCCTCCAGAGAAGAAGAAAACATATGAGTACAATAAACCTCCCGATTGCTCCAAGACGTCCCCTCACAGTGTGGTAACCTGATGGTGTTAAACTCTGCTGTGTTTCACTGGTGTGAAAGGTTGAGCTGGGAGGAACGTGAGGCTCTCACACCTGAAAATATAAAGTGTTATTCCTCTGGTTTTAATGCTGTTGGCTCATCCTCCAGTGTGTATATGTGTCTATCTCTGGGCCTCATTGAGTTACACGACCTGGTGATGAGGGACGGACAGGGGGGAGAAAACACCTGCCTCACCCCTCTGTCCAACAAAGAGGTTATGTTCCAGTGAAAAGCCACCATAAACCTGGACACGGGCACGCAAGCCCTAATCGACCTGATCCCGAGGTGTCCCGTCTTCTCTGAAGTTGCTGCCAAGAAAGTCCTCCTCCCCTCCAGACCCCCCTCTATATACTCCGCTCCCCCGCTGAGCTCGGGCCTGCTGGTGTCTCAGCCCATCATCTTCAGGGTCCAAAAAAATGAAATGTGCACAAAAAGGGACGAGTTCATGTTCGGGCTCATGCGTGTTTGCAGCAGTGGTGAAAGATTCAGTTCTTTTACTCAAGTTCAAACACTGTAAAAAATCTCTGTTACAGGTAAAAGTCCTGCATTCAACACCAAAATATACTTTAAATTTAAAAAGTAAAAGCAGTCAGTGTGTAGTAAAATGTTCCCTGTCAGAGTTTTACTATTATATCTGCTAACGTGCTAATGAGCTAATGTGATTCACTTTCTATGCTGCGGGGTGCTTTAATCCATAAAACATATCCTCATTTATTAGTTCACACTCACATTCACATCTACGGCCACTTAGAGTCACCAGTTAACCTGCATGTATTTGGATTATGGGAGGAAGCTGGAGTACTCGCAGAAAATACACACTGAGCCCTGTCTATCTACACAGGGTCCTCGTCTACAAAATCCGCCATGTTGTGCTGCCGTGTTTCTACGGTAGCCACAAATGGACAAATTAAAACACTGGCTGTAGATGTAGCCATTCACGTTGCGCGTTTGCTCGTCAGCCATTGTAGTTAGCAACCTTTCCGTGACGAAAAACCAACCTGTTCTCATTCCCAAGTTGTCAAATACTGATTTCTGACACCGGACACCAATGATAAACAGGTATCGTTTCACGGTGGTACAATCCACTGTTGGTCGGCGTCAGTTAATAATGTCACCGGATAACAGTGTGGGTTAAGGGCCTGTAAAGTCCCTACAGGGCAGGTGGTTCCAATGGCACTGGACTTTCACCCATGAAGCAGGTGATCACTTCCTGTGTGAACGTAGAGCTTAACCATGATGTTATTTTTCCAAACCTAACCATGTGCTTTTGTTGATCAGTGAAATAAAATACAAAAGTAAATGTATGCATCTAACAAGCAGAAACTGTGCATTTTCTTTGAAAACATAAGCATATTTAGAAAAGGCACAATGAATTTAACGGACTGGATCGACATGGCGTCCCAGAACGTTAACAACAGACACACCCAGAATACCTAGAGTGCAATATGTAGACATTAAAGTCCACTGACCAAGAGGCAATATGCGACGAGTTGGGAGCGCGATGGGTTGAAAAACACAGATTTTTTTTCATTTGAAACTGCTTTTTTCTGTGTTTTTACAGATTTAAATCACCAAGTCTGTTTGTTTTGGAGAGGAGGAGACCTCTGTGGATAATTCAGCTCATGGTGAAAACCTTCTGAACCTCTGGGTCAGAAGTGAGGTGAGCACACATTAGCAAGCGCTGGGGAAATGGGCTGTCTGGGACATGCCATACTGTGTCGGAGAAACGTTGATTTGTAAAGTGAAACTGCTTCATTCAGTGTTTTACCGGTTTAAATCACCTGGTCCATGTGTTTTGGAGAGGAAGAGACCTCTGTGGATAATAACCTCCTGAACAATGAACACTAAAGGAATTCTAACCGGGAGAAGTTTCAGCTGGTTGTAGTCTGCAATCCTCACCACTAGATGCCACTAAATCCCCCTAAACCTCACACACTGAACCTTTAAAGTGCCAAGAGTAAAAGTGCTCATTATGTGGAATAGACCATTTCATAATGATATATGTTCTAGTATTAGATTTTTATACTTAATGTACTGCTGGGTAGCTTAATCTAAAATAATACAGGATTTTTTATTAGTGTATTTATAGTAGACAGCACAATATCAACCTCCAAATTTCAGTGAAGTAAGATAAAATATAAATACTAAAAATTATCTCGAAATTATTAATCATTAAAGTACTTGAGTACTTAGTTACATTTCATGTCTTCGCTGATAGTATAAGATTTCCGCAGACGTCTCCTCTTACCAGAAATATCTTTGAAAGTAAAGTGACGTGATGGGAGGCTGCAGCAACAGCAGGCGTCTCTGCTCGTGGAAAAAAAAAAAAAAAGTAGCTTCTAGGATGGAAAGAAGAGCAACGGTCTCCAGGGAGCGATCCGTCTTGTACTGGAGCTCTTGTGAAGTGCTTTTTAGTATCAGGTGCATCATCTTGAGAACACATCTGACATTCCTGGCTGAATTAGTCTGAAATTCCCACATAAAAAAAAGAAAACGTAGCAGAGCCAGGTGGCTGAGCGTTATGTGTGCATGCTGTGTAGAACTAAAACGTTTTGCATGTCTCCGTAGGAGGAATGTTTGGGTAATTTTAAAACGAGGTCATTTTTTAACTCTCTGCCACAGATACTTTTAACTGGAGCTGTCAGCAGAGGGGCGATTCTTCACCGAGCCGCTCGCTGTCACACAAGACTGATTCTTTATCTTCATAAGCAACATGAGAACTGTTTTTTTTCCTCTATAACTTTTGAGGCAGTGCAGCATTTAAGATAACATCACTTTGAGCAGTTTAAAGGCAAGATTTTGATCATTTATGTTCCTTTAACTGAGCAAATGCTGCATGTAGCATTACTGACACTGGATATTCACCCGTTTGGCTTTGTTCTGATCGCTCTACTGTAGGTAACAATATATAATCCCAAAATATGAAAAAGAAATTGTTACCACTGTTGCCCGATTGACTCTGCCCCCATATTTGATGCATCTATATTGGACCATAGCTTCACTTTAAATTTCACAAATGGAAAGACAATTAGTCCAATCTCTACTTGATAAAAGCTTAATATGTCCCTATTAGCATCTTTTCTTCCAGTAATAAATACACAAAATAAACTGAGGACATGTGATTTATTTTTAAAGCATGAACTTCAAGAGTTGAAAAAGTTTCCAGTGATGATTTCCCCAACCTGTTAATGTATTTGAGCAGAAATGTCAGCATGCATTTTGATTTGTGGAGCATTTCTATGCAGCTACTGTTGTTCCAAAGATTTTCACAGGAAGGAATGATATGATGTCAGCTGCTGGTCACAAACCCCTGAGTGTCCCGACTTGAAGATGAGCGCTTTAAGGCTTTTGGATTGAATTTGTTTTAGATGAGCGTGTCATTTCTGCTCCCAAAAGTTACATGATTGTTTGTAAATAGCGCACAGCTGGCCACATTGTCATTAGACAGAGATTTTTGGTTGACTAAAATTCAACGCCAGGACAACGTGTAATGCCAACATCAATTTAACATAGAATATCGACACAGGTGATATTTTGTCAGACAAACATTTGCCCCCAGTGACTTCAAGTGGTTTCAAGTTGTGTTGTTAAGTAACCAAAATCCAACTCATCCAAATGTCTCATGATGACGTCATCTTGATGTACAATAACGATATTTAGCTGTGTGGTATTGAGAACAAATTTGAGCATCATTAGCTATTTAAAAATATTGTCAACCCGACTGTCATTAAAACTAAAGTCCATCCAAAGTAAGTGTCCGACATATTTTGCAACATCATACTGACAGCCAGTCCCAGCTGGGCATTTAGTATTCAGTAAAAATATAATTTTAACAACAAACTACTTAAAAGGTGAATAAAATGTAAGAACTGGATTTTAAGGCCTTAATAATAAGTGGTTGCTCCAGTTTCCAGGAGGATGTTTCCAGTTATTCCAATAAAGTAAACCTCTGTTATCTCTCTGTTAGCTGCCTGTCTGGTTTTTGTTTTTCACCTCCAGGATGGTAATTGTCCACATGTTGTTGTTCTCGGAGGTATTTCAACATGACTTATGGCTCGATCCTGAGATGGGACGCCTCTGTTGGGCCGTGCACCCCTCGCCCACCCACCCCCCACCCACCCAGCCCTCCTTGTGTCCATATGGTTTGACTTGGTTACAGCGTGAGTGTGGTAAGATACTTGTTAAAATGTGGTATGTGAGCGGCTGCTGCTGCACTTGCTGAGACTCTTCTTGAGCCGTCTGATGTTTTCTTCTTCACTTCAGGGGGATACGATACCCTCCACATGGAGGGTTTCGCTACAATGAGGTCGTAACATTTTGAAAAATGAGCATCAAGCCAAAGAATTATCTAATGTGGACACAAACTATGTGGACATTAGATTCCTCCACTTCAACGTATATTAACTTCCAGTACACAGGATTGGACACAGCGGAGTCACCTGTTAGCCAACAAGTGTTTAGGAAACGAAAACTTTGGGATAAGGTGAAGCAAATAAACTTAAATGTAAATTATGTTTGAACAAAAAGTCATGTTCACTCTCAGAGGGAAAGTTTTTGGCATGTGTTATCTCCACAGTATCCAAGTGAGGATTTAAATACAACAAAAATACATCAACGTGTCAAAACTCAATGATACGTAAAATGACAAGAGGTAAAAAAAAAAAAAAAAATTCCCCCGGGATTAATGAAGTAATTCTTACTCTCTTTATAAAAATGTGCTGGCAAAAAATGACACAGGACTGTCAGCAGCCAGTCTGATGTTTCAAAGGTGGGAAATAAGCTTTAAAATGTTTTTCTCGGAGTGAATTAATCTACTGTTTCTTACAGTAAAGTATCCATGATCCATATTTTAGACTCCAAATAAGAGATTCCAAAAAGATGGTCTTTGGCCCGGAAGACCATGAGATGCAGCTGAAAGCTCTGGAAAAATTCCTTGCAATTTGACCTCAATTTTTTTTCTGGAGGGTTCAAGAATGAAATGTTACTCCCATTTTGTATCATAAGAATAAAGTACATGTAATTCTTAATAAGATGCATGAAAAAGTGGAGCAATGTTTAACTTCTATTAATGAATTAACTCTATCACTTACTTACAACTTTATATAATTTTTCGTGCTGTCAAAAATAATACATTAATTTTGATTAAATAATCACAGAAAAAAATAATGCATTAAAAAAATTAATGCTGATTAATCATTCTCCGTGTTGCCCTTTGACCCGGTGCGTCACTGAAGGACACAGTGGCTTTGTCACATGATGGAGGCAGATGAGCCTGGAACAATTTCTGCAGTAAGGAATTCGTACTTCCGAGTATTCCGAGACTGAAATATCAACTCAGTGCAAAGCATTTTGAAGCCATTCAGGAGGTTCAAGCTAGCACAGCCTCCTCTGATGCTAGCGCTAGCAGCTAGCTTCGTCAAGCAACACATTCTCACTCCGTCTCCGACCTCGTCACATATCGATGTTTAGTCATGGACTTTCCACTTCCACATACGCCACCTTAACTTTCATCCTTGTCCAACTGCGTTTCCCCCTGACGCTGCTGGGCGCCATTAAACTATAACGGCAACTGGCCGCGTATCATTCCAACGTTTAAGGACGCCTTTTTTGGTTGCTGATGTCGCAAGTCACCACCCAAGCTCAGAGAGGGATCGTGCTCCGTCAAGCCACATTCGACCAGGTGTTCAGACATTAACTAAGTAAGTCTACATGTGACAACTCATTCTACTGTTTTCTTACAGTTTGTCTTTGTTCTCTGATCGACTCATTCTCTTTTGTCCTGAATCATCTGACGAGTTTCCTGTTGGAGACCGTTCGATATCAGCGAGACATGAGAGACTTCTTTTACAGAGTTAAGAGCTCTTCCCAGACAGAGACGTGTACGCATTTGAACCCCATCCACAAATGAGTCAATCTGATTTGACATTTGGTCTGAGAGAAACATCTGAGTTTCTCGTTTCTGAAGGACTTTGGCACGACGCAGCCCGTTGGTCTGCAGAGACTAATTGTTTTCTGTCCTCCATCTTCTCACTTTTAACATCATCTGGAGCACAAACAGCCCGAGGAAACCTGACTGGCCCCGCTCGCTGCGATCACTTCAGACGGGCTGACACCCAGATCGAATCGCATCGTTCCATAAAAACTGTAATTTATGATCCATTACCAATGTTTTCTTTTTTCTCCCTCCACCCTCTCTGTCTTTCACTTCACATCAGCTCATAATATCCTAACAAAGTCATTCTTTGATGGCGGCGTTTCTCATGACTCCCGTAAAGTGGCTCCGCGGCGAGGAAGAGAAACAAAGCGTGAAGACGGAAACTGAAGAACTCATCAAGCTCATTCATCTTGTCGGATGTGAAGTCCGAGGAAGATTTCACACTCACTCATCTTTCTCAACACACTCCATGAATCATATCAGATAACAGGTTGCGTTCTGAGGCCGCCGAGGATGATAATTACACGTCCTGGTCTTTTTACTCTCGAGGGGGATGGGGTTTGTTTAGGCCTCATTAAGAGACGCAGCACCCCTGCCGGTTCCCCTCGTCTCAGCAGCCTCTGGCAGACTATCAAACAGGTAGTTCAGGAGATTTATGTCTCTTAGCTGCCCCTCGCTGCACTGCAAATGGGACTGGAGAGGAAAAGGGCGAAAGGCGATACCTGGCTGAAGACGTTATCTTTGCAGAAAACTTGCCAAAACATGCCAAACTGTCTGGATGCCCGGCAAGTGTCTCAGACTGCTTCTGCTGTACAGTGAGACACTCCAGGCTTCAGATGAAAGACAAGTGCGTTCACTGAGGACACTGAACCACTGGCAGCAGCTGGAGGAAGTCGGGATATGATAGAAATACATGTGTGTGTGTGATGATTTAACCATTACGTATTTATCGTGATGAGCTATTTTATGTTTAAGCTGCTATGATGTGGATGTTTTTAGTATTTCCGCACAGACGAGATTTTTGTTGTGTGGTTTTTAATGAATTTATTTCGAACCAAAATTAAAAAGCACACACTGAAGACAAAGACAACAGTGTCTGAAAATGAGTAGGGAGAAGTAAAACTTATATGTCCCTACCCCTTACCCCTACCCCTACATTTCTTCTTTTAACTCGTATATTATTTCTAATATACAACTACTCCCAGTCTAGTCACCACACAATTAAATAAATATACAGTCAAAGTGCTGCCCAGTGATACAAAATAAATATGCACTCCCCTAACACAACCTTTCCTGTGTATATATCTGTAGTTTTTCAAGTTGATTTATATTTGTGCGTTGTTTCAACTCATCACGCCGTCCACCCCAAACACAGAAATACATCATTAATCTTGATGCACTTTGCAGAAAACACTTAATCAGGAGGGAGGTGGGGTCAGTTTCTCCTGATGAAATTCCCTCTGTTGGGTCTCAACTCTTTATTTGGATTTATTGTTTTTGGGGTAGGCTTATTGATTTCAAAGAGTGGCATAGAAATACAACAAACAACAACAAAATGGGGAGAAAGAGAAAATAAATACACATAATTCATCACATAAGGTACAAGGTATGACACAGTGACACAGTTACCCTGTTAGACCATTACTTTTCAATCAGACTCACAATCTGTATCAGTGATTAGAAGTCCAAATACATCGGAAATATACAACGTGGCCACATTTTATTTTCCCCAAATTGACACTTTTACGAGGAGCATCTGAACGCTCCATTAAACAACTGACCGGCAGCTCAGTGGGACGTCAAGTGCTGCAAACTGTTTTGTTTCCTCGAAATGTTGGCAGGAAAAGACTGAGTGTCCTGTGCTTTCACAGTGGAACAGGACTTGTTGGCTCTCTAACATATCTGGAGATAACCTTACAAGTGTGGCAGAAATCAACTTGCTTCAAGGTCTGATTGTCGATGCAGTCTGCAGTGGAAGAAATACTACAAAGCATATTTTCCCTCTTACCTGTAGTGCTATTTATCACTCTGGACTGTTTTGGAGTGAGTTGCAGAGTGTTGCAGATATCGGCCGTAGAGATGTCTGTTCTCTAAAATATAATTTAAGTAGATGGCACTCAGCTTGTACCATCAGCAGTGCCAAAAATATACAGTTTAAAAACTCAACAGCAACGTCTCTCTCTAAGATCATGCCCTGGATACTCAAGAGTCTCTGAGAGCTGTAAAAGCGCTATATAAATAAAATGTATTATTTTTATTATTAAGATAATCCACAGACCTTGTTGTGAGCAGTATTATGCAGGAACTTTTTTCTGAGTTCTGATATGAATTTCTAGTAAAAAGTGTAGGTCAGTCATGTCGGTCGCTGGGCACAGATATGTTAAAGGTCTCACCATTTCTCCTACATAGTAGGCTGGAAACACAGACGTTGGGTGGTGGCTATGCAGCCTTTTGTGGTTTTGTGTCTCTTTTGAGTCATTTTGTGTCTTATTGAGGTAATTTTTGTACCTCTTGTTCATCATTGTGTGTCTCTTTGTGGTTGCGTTGACGTTTTGTAGTAATTTTGTGTCTGTTTTGGATAATTTTTGTCTTAATAAAGTAATTTTGTGTCTCTTTTGGGTCATTTTGTGTTATATTGAGGTCATTCTCATCTTTTTTGGTTGTTTTTGTCTCCTGGTAGTCATTTTGTGTCTTTTTTTGGTCGTTTTGTGTCTTTTTTAGGTCCTTTTGTGTCTCCTTATGGTTGCATTGACGTTTTGTAGTCATTTTGTGTCTTTTTTGGGACATTTTTGTCTTAATAAAGTAATTTTGTGTCTTTTTGAGGTAATTTTGTGTCTTATTAAGGCCATTTTGTGTCTCTTTTGGGTCATTTTGTGTTATATTGAGGTCATTCTCATCTTTTTTTGGTTGTTTTTGTCTCCTGGTAGTCCTTTTGTGTCTTCTTGTGGTTATTTTGTGTCTTATTAACACCATTTTGTGTCTCTTTTGGGTCATTTTGTGTCTTCTTGTGGTTATTTGAGTCCCTTTGTGATTGTTTTATGTGTCTTTCTGGTTGTTCTGCCTGTTTTTACAGTTCTTTGGTGTCTCTTTGTGTCATTGTTGTGTCTATCTGTGGTCATTTCAAGTCTTCTCTGGTTCTCTATGTGTTAATTTAAGTGACAATTTAGTAGGGAAGGCCAGGGGTCTCGTGACACTGTCGGCCCCGGGCTTGTGCCCGATAGGCCTAATAGTAATCCATCCACAGGTAAAAGTAAAAAAGCATTAAAATATACTTTAAGTTCAAAAAGTGAAAGTAGTCATGATACAGAATGGCTCATTTCAGAACAATAAACAAAAAAGTTCAAATTCAACTACTTTATATACTAACTATATATCAAAGCAGTGGAATAAAAAAGTTTTCACTCAGACATAGAGTGGAATCGAAGTATAGAGTAGAAAGATAAGTGCCTCAAAAGTGTACTTTACTACAATCCTAAAAGGTCTAATGAGTAGGATTTAATGGCATCTAGCAGTGAGGTTGTAGAACTGAAACTTCTCCAGTGTGTCAAGTGTATAGGAAAACTGAGGTAGCCAATGCAACAATGCAAATTGTACTATCTAGAGCCATTTGTCTGTTCTGGGCCCTGCTACATTCAGATATAAATGGCTCATTGAAATAAAATGAAAACGCAATGTTTCTTACTTACAGGTGATTATAAACTAATAAAAACATTAGAATTATATTTTATTTCTGCCAAGATGCTCTTAGAGTCGACACACTGGATGTTTAGATAAATGTACTTAGTTCCTCTGTCAGTGCAGGGAAATGTGACTGAATTAAGGCGCAACAGTGTTCTGCGAGATACAAGATAGAGTGGTCTAAATGCAACACAGGTGGTTCGGGGTCTTTCTCCACGGTTTGTGTGCTGTGGTCCTCTACCCTGTTATCTCCTGGGGCTCGTAGTAGCAGTCCATCTCTTTCATAGAGAAGCAAATCAATCCGCTGCTGTCATTTTGAGGATTCCACAGCAGAAGGGCTCGGCGGTGTGAAACGACACCTTGAGCTGAGGGGGGAAAAACACTGTAGCTTGGCCTCTGATGTCTTTCACCTCCCTCACAGCAGTTGTTCGGAGGTTTCAACACACACACATACACACAGGCCTGCTGTCCCCCCTCCCATGACCACATCATGACCTCATTCCAGTCACCTGCTGCTGAGACCGTGGCTAACCTGCCCTCCTAACCGGAAAATCAGCCGCCTTTTTTACAAACGCTCACAGGTCAACGTGCTACTTGGACGGATACATACCTTAACTTCTCTGACATGTTTGTGCACCAAAACAGCGGGTGGACATTGTTTTTCTTTTCCTTTTTTTTTTGCCTCCACCACGACACTTTGTTGCATGCAAATCCGAGCCGAGACTGTTAAAGACAGAGCGAGCTGTTGGTTTCGTTGGAGCTCGAGATTGAATGAAAACCAGCTTGCAAAGTTACATCCTGTACGAGGAACAAAGAGCGATACCGAACGAGCCCCATGGGATTCCCTGGCCACTCTTAAACATTTGGAACATTTATGCTGCTTTAAATTTCCTTTTTTTTCTAACATCTTCCCCTTGATATTTGGTCCGTGGAATGAATTTTGTTTGCCAGAACAATTCAGCCCTCTGTTGTGAATACCTTTTAAGTACATATGGGGATTTTGTGGTTTGCAGTATTATGTTTCTAGATGCAATTTATTACAGACTCAAAGAGGACGCATGAAATAGGTCACTTCAGCGTCAGGATGACTTGTGCTCACACTGTTTTAAAAAGGAGTGCAGTGTAAATGTTATGTTTCCATGTGCTGAGAAGTTATGGCTTCAGTGTGATGATGAAAACTTTAAATCCCAGCGCTGCTCTAAGCCACAAACACCGCAGCATGAGGGGAAGTTTGTTGGAGCCGTGTTTCTAAATTATCTTTGTGTAACCATAAGAGGAAACAGGCTAAATCTCTGAGTGCTCGCTGGCTATTTTAACTGCTAATAGCAGCGTCAGGCAGCTCGGGCCATAGTGGCAATTCCCATGAAATCTCCCGATATTTCTTTCATTTGTTCTCCGTCCACAATTAGTCGTGGTCAGGCTGATCAAAGGCAGCGGTCGGGCGGTTGCATGTGAACCGGCGTCCATTTGCAATGACATCCACAAACCAGAATGAAATATGAAATATCAAGTTTCCACGGATGTATGGACTTGTAAAAGAGAATCTGAGGGATAGGAGGGTTTTCACACTGGGTAATGTGAAACATTTGGTGCAGATTGTAGGCCTCGGTAGAGGGAAGACGAGAGCCAAAATCTGTCTGGCAGTAAAAACCAGAAGCAGGCAAAAGTTAAAACAACTGCAGTTGCTGAGGCCTGTTGATTTAGACGTCATTACGCTGCTTGGTCACAACATAATCTGCTGCTGCTGGATACTTTATAAAAAGGAAGTTACTCAAATACAAAATGCATCAAAAACCTCTTTGTTTAAAGTATTACTATCAAGAAAAAAAAAAACAATTGCACTTTTTTTGTCACATCTCAAAACCAACAGTTGTTTAATCCTTCACTTATCAATTTATTTATTTTTTATTTTCTTTATTTTACAGTTTCCAGCATGTATTTTGGAATTATGACTCATTTCCGAAGGCTATAAACGTCCTCTGTCTTGTTTCAAGGTACATTAAAGATCTGAAACACAAGACTTCTCACAATGTTTTTGCAATGTTCACACTTGAGTCCCCGCCCCAATACACCCACCAAGATACAACCCAAAAATAATAACAAAAAACATATTTCTGGCAGTTGTTCCTAGTGATGAGCTCATTGTGTGAAATATCAATAATAAGAAAAATATATGACTGCATGCAATTAGTTTTCTGGCTCACACATGTTCTCGTCATGAATCTTGAAACATAAAATTGTTTCATCTTTGACCCATATAATCCTTGTTTTGGTGCAAATGTGCAGGTTTATTGCGTTTATTTATGCAGTTTCCAGAAAAAAAAGCTTAATTATCTGCTTTAAAAACTGAAAAACAGAAAACCAAATTTGGAACAGTTGGAGTGATCTCACCCCAAATGTGAACGCTGAATAAGACACTATACAGGGGTTTGGTGTGTGGCTCCCACCCTGATACACCCACCAACATAATAATAAATAACGATCTGATCTGACAACTAAAAAAGTTACTTCAAATAAAAACAGGGCTCCATATCACTGAGCCAGATAGAAACATTTTGCAAATTGTTTCTTAAAAATTCAGTTGCAGAAAAAAGGAAAAGACTTGCTTGCTCATTCATAAACTTTGCTGCAATAGTCCTTTCTGATCCTCATCAAAGTTATAAGCTTTGTTTTACTTTTTTCAAGGGAAAATTATTCTTTTATTTCCTGTTGTTGCACAGAAGATATTTACCTTGCTCATATAAGAATTGCAGGATCACTAGATCACACAAGAATCCATCTTGTCGGTCTTCAAATAATGCTTTGGTTAAGACCAATCAGCATCCTGGGAGAAGCTACCAGCAGCTACAAGCGTGGTTTAGATGTGTGTGACGACATGCAGAGGCAATTGTTTGCTCAGTAAACAATGGCGGCTCCCACAGAGCTAGTGTACATGCAACAGCATCACTTACATCAGAACTGGAGAGTATGTCTTTGAAGGAAGAGCACTGAGGGCTTTTGTTGATGAAAAACATGTTTTCACTCTCTCACTGACTGACCTGTGATAGACGGTGATCGACAGGTGGTTCATCCAGTCACCTGAAGTATTTAAATTATTTATTTTGCCTGTCTTTTTCCAATCAGTTTCCAAAGACGGATCCTCAAAACAAAGCATGTGGCGCGTCAGGTAATGAGGATATCAGAAAGCACTGAAGTAGTAAAATGTAAACTACGTAAAGTAAGTATTGACTGGTCTAAAATTATTATGTGTTGTCTCTTCCAAAAGACGTCTCTGACCTCAGGGACACTTACCTAATCAACAAATGTTAAATAAACATAAATAACATCTCCTTGTCGGATGATTCCAGGTGGTCTCTGCTGATGAATACTGGAATATGTGTCACCATGAGAGGAGGAAGTCCCGCTGACGGCTCTACATGATGGATCTGCAGGCCCACAGAACAAAGCCTGCCTTGGACAAATCGTGTTTCTGAACCAAATGGGCCACTTCATCATTCCACAGCAATTGGCAGTAAATGTGGTGTCGGGTTCCCTCGAGTCTGCCCACCTCATCTCACCATAAATACTGCACAAAAGCAGACAGGTTGTATGAATGCAGAAGAAGAAGAAGTCAGTGCAGAGGGTAAAGTGATTGAACAAAGACGCAGACTTTGTTCCAGTTAGTGTTGACTGAGACAGGTGTTGGTTATTGACCTGCAGAGGCTGAATGGGCTCGTTGGAAAGCTGTGTAAGCAAATAAATAGCCATCCGTTAAGGAGGGTGGGGAGGGGGTCTCTGTGTAACAGAAGCTGAAGAAAGAGAATCTGTTTAGCAGGCGTCCTCCTGATCCTGAAGTGTCGGGAGCGTCGGGGCGAGAAGCCTCTTTGCGACGGACGACCTTAAAGTTTTTAATTGCTTCCTATGTTTTTTCCATCTGCAGGGGGGAAACTTTCTCTCTCTTATACGTCCAACAAAAGGTTCAAGTGTCCACAGATACCACGGTCACTTCAGTTTAAAGTGAAATACCTCATTTTTATTTTGTCTCATTGCTGGGATTTATTTTCTTCACCTGTCAATCACACATTGTAGACAGTGGTGGAGTGTAACTAGGTAAATCTACTCAAGTACTGTACTTACGATCAAAATTTAAGGTACTTATTCTTTATTTGAGTATATTTTTTTTTTTCAGTTTACCAGGAAATCTCACTGAGTTTAAAATTACCACATATTCATTTTATTCTATTAATTTATTTAGCCTTTATTTAACCAGGAAGTCCCATTGAGATTGAAAATCTCTTTTACATGAGACCTGGCTGAGGTAGCAGCCAATCAAAACACATTTAAAATGCAACAAATACAAGATATAATACAAAAATCCAAAATAAGACAACAGCTATTCAAGCAGTGTAGCCTCTCAAGAATTCATTGATGGATAGATGTGTTTCTAATTTTAGATCCTTTTGAAGATTGTTCCATGTTCGAGGTGCAGAGTAAGAGAATGCAGTTTTCCACAGATCTGTTAAAACTTAGGGTACAGTGACAAGCAACCACCTGGAGGAGTGTAGCTGGTAACAAGAGCTGACACACAGAAGGGTGCAGAGGTCGACCAGAAGTTTACCCGTTATTGCTTTATAGATAAATACACCAAAGCCGTTTTCTGTGAGTTGTCAGTGATGTCCAACCCACCAGATCATAAAAAAATGCAGTGATAAGTAAGTGACTTGTAATGAAATGTAGAGGCACATGATACACTGAATCAAGGCTCTGTAAAACAGAGAAGGCTGCATGACGACACACAATATGACACCTTAATCAATCACAGACAGAAATGCAGCTTACACATTTTTTTTTTTCTTGGCATTGAAGGTAAAAATAGATTTATATCTAAAATAAAAGCTAATTTTAACTTTGAGCAATATAAAAAGTTTTAGTCAAAACAAACACCAACATACTTCTGTTAGGGTACACTTTCATGAATATTGGACATGACAATCTGAATTTGAATTTATTGACAGGATATTCACCTTGACATGTAGCATCTCATTTTCAAGCAGCTGTAAGAGAGCTCTCAAGAAATATTTTGATTTCCATTTTATACAACTTTAGAATTACTGTATTTCACTGTGATCTCACAGTAAACCTCCATGTGTGTTGGCATGTTTACCTGCATGAATTTCACAATAAAGTTCTGAATTCTGTTAAATATCACAGTAAAAGCCTGTGAGGTGATAATAATGTAATTTATTGTGAAATATTACAGTAACATATTGTGATTTCCTGAACATAATTAGCAGTGCAACGTGATGTCAGCAGGTGTGGGTTTTTTGCTCAGTGGGAAAGCGTAGGTATAAATATTGTACTATTTACTCCACCAGAGTTATGCAAAGTATCTTGGAACGGTTTGTATGATATCCTACGAATTAGCACCCCACAAATGACATTATATATATTATATAATTAACATAAAGTTACGGAGGTTAGGTAAGGCAAGTTAAGTTACAGTGGTTAGCTTTACGAAAAGAAACATGGTGAAGACGCATCTTGAAATGACTTATAGTTCATATGGTCCTGAACACACATCTCCAGGGGAAAGTCTGCATTGTTATAACCCATCCACCACATCAACCTGGACTGCTCAGGAAGCGTTTACTCCCATCAGCGCACTGGTCACATGATTGCAGCCTTTCAAAATAGGTGGGATATAGATGAATGTGGCTGCATTACCGTTTGTAGGAAAACGTAAGAAGAGTGTATCAAAACAGCCTGATTTATGTGACAACTTAGATTACAGTTGTCCAGTTGATCTTACAGGGTGTATTAAACTACCCACCAGTATATGAAGAGTTACAATTTGCTCACTCTCAAACATCTGCATAACGCCCATCGCTTTTCAATCCAGATCGCTTTAGTATAATTTCATCATTATTGACAGTGCGTTCAGAGAAACAGTTTGCAGTCCAAGTCGTGCCTCTTAGAAATAAAGGATACAACCTCGACTGCACGGAGTCTCTCGTGTAATGGTTATACGAAGCACCACCATGGTAACATTTTACAGCCTTGTGAAGCTTATAAAAATTGATCCAGTTGACTGTTAAGAGTCTATATCTGCAGTGGTAATGCTGGTATAACCGCCATCTTTAAGAATAATAAACCTCACTGGAACCACTCAGGGATTCTTTGCATGCTACGACTTTGGATAAAAAGATCCGTGCAAATCTCATGTTTTATTCCCCGATGTAAAAGCCTTTGCCAATTTGCGGAACTAGTTTCTGCAAAATGACATCAATGGTCATAAAAGGTGTCTTCATATTGAGTTAATCTGTTTCTATGGTTTCACCACTTAGGAAGTCATTAAACGCTGTTGGCTCATAAAAAGTGTAATATTGTAGTCCTGCAGAAGGCACATATCCCCTTTTTGAGGCAATTAGCTGATCTGTACCAATCTGAATACTTTACTGGGGGTTCCGTAATTCGGAGAGCAGCTTTTTTAGATCAAAAAGAGCTTGAGGTTTTCATTAGAGCGGATCCAGGCAGCAAAGTTTCATAGTTGCCTTGAGAGACTTGACTCCATCTCCAAAATCATTACTCAGTCTGCAGGGACGCTTTTACTGTGCGAGTTCAGAGTTTTGACAATTATAAGTGTGAAAACCAAGACAGCGTTAGACATCACTTAAAACCTGGGAGGTAGGGAGAGAATTAAGTGTTAGCCTGAATGATTTTACCCAGTTATGACTTGTGTCAGATCCTGATGGGAAATGTGTTCAGCATATTTAGGAGGATGAGGTTTCTTCTCAAGTTACTATAAAGACGTCTGACATGGATTAATACATTCTGCTTCATTCTTTCACCAGTTTACAACCATAAAAATGTTATACTTTATAATATATGTTATATATTATTGATGTAGAATCTACGTGTACCTGCAGCTGTGGGTCATGAGCTAACAGATCAGCCTCCACTGTTGGCTGGAACCATAGACTGTATATAAAGATGGCTGACACATCTCTGCTTCTTCCAGGCCCCTAGGAGCGCTGCTCAGCCTTGCTTACAATTTTTCCCAGTGCTCACTCATGGTATTGCAGCAAAAAATTCCACTGCAGCCCAAAAAGCATTTTCCCTATAGACCACGATTATAAAAGAGACGTCTGTAAACCTGGTGACAGGACAAACAAGGTCTGTTATGCCTCTTTATATTATGCATTTTTGATCCATGGAGGCCAAGAGCAATTTCAGTCAGTCACTCTTCAGTCAAAGAAAACTTTATTTCCAATTACATTATTAAATCTGGCAGTATGGCTCTGTTCTGGGGCCCCTCTGCCTTTCCTAGGCCTATGCAGAAAGCCTCTTAGCATAAAGTGGAGAGAGCAAACCTCTCTGCCCTTCCATGCGCCTACATGGAAAGCCTAAGGCAGGGAGAGCAGCAGCAAAAACAACGCGGGAACAGAACAGAGCTGCATCAATGACAAACAGAAATGACACTGGCTACGGTTACATGATGGCTTCTCATCTGGAATGAAATCATTCGGAATTTAAGTTTTTCCAGGTAGTTTACATGAGAAATATTCATTCCCAATGAGGGTTTACATGGGAGATCAGTTCAATCGCCTTTATTCAGGTCTGCGCAAGGTTTGGGGCAGGGAAGGTTTCTGATTGGATAGGGGGCGGGGCAGATGTTAAGTGTTTATGCTTACCGGAAGAAAACACTGTGGTCCTTGCTCTGGATAACAAGATGCTCGACGACGCCATTCTTAGTGCCTTTTTCGGGCGTGTTTTGCTTATATTCTTGAAGCAGCAGTACGACAACAACCTTGTTCTGCTAACGCTTCATCTGTTGAGGAGGAGAAGGGAGGTAAAGATTGTGCTGTGGCGAATGGAAACCGGTGAGTGCAACGAGTCCGACTGCTCTATCTCAGCCCATTGCTGTGCGCGCTATATACGTCATCGCGCCAGAAGGGCAAGGAAACGACCATGCGCAGAGAGATTTCATTCGGAATGACAAATGGAATAAACCACCCCCTTTAATTGGATTTAATTTTCAATCAGAATGACTATTTTTCAATTGGAATGAGCGTTTACGTGACCACTTTTAATCAGAATGGCCTTTCATTCCAATTAAAAGTGGAATTAAACTGTCCATGTAAATGTACTGATTGATAAGTCAGACACAGCATGAAAAGGAGGCGCTGGGGTGGAGGCCGGTTGCAGAGCGGCTTGCAGGGGAAGCAGCAACACTAGGCAGGCCAGAGCAGTTTAAATAGGGCAGGACAAAGGAATCATGTGATCTATCAGCTGACTCCCTTCCATCAATCAGCTGCTCCATCAGTTGACTGCATTGTTTGAGATCAGCTGACGTAGCTTGGATGTGAGATAAGCTTGACATTGTGTCCTGCCTGAACTAACGCTATGCTCAATTTAAAAATCCACAATGTCATCACGATGCAGAGTCTATGAGCGGGGGAAACACTACTGCACATATTCAGTGGGCTGCAAAGCACACAGGTAAACCCGGGACATAGAAAACGTTTTCGCCGTGGGCGCCAGGCAAGCAACTCCACCGAAGTGAATCAGTTTGCATAGAGTCTCTTTCAAAATAAACGCACTACATCCATACATCGTGAGTTGACCTTTTTCCTTCCTTCAACAACAAACGCATGTGGTTACATTTACACACACGTGGTTGGGTTTAGGAAAAAAGAACAGGATTTGGCTTTTCAGTCTTACAGGAAGCTAACACAGTCCACCTGGGTGAAAGTCAATGGTTGTAGGATCCATCCACCACACACTCAGACTCCCACCACCTTAACTTTCCCTGTTGTCCTGCCACATTTCCCCCTGATGCTGCCAGGCATCGTTAAACGGTAGCAGCAACCAGCTGTGTATCATGCCGATGTGAAAGTATGGCTTTTTTTCGTCGGTGTCTGATGCTGGAAGTCACTGGCCAAGCGATGGTATTTTGTGACTTCAAAATGCAAACAGGCTACAATTGCTTTACCACTGAAGCCGGCACAAGATGGCGCCCACTCCAAAAAGATTTAACACGCATGACATTCTCTATTGTAGGTAGTAAGCTAGTTAGCGTGGTATGAATGCGGTTCACCTTGAGGCAGATAAACAGCGTTAGATCAGTTCCTTAAACTTATGCTCATGTTTCAGGTTCTGGAAAGGCTAAAAGACGACACCGCCATCCAAACTCTTTAAATGCTCTCACTCGTTTTCAGCCCTGCACACATCACTGTGACGGGAGTATGGATTTCTTTGCTTCTTTCACCATGCCTGACTGATGTGCCGTAACTTTACACTGAACGATTATTAAGAGCCTCTTGTTGACTCTCATCCAAACAAAGAAATGGTTTTATTCGGAGATTCAGTTCACTTGTTTTCAGTTTTAACAGCACCATTAACTGTGCTCTTTCAGGTCCATCTCCGCCTGGGAAAACCATGTGAAAACATGGAGTAAAGATTCAAGAGGCTCATGTCCAACAATGATTTCATCCGTTTCATGAGTTCAAGTATCAAATGAAACAATAGTGTCAGCTGATGCCTCACTGAACAGCAGGATCATTGTAATGTAGTCTCACAAGGGTAGTAGATCGTTAATGAAGTGAACACTTTAAACATAATGACCAAAACCCTAATGACCTGCTCGCTTTACATTATCCCTCACATATAACAATCACTGGGGATATTTTTCTATATTGAACAGCCTACTTTTACTTTTAATACTGTAAGCACATTTACCACAATTATACCTTAACACTTGCGACGTCACAATGCAGTGCTTATACTTGGAAGAGAGTATTGTCAGTGTGCGTTATTAATACTTTAACTTAAGTAAAGGATCCGAATAAGTCGTCCGCCACTGCCAAACTTAAAAATAAAGTTTAGTAATAAAAACACAAAGACTTTTGCAGGTCAAATCCTGAACCTGCTTCATGCGAAACACATTTTGCAGCGCTGCTCTCGGAGTCGGAGCTGCTCGGTGTTTCCAGCTGGTCGCTGCTGCCGCGGGATTCTTATTGACCCTGACACCACTTTTGAAAAGTATGCATACACACACACACACACACACACACACACACACACACACACACACACACACACACACACACACACACACACACACACACACACACACACTAACTCCCCCGGTTATTGCTTATTTCCTCACATCATTTAACGCCTCTGTTGCACCTGGGGTTACCAGACATGGCCTTCTCAGTTACACTTGACCAGGTTGGGTCACTCCTCTCTACCGAGCGCTCAAACCACAGAGCGGTTTTATTTCCCCCTGCTCAGGATTAAGTTATATATGAGGACTGTCAGCGTCTCTTTGATTCAGCTCTGGAAGTCAACACGAATGATTTCAGCATGTGTTGAAGCGTCCAATCATTTACCGCAAGTAGAGTAGATCGTCACTTCGTGCTTGAATATGAATCAGCTTTTGCCGAGTCTGAGCTTTGGTTCAGTTTAACTGCTGTCAAAAACTCAGTTTCTGTGAGTACAGCTGGATTTATACCACTATGTTCAGGGGTTAGAATGTAGAAAAATAGCTTCTCTAATAACAGCTCAAGGCTGAGCAAGTGCTGACGTACATTTTCTCAAAGTTTTCTCTTCGCAGCACAGGAACTAAGGAGACTGTGTGATCTGTGGTGAAAGAAGATCTTTTGTAAAAGCAGCAATACCACAGTGAAATACTCTGCACGTAAGAGACATCCATTCAAAAAAATTACTTAAGTAAAGTATAAAGTATTCCTAAAGTAAAATTACTTATTATGCAGAATGGTGAATTTCAGAATCATATGTTACTGATGTTAATGAGCAGTGCATTTATTTGTAAGCATCGATTTAATGCTGCAGCAAGTAAAGTAATTTAAATAGTGTCTTCCTCGGCTGAACTATCTTAGTGGTGCTAGGTGAGCTAGAAGTAGATGCATTCCTCCTTCCTTCCTTCCTTCCTTCCTTCCTTCTGGTGATGCGGTTGGTGGGTGTAGTTTGGTAGAGAGAAAATAGTTCCTACATGAAACTGCTCACAACAAGTTCTTAAGATTATCTTGAGTAACTGGGTCATGACTTCTGGAAAGAGACATTGCTGTTGAGTTTTTCAAATGTATTCTTTGGCGCTTTGAGCACCACAAGCCGAGTGCCATCTAGTTCCATTATACTGGAGGGAAGGCGGACATATCTATCACCGATATCTCCAACACTCTGCAACTCAAACCAAAACAATCTGGACTGATATATAACACTACAGGTAAGAGGAAAAATATGTACCACTGCCAATGACATTATGAGCCAGCAAAAGCATTTCCACTGCAAACCCATCACAAAAGCAAATGAAAACTGTAAACAGAATTATTTAATTGATACACAACATGGACTGAAAATGTACGTACATCCATCTCCTTTAACAGTGGTGCAAACAACTGGTGCTGAACTGTGAATCAGATCCAGATTAATCCCTGTTGGAGCGACAAGTATACAGTAAGTCACATGAAAAAAAGACAGAAAAAGAAACTAATAATATAAGATTGTTGTGAATGCCATTATTGTAAGCTGCTGATACAAATTATTGCAATTTTTGATTAGATAAACAATAAAGAAGAGTTCAATAAGTCCCCTTTTTTAAAATGCAAAGACAGAAAAGACAAAAGACAAAAAAGACAAAAAAACAATATGTGGTCCTCTTGTTGAAGAATAATGATCTCAAAGTTTCCACAGTTTTTATCCTCGTCCTCTGCTCCCGTCTGCGCCCCTTGTCCGAGCTGCTCTCTGGCCTCGTCTGATTCGTTCTGGCTGTGAACTGACTGTACAGAGGGGGAAAGCTCAGAATAATAAAGTTGTTTTCTGTACTGAGCAGCAATTTTACTGACCAATAAAGAAGTCCGATCGCCCAGGAAGACAGTGGACAGCAATAAGGACTGGAGTGGGATTTTTTTTTTTTAAAAAATACTGGTCATTGACTGACAATTAAGATCTACTGACTTTTCTTTTTTGAAAATCTGTACTTGCCTTTTTGTCTAGTTTCTCATTGTTTTACATGGTGATAAAACCAACTGCAGGAATGTACATAAATGACTTTTAACTCCAAAATACCATAAATGAAGTGATCAAATCTTTTTCAAGGCTTTTTGTATTTTTCAGAGCGCTTATCATATTTTCAAAAATACTAAAATCAAGTTTGTGTTGCTCATCTTTTTCAAACTAGCAGCTGATATTCACATTAATTTTGTCCTTTTATTTTTCAAGCTCAGAAACATGTAGCCAAGGTGCTGTACGTTCATCATAGAGTGCACTTAAATTAAAGTCTTTTATAGCCACATAAAAACCTCAAGTTAAACATGTATTTTAATAAGTATAAATAAATATGAGTGTCAAATTAGTTCCCTATATTTAATGCACTTATTTTATTTGTTTAGTCATTTTCCAACATCTGGTGGTTTTTATTTTAAATCCTCTGTTTTATATGTGCAAATAAAGTCTAACTTTATACCCTTGCAGCTTCGTTTCCAAAAAGGTTGAGTAAGTCTTGACCTATTTTTTAAATGCCTTCCTCTCTCTTGCCCTGCAGATAAAAAGGTGCTTTGGAAATAAACTTCACAGTCAGGCAACGTGCTCTCGTGCAACCAGCCACTCACTCAGCATCTAATGTGACACATGCTTGTTTGAAATACCAACACACAGCTTGTCAATTTTTCCACCGTAGCAAGAATTGCTCGTCTCATGGAAACAAGTCTAAAAGTAGCCAAATTGGTGGAAAGTCCCCACACAGGTCCGGCTGGTCGGCCTGCACACACCCACCATCACTTTCTGTTTTCCCCCAAAACACGAGGGATGTCGGCTGCAAAACATGAAGGCGTGCATGAAGGCGACAAGTGGCTTCACTCTCGCGAGAAGAATCCAGATCACTTCATCTCAATAAAGTCAGAGCTGAAGTGTTCCCCTGGGAGCAGTACGCTGACGTTTTAACCAATCGCAGCTAAACTTCACTCCCTGCACAGTCAACCAGAAGAGAAAGAGAGGTCTGCTGGGGTCAGAAACATGAGACGCGCTTGGCTTTTGTCTTCTGAGCGTTGAGTAACACAAGCCGCTGGGAGAGTACAGAAGTATTTGCGTGTGAAGTATTAAAATTAATATGCGTTTCCTGCTTCCATTAGCACTCCATATTTTGCCAGAGACTAGTGTGTGACCTCTTTTCCTTTCTTCTTTGACTCTCTAATCACCTCCTGAAGTACCGTTATCTTCTGATTTCACTCATCTGTCAAACAGTCAGATCGCACTGAGCATCCATTTCACATGTCAACAATGAGGCGTCAGTCTTCTGCTCCAATCCGAAGTAAAAACATCACCTTGTTAGTCAGGGTTTCCTTTATTTTTGCGACATCGACTTCAGCTTGACGTCTTTAAGTCTTGATGTTACACTGTTCAACAAAGCTGTGGATGCACAAGCCTGCTTTGCATCAAATTACAAGCAATAAAATGCTGCTGTTTGCCGCTTTCATCACGTTCTGTTGACTAAAGAAAGCACATTAAAGGCCAGCAACAAGTCCATTTGCCAACATGCTTCTGTAGAGTTTGAACTAACCTGGTTTTACTCCTGAAGCATCACTTATTCAGTGACCCCTGGTGTCAGATACCGACGCTAAATGTACTTTGTAGCATCTGTAAGAGATGCTCTCAACCAGCTCTAGTGTAAACCCATCCATGTCCTTATTACACATCCAGAGCAACAGACGTCGTATAAAGAGCGTGAAAGTCTGCCTATGGTGGCTGGGAGGGAGAGGTGGATGAGTCCAGTAAGTGCAGAACTTTGACCCAGGAGACCAGCATTTGTGCCCTGTGTAGAACAAATCAACATTGTCATGGGAGTTATTAGTCAGTGGTCAGTCATGTGAGTCTTATTATGTCAACCACAATCTTTTGTTCTTTTTTTCTAAACCCAACAACATGCGTGTGTTCACAAAACATAACCACGTACGTTTGTTGTTGACGGAAAAAAAATCATCAATTTGCGGTGTTGTACCAACGTGCTGTGCATATTTTGAAAGAGACTGTATGCAAACTGTACATTTCCTGTGAAAACAGAAGTGTATTTTGAAAACAGACAATGCGCATAAACAGGCAGAAGTTGACACATTATCCCAGAACGTCAACAACCAACACACTCAGGGTACCTTGCACGTTGTATCTTGAAGTTGAAAGTCTATGACCCGATGTTGACATGTGATGAGGTCGGAGTGAGAATGTGTTGAACCCCTGCATCAAGATACAGTGCAAAAGGTTGTTTGAGCGTCATTATCATACAACACTGAGGCTTCTGCCCAAGTATCAAAATATGATGAGTAGGAATGAGATCATGTTGGATGAACATGGTGAAGTAGCTCTAGTGGTAGTCGAAGCAGACCTTTTATTTCAGTAAAAGTACTAAGTAGGTGCCCACTGCTAAGCCATCCTTGAATCCATCCTACAATCCCGATCCTGATGGGCGGCGTTGTTGTAGAAGCGTAGCAGCACTTCGCCCTACACTGTTGGCACTGTTCATATTGCTAACACTGTCCACGCCATTAGCAACATTAGCTGCTAGCCACCAGTTCAGCCTCCTCCATGTTGAGAGCCATGTACAGACAATCCTTTAACAACATAAACTGAGGGGGGGGGGGGGGGGGGGGGGGGGGACACTTTTGTGAACTTTGACCCCGTGTTTGTATGAGACCTAATGTACTGATCACACACAGACAGCAGGGTGTACCAGCTCTCACTTGAAAAAAAGAACTGAGTCACATCTGCAGCATCTAACTATGATCGGTTTGTTAAACGATGCACTTTGCTGATGCCGCTGGGAAAACTGGCACTTCCACTGACAGATCAGACTATGATTTGAATAACTGATCATGAATGTTTGCTTCTTGTTTCAACTGTTGCACCTGTGTTTTAATCCCTTGGTTCCTGAAACTGCAAGAGAAATCTACGGGTTTGGATTTCTTGTGAAATACCGCAGCTTTATCCCTCTGAGGCTCTTTGAAGTTATGCAGATGAAACCGTCTGAGGAAGAAAAAAAAAAAAAAACACCCTTTGGTTTTTTTTTTTATACTTTCTTCGTTTTTATCCCTCATGTGCATTTGTCTCAAATTGTTTTACTGTTTTTGTCCAGTGATCAACCTGTCAGTCATCTGTGAAGCACTTTGAATTTCATTAGCCTGTTTAAAACATGCTTAACAAATCAAAACCAAAACCAAAAGCCCCAAAACTTGGGAACTACTGTTATAGTCTTTATGGGCCATGATTTGTTACGTGTTTCTCTAACCCGCACTGTTGTTGTTGGGTTCCCATTTGATCCCTCAGAGCTGTTTTAGTTCACTTCACTTCAGCTCAGGTTTTAAAGAAAACCTGTTTTCCACCCGGCAGAATGTAACTTACTTAAGGTCTTTGAGAAGAGCATTAAAGATTCATAGAGCAGTGAGAGATCTCTTTATGTAGACGAGATGTTGGAAGCACAAAGCATATTTATCTGTCAGGGCTGGCAGAGACTCAAACTGACCCCTCAGGTTTCCACTGAGCATCTGAGATCAGGCCAAACTCTCATCCAGCTCCCTTTGAGCTCCGTGATTTACTGACAGAAATGATTAATCTTTACTACACCGATTTCTCCACTTGGATCCTCGTCGGGCCGCCGTGGCAAAAGGTGAGATGATTTCCTCGACCGTTTTCTACTTGAAAAATGATGCACCGTCCTCTTTTTCTTTTACAATCTGGATCTTCTTTTGTGTAGTTTTGCCCACTTTCCCTATCAGTTATGACGGCCAAAAGAAAGACATCCTGGCTCATTTTTGAACTTGTGTACTTACTATAATTTGAGAGTGCAATGGAAAATCATCAGGTAATACAGTCAGACTGTTGATGTGTTTTTGGTGGTGTTTGTTTCCCTCATGCAGTCACCTCGAGAAGTCACAGCGTCTCCACAGCTCATCAGTTATCTTGGTTCTTCTCTTGTTTTAACTGACATGAATATAAAATAATATGACCCAGGTTATAACCAAGCACAGCTTTCCTTTACACCTGGCTTCGGGTGCAAGTGTCAAATTGTATCGTCATCATTGTGTTGCATCTTCAAAGCCACAATAAAGCAGCATTACAAGAACATCTGTTGCTCTTAATTTGGTGTGTTTCCTGTTGAAACAGGACGTTTGTATGGGACGTTAAATGGATCATTCCCAAAGGCAAAACAATGGGATGCTCAAGAGCAGAAAGCAACTTATTTGGTCGGAGGGGCAAAAAGTATTTTAACCTTCCAGGTCAGAAAAGGTTCAGAAGTTCTGGGCATTATTTTCTAAAACACATGTAAAGTACGATTGTAAGATTAAACTCAAGATTGATTTTTCACTTCAGTGTGACTTGAATAAAATAATGAAAACCCTCTGTCCCTTCTGTCTTGTTTCTTCACATGCTGCAGAAACATATGAAAGAAATCAACATGGACAATACAGTATGCTCAGTATTAAAGACACATGTTGCACCAGAGACAGCAAACTAATGACCACCCGGCCACTAGGGGCCCCGGAAACCAGTGTCATTTTTGTTATCATTTAAGTATGAGGATTTGGGATTAAAATTAAAAACAAAAAAAATGGTGATGCTACATTAGACTTCTGGATTTGATGGCACCTTAAGAAAACAAATCACATTGCATACTATCATTTTACTTAATTTATATTTGTAGAAACAGAGCAAAAATTGAGTAAGTGCACATTAAGGTTTTTTCATGTCAAATTAGTTTAATAGGCCAAAACTAAAGTTTCAAACCTTCTCACACCGCTGGCCAATGCAATACACATTCTGCTGACAACTGGTAGTGGTAATGCTCAACAGAAGCATTGCATTACGCCACAATGGCAGCAAAAAGAAGACGTAAAAATTAAAAGATTTAGGATATTTTAAAAAAAAACGAAAGAAAAAAAAGGAAGGGGGTCAAAATTGTGCGTTCATTACAGAAAATTTGAAAACGGCAATTTTGTGTGTTTACAAGGAAAACTCCACAGAAAGTGAGTGAACAGGTTTCTTTGCTTTCACCGCTAACGCTGCAACGTTTAATAATCACAAATAGCCCACTGCAGAATAGCCGGCTTGTGCTAGAGCATATCAATTAATGCTCATTTAGAACAATACGTAATATTGTTCGGATAGGCTGCATCACCTTTATTATAGAGCAAAAATGGCTTTTTTAATAGTAAAGTTGCTGGGGTTAGTGTGTAAGTTAGTGTTGTTAGCAAGACGTCACTGGGATTTGGTCCATAAAGCTCTGGTAGTCATGAACGCACAGAGTTAATTAGTTGATTCTGCAGCTCCCTGTAACTTTACAGATACTTTTATTTAAAAAAAAAACTATCTAATATAACAACTTTAAATTGTACGTTATTGTTGCAGTAAACATTTAGGCATTTTTTCCCAGGGGGGGGTCAAGTCTGTCTCAGGGGCCCAAAAACACTGGGGCCGCCCCTGTGCAGCACATTAATTATTTTGTCATTATATCCACATGTCAATAGTGTCTAATAAGTGATCTTTATTTTCCATCAACAGCCAGCTGAAGGTACCGAGCTCAAGGCCACACTGTCTCTCTCTTATCTTGTTTATCTGCGATAGTAACACATGGCAATAAGATGTTCGCTTGTTTGAAGTATTTTTTTTTCTCCCTCTCCGTGTCTTTAACTTAGATTACAGCTTCTGGAGCTGGAAGCCGGCAGCACATCTGTAAGCCAGCGGAAATACCGAAATCTTGCATGCCTCTTTGATTGTTACATTCAAGATATCATGTGCGCTACCAGCTCTGCTGCTGCAAACCATTAGGCTCAGTAACTGGTGGCTTGTAAAATACGTTTGGAAATCCTGGAGACAAGGCAAAGGGGATGAGATGGGGATTCCACATGGTTATCCAAGGAGATGATAAACAAAGGGAGAAGGTGATACAGTCGAAGTGATATATTGGGCACATGTGGGAACTTGGAATAAAAAGAGAGGATGGAGGGAAGAAAAGAGTTTAGCGGGAGGAGGAGGGGAGGGCAGAGGGGAGTCTCTTCTGATTTATTCAAAGCTTCAGGGCTTGTGTATCCGTGAACAAGATTAGTTCAGTAGATCACATCACCCTACATCCTTTATAGGCTTTCATCCTGCCTCACCTCCGCCCCGAATCCACCAGGCCTGGAACGTAACTAAGTACATTTACTCAAGCATGGTATTCAAGTACAATTTTTTTAAGTACTTGAACTTTTTTCATTTGCAGCTACTTTATTCTTCTACCCACAACAATTCAGAAGGAATAATGTCCTTTTTACTCCTCTTACGCAGCGATAATACTTTTCAGATTCATGTTGGCATTACACACATACGATATGCTGATGAAATAAAATGCTTTGTTAAAGATTGAATCAGCGCTTACCAACATTTTTGGCTTTACAAAGGAGCAGTTTCTGTTTCAGATGTCAATAATTGTCAGTTTCTCATCCAAATTTAGTTCAAAGTTTAACAGAATTACCAGAAAATCAGAAAAAGACAAGACAAATGAATGCACATTTCCATCCACTGCTGTTACTGTATTAGGAGTTAGTGTATTGAGTGACAGGCGGCACGTTGGTGTTGTGGTTAGCACTGTTGTCTCACAGTAAGAGGGTTCCTGGTTCGATCGATAAGCAGTTATGAAAATGGATGGATGTATCGAGTAATAGTTTGTGTTGCTTGGTCAAATCATTTAAAGGAGAAGTCCGGTATTTTGCACTTTGAGCCCCATTTCTGGGATATTTATGATGAAATAGAGCGGTCAAGACCAAAATTTTGACGATTGGTCCTTCTCAGAGAATTTGGCTTAACACAGCTGCCTATGGCCATGTGTGAACCTGTCCTTAAACCACCCTAAACGTTCGTTTTCAAAGCCATGAAACTCACCGAGTGGTCAGTGGTGTTCGTTGATGTTCTGACATAAAAATCGTAGCAAACTGTGGTTTCCATCCGTGTGGAAATATTTTCCAGCTGCCTCAACCCGTGTGTAAAATTCCACTTGATCGTTCGTTTGACCCTGAAGCGTTATACACTCCAGCCCACTTGATGGTGATAATGCTCCTTTACGTAGGTGTCGCCAACCGGCAGAAAACCATTGCAATTTGATTGTACACAGAAAAGAAGCAGAAGAAGAAGGTTGGCGTTGTGTTCAAAGGCATCGTAATGCGAAGGTTGTCTACAAGCGAATAATAATGGCGGAGGAGGAGAAAACCAATGGATGAGACAAAATGTCAAATAAATCACCACGGAAACCAGTTTGCTACAATTTTTATGTCAGAACAGTGAAAATGGATGGATGGACCAGTCAAGGAGGATTTTGAAAACAGCACTTTATACATTGCTGTATTAGTACTTTTACTCAAGTCAAGGATCTTGAGTATTATTTTCATCCCTTTATGTGAAATAAATAATATACTATAACTAAAGGCTGTTTTTCTGCAGAACAAGTACTTAACTTTTGATACAAGGCTTTTTGTATTGCTGTGCTGTTACTTTTACTTGAGGATCTTAAGTTCTTCTTCCGCCACTGGCCTCGACTCCTCACACTTATCCAAAGAGCCAATGAGAGGAGGCGAGGGGTCGAGGCAGCTCATTAAACCTCGAGTCGGACAGATGCAGAGGTCATCGCGGCCGTCGCTCTCTCCAAGCACAAAAGGAAAACCTCCAGCAGAGATTAATGCACTGCTTTATATGTTTCAATCTAGATTCCAGATCCCGTTTTCTTTTTTTACGGCATTCCTGTTCCTATTGTAACCTGCCTGCACGGAAATAGCTGCGTCATACTTGCCGAGGCCGATGATTTGAAGTAGCCCTCTAGGAGCAGCTGGCCTCTGCCAAGACGGCCAGATCTGTGCAGGTCATCAGCGAGCCCACATCAAGGAGCTGAAGCACTTCAAATCCTCTGTGTTAACTTTTATGGCAAGTGTTTATGCAAGGTCATGCACATTGACTTACACCTTTCTTTTATGTAGGGTTGAAGGGACACATGTGTCAGATGGAAATGTATCTTGTTTGGTCACGTCCGGGCCTGTTTTCCCTGCCACTCGGCTCTTGGCACGATTCATTTTGAGTATTTTAACAATCGCTGTTTTATTTTTTATTATTCTAAGGATGGTTTTGCAGTTTTTATTCAGTGGTCAGTGAAACCAGGGCTGTTGTAATCCTGCCGCCAGCTTTCTCTGGGCTAAAAATATTAGCTCTGCTGCTGTTCCACAGACCTCAGATGTGGTGCTGAGTCTACCCAGAGCAACCCTGTCCCCTAGAAATGACATTTGAATGTTACTAAACTGCTTTCTTAGATACGTTGCTGGGACAATTTTACTGGTACCTGGATTATGTTCAGAGGCAAAATATGAAAGTCATGCACACTGAGGGCTGCGTAAGGAGGTGGCTGGGAAGGATGGAGGGCACAAAGTGCAGGACCTTGACACCAGAACCTCAGGTTCACATCTAGACTCCTGTCTTAGGTTAAGGCATTAAATGCACTCTGGTTAAGGTCTGGGAAAGATTAAAAAAAAGGTAATAAAAATCATAATGCTGTAGTAAAAGTGAAAACTGTGTTGCTAGACTGCCTGTTTTGGCGGAAAACTGAAATATTTTGTCTGTGAACATTTTGCTGATTTCTGAAATACGTTGTTAGAAAAATATTCACTGATATGACCTGTATAAACAATTTTATGATTTGCAAAATGTGTTAATTCGCACCATTTCATCATTATGTAGAATATGCTCGGCATTATGTTTCCATCAAAACAGCTGTTTTAAATTAGTTGTATACAAACATGATGATTTCTAGGAGGCAGGGCTGCCTAGAGAAGAGAAAGCATTAAATCTGGACAGACCATTGTCAGTCATGCATTTGGTGAAAAACAACACAATCTCACTCTGACGTCGTCACATATCAATGTTTGGTCATGGACGTTCCACATCCAGATATGATGTGCAAGGTACCCTGAGTGTGTTGGTTGTTGACGTGTTCACTTCTGCCTGCCTACACTTCCGTTTTCACAGGAAATTTAACATTTACATACAGTGTCTTTCAAAATAAATACACAACAAAAACACCTGGTTAGGTTTAGGAAAAAAAAATAGGGTTTGGCTTAAGAATCTTAGGGGATGCAAACACCGCTCTCTGACATGAAAGCCGATGTTTGTTGAATCCATTCACCACCCCTCCAGTCCACCCTAACTTCCGATCTTGTCCACCCTGTGTCTGCTGTATGATGCTGCCAGCCAACACTATAGTTTAATGGTGACTGCGTATCATGCTGACGTGAAGGGACAGCTTTCTTCATCGGTGTCTGACACTGGAAGTCACTGCCCCAAGCGTCGGATTTTGACGACTTTGGAGTGAGACCAGGTTGTGAAAAACTAATTCTTTAACTTCAGGTCAGCTCTCATGTGGTAGCCTGGCCCTTTTCCATCTTTCTCTGAAGAAACAACTGACGATTTATGGGCGTCTTTTAAAGGGAAAAAAGGTATTTTTGTCATTTTCGCTGAACGTGTAGTTGCTGTTGAAAATTTGTTCGGCAATTAATATCAGTCCCCCTTTAAAATCTCCTGTCCTCATTACCAAGTCATCGAATAACAAGTCTTTGCCACGCCCCTCAGTGCCAAAGGCAGCCATTGGCATTTCTGTGAGACGCACTGGACTTTCAACTAAGTCCATTGTAAACCCATTCACATTTATATCTGACACTGTAGGGCAGCTGTATAAAGAGTGAGACAGTCCACACAGGACAGGAGGTGGGTAGGTCAAACAAACAGACTTTCACCCAGGGGACCACAGTTTGTGTCCCGTGTGAAACTAAAAGTCAGTCTTGTTCATGGTGTTGATTCAACTTCTTGATCATTTTGCAGGCTGCAGCGCTGCTGACAGGTTTTTCTAATACTTTAAGCAAACCTTTTTTCCTCAGTGATGGCAGTGAACAGAGAAACCTCTCTGGATAATGCAGTATACAAAGTTAAGCACCACAAACTGCAGCCTTAAGGTCAGACTTATTGCAGGACTGAAAAGCACTTGCACATCCAATATTTCTCACACACTAAATGAGATTCACACACACACCACTGATTACACTGAGAGGTGCTGCAAACATTTCAGCCCTTCATGATCTCAGTGAAAGCAACGACCTGGATATAAAAGCCAGATCTGATGATTTATGATATGCTTTTTAAACAAACTGAGATTGTTATTATGAGTTTAATGTAATGTTTAAGATGATGTTTAATCATATTTATACTAACTCACAGCAGGATGAAGCTCTGCAGGAACTAAAATGTTTGTTTGATCTATTAATTCATTGATTATATTCACTGAAAATCTGTTTCTATAACACACACATACACTTAATCTTCACTGACTTTTCCATCTCCGTACCCATTACGTTAACACACTTTTTTGGATAAGTATTTTTGCAAACACTCTTGCACATTACTTTGTCACTATTTGTCAGCTCTGTCCTCTTAGTTTCAAACTCTTTACAGCTGTTTTCATTTTAGAAACAGATATATTTTACACATCTTTAAATATATCTTTCTGAATTTGTATTGTAAAAATCTTCTTGTTAGTGTAGTTCTGTTTTTTTTTTTTCCTCTGGTTGTGTTTGTAGGTCTTAAAACGGAAAATATGCAGTGCAAATTTTCTGTCATTTTGAGTCTAATTCACAGAAAATGGTCTTTAAAGTATTCTGTTAACCACTGTTGTTGCATTTTATTTTTACTTAAATAAAAAAGGTCAGAATTTGTTTTCAAGACATGAACAGGTAAGAATTTTTTTTTTTAATTTTCTGTATTTATCTGACTTATTTTTGTCCTTGTTGTTGCAGCATCATATCTTAAATTAAATCTCCCAGGGTGCTGAGTTAAACAGCTGCAGGTGTAGAAGATGGCTTGTTTTCCTCTATAAATGAATTCTTTTTGTTAACCTTCTTAACCTCTGCAGAAGGAACTAAAGCACTGACCGTCTGCAGTGATTATGTGGTCAGTTTCCCAGCAGGCCGCTGCAGGACTGTGAGTGATTCACTGACCTGCCGGGACTGCGTGCGTCTGATCAGCCGTGTTTACACAGCAGCTGGTGGACGCAGCTTGAAGTTGAAGCTGCAGAGTAACAGATCAGCAGGAAGGTTTCTCACTAAGACACACACACACACACAGGCTCAGAGGTTGAGTGATACACAACACCACCGAAGCAGAGAATGGTGGGTAAAAGACAGCGGCCAGGCCAAAGGGGTTACACAGGGACAGAGTTACTTAAATCTCGCAGTTTCACTCAGTTTTATGTGTCCGATTACATTTAAGTTTCAGTCAGTCTATAGTTGTAGTTAGTGGTTGAAGTTGTTGTTGTACAATAATTTACCAACTCGGACTCACTCTAAAGATGTCGAAAATCCAGCGCTTGGGGCAGTGACTTGAAGCGTCAGACATGGATGAAAAAAGTTCATCCAAAGGCCGGTCGCCGTTATAGTTTAATGGCACTCAGCGGCGTCAGGGGGAAACACAGGAGGACAAGAACTAAAGTTAAGGCGGTGTTTGCATCCTGTAAGATCATAAAACTAAGTTGCTGATTATCAACATCTCTCCAAAACAAGAGTGTTTCCTCTTGGTTCTCTCATCATGTTGGCACAATTTTCTGTCCTCTGCTTAAATAACCATAACGCACATAAACATACACACTGAAATCTTATCATACATTGCATACTAGCTCATATCTCTCTACATATCTCTGATACTACAGTATAAAGTAACACACAGCGCAGAGGTTTTATAATCCCTACAGTTTAGACACAAATCACTGGTGTGTTTCTTGTGAGAGTGGTTCTGCACGTTCGGGTCTGCATCAGCCGGTGAGCTTTAGAGACGAGACGAGGCCCTCTCTCTCTCTCTCATGTCGTCTCCTGGTGGATTACCAAGCTCGGTCCGTGGAGGCTTAACAAATTAGTAAAATGTTTGAAGAGGTTTTAAGACGTCAGCGCTCAGCAGACGACCTCAGGTTTCAAATGTGGAACGATATCCCGTGGGACAGTCGTCTCTGCAGGTCACCAAATCTTGAGGGGGAACTGAGTATCAGACAGAGTTTGAGGACGTTCACAACGGTTGTATCACTTTTATGTCACTATGCAGAAATAATGTAGGTCCACAGGACTTGTTTCCAAAAAGCATCAGACCTTTGAAGATGTTCCTTTGCAAACTTCTGTTGCTGAATTTTGTGGTGAGGACACAGGAAAGGTTTTCTTCTGATGACTCGTCCATGAAGGTCATATTTGTACGAGTGCGTCTGCACAGTAGAACAGTGCGCCACCACTCCAGAGTCTGATAAATCTTCCTTCAGGTCTTTTGCAGCCAAACCAGGGTTTTGATTTGCCTTTCTAACAATCCTACGAGCAGTTCTCTTTGAAAGTTTTCTTGGTCCTTTAGACCTCAACTTGACCTCCGCAGTTCCTGTTAATTTCCTAATTACATTACGAACTGAGGAAACAGCTACTTGAAAACTCTTTGCCATCTTCGTATAGCCTTAAAATTATTATTCATTCTTAAGGCTCTTCATGGTCCTATCTCTGACCTAGTAGTGCCATACTTGCCGGTACGTACCTTGAGATCCTTGGCCAGAGGCCTTTCCTCTTTTCCAGAGGTCTGGCTGACAGCCAAAGGGGACACAGAGTTTGTTGTCAGGGTCCCGAGGCTCTGGAACGATCTACCAGAGGATATCTGAACAACCAAAATAATACCTTTTATTTATCAGCCCAGAACTTAAACTTCACTTAAAGTCCGAAGACGAATAAAGAACATCTGACAGGTGAAGTCTGTGCTACAGAGACAGCAAAGCGACCGGACTGAGCGTCTAAGTAAGATGGAAGAGGAAGAACATTACCTCTTTAAGAGCCGTGAATGTAGATAAAGATGACGGAAGACGGATGTTTGAATTGAGACAGAAAAGACTGAAGGATGAGCTGGACTGACAGATGTGATACAGAGAAAGAGGAGGGAGAGGAAAAAGGGTGAGGAGTGAGAGAGAGACTGAGGTCTGGTTACCATTAGACCATACTGGTCAAATCTGTGGAACCATGCTGGGCACCTCAGGGAGTCACACTGGAAAGTATGTGAGTCTGAGAGAAGGGAGGAGTGAATATCTGAGGGCTGTGGTTTTCATATCACAGCTGTGGGGAAACAAGTATTTAGATGCCATTTTGTCTGATGTCTGACTTCCCAGCATACTGTATATCCTATTATTTACATCACATACTTCTAACTTTCAAAATTATAAGTAAAATGTTTTTAAATTCAGAACGTCTTATTGTAATCTGTGTTTGAATAAATTCACAGGGCTTCATCTTTCCCCTGCCGCTCATCATCATTCCAGTTTTTCTAGATGTCAAATCAGATTCTCTTACCACCTTACAACACCTTACAAATGCCTGCAAATAATCCTGAAATTACGACACTTTCAAAGCCCGATCTGTTTCAAAAATAAATCATATCTAACTTCGCAAACTGAAGTTCTGAGCTGGGGAAATATGTGAAGGTGCAGCATCAAACCTCTGCCACACTGGCTGCGCTGAAGCCCGGCTCAGACTTGATATTAACATGCGTCCTTGGTGATCAAACCACAAGTGAACAGCTCTTGTTCTGTCCATTCACACCTACACCTTCGCATGCATCTCCACGTTTCTTGAGTGACCACTTGTGATTGGACCTCACTTCCTGGCTCAATATGCCAAGAAATAAGTTCACTTCCAAAGACCAAATGTCTTGTTATTGTGTTTTTAATGGGTAAAACCTTAATTTATTACAGAGCTGTGCACAGCATCTTGATTCACTCAGCTCTTCCTTGCCGAACCCGGTCTCACTCTAAAGACACCAAAATCTGGCGCCTGGTCAACTTTCAGCATCAGACACCAGCGAAGAAAGTCATCCTTTCACATCCGAATGAGTCCGTTGCCTATATTGTTTAGAGTGTGTGGGAGGGGCGATGGATGGTTCCAACCACCACCAACTTTCACCTGGTAGGCTGGTGTTCAGCTCCTGTAAGACTGTCAAGCCAAACCCTGTTCTTTGTGTGCGTGCAACAACCAATGCACCCAGGGTACACTGCATGTCGAATCTGGACGTGGAGAGTCCGTGAACAAACGCTGATATATGACGAGGTTGGAGTGAGAATGTGTTTCCCCGCCAGTTGCCCTTTTAGTAGTGTGAATCTTTTGGGACCTCTTAACAGCTGCTAATGTGTTAGCTTGTGCTAACCAGAAGTTGAAATGAGTGGAATGGTCCTTCAGCACTGCCTGCATTGAACCTGTGACGGCAGCAATCGGATAAGCAAGGACCCAGGTGTGGCCCCAAGACAAATTAGTGTACACACGACTGAAAGAATGTGACCACATGCGGCCTAGACCACCTCCGAATGTGGTCTGAGTAATCAGATCTCGGGACGCATTTCATGCATTCACCCCTGTACATAGAGTAGTCAACTGGTGATCTGATCACCCAGGATGAATGTTAATACCATGTCTGAACAGGGCAAAAGACGCTACTAGGTGTGAAAGTCAAGTCTCCGTAAGGGAAAACTTACAAGTTGCTGAAGTTACTTGAAGTATTTGCTGTGTCCCTTCTTGCATCTGGTGCTTTCTTAACACTCACATCCTGTAAATTAGAAGCACGGTCACATTAAATAATTTCAGAATGACAAGAAAGTGGTGCAAATCTGGATTAACTCTTCCTAGATGATAATTATTATTATTTTATTATTACAGAAGTCTCAAAAGAAGAAGAAAAAGTACTGTGAAAAAGTTCCATTATCATCAATCATGTCAGAGCACCGGAGTGAATCGGAGGTAGGACAGTAATTTAAAGGTGAATATAACGACTCTCTGGACTTTCCATGGAGGTAAAGGTTAACACAATGAGTGTTTGGGAACTCCAGCTGGGTGAGTCATCAGTTGAAAGAGAGCCGGGCCCCACCAGACCCAGAGAGGGCGGCGTACAGATGGGGAGGTCCTCGTCTTTACAAGGACTCGGGCCCTCCAGAGACCACCCTCAAGTCATCTCACTAACACACTTTACAGGGAGGTGAAGCTCATCGTCTGCCTCATTTAACTGTTACATCCCTGTGGGAACGAGGGAGGGAGGGAAACAAGGAGCGGCATGGTGAAGGCAGAGACTGAAGGCCGACGTGGAGGAAATCTTAAGCCAGAGGATGCAGCATGTAATTAGCTGTCTAAATAAAGACTTGTTGTACAGTATTGAGATAACACAACATGCTGCAGAGACCACAGCTGACAACCAGCTATTTGTAATCCAATAAAAACAAAATGGACTGCCATATTCAGGCCTCTGTAAAACTGTCATCTGCTCTGAATATAAATAGCAAGTATATCTGATAGAGATGCAAGTTTTGTTCTGCTTTGCACCATTTTTATCAGTCAGTAACTGCTTTCTTGTGGAGGGAGAAAAGGCAGAAGAAACACTTCACCGATATAGGAGGCTGATAATCCAGTCAGACAGCTCAGCTTCTGACCAGACTCAAATTCTCCCAACTGTCACAGATAAAAGGCGATCAGGCCTGGTCAAAATGACCTTCAGTTGATATGTTTAATACCTGTGTAGATCCAGGAGGACTCACTATCATTTCTTCCAACCTGGTCCCACTCCAAAGTCGTCGAAACCTGGCGCTAGAGCAGAGACTTCTGGCATCAGACACAGACAAAAAAATGCTGTCCTTTCACGTTATAGTTTTACAGCTACCAGCGGCATCAGCAGGAAACATGGCTAGACGACAACTAAAGTTAAGGCGGCAGAAGTACAAGGAGACTGGGCAGGAGGGGTGGTGGTCCAACAACCACGGACTTTCACCTAGGAGGCTGGTATTTAAAAGAGATTGCTGCTAGCTAGCTCAAGCACCCATGGATGTACCCTCCAGTTCCTTTTCTCTGACTCCCCACCTCATAAGGCCCGTTTCCACCGCAGGAACTTCAGGGTAAATTTGTGCGTGTCTCCACCACAGGAGCCACCCCCGAAGGACAGAGTTCTGGAACTTTTACAGGGGCTAAACAAGTCCCTGCCTCGGAGTAGGTGCTCACAACGGCCCGAAAAACTCCTGGTTACTTGGTGCTGATGGATATACTCAAGGCGGAATGTGACGTCAACAGAAAGCAACAAAATAGCCGCCATTTTTAAAACTCAGCAGACGAGGGTTAGCTCGTTTATAGCTTCCACTGCCACGTAAACAAACTCAATAATCAGTCCGTGAAAAACATATTTTCTTCTTCAATAGAAACGGGCCTATGGAGACGTCAAAGCTGGAGAGTTTGTTGATCCAGTGGAGAGTCAGAGGGTGGTTCAGCCACTAAAGGTCCGTCTCTACAAAATACAACAGCTACAGTAGCTTCGATAATACAAACATGGATAGTTAAAGGAAAACTTTGCCAGTTCCAACCAGCTCTCTGTCATCACATCGCTGCAGGCAAAAGTCAGGCGCAGGAATTTGAATTTTTGGGCATCAAACCCAACATCCAGCCTCTCTAGGGAGAGGGATGAGAGGGGGTCGAGTGTCACAGTGTTTTTCTACAAGGGTGGTGTTTAAAGCCACAGATGAACTCTGTGCCATGTCCCAGGGCACCCAGCTATCTTCAAATCAGGCACTCAACCAGGGCCTTGGGGGCGGGGTTTCATCTAAAGTAGGTTGGAGACCTGATCTAACATGTGTGATGTGTTTATCATTTTCTATAAATACACTTCATACTCGGGTTGTTTTCAGCTTGTCTGTTTTGAAAACAAAAAGCATTTAATTTCAGAAAAATGTATCTATAAGTTCAACACACATTAATCAGCATTGCTATAAATGCGTCAGTGTTAGCCAGCTGGATAATTTTCCACTGAGATGCTCTGAAACCAATGAGGTGATGGTGTAAATTAAAAACATGAAGCCACAGTTTTAGGGATCTAACCTGTGATACTTGGGATGTCTCACCCAGAGGGTACAGTACATGGATGAGTGTTTTACACATTGAAGAGGGGAACTGAGTGAGCCCCCTGAAACTGAAGCACATTAAAGGGGTCGTCTGTACTCCAAAACCTCCCTTTCATCTCAGAGTTTTACACAGCCTGTGACATTTTCTCAACAAGGAACAATAAACTGCAGCGATAAACGTTATTAGGCCGTTATTGGACGAACTTTGTGGATCTTGATGAAAGCGGTGATGACCGGGATGAAGAGCGAACGGGAGCCACTTGCGTCACCGTTACCTCCGGAGAGAGTCCCCCTTTTTTGTTACAAGCTCACCAAGTGAAGCGTGACAGGACCAGAAACCATCCTCTTTAAACATATGGGGCCTTTTAGGAGCCGTTACTTTGCTTTTCTCATCATCAGCTGGGTCAATTTGTAGGAAGTGACTGGCTTTGTCGTTCTCCCCGGCCCAGTATTATTCTTTTTTCCCCCAAACAATACCACAACATATCCTGATGTAATGTAAAAAATGTCTCAAATTGGGTTGTTAAACTCCAAACTCCAACCTCAGCCCTGTCACTGAAGGTAAAGCTCGAGGCGGATACTTAGCAGTAATGGTGAAAGAATGTGGATAGGCCCACTTTAAATGGAGCCATCAGCATGGCACGGCAAGAGGGGGAAAGGAAAAAGGGCTTTTATGATTTCCTTTGAAAAATTGATTCCAATTTATAAGGGGTCCTGCAAGGGTGTCGTATACAGTTCCCCCCTCTTAATACTAAATCTTTCAGGCAGAAGCTTTTAAAACTTCAAATGCAGCGAGATCTGCTTACACATGTCATGCTATAGCCTATATACTGTAGCCCCTTTTCCTGTTCAGGCCATGCAGCTAAAAACGTGTGCTCCATGGACGTGAGGTTTTTTGTTTTTTTTCCAGCGAGAAAACAGAAGAGCAGCTCACAGTAAAACATCGCACATGCTGTCTGGCTTTCCCATCAATCCTTGTGGACAGCCAGCCGCACGGCTCAGGTGGCTCCAAGTCCAGTCCTCAACTCTGCGTCACTACAGACACTTTAAAGGTTCTGGATGAGACATTCAAAACATTAACATTGCTATGTAAAGATTTCGTGGAGTAATGCAAGTAAGTAAAGTAAGTAAGTAAAACTTTATTCTTATAGCACCCTTCACAGCACAAGGTAATAAAATAAAATAAGGACTTAGAAATTAACAAGGTAAAAGCATAGAATAAGAAAACCAATATGAGGAGAAGAGGACGTCAGTGATCACAAAGGCACATTTCACAGCAGTAAAATTCGCACCAGGTGGCGGCAGTTGTTGACGCAGCCGCCACCAACCAAAGTTGTCCAATACTGACAGTAGGTCAGTGGACATCCATGTGAGATGCTGACGCAGACATGCACTTTTTGCGGCATTATGAAACACACTGGATGGCAGCATGGTAAACACATGGTACTGCAGCTGGTAACAGCATAATATAAGGAACAGGAGAGTCCCTATAGGGCGGGTAGACGGGGACGTGAATGGGTCCAACAAACCCTGGACTTTCACCCAGGAGCCAGCTGTTTGACTCCCATGTCAATAATGAGCCAAACTATGATTTTTTTTTCTTAACTGAACAACGTGCCTCTGAGGCACAGGGAAATAAAATAAATACGAGGTGTGTTACCAACATTGTAAGTTGATTTTGAAAAAGGCTGTATGTCTCAAACAAACAGAAACCTCTGTGAAAATAGGAGTGTATTCCGAAAAGGTACAGCGCATGTATCAAGTGTAAACTGACATGGCATTCTGATAACATCAACACCAGATGCAAATGGATACCAAGCACGACATATTTGACCAGCTGGAATGAGAACGTGCTGGAAGTTTGCACCGTTTGCTGCTAGCCGCAGCTGCAGCCCCGCAAATTGACGTCTTTTTTCCGTCAACAACAAACACACGTGGTTGGGTTTAGGAAAAAAGAACAAGGTACAGCTTTACAATCTTATGGGACGCAAACACCAGCCTCCCGGGTGAAAGTCATTGGCTGCTGGACCCTCACCGCCTAAACTTTCGTCATGAGGCGCTGGTGAACTATAATGGTGACCATCCGTGTAACATGCCAACATTAAAGGACAGCTTTTTTCATCAGTGTCTGGTGCCATCACTGCCCAAGCACCAGATTTCAACGACTCCAGAGTGAGTCCGCTTTGCCATTTATTGCTCACTTTAATGTTGCAGCTGGTAAAGGAATCAATAAAGTCCTCCTTTAGCCTATAAGAACACATCATTTTTAATCATTAATTGATTATATTTTGTATCATTGATCTAAATGTGCAAAGTTACTAATATTATCATTGAAATGTAGTAGAATACAAGTATAATGTGTCAGAAAATTAAGCACAACTTCCTCCAAATTGTACTTATTTACAATACTTGAGTAAATGTGCTACACAATAAATGTCCTTAATGTATGACTGACTGTCCATCGAGGTTACGTCTGCATCCAAGTCTCATATTCAGACATTTTTTTGTGCAAAACTAAAAATCTTCTGTAATAAAAGCCATGAGAAGATTCCTCTATGTTTCACTGGTTACAATAAAGTCATCCAATGCAAAGCCTAATTCATTAATCATGGCTGAAAACACATGGCTGATACAACCCAGCATGTGCTACTGTGGACTAATATTAATACCATTACAGCTCATTCCTAATCCAGATAAATCTGTGCGGTTCAGTGTGAGTCTTTACTGCACTGATGGGGATTTTGCTGATGGCAGTCAAGATCAGATTATGTCCTTTTTCATATCAAGTGTTCGTATATGAAACCTGCAGCTGTTGTGAGTGTGCGGTACAAGGCAGGACATGGCTCCGCTCACCTGTGCTTCAGCAGGGGAAAGTGGGCAATAAGGTAATGCTTATTGAGGAGTGGAAATCAGAGCTCCTCAGCCTCTCAGCCTCAGACTGGTCCAATGGAGCCATGTTGCTGAATTATATTAAACATTTCCAGTCTCATGTGGCATGGAAACATGGACAGTTTTAATAAATGTAACAGGTGCATTCAGACAACGATAAGAAGTCGGACCGGGCTGAAACAATAACTTAAGGAACTCGAGTAATTCGAGCAGTAAAAATCTTTCTAATTCTCTGCCTCGAAGCCTTGTTTCATTATAGACCTCTTGTACAGCAGATAAGTGCACACACAGTAATCACCGCTGCAACAGGAGCTCAATCTGTCATGGATGCATTAATATAATCTAATTATTTATGTAATATAAATCTCAAGGGCCAAATACAGTGCAGCAAAAATCCATGCACACCATTGTAGACCACCATATCCAAAGTAAAGTTAGTAAAACTGTTCACAGGACTCCTTGAATTGCAGAAAAGGTCATGTACAGTGGGCTGCACAGAGCAGGAAACAAACCCTAAAGACAGAAAACACCTCTTTGCATGTCGGTGAACACTCCATCTTTGAGTCTTTGTATCAATGTTCTTATAATATTCTGCGTTTTGGCCAAGAGAGAAATTAAAAGACACAAGTAGTAAAATCAGGACACACTGCACTGGCTGGCAGAGCTAGCTGAGGGTTTAGCTACCAGAAATGTATAAACCTAAGCTGACGGTTGTGTACGAGGTTTGATTTTGTAACCGTGGATACCAGCTGTAAACACCACCTGTTGATGGAAAGTGATATAACCATGTCTGAATGCCATATGCCAGCAGAACAAAACATGTTTGAACATGACGATGTTTACTTATCAGCCCCTCCAGGATGTTGCAGTGAGAACTGTTTGATTTAATGTCACTGGAACAAGAAAAATAACAAATTTAGTTCTTCATTTAGGCCAAAAAGGTTAAGCTATATTAAGAGTATGACTAATAAATGTCACAATCCAGGAGAGGTACTATTATGCACATCATCTTGTCACATGGTCAGAGACTTGACATTGGACAACATCAACATACATATTAGTCAACACTCATCACTGCATATTTGTATATAACAAATATACCAAAGAAAATAAGAAATTAAGAAATTATTAATTCAATTTAACAATTTTAATAGTTGATTTATAGTTACAGAATAGCTGAAGAAAAAATAAACACGACAGAGATGGATTCACTTTTCTCAAGGGTGTATATCGCAGATGGAACTGTTTTTAATTTAATTATAGCTGCTGCGCAGCGATGGGTCGGGTCCGGGCATTTTTAGGCAATTCTGAGCAACAAGCAGAAGAAGTGGGAGACATTTAGGAATTTAGCAACACAATCTGCCTTTTGCATCAGCTGAGCCTTGAACTCACAATCTCTGAGACTAAGGATCAATTTCTATCTTACTGAGCTGACAGTGACAATTCATGTGTAGCTTCACAAATTGACTAAGCCAGACGTGCAGGTTTAGCAGCCGTCCATGCATGGAAAGGCAGATTTCAAACCACTGTGAAAAATTCAGTTATCGAAACAAAAATCTGAAAATACACATATTGCACCTAGACAGTATGGAGATGTTGGTAATTTGTTTGTAACAATGATTAATTTGCTTCATAAGTGAAAAACTGATGTTTAAAATTGCCATTTTTTCATTGACTCCAATTGTTCACATGAGAGCAAAATTCAAAATGCTGTCAAAAATTCAGTTTTTGAGATAAAATTCTGACATTTGCCACACATCATCTACCATGACTCTAGAATTTTGTCATTTTTTTCACGAACATTGAAGATTTTTTTAGCAAGAATTTGCATGTATATGTTTACAATCAAACATTTTGATGCACTGTAGGCTCAATTTTTGATAAATCAAAAATCTGAGAAACAGTTTTTGTAGGACAGTCTGAAGATGCTCTGTAGCAAGTTTGGTGTCAATTGAGCAAAAATTGTGGAAACAAAGGTAAGAAGTTTTACAGTTTTTGTAATTTTAATAGGTTTAAATGTACAAAAGTTTCTTCAGTATTGGGGCTACAAAAGTTAAAAAGTTGTGAAGTTGTAGCATGTGTGGTTGATTTGTTATGAATTTTCAAAGTTTTGAACTTTAGACGTTTGCTGTAGCGCCACCATCAGGACTATTGGCTTGAGTTTACAGCTGAGGATATCTGGCATGAGACTGGACCTTTGTGCAAAGTTTGGTGAGTTTTCACCCATGGGAAGTATGATTTCCTCGGAAGAAGAAGGAAGAAGAAACCCCTCCCCTCCACCTCACGGGCCCCAGTGCAGCCGTACTGCCTGCACTGTCCATATTTACACCCCGGTGTTTTTATCACTTGATCAATGATTGGGAAAATAAACACAGGAGCTCTTGGTTACAAAAATAGTCAAGTCAGGTCAGTTTTATTCATTCAGCCCAATATTACAAATCACAATCGTCCTCAGGGAGCTTTACAATCTACTTCTAATTTACAACACCCTCTGTCCTTTGACCCCTGCAGCCGAGAAGGAAAAACTCCCCCGAAAAACTTTAAAGGAGAAAATATGGAAGGAACATCAGGAGGGGCAACTGAGGAGGGATCCCTGCAGGACGCACAGACATGCAATAGAAGAAAGTGTATAGAACACGCCAGCATGATAAAATTACAATACAGACGATCCATATGACAAAATGATACAGAGAACATGAACATATATGAAAAAGAGGAATCCAGGAGGATGTAATCAATACTTGCAGCTCTGTAACTGGCCTTATGTGATCATTTAACTTTTGCTGAATGTTTCACCTTCAGAGGCTTCCTTTTTATTCCAAACCTTTCTAAACCAATCTAAAAGACGATGAGTTATTAAGCACATCAACACACGGTCACCTTATAGCATTTTTTAAGCATACATATATTACCTCCAGGGTGCTTTATACGTCTTGTACTAGAGAAGTAAAAGCATTGAACACGACTGTTCACATGAGGACTTCAGCTGTCGACACCCCGCACTCAGGCCCAGAGGAAGTGGAATATTTTTCCTGCCTCTTGGTTTTGTTCTTCACACACATATTACTTATGATGGAGGACAAGCGGAGCAGAGATCTGTTCCACCGCAGCAGCAGGTTTCTGCTACCTGAGAGGTTTAGGACTTTGGGAAGTTGTTCCACATGCAAACCACAAGGGTCATTAGTATCACAGATATATACTGTTACATCATGCCTTGAATCGGAGCAATAATCACCCCGTAGGAAATGTGGTTTGGAGGGATTCTTTTTTATTTTTTGAGCCCGAGCGGGGGCGTAAATCTTGCCTTCCATTATTGTAACGTGTGCAGGTTTTCCTCTATAAGGCGAGCAGCTGAGTAGCACATGTTAAGAGACCTCCTGCCGTCCTCCAAAGACCCTCTTGATAAATCTCCTACAGGTGGAGCAGTTTACTCAAACCTACACTTGAAGGTATTTTAGAGAGCCAACATAAACTGTGTTCGACCCTGGCTTATTTGTGGGCAAATAATGCTTGTATGTCATCTTCCTTTTCCTTGTTCACTTGTTCCTTTCATGTCTGTGCAACCTGCGTTAATTCTCACAAGGGTTAATACGATACACTCTGAAGGGAAAAAAGTTCAAGTCTCTCTGCAGGAAAATGACTCGGAGTCAAAACTGTCACAAGGTGAGAATATTTTAAGCCTCATTGGTTCCTAATAATGAGTTCTGCAGTGTAAATCCTATCGGAGGCCACATCAAACCTCTTGTTAAACGCTGTGCTGGACAGGAAACTGAAGATCCTGTTTCAGTGTTAATATTCTGCACTGTGGTGACTGTTTAATGCAGCGTGAGATGGTGTGTCAGAGACGAGTCAGAAACAGACGGCAGACCGATGCACTTTTTCTAACATTTTGTGACATGCAAGTACAAGAGAGAAATGACTGAATGAATGAGATTAATGAATGAAGGTCCCATTGTTTGGAGATAAAAGCAAAGTTTTGATCATTGAAATGTGGGCAAAGTCGTCAAATATCGCTGCTTGGTTGCTGACCTCTGTGTCACACACTGATGAAAAACAGGCATTATTTCACACCTGCCCTGTTTGGTTCAGTTCAGTTGAACTCCAATTTGTTTGCCGCCTAAGTGCGGTTCGTTCAGGCAGGTGTGAACACAGCAATCACACTCAGGTGTGCACCAAAACAATCAGGCCGCGACCTTCTTGAAGAGGTGGTTACTGTTACTAATTAGCTAACTTGCTCTGTGATTGATTGACAGATTGATGGGTGGATGTTCTGATATTACCACAGGAACACAAAGAATTGATTTGGGTTTTTTTGGTAATTTTTTGGTATATTTTGTTAAATAGTTGCACAAAATGTCTGGGAATGTGATCTAAAATGATTAAAGCCATTTATCATTTTATCTCAACTTTATTTATGAGCATTTCTGAAGATTTGAAACAGTTTTTGCACACAACATAAAGAAAACAAGGTTGAAGAATTAATAAACAGACTGAAAGTATTTGGAGTAGAATGATAGGCCTAAACAAAATTGTTCACCTGTCCCCCACCATCATGAGTCTTTTCTTGACAAATATTTAACTGCAACTTCTAAAGCCATCTTGCGGATGTCTGTCCTCAGTTTTTGTCTTTCAATATATGCTCTACGTGAAAAGCCAAAAACAAATTTCCACATTATTAACATCCTATTAAGTTTAAAGAGTCTCATCAGTGACCCACGGATCAAAAACCCTTGAACACCTGAAGATTAAAACATTTTACTGTCATTCAGAAAGTTTACAACCATCTCCTCTGTTTGTGTATCGTAAGGCCATACTGTGTCTAACATGTGACACGTGTGATTTGTACAGTACTACAGTACAGAATACCCCCATGACCCCCCCTGTAACTAAAGGCACTGACAACTCTGCAATCGCCCTGATCAAAGGCAGGTTGTCCGTCTTTCCCAAAGATAGACTTACAGGTGATGTATTGGATGAGTCAAGTGTCCAAACTGTACTTCAGAGGTGGTATCCCCTCGTGTCACGCAGGTTCCCCATAAAACACTTTCATGTAGCTCCGTAAAAAAAAACAGAAAAAGAAAAGTCCTGTTAAAATTCAAAGGTGGAGTCAAATATGGGGAGTTTTATTTTTCATCTACCGGCGTTGGATTTCATTCTTGACCCAAAGTCGGACTTGCTAAAGTTTTCCAACAGGGAGCAACATGAGGACAGGTATTGCTGACAAGAATTTCCTCATGTACACGATGTAATAACTCACTTCCATGAGCAGTAACACACAATATCTTTGGTCTGGGTGGATCACACTTCAACTTCTCTTTGCTTTTTGTTTCCTAACAGCACTTTTAACACTTCGATGTATGTGGTGGAGCAGGTGTTTGGAGCCACAAGTCCCTGTCAAGGGCACGGTCACACATGATTGAAAAATTAACACTGGCAAATAATCACCTCCTGTTCACAACAATACAATGGGAGCAGAGGGTCAAATAAATCATTTGCTTATGGTGGCAAAGCAAATTCACATCTTCGCATCGCAGAGTTCAACAAATTTCAGTACATTTACAGCAGCTAACATTAGCCGTTACTTCAGGCGCTGCCTACATTTAGCACAAATATCACCTTAAGCGATTGTCATTCGTGTGCATTTGTTCATGTGTCACCATGTCCTAAAGCTTCTCTAACCACTCACTATTTTCTATATTAACAATTGAATTAATTAGAATATAATGTGAGAGCTACACAGCTTTTTAGCCTCCTCTAGCTTGTTGTTTTGACTTTACCGCACTTTATTATTTGGTTCACGCTCACTGCTCTCATTAACCTCATTTCCAGCCAGTAATGGCTGCTCTTTTGTCTGGGACATGAAGCTTTAGCCTACTTTAGCTTGTAGCTGTGTGCATATTTAGGATCTGTTTTATAGGGTTCTTATTTTAAAATGCTTAAAATAGGAAGCATTAAAATCTCAGGTGGAGGCAACTCATTAAACCACATTTGATTAATGTCAGTCACTGACATTTTGGCAATAAAATCAATCTTCACTGACTTAAAATTAGAGTCTTTCTATTGTCTACCTGTCTCAAATTAAAGGACACGATCATTTATGATTATCATTTATGATAATAAAACACTGACAGGGAACATTTTACAGCACAATGAGTACTTTTACTTCTCATTTTACTTTGAGTACATTTTGGTGATACATACTTTAAATTAAGTGTGTTATTAGTATTTATACTTAAGTAGAGGATCTGAATTCTTCCTTCACCACTGTATAAAGGTCATGTTTACGTATCAGATCATAGATCACTAAAACTCTCTTTGTCTTCACATGTAGGTGAGCAGATTCTCTCATTCAGGTGTCAGATAAGCAAAAGCACAACAGCAACACGACTTATAGATTCATCAGATAAAAACCTTCCAGCGTCACAAAAAGACGCCTGTCTGAACATTGGTGTGACAGAAGACTCCATCCAGCGCCAGCGTAAACAGCCTCTTCAAACAGCGGGCGCAGATAAGAAATGGAAACCAGTTTCTTCACACTGTATTGTACAGGAAACAAAATGTGTTGATGTGAAAACAGAGAGAATAGCACAGGCCGTGTTGACTAAACAGGGCCAAAGTGTCACAGTGGCAACAGGTTTTGTCAGACCAACTCCAAGGTTAAAGCCTCGCCCTGAATCCCTCAGGGGTCAGCACAATGTTATTTAGGTAACACTGCTGAAGCTGCGTTAACCAGGCGAACATTATCACATATGAAGACAGAGGCAGTTAAATGGAGTTTTTATTTGTTTGTTTCTGGGAATGCAGCTACACAATAGCAGAGAAAGAACCTGCACTCCCACACAGGTGTTTTTAGTTACAGTGACTGAGCAGACCTCTACTCGGGTTAAAACTGGGACGAGCTGCACTGGAAGCCGGAGAGTCAGGTCACCAAACTCAAACGAGCAACAATAAGAGCAATAAAAAGTGAAAGTTTTCACACTTTAACAGGTGCAACTGAAGAGCCAAGGATGTGAAAGTTAAGCACAAGTTGTATATGCACCGTCTAGTCAGGCAAAGTATGTTAAAACACCTGTGTGTGAGCCTTTAAGATGGTGTTTTGGCAGAAATCTGAGGCACTTGTGCTTTGTTCAAGTCTTTCTTTTCATATACTTCAACTCCGTATCTCTTAAAGTAACATTTTGAATGACTTTAACTTGTAATGAAGTATTTTTACACTGTGGTATTAATACTTATTCAATCAAAAGATCAGAATCAATCAGAACAGACAGAAGAATAAAGTGAAGATAATATTGAATACAGAATATGAGTATACAGATTAATAGATGATTTGTGCTGAATGAGATTTCACAGAAGTCTCTGGCGCTTGGACACCAGAGGAAGATATTTTGTGATTGAGGGACATCTGAGCAGCTGGACCTTTAAGTGAGGGATCTGAATACTTACTTCTAAGCTGTCTACACATGTTTGCAATAACACACCATGATAAGAGACAAGAGGAAGAATACTGTTTGCAAGTTAACATGGATGGAGCTTTGCAAATGTTTTCAATTTTGCTGTTTTGCTTTGTTAGGAAACAATAAAAAAAATAAAAAAATCACCAACTACTGAGGGAAATATCTGAATCTTAAAGGAAATGACCACTTTAGAATGAAAATACAGACAGTACTTACTGACCCTCATGCCGACAAGAAGTCCAGTGTAGTTTTTTAATCCACAAAACTTGTTCGAGGTATTGGACGATAACAGTTAGCAGGAATAACAGCTATACTTGAAGTTCATGGAACCCACATTTTGAAAATGTAATAAAACTCCACTAATGCATTTCAAAAACATCAGAATGGCTTGTCTGTCGTAATCCAAGTGCCCTGAAGCTGCGGCATGCAAAATTGACTTGAAAAGACGTAATTTACTCCACTTTTATAGCATCATTTCTCACCGTGGTCAGTTAGCCTGTCCCGCAGGAGTGTTGTGTTTATAAGGCAACTCGCGCGAGACTCGAGAACTAGCACCACCAAGAAATACTTTTTGCGTGCCGCGGCTTCAGGGCACTTGGATAACGACGGACGAGGCGTTCTGTCGTTTCTGAAATGCATTCAAGGAGTGCATGTGGGTTCCATGCACTTCAAGTGTAGCTGTTATTCCGGCTAGCTGTTATCCTCCGATACCCCGAATGAGTTTTGTGGATTAAAAAACTACACTGGACTTCTTGTCGGCATGAGGGTCAGTAAGTACCGTCTGTATTTTCATTCTAAAGTGCCCATTTCCTTTAAATGCTCCACTGTGTTAGCTAGTTGCTGCTTTGTTGCACGGCGCGTAGCGGGACGCAAACACTTCCCTCCAGCAGGAGAAAAAATCTCACGCCACAGGAATAAGCTTCATCCTGTCTGCAGCTGGCCTCATCCACAAGGCCCAGGACCCCTTCACAGACTCTCAGAGCAATACAAAGTCTATTCTTTTAACTTGGCTTGTTGCATTAACACAAATCGTAGTTGCACATATTTTTATATTCTTGACACTGTGATAATAAATATTTGACACATTTTCTGTTGTAAATTTCAATTTTATATTTAAGATACTTAAATTGAATATTTATCTTTTCTCTTACTAAGTTTATTGCAGTCGTACTGCACCAAAATACCAAGGCAAATTCCTTGTCTGTGCAAACTGACTTGGCAATAAATCTGATTCTGATTCTGGTTCAGTCGGCATAACAGCATTTTCCATTAGTAACAGCTGCCTGCTGCCTGTTGGAGTTCATAATTCTCGTAGGTCCATGACAGCAAACAATTCCTTTTCACATACAAGTGATCATGTCTTAAGAAAATATTGAAAATACTGATTATCAACACAGTTTAAAAAAGCCTACCTTATAAATTGGATGCTTGTGTTAGCTAATGTGTTTGTGTTGCTGTCCTTTGTGTCTTGTGTTGGTGATATGAAAGTTTTGAAAAATGCTGAATATGGGAGAGAATTGTGAACGCATTACACTTTCTTTCTTTCCATCAGTCAGCTCTGTGGAGGGGGGCGATTCTAAGGTCTGGACCCAGCAAATGAAGAAAAGGCAACGTACATTGAGACCAGACATGAACCTTGGTCTCTGGCGTCAAAGCCCCAAACCCTTATTTTATGCCACACTACATAAACAGTACACTTAATCCTGCATTGACTCTAAACACTGCCCCTGGACGCTGTGTATCATGCCCACTGACGGAGTAACTATAGTGTTAACGGTAGCAGTATATACCCTGCACTGCACCACTGGTGTCAACCCTCAGTTCACACATGAGCACCATCAGCTCGTCCAGATGGACCAGTAAAAGTGTCCCACTCTGCCCATGCAGACACAGGAAGTTCCAGTCTGGAGTTTGACTGCTGGTTTGAGGACAGATTATTAAATCCATCTTTCACTGTGGAAACACCGACTGGACTGCAGAGACAGCTGGCTGCATGACATGATGAGACCAGGAGCCGTCTGCAGCACTAAGAAGATGCTGCGTAAGAACCGACTGGAAACAGGAAACAGTTAGGATGAAAGCTTGGTGATGATGAAGACATCAATTATTTATACTCTAGCTTTGTGCTAATATATAGCCACACAATAAAACTATCACTGCACTTTATTGTCCTTTCAGTGGAGTCTCACTTTGCAGCAGCGCAGCATTAAAATAGAATTAATACAGCACATAAATGGGGCGGCAGTAGCTCAGTCCATAGGGACTTGGATTGGGAACCTGAAGGTTGCCGGCTCAAGATCCCATCTGGACCAAATATGGAGTGTGGACTGGCAGCTGGAGTGGTGCCAGCTTGACTCCTGGGCACTGCCGAGGTGCCTCTGAGCAAGACACTGAACCCCCACCTGCTCGGGGTGCCTGTCTAACTGTACGTTCTTGGGTGACCAAAGCAACCGGAGCGGCGCCGGAGGGGAGTGAAAACTCGTTTTACTTTATGGTAATGAGCTCTGACGCGGTTCGGCAACAACCAATCAGAATGCTGACGTGCTTCGATGAAGTAGGTCCCAGAGAACAAGCCATGTGACTTTGGTTCCTACAGCACACTTGTTCCGACAATGGTTAAAGAAGTTGATTACTTGCGTTTGCGCCCACTCAGTCCTTTATAATGTGTCGCTGTTCGGTTACAGAGACCAAAATAAAAAGAATGAGGCTTTGGACCTCGTCGCAGAGGCAGTTGGCTGGTCTGGTGAGTTTTAAAGTGTGTAATGTTCATAATAGAGGAGAGAATTGCAGGCTAATGTTGCGACGTAGCATGCAAAGTCTTGCTTGCTTGGTTTCTGTTTTCATTGACCAAACATAACGTTCTGTTGCCCAACTATGAGCTTTTTGACTGGACAACAGTAAAACAAAGGCAATATAACAAATAAAACAAAGCAACAAAAGAAAGTAAAACACAGAGCAAATACAGGCTACTGAGGCCCCAAACAGAAACATACCAGGGAACAAGCACTGGACACTTTAGGGTGGGACAAAGGCCATTATGAAAAGATGGGTCTTCAGTTGTTTTTTAAAGTGTGTGGGGGACAGCCAGTAGATCCTATTCTGAAGACCTAAGGGACATGACGATATATGGATGGAGGAGATCGCTGATGTGTTCAGGTGCCTGACCATTGAGGGCTGTACACGGAGAGCAAGAATCTAAAAATTGAATCCTGAACCTGATGGGCAGCCAGTGTAAAGAAAGTAAAATGGTAGCGATGTGGGTCGACCTGTTGGACCTGGGTAACTGCCGAGCAACAGCATTCTGGATTATTTGGAGACGATTCAGTGAAGATTTGCTAAGACAAGTAATTAGAGAGCTACAGTAGTCCAGTCTGTAGTAGTCAGTCGAGACACCAGAGACCTGAGCTTTGCAATATTTCGTAGCTGAGTAAAACAAGTGTAGGTCAGTAATTTGCTATGGTAACGTCTCCTTTTCCTTCTTCCATATTATTAATGGAGGGACAAGGCAACTAAATACCTAAAAATAATCTAACTACCTAAAAGTCCTCTGTGGTGCCGTTCTGTAAAGATTTCTTGTTTCTTTTAATCCTATAAATGCAATATGAAAATATATTGTATAGAATTTAAAAGAACAGGCAAAGAGTCACTAAAGTTTATTTTTCCATCAGTCTTTTTTTTAATCAGCTGTCAACACTCCATGTTTCTGATCGCCTGAGGGGAGGCTGTATACACTGTAGGGAGTGTGCATTTGAATATACTCATATAGGCCTATGCAAATCAGAGCTTTTAAGTGTTAACCTCGCAATCGTGGTGTTTACTCTAGTTAGCATCAGCCAGGTGCGGTGGTCATTTATCACTGTAGAATTACAGCTGCACCACCTGCACCGACCTCTACATGCAGTGGTGTTAGTGCTGCAACAGCCGCAACTGATCTTTTTTTCCCCACTCGTACTGTAGCAACAATGTGCTGTGAATAAACGCAGAGAGGCGGCAAAAACAACAACCCTGACAGAAATAACACATGTAATAAGTGTGCACAGCCCGTGTGTGACAGTACACTGCAGAGGATGGTGATATTTTCTTTGGGTGACAATGCAACACAACATGTTTTTCCATAGCATTTACATGAATGTTTAGACTGGCAAATTCCCTGCAAGAGCTCAGCAGGTGGAGAAGATTTCCATGTTTGTTTAAGTTACAAAATAAAGACATTTTCTTAAATGAAATGTGAGTAAATGAAGAACATCTATGAAGGAGCAGCAATGAGAGACATGGGTCGTCAAATTTTAATAACTGCTGGTGCATATAGACACAAACTTAACTCAAAGGTGGTTGTTAATTGTTTTGGTTTTCTCTCAAGGTTCACCTTCCAAAACTCCGGCTGCTCAAAGATTCACAATGATTTGCATTAACTTGCAAATGTGGCTATCATCTGGATTTAAAGTGGCTGAATTTGCCTTTCTCCTTGATCCTTGCGTCAATGTTTCAAAATGATTCCAGAGAAGACGAGACACACCTTGAAGTAGCTTCAGCTTGCAAATTAAGGTGGACTCCCTGGTAACAACTGGGCTGTACTGACTGAAACAAAGCACAATACTGTATACAGAGGTGATATAACCTCCGCTCCTACCTTCTCCCTCAGGGCACGCTGAAGAGGCCTGATTGTTTTATGGACCTGAGGTTTACTGTTTACACTGAGCCACAGACAGACTGTTCACTTGTCCTCTCTCGTGCTCCAAATGTCAGTTTGTGTTGCAAAAACGTCGCTCTTCCCCCCACTGTGCGCAGACGCACAGGGTGATGCTGGAGGCTACTGCAACAACAAAAACAAGAGCACAGGTGCCGGTGGTAGAAATAAACAGGACACTGTACAATGGGTGGATTCAGTCAGCACTGGCCTGTAGCAGGCATTTGTGTAAACACAGCAGACTGGAGGTTTAGATGTGAAACTTTGCTTTGAAGGCAGGGAAAAATTCCACTGTTAAAACCTGCATTGCTCTCGTTTTCAAACGTGCAATTGTTTTACTGCTGTGCTGGCACCTGCAGTGAGTGGTCTGTCCAGATCAGTAACATTATGTGGAAACAGTGATGGGTTGTCTGAGTAGCACGAACTACAATTTTATTTTATTTTTTTAAAAAGCACCAGCTGTATGCAACAGGGCACCAGCTACAGAACACTGTCTGGCATGCAGAGCAGCATATATATGGCACCGCATCATATTTTCTTCATTTTAAGGGCTGGAATTGTACCGTGGAGGGCATTGCATTTTCTCTACTGGAAGGGCAGCCTAGAGGGCATTACATGATGATTTTCCATTGGAAAGGCATCCTAAAGGGCACCACGATGCATTTCTCCCACTGGTAGGGCATCAGGTTTGCTTCCATTATGGGGAACGCTAGAGGGCACTGCATCACATTTTTGCCACTGTTAAGGGCACTGCATTTTGTTTTCTCCACTAGAAGGGCACTCTTTAGAGCACTGCATCATGTTTTCTCCAATTTACAGGCTGTGAATTGTACCATGGAGGGCAGAGAATCTCATTTCCTCTACTGAAAGGGCACCCTATAGGGCACCACATCATGTATTTCTATTGGAAATCCTCTCTAAAGGGAACTGCAATGCATTTTTTCCGCTGGAGGGGCATCCTAGAGGTCACTACATCTTGTTTTCTTCATTGGAAGGGCACTTCAGAGGGCCCAGAATCATTTTTTCCAGCTATTATAGGCGATCTCGAGGGCACCGCATCATGTTTTCTCCACTGGAATCACACCTAGAGGTCATTGCATCATATTTTCTCTTCTGAAAGGGCGCCCTAAAAGGCACTGAATTGTCTTTTCCACTGTGAGGCGACCCTGGAGGGCCCTGCACTGCATTTTTTTTGTTCTACTGAAAGGGCATCCATGTTTTCTCCACTAGTAAGGCACTCTTGAGAGCACTGCATCATGTTTTTTCCACTGGAAGGGCGTACTAGATAGCACTGCATCAGGTATTCTTTTTTTTTTTTTTAAGATATTTTTGGGGCATTTTTTTAGCCTTTATTTGATAGGACAGACAAGTGTGAAGGGGGTAGTGAGAGAGGGAGTGACATGCAGCAAAGGGCCATGGGCTGGAGTTGAACCCAGGCCACTGCGGCAACAGCCTTGTACAAGCCACCGACGCCCCTGCATCGGGTATTCTTAACTGTAATGAGCATCCTAGATGGCATTGCATTATGTTTTCCACTGTAAGGGCACCCTAAAGGACCCTGAACTGCATTTTTTTCCACAGGGAGGGCACCCAGAGAGAACCGCATGATGTTTTCTCCACTGTAAGGGCACCTTATATGGCACTGCATTATGTTTTCTCCACTAGAAGGGTATCCTAGACAGTAGTACATTGGATTTTCTCAACTGGAAGAACATCCATTGTGTTTTCTCCATTGGAAGTTGTCCCAGAGGGCACTGCACCATGTTTTCACCACTAAAATGGCATCCAAGACCAAACTGCATGGAATTTTCTCAACTGGAAGGGCAACCTAGAGGCCACAGAATTGCGTATTCTCCATTTTATGTTTTATCAGTTGTACCTCCGTGAGTACACCAGTACACAGAAACAAACTCAACATGACATTTCTCCAGGTGTTTTTACACCAAAAAAAACACTTCTCTGCCTCGCTGTTATCTCCCTAGTGCCATCACAGATGTTGACGTTAGCCAACATAATATAAACATTTAACATAGCTAACCAAAAACGTTCAAACAACTAAAATGCTAATGTGTGTTGAATCATTCCTGTTCACACATTTGAAGTTTATGTATACGTGTGTGTGACTGTGTTTTCAGGATATTCCCAGACCCCCTTCAGCCATGAACCACTAGCCTTCTCGCCCCTATCAGCCCCCAGGCCTGTCAGCCCTGACAACATGGTAATTAAGTGGGAGCTACTTGTCAAGAAGCTGCAGTGCTACACATTTCTTATTGGATTACAAGGCGCTGGGAGGGAATGCATGAACCGGGCAGTGCTCCTCTCCCTGCTGCTGCTGGTAGAGACAAATGAATAGAGATCCTACCCTTTCCTTCACGCCCGCTGATCGCCAATGCAAAATACAGCATGTGCCATTTATTTCCAGAGTCAAAATAAACCCACCGTGTGATTGTGCTGCGAATGTGTGTGTGTTTGAGTTTGTGGTGCTTAATAGATTCTTAATGTGCAAAGGATTGTAGCGTATCAGATGGGCTGCGAGTTACTGGCGTGACAACAGCAACAGCGGAACGGATGGCTTGCTTCAACACCTGGAGAAGGGCTCATAGGTGTGTGTGTGTGTGTGTGTGTGTGTGTTAAGGGCTGAGATGACTTGGTGGTGATAAAGCAATAAACACACCACACAGTCACTGTCAGGGCAGCCAAATGCTATATGGGCAGAAGAATGGAGCTGTTGTTGTATCGTAGCAGGGAAAGTCCGTACTCAGTTGCCAGACCATTATGTATATGTGTATATATATATATATATATTATTTTTTAGACTTTTGTTCCAACAAATCACTACGTATGACTTACTGTTTTTCTATTCCCCAGGCTGATAGGTGTCTGCATTCACTTATTGACAGTAATAAGAGACTGCGGTCATGCTTGCAGCCTAAACACTGATGCCTATACGCAAACATGCTAATGCTTTACAGATTTATTGTTTACCCAGGCTGACAGGTTGGGATGGTGGATGGATCACAAAACACAGGACTTTTCCCAGGAGACGAGTGTTCGGAACCGTATGAACCTTGCAAGCTTTTAAGGCACGTCCTCGCCGTGTTTCTTTCCCTAAACCTGACCACAGTAACTTTACCTACCTAAACTGAGCCTCTTTTATGTTACGTTAATAATGTAACTTTATGTTATGTATGTTACTTCACACTTTGTGTGTGCATTTTTGTAGGCTAACCGTTAACCGTTGCTTGGGGATATGTTGTGTTTACCACACTCACAGTCTTAGTTTAGCGTGTAAGCATGCTGACATTTGCATAACCATAAAAAGCAGCATATGAGAATTACATTTTTTAAATAATCAGAATAAAGCTTGCAAAATCACTGATATGGGACCCTAAATGCAAAGTTTAACATGGCCACATCATATAGGACAAGATTTTATTGAGCTCCAGAAGAGAAATGCAGGTGTTGCAGCACAAGAACAGAAATTAATACAGATAAACAGAGAAGGTAAAAATGAATAATAAGAATTACGTAAATTAAAAATAGGGATAAAAAGAAATATAAACTATACAAGAGCAATTAAACTCAAAATTACAAGGCAAGAGTGACAGTGTTATTAGTTGCTGCAGGTATAGTATATGTAAACAACACACCAGAATGATATATGATTAAGTGATGATTAGTGTTTGTCTGTATTAATATGGAAATATAATAGAAAATACATAGTATGATGTAATAAAACGGTGTAATATATTATCATACAGGGCCACAGAATAAAAGATTTAAAGTAGTTTTATAGTATGACATGAAATGTAATAGTATAAATGTGGATGTAGTCATAGTTTAATGTACTTAGTTTGTACTCAGTGACATCTGCTCTGTTGTCCTTCTGAACCTTGAAACAAGAGACACGAAAAACAAAGTTCTCAGCCCCTGTGTGTGTGTGTGTGTGTGTGTGTGTGTGTGTGTGTGTGTGTGTGTGTGTTTGTGTGTGTGTGTGTGTGTGTGTGTGTGTGTGTGTGTGTGTGTGTGTGTGTGTGTGTTTTCTTTCTCCCAGCGTCACAGCATGAAGGACAGTCACTGACTGAAGTCTCTAAATGGCAAATGACACCTGCGTACCCCAAACAAAATGCTACTGTGTGTGAACTACAACTGCTGATAAGAGGGAGGTGGAGGAGGAGGAGGAGGTGGAGAAGAAGGGGAGGAGAGGGTGAGTCAACAATCCAGTTCACTCTGCTGACATGTTAAATCTCACACTTTGGGAATGAGACCTGGGTAAGGACTTCAGCAGATACTTATCAGTGGCAGTTAGTGCAGACAAACACTGTCACCTTCTGCTCAGCAGCCAACTGCTGCCTCACACACACACACACACACACACACACACACACACACGCACAATGTTCTCATTGTACTCTTTGTTGTATCTCAAGATTTGATACTTAAGGGCCATAAATGTTAAATACGGGCTGGGGAAGGAATAATAATTTCCATCTTGCCAATAAGAAGAAGGTGTGTGCGTCATTTACAACCCCTTAACATTTACTTCTTCCCTTCAAATACAGTTACACTTCTGCGTATATTTTGTATGCCAGCTCTTCATAGGTACAATATCACATTTACACCCAAGACACCATGATTTAAGGCTGCACCTTGTTATTAAATGGAAATATTCTAGATGTCTTTTGTATTATGCATACACATTTCTTCAAAATTCAGCTCGACATAATGAGAAAATAAGGTAAGAAAATATGAGTTTTTAAAGGAATAGGCTACTCTGATATTTTGGTAAATACACTTTCACTTTTTTGCCAAGAGTCACATGTGAAGATTGAGACCGCTCTCATCTCTGTACAGTGAATATGAAGCTGCAGCCAGCAGCAGGTTAGTTTAACCAACTTATTATCCAGCAGTTGCGGTGATATTTAGTGATCTATTTTTTTAAGATATACTAACTTATTTATTTAAATTCCATCCTACTAAAAATGTCAAAAATGTTGATTTGACCAGTGTCTCAAAATAAATCGTCAGCTGATTAAACATGTAACAAACAACTTTTTTTGTGCTTTAAAACTTTATTTTAAGCGTTATCCACTGACTCGATGAATCATTTTTTCAGAGTGTAACATGCTCAAACATCTGGCTTTTGTCTTAAATGGGAAATGTTACAATCAGCATTTATTCCTGGGACAACTGACTCTGCAGTCGCAGGTATTTATTGACTCCAGCTCTGATTTGCATTGATGGAAACATGACAACCAGGTGTCATCCCACATCGCTATGATGCCTGTTATAGACAGAGCCAACATGCAATGGTGATTTCATTCCTCCAGTAGCACTAGATGCAACACTGGCAAGACAGTGAATAAGTAACAGATATAAGACAAAAGAAGTAACCGGCAAGACATTTGGCCTCCATGCTGCTTTCACACCAGAAAAAACAACACATTCTCACTCCGACCTCGTCACATATCGACATTTGGTCATGGACTTTCCACGTCCACACACGACGTGCAAGGTACCCTGGGTGTGTTAGTTGTTGATGTTCGGAGAAGTAGAGTCAAGTTCTGCCTGTTATATGCATTGTCTTCTTTCAAAATACACTTCTGTTTTCACAGGACACTTAACATTTACACACAGTCTCTTTCAAAATAAATGCACAATACATCAGTACAACAAAGCAAACTTTTTTTTCCCTTCAACAACAAACACATGCTTGGGGTTACATTTGGCCAACACACACATGTGGTTGGGTTTAGGAAAACTGAACAGTGTATGCTAACAAATAAAGACAAACAGAATGTCAAATTAACAAGAAAAGCAGTACAAGCAAATTTGGAAACGTGGAAATACAAGGCAAGCACCATAAACAGCATCAAAGTTTTAACAAAAACAGATTTAACCCTATGTTGCTCTGAGTTTTCAACAGTTAGCTTAGCCTAGCATACAGACAGGAAACAGAGGGGAAAAGCTAGCCATAGGGTCCAACTGCCAGAGCGCACTCTGACACAAACTGGACAATTCATTAGTTCGGATCTTTGTTGGAAAGTGCCATTTGGACATTCAGAGTACAGTAAATATATTAGAATAAGAATGTCTTTATTGTCACTGCAGATAGCGTACAACGAAATTTGTCATCTCTCCTTAAGAAGAACTGTTTTCTCTCATGCACGCACACACCAAACACACACATAAAAAAAAAAGGCACACATTTTATTGTGTATTTCAAAAAAAGGTAAACCAGTAGAAACAACAGAAAAATCAATATAAACAAAATGGAAAATTTCTGATTAAAAAAGTGAAGACAACTAATTTATAATGGGAATGTGTTTTTTCACCAGTGTTTTTAGTCTGATATCAAAGCAACCATGAATGCACTGTCTGTATCTCTTACACACACACACACACACACACACACACACACACACACACAGTAAAAAAAGAATCGACACCAAAGGCTTAAAATGATGTCAGCTCTCTGTGGTGACACAAAATGTCATCGTCAGCCCAAATCCAATTACAGCAGCAGCAGCAGGACTCTCTTTGAACCCATCACACATCCACAATCTCCTCCTGACACGAGATTTCTCAGTGGGCTTAACAGCCGAGGAAGGGAAAAAAAGGTAAAGTGATAAGAAAATAGAGCTTTAAAGTGGTTTGGCTTCAGACTCCCGTCGATGAAATGTGGACGTTTGTGCCAGAAAGGAGAGATTAGTGACTTTTTTTCCCCCTTTCACCTCTCGTCTTGTTCATTATTGCACGGATCAGTGTTCTGCAGCTCATGTGAAACCCATGTTTGAAGCTGTCTTTCAGCGTGGACGCACACACACACACACACACACACACACACACACACAGAGAGTCCGTAACTGGAAAGGAATGAGTGGAGAAATGCATCTTGAACGGATGAGATGATGCTGCTCACAGATTTATGGGCTGATATCATGTTTCAAACCTCTCTGCAGAACAGTTAGTCCACGTCCACACTTCATTTATGTGTTGTTTGGTTGTGTCATTTGTGCTTATGCAAATATGCAATATGATAAAAACAATCCGCTTATAATCCCTTAATGAGTCTCAATGAGGCTGGGTTTACAGCTTTAAGTTAAATATTTGCTGTCAAAAACACCTTTGTGTTTTATCATTCCGTCAATGTCAAGATATTGTGACTTAATTTAATGTCCAAATGACTTGGGATTAATCTGAAATAAAATCCACATCTGTATAATTTCATTCAAATACAACCCCAGTGCTCTTATTTTGTTGAATTTTACCATTTTTGACAAGATTTTCTGCTTTATTTTATAAAAAAAATATTTTAGGATTTAACATAAAATTACAGTTAAATGAGTTCCAAAATAAAAACAGAAAATAAAAAAAATATTTAGAGCTATCTCTGAAGGACTTTTGAATTCAAATCTAAAAGAAATCCAAAAATATTTTACTTGTATTTTATAGTATAAATTAAATTCTTAAATCTATTTCTTGTTATTCAAAATGCCCAGTGCTCAAGAGGAGGTAATGCGTCCGCTGTTTTAGGATTTTAAGTCGGTGAAAACTGGCACTTTTCCAGCAACACACACTTATTTTGAAATCTAACTAGTCACAAAATTCGAGATGTCAAAATAAGATAAAAAAAAAAAGTTGCATTTTTTTCAAATAATAAATGATAGAAATTGCCCTCAGACTGTTTATAGCACCTATTTTTATTTTACAAAACTCCCATAGAAATTAAAAAATAAATTACTGTCAACCGAGATAAGTCATTTTTTATTATGTCTTTATGTCCTGCTTGTTTCGCACTGTCACAAATGTAAAAACCATAGTGATTTATTAGTGGCTGCAGACTAACTTCTGACCCAAACAAAAACCTGTTCACAGTTAAACATGTCATAACTGGAGCATTAAATGAAATGCAAGACTTTTTATGGAAAGAGTTCAGTCTTTTAAAGTTTATTGACATGAGGAAAACATCGGGATAATGTTTAAATACTCTACACAATAACGTTAATAATAAAACATGCACATGGAAAATATAATATACTGTACATAAATATTACATCGGGAAAAAACAAATCCTTTCTAGCTGGTGTCTAACGCAGTGCCTGTGTGTTTAAGATTTAGTTTGAGCCCAAAACCACAACTTGAGAAGAGATGCCCTCTGACTGAGACAAACCTGATGTTTATAGTGCAAGAAAAGACACTTAATGGAAATTAATGGAATGCTCGACTCATGGCAGGTGTGGGTCTCTTCAGTATGGCCTCCACAGAGAAGGACAAAGACTCACTGGGCGCCATCTTGGTCCCCACAGGCTTGGACAGAAAGTCTTTGCCGTACCTGTCGGTGATTTTCACGGCCTGAATGTCTTTGGCGGAGCCCTCCCTGAACTTTCGGGCGGCCTCCTCTAAGAGCTCTTTGCAGTACGGAGCTCCGAGCTCCAGCCCTGCCCCTCCGCTGGTTTTCTCACTCAGCGAGTGCTGGATGAGGGAGTGAAAGGAGTTGAGTTTCATGGAAAGCTTAGCGCTGTCCTTGCTCAGCTTGTTCAGGACTTGGCTGGAGTTTTGGGAATGAGAGTTGTTGGGGAAGGATTGTCCGAAGCTTCTCTTGGGTGGAGAGAATGCCGAGCACTCCCTCTGCCCCCCCTGGGTGACAGCGGGAGGTTTGGGATCAGCCCGTTGAGGGTCTGATGAGTCCTGCAGCGCAGCTGCTCGGGATCCCTCCAGTTTGGCGGCGAGAGCAGCCGCAGCCTCCTGCTCTGGCGGCTGGCTCTCAGCAGGCATCACCTTCGGCTCCCACACAGCACCTGGTTTCATGTTCTGCACCGCCGTGGCGTTGAACAGGCACTGCTGATAGAGCAGAGCGTCACCCAGGTTGGCTGCACCGCGGGGCCACATCATGAAGCCTCCTCGTGATGGCTGCAGCGGGTAGTGGCGGTAGGTGGTGGCCACGCTAACATTGGAGGAGATTAGCTCGACGTTGGCCGAGGCGGCGGGGTACTGCATGGACAGATCCAGGCAGTTCGGGCCGAGGAAGTTGCACAGCTCTTTGGGCTGCGGCTCGACCTGACCTGCTGGTGAGTAGGCCGTCTTGTAGTTGTACTCTGCAGCGTGGTGGGCCATACTGTTGGGGAAGATGAGCGAGGCCGCCTGGCTGTTCTCCAGCAGCTCTCGTTCTTTGTACTCCCGCTCCAGCATGATGGTTTCCAGCTCCTTGTCTGCGAAGGCCCTTCTCTTCCTCATGCGATCGCTCAGCGGTGGGGGAAGAGACGGGTTGGCCGCCAGGAATGGATCAGACTGCACCGGACGGTATCCTGTCATCAGAGGAACCCACAGTTAATTCAAGGTTTATGACTGTCAGTGTGTTTTGGATTAAAGCGATGTCGAGCATGCTGCAGAAATGTTCTCACTCACAAACATGCAAAACTGCAACAAAGAGCATTTTTAGTGTGGCTTGAAGAAAATATAAATCATGCTCAGTAATCAAATCATATTTGCATGTTGTGAGAGTCAGAGATGTGAATTATAGTAAACTTATTGCATGCTAAAAAAGGTTTATCAAGTCACTGCTTACAGAGGTTAACAAGTCCTGATCACTGTTGTGCTGTTAGTGGAAAAAGACAGAAATCCAAGACAAGCTAGAGGAGAAACACAAGTTGTATCCGAGTTAAACAGGGACAGAGGACGAGCCAAGAGACACAGGAAAAGATCAGAAACATCTAATACAAAGAAATAAATAAAACATGTGTCTATTTGTCAGGTTTGCTGCCTTGTTACCTTCGAGGATGCTTTTGGCGAGCATGGTCGACGGTCGGATGTGTCGCTGATATATCGTCCTCCTCTCTGCTGGAATTTGTTTCCCAGATATTCCTTTCTTATCCTGATGAATAGAGAAAATAAAAAATGACTAAAGACGTGCTGTCAGGAGGTTTTTCTTAATCCTCTAAAATGCCTGATTTGTCACAGCTAAAGTCACATGTGTTCGGATAATATAATCCAACTCCTTCATAGTCAAGTTCTTAAAATATGAGTCACGGTACTGTTTTCTGTTTTTCTGTCACTTATTAACTTCCTTTAGATATATTAAAGCAGCGTCAGCATGTTTAGAAACTGAACATAAGACGCAGATCTACCAGTTACCTTCAAGTTAAAGATAAACATTAAGTTACATACATTGTTTTATAACATTTTAAAATAAGAAATGTACGACTAAACCTAATTGTATTGCTGCAAACTGCGGTTTTGGACCGTGTAATAAAAGTTATGCATTCAGTGTTCACACACACACACACACACACACACACACACACACACACACACACATACATACTCAAACATAAAAACTTCCATCTGGTATCATCTTTAAAATACCACAGCTGACGTGGTTCATTATTTCACCGCAGACATTCTCAAATATTTGAATGTCACCACCGCAGTCAAATCACACACACACACACACACACACACACACACACACACACACACACACATATATGGTGTTTAAGGAAATCATAAAGGGATTTGTGTTTGTTTACAAGCAAAGATGATAATGTATAATTGTCAAGGACAGACAGTGAGAACATTTCTTTCTACATTCTCCAATTAAACTGTGTAAATACGCTTTTATTGATATTAAATAATGACTGTTTATTTGCTGGGACAACATTTAGGACCCCCTCAGGGATCCTGACACGTCACATCCATGCTCATTTAGTCAAACAAAAAGTTAAGGTAATGCATATTAAAGAGCTACATTAATTCCTGAGCATGAATCTGATCCAATACATGCTCAATCCTCAAACCTAAATCTATGTCTAAAATTGGAAAGTCATGCTTAAATCTTTTTTTTTTTTGCAGCTAATGTTTGGCTTTGAAAAATAAAAAGACAGTAACTCTGTGTGTGAAAGAAGAGAATTAAAATGATGTTGTACTGGTTGTTTACAACTGAAGCCACGCAGCATGTGTCACAGAGAACTTCTTCCCAGCTGTGATTTTTTGTTTGTTAATTTATGTGCACTTGTATAACTCAGCGGTGCTTGAAGGTAACGCCTGATTTCTTTTACCTGCAGTGTGTTACTACTGATATATCAGCACAGACAAACCTGTCAGAGTCAGAAAAGGAATTGCTGATGTTGCACTGCAGCTCAAATCAATAAAAAAGAGCAAATAAAGACTTCATGTTTGACTGTAATATAAAGATTAATTAGGTAAAATATGAGGACTGTTTGACGCTTAAATGAAGTCACACTTCCCTCAACCATTCAAAGGTCACAGGTCAGAAACCAAAGCGTCTAAATCTCCAAGTCAAAATGCCATAATCATGAGCTGGCCACGTATAAATAATGTGTAAGTGAACATTGTAAATCAGACGGTGGAGAGCGTGCACTGCTCATGATGATACAAATATTGTTGTTGTGACATTTGGTGATGATGTGTGTTCAGTTTTAAAGACATGTTTGCATGTTTAACACTGATTCCCCCTGAAGAAGCCTGAGGAGACATGTGATGTGCAGTGTGTGTGTGGACAGCAGTGACTGAGCCACTGGATTCACAAAGTAAATAAAGCAGTGGTGAGAAATGCTCCTGACTCAGGCTGTGAGAAGCAGGAACAACATTTCCTGGAAATCCTCACAGCAGAAAAACGCAGAGGGACTAAACCTGGAGGCTTCTTATGATTCACTTATTCATCCTGTGTGCTGTCATGAAATAAAGTGAAATAACTTATATTGTGGGGTCTTTTCTATTTTTTTTTTAATTAAGTGCTGCTGAATGAAAGCACTTGAACGCATCACAGCTTTAAAGCGAAAGTTCCAGTGTTTAGTAACAGCATTGAAATCCATGCACACATTCATCCACGCACACTCCGGGCCTACCTCCGTAGCCTGCTGCCTCCTCAGGGCCACCTGCGCCGCCATCACCCGCTGCCTCTCCACCACCAGCAGGCAGTTGGCGCACTGGCAGTCCCTCCAGCGGCAGAAGCGCTTGTGTCCCTTCAGGCAGGACACCACGCCGTGGTTGCGGCAGCGTGCGCACTTCGGCGTCCGGCTCAGCTTCCTCTGGTCCCCGGGACACATGCCGCTGGGGCCCGGCTTGTCGTCGCCCTTGCCGCCGTCTCCGTCGTCCTCGGAGGCGGCGTGGCCGAGCGGCGCCGAGCCCGGGCGGCTGGAGGGGTCCGCCAGGTCGTCGCTCTCCGTCTCCAGGCTCTCCACGTCGATCTCGAACTCGCAACCGGCGCTGTCTGACATGTCTGCCCGAGTCCTCCGCCGGCTGTCTGTGCACCCACGTTATGTCTGCAGACAAATAAATATGACTATTATTATGGGCGTTTTATTGCGCTTGAATAAATTATAATAAATACACATCAACTCACGTGGAAGCAAAATTATTCCATAAATCTAAAACAACTGAGCTTGAATTATTTCCCTGATTGTTTAATCAACCTATAAGCAGTATAACTTGTTTTTAAAATATTAACTAAACCATGCACAAATAAAATTTAAAGATATTTGGGGGGAAAAACTAATTTTACTTGTTGGAAAAATATTTCTTAAAATCTAGAAAGTGCACAGCAGAAAAACATCCATCCATATATTATGAGTACTGTGGACAGTTTGCACTTTGTTTACGATTTTGCAGAAGATAAAACCAGAAAAAATGCATATTTAATTTGCAGCCTACAAATGTCAGAAAGCAAATATGAAAATCTATTACTGGAAGCATAGAATGAATCACATCAAGAGACTCGTCATGATTTATCACATCAGTCCATCAACAGTCAAACCACACTTTGGTCTGTATGCGACAAACCTCGTAAAGTCACATCAGTCCCTTCAATACTTGGCTCACTAAATTAACACGCAAACATTAAAGTCCATTTTACCTCCAGAGGTTGATGGTCAAAGTCCAGGGTCTCTGCAGCAGCGTGTGACGTCTCTCAGCACTGTGATGAATCGCACACACACACACAAACACACACACACACACACACACAGTCCAGGCTTGTAATTAGCTGTTAATTGAGTGTGTGAACGAGTGTCAGTCTCTGCACGCAGCCAAGTCTCCTCTGAAGGAAACACTCAGAGCGTCGCTCCTATGAACCGCTGCAGTCTGCGCTCTCTGCCCTCTGATTGGCTGCTCGCAAACACGCGGCGACCAATAGGATTACGAGCAGTTATCCGGGCAGGGAGGAGGGTTTAACAGTAAAGATTCATTTGCCACAGCAGAGTTTACTCTGGAGTCATTTAACACGATTTCAATGTTTAAAAAGTTATATAATTTAAAAAAAATTAAACAAAAATAAATAGCTAGTTCCCTCGTGTAGTATTGATTAAAAAAAACATTTCTTTCGTAAAACACTGCTGGTTTTGTATTGCCACAGCTAATTATCAAAAACAAAGCTAGCTTGTGCCCTTTGTCTTTTGTTGCAGATGTTAAGATGTCTAACTTTTTGATTTATTGCTTGGGAGAAGATTTAATTTTCCTAATTCATGTGCAGCTCTCTCACCCCTCTGCAATGGCTTCCTGTGACTTCGACCAGAAATGAGGCTACATGGAAATTAATCACGGTTATTTGTGAACATTTTAACAATTTTTATTTATCAGCATTGTAGGCCTGCAGGGATTCTTACATCACCCAGCTGTAAAAATGTGTAACCCAAGGGCCTACGACAAATTCAACAAATGTTTTAACAACCTGTCAAGTCTACGGCCGCCTGGCACCTTTTCTCTAAATTTAGCCAAACATCAATAGTGATGCTTGTCCTGAGTCTCCCTCGCAAAGCTATAGCTGTGGAGTCCAAATCCAGACAGGAAAAAAGTCTTGGAGGGAAATATTGAATTTAAAAGCCGAGCACATTGACAGGTTTGTTTACTTTCACTGCAAGGTATTCATAAACACTGCCGAGTAGCCACCTTATGGTAACACTGATAATTATTAGTAATGTTAAATCAACGTTATACACTGTGGTTGAATCATTGTTGAATCATGTTTTGATTCTGAAAGATGAATCAATGTTGATTTCACAATGTTGTGTCAGTGTTTAGATGTTGTTTTAAAATTGTTTCAGTGTTGAAATGGATCAATCTGAAATTTCAATGTTGATTTATGAGAGTTTTGTTAACCATTTTACAACCATCAGGATTAAACATTGTGACATAATTTCAACCACATTTTATTGGCTGGAGGTCGGTCGTGTGCCAGCTGGGTTTACACTTAATAAGGCAGAGTTACCTTTATTGTAAGGCTCAAATATATGTTGCAGCTCCATGCAGATTTAAAATTTTTTGGACTAAAAATGACTCCTCCGGTCGAAGACACCTTATGTAATTAGAGGTGACAGTCATTAGGTTGTCAAAGTAAAGAGAAATGTTAACTTAAAATAAGTGATATCACCACTTTGGCATTCGCTGATGTGAAATCCATTCATCCATAAAATTTCACTGTTTGATAATTTAGCCCATAGATTTCTGTTGTGTGCTAAAGACATGTGAAACTATTCTGAGCAGGTAAATTAGGCCACAAATAATCTTTTAATTCAGACGTCTTTAACACTTTTCAGTCCAAGGACTCCTCAGCTGAGAGATCAGGAGCAGGGACCCTGTACTGAACTGAGTGGATGGAGGTTTTTCCATTTATTTCTATTTAGTGTCCTTTCTTGCACCATAAACATCAGGGTTGTGTCAGTCAGAGGGCATAAGATGTGGTTTGGGGTCAAACTAAATCTTTAAACCCACAGGCACTAGATTTGACACGAGACCAGCAAGGAAGGAATAGTTTTCCCCAGTGTAAAGTATATTATATTTTTAATAACGACGACAGGCCACATCAACTCCAACTGTGGCAACAGCCTTGTGCATGGGGCACCTGCTCTACCACTAAGCCACCGACGCCAAACATTTTGATTTTTAAAAGGAAAAACAAACATATCAAACAATATTTTGATGGGCCCCGAACCTCCTGTTGAAGGATAAAAACACATGCAGTGCCTTTTCAGATCAGTTATTTTCATGTAGGCTATTTCACAATTCAACATATTTATTTAAGATCAGAATTAATCCAGAAATCCTTTTCACAAAGGCACAACAGCAGATTAAACTCTGCATAAGAGTGTCCCATCTGTTGCAACACAGCCTGTTATTAAGGTTTTAATCACACACATCAAGAACATACTATAGATCTCAGTGATGACATTATATACACTGCATCCTGCACAAAGTGTCTGATCTCTGTCAGTATATCATATTCACACAGATGACAGATTAAACGGCCGTGCTGCCACACAGCAGATAGACAGGTGATAAATGTGTCCTGCAGCTTGTTACAGTCTGTCCTGCTGCCACAGAGCCCACTCAGGATGATTACAGTGTTTCACAACAATCACACCTGACTCAAAAACACCATGTCAGCATGCACTGTCCCACACACACACACACACACACACACACACACACACACACACACACACACACACACACACCCTTAAATATGCTGCCTCAACCTTTAATTGATCTCAACACTACTAAAGGCAAGTTTACAACAAAGTTTACAACTCTTATATCACACAATGACCCTTAAGTCAAACCTTTAGAAATATAAGAAACATTTTACATTTCAATTTAAAGCCGATACAAAAATTAGGACATTTAATCCCTCTAAGAATAAAAGCACACACCTGTTTATTAAACCTTTATTTTTGACCTGCAAAACATTAACGTGCATTGCGCTGCCTATATTACTTATTGTATTAACTTTATCAGAATAATAATTTTAAAAATGTGTCGGGTTAAATCCGTGTACAGTACGTCACATACCTCATTTTGGGTGTGTGACCGGTGACTCCTGAATGTGCAAACTTTCTATGTTTGGCTCTTTGTTTGCAGCTTGTTGACTGAGAGCCTGAGTCAAAAACAAAAAAGAGACATCTTAACATTTACTCAGCGCCAACTGACTTCCATGGGAACTGACAACGGGACAATGCAGACATCCACGCGGGCTTCTGCAGCGTGGAAAATAATGTTGACTCAAACCTTTTGTCCGTTTAGCGACCTGTGATGTGAAATTAACGAACTAAGCGACGTTTTAAAAAAGGGAGAATACACTGTGTAGTGTAGTCAGAATAAAGGTAGGGTGTCGTGTTTGGCTTGGAAATAGTTTCACAGCTTTAAAATGAAAAATAATAAAATGAAATAAAACAAAATAAAATAAAATTGAATTAAATTAAATTAAATTAAATCAAACAAAAAACTAAAGCAATATTTTAGTGCAAGAAGCCTATAGTGGCATTTTAAAATTAAATACTTTCTTTTATTTTCTTAATGTCAGCTATTAAACTTTTTATACATATTTTGTAGCCTATATAAAAACACTGAAAACGCATTTTCATAGCTGGTATCCTGGTCAAAATCTAGTTATTTTTTATTTATTCATTTTACTGTAAACGTTTTTATACTGTCTCTATAATGGAATTATTAATAGCCTAATTATAACATTATGTTTTATTAAAAATTATTTATATCTACCAGGCTTGTATTTGTTCAGGAATCTGTTTACTGTTATTTCATGGATTTCTTTTACTACGTTATTGCTTTGCATCTTCAGTGCATCACTATTTTACATTTGAATTTAATCTATTATCCTGTCAGAAAATCATTGTTGCTATGGTAGAAAACATATTTTAAACTCTTTAATTAAATGTAGGAACATGTTATGTCTTCTGAAAGCGGTTGATTTGGCGTATTTTTTTCTCCAGCTGAGGTCGGTGCCTCCTAACGGCTCCTCCATGTGTTGGAGGTGAAGACGTCAGGCCTGCAGGTGCAGCTTTATTTGCCACTTCGTCTTAATTTATTACGGAGGTTACGAGCGGCCACCCCGGGGTGCAGCTTCCACACCAGGAATGCTTTGATGTCGGGAGCTGCAGGACGGTCGGACAGGAGGATCCGCACCGAGCTGGACCCTCCAGGTGAAACGTGTTGTCTGTGTCCGCGGGCTCATTATGGCTGCGTGGGGCGCGGGGCCTCCAGAGGTCCTTGAATGGGGTTCCAGGAATCTTTTAGGATCTTGCAGGGTCCCTTGAAGGAATCTCATGCATGCTGTAAAGACACCCAGGGTTAGGCCTGTGTCCCGGAGTGTCTAGAAGAGGCTCAAAGGGACTTCATTCAGTATTACCTGGAATCCTTTCAAGGTAGCTCCTTGTGTGCCCCTTCACAGGCTCCCCATACTCCTGGAGTTTATTCAAGAATCACTGCAAACTCCTGAGAGATCCACAGAATCCTCAAGAGACCCTGAAATTAATGCCTGGAACCTCTTCAAGTACTCCAGGAGCTCTTCAAGAATCTCCATAACTCTGCCAAAGGCCTGAAATGCTCTCGGTATAGCCTTGAATCTATTCAAGGACCCCAGGACCCCTCCAATGATCCCTGGATTTCATGCAGTGATTCCGAAATCTCTCTAAGGACTCTGAAAACTTCTAAAACATCCAAAGACCCCTGAAAAGATCACTGGAATCCTTGTAAAATGCCTGGGATCCCTTGACTCTTCAAAGACCAAAAGTGGAGCGTCCTCAAATCCCCAAGGACCCTTAAAACTCAACCCAAAACCCCTGGAACAGGCCCTGAAATTCTAAAAAAAAAAAACACCTTGCATTTCCTCAGAGAATCCATTTATTCTCGAGTCTCGTGAATCCTTAAATGGATTCCAGGCATCACTGAATGACTTTCAGAGTCTTTACAGAGTTCTTGAGGTTCATTGTGGGTTTCCAGAGACCCTTGGAGTGGTTCCAGGCATTTCTGAAAGGGTTTCAGTGATCTTTTAGAAGTTCGCAGGGTCCTTGAAGAGGTGTCCGAATCCTGAAAAGAGATCCAGAGGTCCCTGAAGAGATTCAAGGCAATACTGAGTGAGTTTCAAGGGTCTCTGAGGGGATCCAGGAATCCTCAACAGGTTTCCATGGGTCATTTAATGGATTCCAGGTATTACTTAACAGGTTTCACGTCTTTGTAAAGGTACAGGAGATCCTTGGAGTTTCCAGGTATCCTTGAAAGGGCTCCAAGTATTACTGAAAGAATTTCAGGGGTTGTTGCAGGGGTCTTAGGAAGTTTCAATAATCCTTAAGGGTGTTCAAGTTCCAGTGAAGGAACCTTAAAGGAATTCCAGGCATTTTTTAAAGGGGTTCCAGGGATCCTTGAAGGGTTTTCAGGAAATCTTCAAGGGACCAGGCTTCACTAAAAGTGTTTCAAGGAACTTTGAAGGTGTTTGGGGGTCCATGGGGTGTTTTATGGATCCTTGAATAGATTTGTTTTTGAGGAAAGCAGTTTCCTGGGCCACTGCAGGGTTTTTTGAATCCTTGAATGGATTCAAGGTGCTACTGAAGTAATTTCGAGGTTTGTTTTTTTCCACAGGGATCTGGGAATACCGCAGTGGGTTCCGGGTGTTTCTGAAGGAATTTCAAGGGTCCTTGTAATGTAGGAGTTTGCACAGATGTTTGAAGGGACCTCAGATATGTTAATGTACAAATACTAAATAAATAATAAAACCTTTTCAAATTTGTATTTGCTCAAAAAATGTTGGAAACTCTGGTTGTAAATTTGTCTCTTCAGTATCAGAACATTTTCGGAATCTATTGTCACCTTGAGGTGTTTGTGCCCCTAAAGGAGCCACTGTAATATGATGTTTGTCTTGTAGGCCTCGCTCCAGTGTTTGTTTTTCTAAAACAAGGGAATATCTGTCCAAAAAGAAGAAACTCTTTATGTACATGTTTATTTAGGGCGCTGCCTCTGGACGTGAGTCAGTACACAGGCTTTAACTGATGCTGGTCCTTTTAATGGGCTCGACCTGCAGAAAGACACAGACACATAATGACACTTTCTCACACGCTGTCCAGTTTACCTCTGGGGCTGATTGAAACAACAGCATCTTGTTGGAAGTGTCCCGCTGTGCAGGCTGTAAAGTGTAACAGGAGCTGTGTATAGACAGAAGAGCAGACTGGGATCACTGGGGATCCTGTTATGTTAATTAGCCTCTGATGGACCGACAACACATGCGGCTGAATACAAAACCAGGCGGGACGACATTTGTCTCTGTCTGACACCTCGACCTCTCCTGGAAAATGTGCAACAAACAGGAGGACGTGTCCTTCAGCTGCAGAGGAAGAATTCAGACCCTTAGCTAAGTAAAAGTACTGATAACACACTATAACATTACTCTGTCCTGCACTGAAAATGTCACTTAAATATGTAAATATAATCAGGAAAATGTGCTTAAAGTATCCAAGATACCCAATCCTACTTATACTTACGGATATTTTCATGATGGATGAATCTGCTGATCATGGCTCCTTTAGTCGATTGATTTTTTTGGTTTGAAAACAATTGAAAATAGTGACACTTTCACAGTGTTTGCTTTGTCCAACTAACTCTAAAATTATTAAAACGCTAAATACAAATAATCTAAGTAATCACAAGACATTTACATTTGTAAAAGTGCAAAAATTAGAAGTTTTTACATGGAAAATGACTTTAACAGTCAAAACAGTTGCCAGTTAATTTTCTGTAAATCAGTTAAACACAACAGTTGTTGTGTAGTAAAAAGTGCCCTGATAGAATATTTCCCTCTGAAACATTGGTGACTATAAGCTTAAAACAGCATTAAAAGAAGGTAAAGTAAAGTATAAATACCTCACATTAGTACTTATTCTGCTTCCTGTCTACACTGTGGTGAATAAGAATGTGAGTCATTATCTTAGCTGAGGGCAATATAAGGGAAAAAACAATGCTTTTAGGAAAACATTACTTTACGTTTCACCTTATAAACTCTTAAATATTATCATTCAAGTTACAGTTTTCATATTATGTAGCCGTGCAACAAATACATCATATAAAACATGATGAGTAACCTGAGTTTAGACTTTGATGTTAATGTCCTTGTCATGCCAACATGACTTCTCCCTGCTGTATTTGATTAAGCTGCATCTGCTGCTGTAATATGTCATTATATATTGGTGAGGAATCAATGAAGCCATGTTGAACTGTAGTGATGTTCAGTTCAGTTCAGTAGAACTTAATTTATCCCAAATTCTTGCACCAGAGAATGCTTCAAATTACAGCAACACTAAGTAGCTATAGTAACCACAATTTAATGTTCACAACCAGTAACATCCAGTGGGTTCCTCTGGTCAGGGTCACTCACTGGGCCCAGTAGAGTATTAAATATCTGGCAAAATAAACAAATAAACAAGATAAAAGTGTTTCCAATGAGCAAGAGATAAAAACTAACAGAGTAACAATAGGAGCACTGTGCTGCAGGCCTGAGGAAGGCAGTAGTAAACATACCCATTGTGTCCACTAGGTAGCAGACTGCAGCAGCTTTCAGTGAAGATAGAATAGAAGAAAAGATTAGAAATCATTCTCAGAGAGTGAATTAGAAACACACAGTGTGTTTACTTGGACTGGTTTGGTAAAGCTGTAAGGAATCGCTGCCCGAAGGAATAACTGATGAAACACAGGATTAAAAGATGTGGAGACGCTGAGAAAAAAATTGATAAAAACTCCCTTTATCAATCATAAAAATGCGACAACGTCAGCCCTAAAAATGTTTGTTTTTCTTTCCTCGTTTGACTGCTCTGACAAACCTAATTTGATATTAATTTTGTTTGACATACAGGGATGTTAATGTGGACAAACAAGGAAGAACTCATGTTAAATCTTCAAAAGGCAAACACATCTCCACCATGGTTTTCTGTCTTTGTAAAATAGTATTATTTGTAACAAAATTAAATGTTTATTCTCCATAAACTATAAAAAAATACTTTGTTAAACTAATAATTTCCTGCTTTCTTTTGTAGTTCTTGTCATACACAGATATGTTATGATGATTGCTTGATGTTCAATATCAAGTCTCTGTTTAAGCATGTAATGAGATGATATGATTTACAGCAGCTAGTTTAGGTGCAAAATCTAAAACTCTGTGCTTCATAACTAGTAACCAGGGTGCAATAGGGCCCGTCTCAATATCGCACACAGGGGCCCATGTAATCCCCCCACTGCTTTATGTTAAGCTAAGCTATGCTAGTGTTATATTTACCATGCGCACCAGAGAGTGATCATCTTATCTAATTCTCTGCAAAAAGCCAGTCTGCATTTTTATACTCAGGCTGCTCAAAGTTTTAATGACTGAGCGCCAGTTTAGAGTCAGCATGTGTTTGAGGGTCGCACAGGGAAATATCACACAGCTCACCTCCACATTAGACTGCTGAGCTCCAAAAAGTCACCAAAAGTGCTAACTTAAGCTCACAGCACTCGCCTCATAACTTCACAACTAGTACCCAGGGTGCACTGGGGCCCGTCGCAACTACCTTACACCACTGTTGAAATAACAAAATATGTCACTACTGACGACACATTATTTCTTCCATAAGCTTTATCTCTGTATATATTCTGCTCTCAGTCTCCAGTGTGTGTGTTCAGTCATGAGATTTGTGACAAACATGATGTAGGTGTGTTTCACCACTAGATGGCAGCATTTGACAGGTTTAAACCAAACGAGATGATCAAGAGGAAACATGAGGAAATAATTTTGTCTCTGCAGCTCTTCATTTGTCAAATGGAGATTGTTTTTATCAGTAAAATATGGTGTTGTTGTATGTGTAAGATTACTTTAATCTCTCTCACACACACACAGAGCTTGATTTGTAGTGGTTAACAGCAAGATGAAGATCAAGATGAAGATTAACTCTACTGTCCCTCAGAGTCTGAAATGTGCCTTGGGCCATGCACCCATGCTGCAGCCATAGAAATACAACATACAACATAGTGCATAGACAAGGTAAGTTAAAGCCAATGTAGCAATAACACAGACAGAAATTTTTTCTTGTGACAGAGTATCTTTACACTGTGCTGTTGCTAGTTTTACTGAAGTTAAAGATCTGACTGCTTCACAAATGCAGTTCCCAGCTGCTGATTTACAAGTAAAAGTCAGATTCTTGTATCTACTTGTGTCAGGAGTGACTCCTAAAGACACCAACCAGTGACTCAACACTGCAGCTTAATTACAAACCTGTACTGTTACTGTGTTTAACTCCAAGATTTTAAATGTCTGTAACTGTTTTAACCAAGATGCACCTGCACAGGTAACGTCAGACTCTGAACACTACAACACAAGTGTCAATACTATTTATTTTCATCATCATTTATTCTTGTACTGTACGCATTCGATTTCTATTTGATGCAACTTTTTACGACATTTGAATGAAAATATTGTCCTTTTTACTTCACTACTATCTGACAGCTTTAGTTACTTTTCACATTCGTTTGTCATCGCTGTCTGTTACATGAAAATTTGGTGTTTGTAAATGTATATGTTTCTTATAAGCTGAAGGATGAAGTGTTCCTTTACGTGTTGAGCAAATCCTCCTGATTCTAAAGTTAAATTAACTTTTTAAAACCCTCTTGGATCAGATGGAAAATGCATCGTCACACAGCTGAAAACAGGGCTGTTTTTCTGACATGAAAAGCTGACTTTCTAGATTTGTAGTTCTCACAGGACAGAGACGCTACAAACATACGATGATCTTATAGAATATGATGCATCGCTGTGGATTAAACTACAGCAGTGTATAGAGGAGTAATATTAATCCAAAACATCATAGTTAAACACCGACAGGGAGCTTTTTACTGCACAATTACTTTTTCTTTTTATACTTTAAGTACATTTAGCTGATACTTTGATTGCAGGACTTTTACTTGTACTGGAGTATTTTACACTGTCTACTGTCCTTTGGGTTTATTCATATAATAATGATCTGTGAGTGTTACATTTTTGTTTTCTGGTGATATTTGGGGCTTTACAAATCCTGCAAGTTCAGGTGTGTGTGTGTGTGTGTGTGTCAGAGCTGCACTTTCTCAGATACTCCATATGTAAAATGTTACAGTTGTGATATCCTGCACATTGCTCAGGCATTTAGTCCTTGAAAGAAAACTAATTATTGTACAATTTAGGGTTGCAACAGTATGAGATTCCCCCTGTACATTAATATACTATTGGTAGTAGCAGTAGTAGTTACAATGACCTTTAAAGATATGAAAACAAATGTTTTTTTGTGGTTAAACACTTCATCATAATTGAAAACTGAAATCTTTAGAAGTATAGAGGTGTGTGAGAAGTAGCAGAAGTAGCAGATGTGCACACACGGGTGACATACTCCATACAGTTGCTTTATTTTTCCCCCAATACTGTAGCTAATAACCATAAATACTACTTCTAATTGTTATATCAAAGTACAAAAGTACTGGCCTCACAATATACTTTAAGTACCAAAATTAAAAGTGCTCATTAGGCAGAATTTAATGTTGCAGCTTAATGTGTAATAATTTGTTTGTTAATTGTATTTTAGAGCAATAATCTGAGTCTGCAAAGTTGTCAGACATGTAGTGGAGTAGAAGTAGAAAATGGAAATACTCAAGCAAAGTACAAGCACCTCAGGATTGTACTTCAGTACGTGAGTAAATGTACTTGATTACTTTACATTACTGCTTGTCTCTGTCTGATTTTACTCATGAAGGGTATAAAATGAGTCAAATACTTCACTAAAATATTGAGAAACCTGCTGAATTTAACATTTAATTTGAAATACTTCACGATTATTGAACAAGACCAAACAATAAAATCAGACTTTTCTCGTCACATATCATCATAACCTTTAATAAAATAGTCAGTGACAGTCAGTGACACAGGAGACAACAGACTGATCCGTTTGGGAAACTCGGATTTATTTGGCATACTCTTCACATGCATTGATGATCCTTAACATCGAAACTTTTCACAGTACTAAACATGCTTGCAGGAAATAGATGACAGACTTTGAAAACAACGTTACATTCATCCGTTTTTGGTCGTGTCCACGTGACATCTTGAAAGCACGAGCTGGTGACGTTAAGAGGATTAACGTCACCTTATCAAAGGGTGATTGCTTGACACAGTTCAATTCAAACAAGACAGGAAAAAGACCCCTTTACACACACGCAAACACACACACACACGCGCGCGCACACACACAAACACCGGATGTCCGTCCACAATAATACATTTTTGGTGTCCCCTGCTGTATTAAGTCCATCAGCAGCTTCTTCAGGTGGATGAGTTGAGGATGCGGGAGTCTGCGGAGTCGGAGCGCTCTTCGTACTCCTCATCAGGCGAGTACAGGCCGGGTTTGGGCCCCAGCGTGCAGCTCTCCTCCTGGATGCTGATGCGCTGCTCCTCGGACGGTCTGGATGGGAGGATGGGGGAGCTGCGGAACACGGAGCCGCCGGGGCCGGTCGGGGCCGCGGGGGAGAACGGCGACACGTACTGGGCCGCCGAGCGGAGCTGGTACTGCTGCTGCAGGGCCATGGTATTCCACAGAGTCACGTCGTTGTGCACGAAGGGGCTGGTCTGGCTGCGCGTCAGAGAGTTGCGCAGCATGAGCGGGTAGCGCGTGGGCTGCGGGAAGGACGGGTGCTGCAGGGGGACACCCAGCGGGCCGGTGGACACCACGCCCGATGAGGAGTCGGATGTGAACCGGAGGGACTCGGGGACGCGGAAAGCGGAGCCCACAGACCACTTGGCGGAGGAGGTCACCGGGTGGTAGGAGCCCAGCGTGTGCTCGAACAGGTGTCCGTTTGAAGGAAGCAAAAGGGCGTCTGGGTGCGCGTCTGCGTGCGGGTGCGCGCTCCCGTCAGGACTCCGGCTGGACAGCAGCACCTCAATGGCCCCCACCAGATCCCCCCCGCAGCCCCTGAGGATGAGCTCCAGCACAGGAGGCTTGTGAGCGGGGAAGATCTTCTTGAGGACCTCCAGCGGCGGCCGGTTGGCGCGGAGGCTGAAGGGCAGGTTGATGGAGCCGGCGAGGCCTTCAATGAGCACGCTCTGCTCGCCGGGGCTGACGGGATACTTCTGGGGACTCTCCGCTTTGGCCTCCTTCTCAGTGCTGCCGGCTTTGGGGAGGCTGTAGCGGCTCTCCTCCGGGTGGGAGGGCGTCTCTGGAGGCTCCGGGGTGTAGCAGGAGTTTGGTTTGGAGCCCTCGGGGGAGCTGACCGGGTCCTGCTCCTTCTCACTGGAGCTGCCCCCGTTCTCCCCCCCGGACCCCTCATCAGCACCGTCCTCTGTCGGCTCTGCAACACAAGGAGCAGTCAGGGAACAAGTCTGGGCAGTGATCACACATGTCAGCCTGCAGGAGAGGCATGCACAGCATTAAACAAACATCAGTCACTAATCTGATTTAAGAAACAAGTATTTTCTGCACTTCTCTTCTTGCAGACTCCAAAGCTCTCCTCAACAGGAAACGCAACACACAATCAGTCACTCCCCAGCTTGTCTCCAGCGCAAAGACTGATGTGGCTTTGCTTCACTTTCTCCCCTCCGCAGCTGTTAACACAAAGTGCTGACTGTGTGTCAGTGAGGAATCTACCGTCGATGCCTTTTGACCACATTTTGTAAACAGATCGCTTGTTGCTCGGTAACATTTCATCTGAAGTTGACCTCCTGCGAGAAATATGGCGATGACATTCGATCGGTGCTGTCCGCCGCTGATTACTGTAATCTTTTAAACCACTCAGCTCCGTGTGTCAGCGTGGAGATGGAGCTGGTGTGGAGTCAGCTGCTTGTGTCCAAATGTTTTAGTCTCACAGAACAAGAGGGGTCAAGTGAATGTGGGAAAACAAGTAGGTCCAGATGCACTGAGGGACACATTCAGTTATTCAGTAATTATTATTATAATAATGATGATGATGTAGGAGGATTTACTGAGCATATTATGTTTTTGTAAAAACCTTAACATTCGCCGCTTTTCTCAACAACAAACAGAAAGGGGGGAAATAGTGATATAGCCCTCCTGGAATTAAAACAGATATTTCTACATTGAGGGCCTTCAAATGACCACGTCTCAAATATGAGCAAAAATTAACACAACATGAAATAAACAGGATATTTATTTCTGAATAACTGTTTGGGTTTTTTGTAGGCATATATAAAATTATATTTTTTTAAGAAAAAAAAAGAAAAATGCCATTTTCAATAAATAAATAGGCTAAATCTAAAATATATATATGTAAGAAAATACATCAGTTAAAAATAATACCAGAACCAGGAGTTAATTTGCAAACCAGATAAATTTGTTAAAAAACAAATAGACCATCCCCAGTTTGACTGATGTTTCCTTAAGTGCACAATAATAAAATGATTAATTAAAATCTATTTTTTCAGAGATCTTATTTGAAAAAAAAAAACCAACCCAACACCATTTGATTGATTGTGCATTGAAAAACATGATTTAGAAAAATAAATAAAGACGAAGCTATCTGCAAATCTGCAAATGAAGCCCTCTCATCCCTAAAAACATTGAGATATTTCTCAAAAATATTTCTGTAACAATGTAGTTTTCATTTTGTCTTTTTGCTTCCTAATGATAGATTTAAATTTTATTTTATGATCACTTATTTGTTTTCTTACATCAGAGCCTCTCATGCTGCTGTAAAATGCCAATTTCTCCCCTGAGAGTCAATACAGTTGATATTTCTTATCTGTTTTTGGTGATTTAAAAAAACATTTCATTAAAAAATGAAAGTGGTTTGAATGAATCTTTTCATTTTAGCAAAAAGTGTCATTTGTAAATGAAGCCAAATTTAGAGGAAAATATGTTGCTTAGCTGAAATATTACTTACAAATGTACACAAATGACATCATGTTAAGGTACTTTGTATTTTACTGCATTTTTTAATTTGTATTTATTTAGTTTTATTTAGTTTAGTTTTATTTATTTTAGTTTATTATTTTAGTTTTTATTTATTTGCTAAAGGGAATGCATTTAATTTTCTAAATATCCAATTAATAGATTTTTGTGACATCATTTTCCTGCAGAATTGTGTGAAATCTTAAAAACAATTCACATAATAGACATAGTATTAGTAAAGTAGTCCTGTGATAATGTGGCTGTCTGTGATTAATTTCTTATTTTTATTTATCAGTAGCAGCATCACTGTAATAATGGTAGAAGTAGCTTAAAATGATTTCTGTCATTATGTTTTTTCTGCTAACTGTTGCCACTTTTCATCATTTTCATTTCATAAAATAAAAGTATTAATTCATGAGAAATTTAAACATTTAAAGTCAGACTTGTGTCCCACAGCTCTTTCCTCCCACCTGTGCATGTCTGTGCTCCGGCCTGCACCGGCTCCGTGCTGCTCCACCTCAGCTCCAGCTCCTCCGTCCTCGGCGGGGCTCCCTGGTTCCCCTCGCCGGCCCCGGGTATGCCGATGCCGGGCAGCACTCTGAGCGACTCCGGGATGAGGCTCTCCAGACTCTCGTTGGCCTGCTGCCTGCGGAGCGCCACCTGCGCCGCCATGACGCGCTGCCGCTCGATGATGAGGATGCACTTCTCGCAGGTGCAGTCCTTGAAGCGGCAGTAGCGCTTGTGACCTTTGAGCCACGAAAGCACGCCGTGGTTCCGGCACCGCGCGCACTTGGGGGTCCTCTGCAGCGGGGCCCGGGGCTGAGACACCGGAGCCCCCATGTACAGGTAGGGGGACCCGTAGCCATTCATTCTGTCAGCGTGTTTTCCAGGACGCGCAAGTTCATCTGCGGAGAGGCGAGGCGGGGCGGGAGTGTTGTTGTCAGAGGCGGCAGCAGCAGCAGCAGCAGCAGAGAGATGGAGCTGGATGGAGCTGCTCTGCCACACGCATGACAGGATGAGGAGAAGAGGTGTTGGCTTGTTGTGGAGGATCCACCTTTCCCCGGCTGACAGCACAGATATGCATCAGGGCTGACACGCACTTATGGAGACGAGTAACCAAACGCTGTCACTCGCGTCAAAGCACGCTGCAAAAAATGTCCCTGTGGGGCTGAAAAAAAAAAAAAAAACCTGCCAGTGAGGATCAGATAATGTTTCCCTGTAAGGTTCACACGTAGAGTTTCCTCTTAAAAACGGGACAGTAACTTTCTAGAGAAGCATTCTGCAGTCGGAACACATATTATCATGTTAGAGATTTTAAGGCTTGATGAAAACTTGAGATTCTTCAAAAAGCACATGAGCTTTACTGATGGGAAGCTGTGAAATGATCCCAGAAAGGTCAAACTGCAGGACAGGCCTGATACATGTGAGTCCCTGCGTGTAACAAACATGCCTGAAAGGATTTTTACAAGGGTTTAAAATGTCTGTTTTAATGTTCAACTTGAAACAAAACACAACATTTACTCAAATATCTAACATGATCTACTCTATTGATGCTCAGTATCACAAAAGGTGGCATTCCAGCTGTCAAAAGTGACCTGTGATGAAACATTTTATATATAATATTCAGGAAAATAAGGAAAACAGAGTACCTGCATGAAACTAATATCCATTAAAATGTTCAGATACAGTTAAAGACTACAAGTCAGTTTCTCTTCTAATATCCAACAGTTCAACATGAAAAACAACACTGAATTCAAACTCTAAACAGCTTCAGAAAAGCCTAAAAATATGTGCAAGCCTACATTTGGAGCCCAAACTGAACTGTCATCTTAAGCAATAATGATCTGGAAGCTCCAGCTGTAATGAGACATTTTAACTTTACGCAGGGAAACTGAGTCTGTGCATGAAACAAGGTGACAGTTTAAACTATGAGGTTATAAGTTTAAGAGACAAAATGCATGAGTTAGCGCTTTTGTAATTGGCACAACTTTGTAGATTTTTCAAGAATGATGCATTAAATCATATTTTGTTAATTAACATGCAACAAAATGTCAAATTCAAATTGAAAATAGCAACAGAAATACATGAAAAAGGACACATGTATGCCTTTTAGTTTAAGCCCAAACTCAAATATCAACTTATTAGAATATGTATTATAAATAGTATAATAAATATACCTCCAAGCTATTATAAATGAGACATTTTATAGACTGTACACAGGATTTCATTCAACAGATAACTACTTAAACTTTAAAAACTGAACTGAAAAACTAAAGCAAATATTTCTTAAGTTGACGAGTCAAAATGTGAAAACACACTAAAATTAGTATAATGTGTGTGGCCATGAGTTGACTGAACATCACATTTGATGTCTGAGCTGTAAACATTGAGACATGTGCATGAAAACAAACAACTAATTAAACATTTACAGGACTTTAATAGGCTGAATGCACATGTGCTTTTTCTCTAATTTAAAAAAATATGACATGGAATTTACATTTTAAGAATTCAACATGGGGAAAAAGTACACATTTAACAACCAAAAAATTTGAATAAAAATACTTATGATGTGATAACCTTTAGTCTGAGCCCCACAACTCAAATGTTTCACAATGTGACAAATCTTACATCACTCTGCATGTATATCCCCCCAAAATGTTCATTTTTAGGAAATGCCACAAGCACAATGCACCCAGAGATCTCCTATGATTTAATTTCTATTTTAAAACTCATGATATTAGTGTATATTCCCCTGCAGGCCCAGGCTGCAGCACTTAATTTGCACAAAGTGCTCGCAGCTTCTCGCAGCGTTTACACAATCGTACATAACTTAGATGATTAGGTCTCTACATGTATAAAAGCCCTTTGGGAACTATGTCGAGGATGCTGATATGTCCCTTCTGCTGGACTAATAGAGGGCATTGAAACATAACACCGGACAAAGCCGGGGCCCATTTCTGACCGTAAAAAAGGTTTATTCAAGCAAATAATGGGATCCGAGCCTCGCGCGGCTTACAGAGAATAAGAGCACGGTAAACTTCCCCACATGAAGCCCGTCTCCAGGGCTATTAAGCTTTTAATTGGAAAATAGCAGAGGAAATTTCAAGGTGACTAGAGTGGCTTTGCAGTTTGTGCCGGCCGAGTAGATTTGTGGGAGTGGGAGGCGGTGCGGGTGAACGCCTACACCACAACGCATAATAAATTTATTCATGTTGTTCGTTGATAAAAGACTAAAACACAAACCGGAATAAAAGTTTATACTGCAGGGTGCATGGTAATTGGCACAAGGCCTCATTTTTCCTCTTCCTCTGTTTAATGCAAGTTGAAGATGCAGAGAGACTCTGTAAATATCGTCTGCTGATTGTGCAGGTTATATCAAACACTAAATGTATTTTAATCTATGGGGGGGAAAAAAATGCATGTTCTTTATGAGATGTAGTGATACTGTATGTTAGAGAGACATGTGTTACACTATAATATATTTAACATATTAATTAGGAATAGAAGTGTATTATATAAACAGGAAGTTAAACAAAAATATGATACCTGACTAAAATATACCATGGATTAAAAAATAAATAAATAATAAAAAAAGGCTATGGGGATACGTTTCGAAATAATGATGATAATGATAATAATAATAATAATGATAATGATAATAATAATAATAATAATAATAATAAATAATAATAATAATAATAATAACAACAACAACAACAACAACAACAACAACAACAACAACAACAACTAGCCTATAGCCTATTTAATTATTGGTTTGACAGACCAAATGTAAATTTCTACACAATAAAATAATAATAATAATAATAATAATAATAATAATAATAATAATAATAATAGAATATAAAATAATTTTCAATCCCAGCTTTTCTTCTCAAACTGTTGTTGATTTTGACTCTCTAAAATGATGCATTATAATTATAATCATTACATCCTAATCTTCCACTGCTGTAGTTAGCCTGCGAGCTAACTGTTAGCTAACTGTTAATGAGTCAAAATTAGCTGCTCTCTATTTTCTAGCTAGTTATGGTCCAGTTGACTTTCCTCTGACAGTTTGTTTAGTAAAAAGTTACTGAAGAGGGAAAATGAAATGCTTAGCTTGTTAGCTTAGCTTAGTTGCTAACAGGCCAATTGACCCTTTCACTGTTAGCAAACAGTATGATGTTTTGGGTCGGTGGGGCCTAGCTGGAGGCAAACAGTTCACCACAGACATTAGTTTGTGCAACCTGGTCTCACTCCAAAGTTGTTGAAATCAGGTGCTTGGGACTGTGTATAATGATGGATGTAGCTACCCTGATGTCAAACGTGGAGTTTGGCATTGCAGCTGTCACAATCTTGGTTTTTTGGAGCCAGAGGTGACCATATGTGGACGAGAGGATGGATGTGACTCACAGCGTGCTGCGACACCTGGCAGACAGCCTGTCTCTCAAGCAGCCCGCCCTTGAATATGCATAACAATGCGCTTTAATAAAATGTAAACACGTGAGTTAGAAATTAAAAAAGTAAAGTTGTCATAAATGTTGAAATTAGCTGTAGAGACCAAAACTGCTTTTTGCTCCACACCGCAAACATGTTTATTTCTGCTGTGAAGTTGGACATTTTAACACGGGGGTGTGTCCTCTGTTTTGGAGCCAGCCTCAAGTGGCCATTCGATGAACTGCAGTTTTTGGCACTTCCACATTGGCTTCATTTCTCAGCCTTGGAGGATGTTGCCTGATGTGAAGTCGACTCCTCATGATGCTCATTCATGATACAGTTCAACATAATGTTTCCACATGCACAACTTAACAAAATGATATTTTCAGACATTTTTTACCACTCAGTTCATTGTGTCCCAGACCCAGTTCTTGGGTTGTCCTGCTAAAGAGACACCTGCCTTAAAAGAGGGTCATTACTGCAAAGGACATGCGGCCTGTACACCAGTGTCCACTGACTTACCTTATACCAAAAACATAAGCTAAACGTCGGCATATTATTTGATTTTCATGAGTCAAAGAATCAGTTTGTGCAGCTAGTTTAACGTCTCAATCCCTCACTCAACATCTCGGACCTCATGTTTATATTTTCAGAGGAAACTCCTCCAGCAGGGCCCCTCTTCAGGAGGAGGAGGAGCTGACCTCTGCTGAGTGGGGTTATTATTAGGTGCTGATTGGGGGCGTTGCTGCCACTCAGAAGTCCTGTCACAGAAACGCTGATTTAAGTCTCCCCGGGGAGGCGGGACACTGAGCTTCTACAGAGGAATTAGCCGGACGTCTGAATTAGTGAGAACATCAGTCAGCAGCCATCAGTCCCCGGGGGAAGAGGGAAAGTCTGTTTTTTTAAGGCTACTTTCAAACATGTTAGAAAAATGTCTAAAAATCTGAGGCAGTAATAAGAAAAATTTAACTTGTAGTCAACTATTTCTACTGTGGAGGAGAGAGTCCTGCTGTCCGATCAGGTGGAGCAGGTGTAAAGACAAATGATGAGTAACGTCCTCAGATTAGTTGTGGCTGCACAGCGTCACAGTGGCCTGTTAAGCTGGTTTAGTCTGTCTAGTTCAGCCTGTTTATTGGTGCTTGGATGTTTATGACCGGAGCTCAGCCTGTCCTTCAAACAGCGCTGTGATCCTCCAACTAACGGTCAGCAAACAGGACAGACTATCAGCCACAGCCTCTGCCTGGTGGTACACACAGAGAGGTTGTTGGCTGTTACCATTATTAGATTAGAAATGATATAACCTCATGATTTAAATTATGTAAATTCTCCGCTTTTTTTCCTCAGGACAACAAGTACAACCATGTAAACTTCATTACCCAGAAGTCCTGTCTTGTGAGAACTCACTTTTACCCACTCAGGAGCTCTGTAACACAAATTAAAATTAATGAAAGGGTTTAAATGAGGAAAGCAAAAGACAGCATTAGAAGATGTATGCATGTATGCATAGCAATACCACAGTGTAGAAAGTCTTAAAGTCAAAAATTGTACTGAAGTACAAAAGTCTTGGCATCAAAATACTCTTGCAGTACCAGAGTACTTTGGTGCTCATGCAGAATGGCACATTTCAGAATAATGTAGATTATATTATTGAGGTATAAAAATTGACGCATGAATGTGTTCATCGCTTTAATGATGATGGTAAAGGTTTAAGTCATTTTAAGTACTTTATACACTGCTGAGTAGTTTGTGATGTTCACCAAGGAATCAGATAAGTTTCTTGATTTCAATTCTCGAATCTTAATCTGTAATATAACATTGCAATTTATTGGTTTATTATATTTTGTATTGTTAATTTGTATCTGCAGAGTTACCAAGTTACCGAGAGTAAAAAGTAAAATATTTCCCTCTGAAACGAAGTAAAAGTAGCAGAAAATGTAAATACTTAAGTAAAGTACCTCGAAATTGTACTGAAAATAAAAGTACAGTAAAAAAAAAAAAAGAGTAAGTGTCCTGAGTAACTTTTCACTGTGCAAAAAAAAACAACAACAGATAAATACCAATTTTTTTGCTGCTATGACCAAATTTACTTGTTATAAATAAAATTGAAAAATTGTTCAGACAAGTCAAATTTTATGTTGTTCACTTTTTACACTGTCCATCTGTGCAGAAACAACCTGCACATCTTCACAGGTGTTTTCACTTGTTGGGGCTGATTAGAGGTTTGGCTCAGGTTTAAGGTGGGTGGACGCTGGAAGCTGCAAGCTGCCACCAAATTCATCACACCAATACATTTTTAAAAAAAAAAAGGTGTAACCTGTGTTTCTTTGGGTGCCACAAAACTAACATAAGACAGAAGGCCATAATTGAACAGATTTTGCCATTTCTAAATTAGTCTCTTATTTTATTCTGTCTTTATTCATATGAAAAGGTCCTGTGAGATTTAACTGTTTGTGCCTTTTTCTGGTTTTCTTTAGTGACAACAGCTTCACATTTTTCTGTTTACAGCTCACAGTGATTTTTAACTGTGCGACACAAAACGCTTGCTGGCATTCTTTCAAAATGAACTCTAATATGTCAACAAGTGTGAAAGTGAAGTTCAAAGTCAGTGCTATGAAGAAGACACAGACACAGACAGTGCACGAGCTGCAGACAAACTTCCCCTTTTATAACCTCCTGATGAGAGATTGGCCGACACCTGGATCAATCAGGCTGCGACACAGGTGTTGACTATAATTAGTCACCTTTCTATCTGACCACTGAATATTCTAGAAACCCAAATTTCACTCTATTTTTATCTTTATAACAATATTGTATAAAGAAAAATATTGTATGATATTGTTAAATATTGTATGATTTAACCTCCTAAAACCTCCCAAACCTCAAAACAAACCATTATTTTGCAGAAAAGTTTTGTTTGTTTCAACCCACAAACATTTAGTTACCAAAGACCCTGAATATTTTAGACTAAATTTGAACAAAATAATGCTCATGATACCTGGAAAAAAATCACTCAGTAGGAAAAAAGCACATGGGGTAATAATTGTTTGGCAAACATTTTATTTATCTTTAAGAAAAGAAAAGAAGAGTAGGTGTAAATCTGAAACTAAAAACTGGAGACATTCAGGCTTTGAGAAGACTGGACTTCATGCAAACATTCTAAACAAGTACATTAAAAAATAGCATTAGGACTTCTGTGAATTATATTAAACATATGGCTAAGTTTCAGTTGTTTAACTCAGCCTTCAACAGGTAATAATCCAACGTGCTCCATTTCTACAGGTCCTGCATTTGTCCCGGGAGGAACACTGAGCGTGTTATCTGATGAGGTTATTCTGCACTACCTGCAACTTATTTTAAAGTTTTGGAAAAGCCCACTATACCATGTGGCGGAGGCAAAGTCAAAGTGGCATTGAATTAATGAGGAACTGGCAGATTTTTTTTTCTGTATGATATCCTACTAAAATGTAGACACAACAATTTATATGATATCCTGTGAATTAGTGCCTCACGAATGTCATTATGCCCTTAACACGGTTAGGAAATTAATGCAAAACTTACTGTGGTTAGGTTTACGAAAAGAAGTACGGTAAAAACGTAGCTTAAAATAATTCAAAGTTCACACGGTTACGAACATATGTCTCCTGGGGAAAGTCCTGGAGAAAAGTCTGCGTTTTTGTGGCCCATCCACCACCCTAACCCACCTCCTTACAAGATTGTTTGGGACTGCTTCATTTTTTGATCCCGGTGACGTGATTGCAGCTGTTGACATTATAAAATTACAGATTTGTATGAATTTGGGTGCATTACATTCGTAGGAAAATGTACAAACGATTTACGAGAACAGCCTGTGTCGAGAGAGACTCCAAGGTTTCGGATTTAAAAATATTTCCTTCACGCTGTATATTAATTGCATTGATTTTCTTAAGCTTGTACTTGGTGCCAAATGTAATGGACTCTCTTCCTCTTTCCCAAATGAAAATATAGCTTGTGTTCAATCAACCAGTATCTTGCCAGAGACAGTTCTGTGAGTTTCCTGTATTACTGCGGTGTCTTTCCAGGATACTACTAAGGTAGAGTCATCTGCATAAAGCATCATTTTAGATGTCACTGCTGTCGGCATATCATTAATAGAAAACAAAAACAACAGTGGTCCTAAAATGGAGCCCTGTGGTATCCCATGTGACCTCCATAACTGTAGACAGGGCCTTACCAACTTTACACACCCGTTTCCTGTTTGCCAAGTAGGATTTAAACCAATGCTCTGTCTTTAAGGCCCATACATTTTAATGAATATATTGAAAATAAATTGCTGCTTTATGTTACAACTTTAAGCAACTTTGATGCTTTATAGAAAAGAATTTGCTGCCTTTTGCATTTTTTGTGTGTGGACAATCTTGTTCAGCTAAGACAGTGAAAAAATCTTCACTGCAATCAACAGAAAGAAGGACTTAATTAGGTTATTGAAAATACAAGTGGAAATGCAGGTGGAATTTTTCGAAATTCTGTTCCTGAAAATATTAAGTCTTACCCACAGGCACAGGTAAGAAAAGTGGATCACAAGATCGTAAATTCATGCAAAAGTTGTTGCTGCCTTTTTTTGGTATGCATTTTCTCAGGAATCTTAGACCTAGTCAAAATGTATATGAATATTTTTGAAAACAAATATTTTCTTCTTAGTTTTGGCCTCTTGTCAAAAAGAGTTCAAGGTCACTAAAACAGAGGTTTTTGAAAACGCTTTCTAAGGTGAAGATCTTTTAGAATTGTTGTTGCTTTGTGTAATCATATTATTATATGCCTGAAACAACAGCAATGGCTGACCACCACTTTGTTGATGTTTAGCAATGTGATATCGGCTATAAATGGTAAAGAAATGGGTGTCAAATATCTATAAGTAAATAAATAATTGGCTACTATTGTTAGTTTTTCTTAAAGTTACTACTGACAAAGAAAAACTTGGGAAAATGGGAAATTTTCTTCTCTGGTATTTTATGCATTGATGATATTAACTTTATTGCCACCAACTGGCCTGGCATGTTTATTCATATGCATGTTTGCGGACTTTGATATCTTGCAAAATCAAGGTCATGTGGACAGAATATTTTTTGCTTTTTTAAAGAATAGGGATTATTCCTGTTTTAAAAAATATTCTTTCTCATGTCGACAAGACGTTAGATGACTTCACTGCTAAAAAGCTGTGGTTCCTTGAGGTACAACACAACCTATCAGATCATCGTTAGCACCTGAGCAGGTGAAGTAAAACTCATGTTGTAAAGAATAAACTTTACTTTAGCGCTATCTAGCAAAACAGCCCACGTTTCTATGCGCGGAACCATTGTAATCAAGGATGTGTCATCAACGGAGGGCGTTGCACAACACAACAGAAGTTAACAGTGGTAACAAAGTTGCAGTCTACACTGATTACCTGCAAACTTTTGTTCTGTCATTACAAAAACAACCAACTATGACCACTGCACGCTCTTTTTTGTCCGACAATTTCCCCACAATATTTTGGTTCCAGCTGAGAACCAACTTTTTGGGTTCTGAGTGAATTTCATTTTAGTCCAAACACTCGCAGTGGTTCAAAATTATGTGCAGGAACCAGCACTGAACTGGTTCCATGTTGGTGGGAAAGGGTTACGAGAGTTGCATCCTCATATATGAACATAAAATCTAAGTTTCTCTCTGCACCTCTGAGCTCACTGCGTCCTCTTCCAACACTGTCTGTATCCAGCGGCCATCACTCCACCCGAAGGTGTCACGGTGAGATCCGAGCAGATTTTATCTATTATGGGGAGGGCATGATTCATGGAGGCAGAGGCAGCTCAAGGAAAACCAATCCTGTGACACTTTCTCCCCTGCGCTGTACACCGGGGCAGCAGCAGCAGCTACAGAAGGACAAGGCAAGCGGCAGCCGGTCGCCCCTGACAACCGTGATAAAATGGCCTTCCTTAACTAAACTCGTAAAGCACGGGGCAATAAAACTCAATCTTCTGTAAAATCCAATTAAGTCATTATCTGACTGATTGTATCTTTAATTGAAAACAGAAGTGACAGTAAATTTCTGTGATATATCAGGATCAATCGATACTGCTGTACAATCTGGTCTCAAGAGGTGATTTATAATGTCAAAGCCTTATAGGTAACTCCACATTCTTCTCTCTAAAACCACTGGTGGATGAAATTAAGAGTAAGTGCGTTTCATAAAAAAACAAGATGGTCACGTTATTGATTACAACAGATGGGGCAGAATCCAATGAATGTTCCCACAGCGCAGCAGAAAGAAAATACAAGTAATTTTCTTTGTCTGTTTTATATTGTTGTTTCCAGCATCACATTTACACTCCATCACTTCAGAGCGTTTTTATTCCCCTAAAACTTGTAGCGACATAAACTCCAAGACTCCAAATTACTTTTGTTGCTGTCTTATTCAAACACAAACACAAATAAACACTTTCAAAGCATGCAGTTGGAAATGAATCTCCATAAAACACAGAACACATCAACAATATGCGGTACAGTAGTGCACTAGTCAGCTTCACAAAGGGAGAAAAGTTGGCAAAATATCCTCCGAGTTGTTCTTTTTAATTAACACTTAAACAAATGGGCAACACAGGATTACTTTCATTAGTTCATGAAATAAAGAATGGCTTTGTTTGGGGGTAATTACTCACACAAAAACACTGTGACTAGGTTTTAATCTGTCAAAAAAACACACCTAACAATTATCTGTACTGTTGTTTTCTTGAATAACATTACAAAAAGCAGTTTTCCAGATCTTAAGGTGACACGCCAACAGTCCAAAACCCAAACATATTCAGTTAACTTCACATCAAGACAAGTCAAATCAGCAAATACAAAAATTTGAGAGGGTAAAACCATTAAATGTGTGGCACTTTTGCCTAATCAGATGATCAGAATGGCTGCTTTTCTGCATCAACTCATCAATTACTCAACTACGTGTTTCAGCTCCTGACACTGCTGCTACAAATGCAGCTCCTCAGCCTCTGCTGCATCTACAAAGCCGTACCAAAGTGTGTAAACAGTAACCCGTGTGCATAGCTAACAAAACTGAGCCCGAAGGGGTTAAATATACAATAGACATGCAAATTCAGTGGAATAAACGATGCCGCTGGATCGCTGCCATAAATAAGCAGCCGGTGCTCATCACACGCCAACGCAACGGAGGGAAACATGATTCATGTCTAACCCGCCTGCTCCCTCTCTGCTAACCCTCCAGGCGCACGGTGTCCTGCAGGAGAAGCTCAGCGTCTCTGTCAGAGATGTTTTCTCCTCTAAACTCAAACAGTTTTAGCATCTTTTCAAAAATCAACTGATGTCTAGGTATAAATCTAGGCACAATATGTATTAAGAGTTTTATATTGCAGATATACTTGTATTGGTGTATATGTCAACCAGGACACTTTAATGTCTGATAAAATACCCCAGTCACTACATAACTTGGTCACATAAAAACAAATGTAAGAAAACCTATAATGCGTATGACAAAAATGACGTTACTGAGAATTTTAAACTAAAATATTCAGCCTTGTAAATTCAGTATCTGTTGGGCTGTATTTTTAATGAAATCTAAGTAACTCATGAACATTGTTTAAACAGCATTTCACTACATTTGCATGCACACTAATATTCTGCCTTTATTCTGAGTATGACAATATTTTGAATCTGATAAGGGTCATGTAAGCAGCATGTTCTCGTTTGATACTCCGACTTAGGCCTTTTTCCGATAAAGCATTATACAACTGAGACATGTGGGATATGATGAGAAGCATTCAATACAGGGCATTCAGAATATGCATCTCAACTGGGTTTTTTACTGTAGTTTGTGACACTGTCTTTTGTCTGTTTACAGTCGGCTGTCAGCAACTACCCAACAGTTTGCAAGGCTGTGAGGTAGGAATGCCTACGCTAAAGAAGAAGAAACACACCTACTTTAAAACATCACGAAAAACTTCATCAACAGGTTTTTGGATACAAGCAAATATCGCAGCGCTGACTTTTTAAGAAGGTGGTTGAAGGACTGAAAGAGGGAGGCTTTGTTCGTATAGTCTGACAGGTCTGCCACTGATAGAAAACAAAAAAAAATCTGATGGCGCAAGCAGCTCCAGCTGTTTAACTTTTCCATATTTTTAAATGATGACACTCATATGCGCAGCTGCATGTAAGCGGGAATATTAGGGGCTGCACCCACGTCGCGTCTTTAACAGCCTGGAAAATGTGAGGTTGGGCGCTGGCTGCTACTCTTGTGCCTTTTTTGAGCCAAGAGCACGGCGGCACGTTGCGCCCCAGGTTGCTAAGCTACGTTAACAAGCACCGTGTCTGGGCCTGTTTACAGTGCCGCTCTGGTGTTTAAACGCGCCTGCTGCGTGCCTACATGGAATAACTAACTAGATGACTAACAAGAGTATTTTTTTTGTTTGATGAGTTTATGAGACTGAAAAAGCTAAGAGAGTTTGCTGAACGTGGGGGACTCGCTGGCTGGGGGAGTGGAGGGTGGACTAATACGTAATATACTGTATACCCCAGTGAAATTTCAAGAAAGTAAGAAACACATATATCACCCAAGCCAAGTTAACACCTCTTAACAAGTCTTTCTTTTTTGGCCCTCAAGTGGTTTAACTTTTCACCCTGCTGCAGTGATGCTGAAGTGTGCTCCAGGGTGTGTCGGTGCACCGTGACATCACTTTTGGGTGCGGTTATACGGGTGAAACACACTTAAAACGTTTAACAAAAGACGGCAGTGTAATGCTGCTTTTCAGCCTGGTGTCGAGCTTCTCTTTAACATCAACAGAAAATCGACATCTTTATTAGTTTACTGGACCACAGAACATATGAATACAAGTACACTGGTCAAATTTCTCCTCTGACATCTTCTAAATAAGTGCTTGAGATGTAAAGTAATACTGAATCCAGCTCAAAAATATGTCTTAGCAAACACTGAGCATATAATCTGATTGTCAAAAGATCGTCCGCTAATATCTAACAAATCATACTGTGTGAAAACTGCACTGGTCTGTACTCTAGAAAGCATATTTTAATATCGTTATTCGACATGTGGCATCACTTCACTGTTTTACTTTGTGAAAATGAAAAAAACAAAATTGCATAACTTTACAAATACACAACAGCATCCCATCTTAAAAATGTGTTTGACTGCTACTGATAATCGAAAGACTTACTTATAGTAGGTTTAGTCATCTTCTCAAGGGCTTCTCAAGTCAATTTTTAGCATGTTGTTATCTGAGTTGGGTTTTTTTTTTAACTTTCTGAGCACATTGTACACTGGTGAACTGACTTCAACAAAACATTAACAGATAAAAATGAGCTAAAATACGAAAACAGCCTGTCGTTTCAACTAAGGCACAGAAAACACATTATTGTGCCTCCTGAAACAAAGAAACCGGCAGCAACAGTTTTTTGCTCAACTGATGTCATAATACATTTCTCGTGTGAAGTAACCTTCGTTTTATTCATTTGGTGGCGTCACCCTCGATGATGGAGTTGACGGTGAAGTTTGGCGTCTCGCTGGCAGCCTCGCACTCACCGTTGACATCAGAGTTAACCAGGGAGCTGATGGACCTGCAGGTCAGGGTGGGGTCGTGACCAGCGGGGATGCTGCTGGGTGAGAAGGCTGCAGGGACGAGACAGACAAGAGAGTTCTGGTCAGAGATCCACTGAGGACGCCAGCGGACAGACGACCCAACAGTCATGGCTACCTCACACAGTGATTGGACAGGTGTGTGTGTGAAGGTGTGAAAGTAGGTAGGTAACTACTTCTGTCAATTTTTGTGTAAACAGCCAAGTACAGCGACATCAGCGTCTTTACGGAGAGTCTGAATTGTGCCTATCCCATTTTAAATGATTAAGTGCGTCACACCTGTCTCAGTTAACTGTTTTCCATGCAAATGTTACACAGATTTTAGCTGAATTTACAGAAAATTGGCAAAAAATGAGTGTTAATGCACATTTCCATTTGCTATTGATATGCAAAGATTACAAGAGACGAGCAATAGTTGGTGGTGCTAATTCTAAGGTCATGCAGAAGAAGACGTAATTAAAAGAGTGACAGTCAAACCTCAAAACACAATTAGTAATTTTTGTAAAGTTTGTTTCCATTGGATTTTGTTGCGTTTTGTTTTTATCAATACACCAAATTTTCAACCTCGACCAAGCATAGAAACATTTACCAATATTTCAAGTCACCCCCCCCCCAAATTGTCATTGCTTCCATTCACCTGTTTTGAAATGCAAATTGAAAATGCACATAGTATACATCAGTGACTGTATATAAAAATGGATGATGCATCTCCACTTCCTCCCACTGTACAAAAGCAAAGCTAAAATATCTCAGATACAGCTGCTGCCGTCTTGCGGAGCCAGAAACTGAGAGGTAGCAATCATGAAGTGGAGCCATGATATCAAGTTCCAATCCATCCGACCCAATCGTGTCCAGCGTGAGCACATCGACTTTTTAGAGCATCAAATAACTAATTAAAACCAAACTTATTACAAAAATGAACACATATATCGCATGATAAGACCTACCTTAAATGACAAAAAAAAGGGAGTTTACTATCGAACATTTCTATGGACTCATGAGACAAACATACCAACTGCACTGAAAACCCGAACTGCTAAAATCATATTATCAATCAAAATGGTGAATCCATTTCTGGTGTTTTTTGTTGTTGGGATACTGGAATATTTTCCATCTAGTCCCCAGTGTGAGCTCAATATTTCCCAAAACATTTCATAATGTGTTATAGTGGTAACATACGAATTTTAGGACACATTTGCTTATCAGTATCATGAGTAAAACACATTCAATCGTTGTCCCACTACAGTAAAGTATGTTTCAGGTATTGAGCAACAAATCTCTTTCTTGGATACTCCACAAAGTCATTAATATGATAAATTCATATTGCCTTGTGTAGGTAGAAGGCATAAAATAAAAAATGTTGTACTTGGTAGTGTAGGGTGAGTAAATAAAGAGGAGAAGAGAAATACTGTAGTGAGACAGAGAAAAGTCGTATCATCAGCGCTGCAGAATAAATGGTCCTCTCCGTGTTGTTCACCTGATATAAATATGACTGAGCAGTAAAATGATTCTTCAGGATTTATAGCAAATTGAATCAGTCAGCAAAAAAGGGAAGACACCGAACACAAAACAAAAGATCTTTTACAGTTTACAAGAGAGCTACTGTATGTGCAGCCACCCATTTTAACACTAAGCCTACAGCTACTGCACACACACTAATAACACTGTGAGGACAGTCGACTTTAGGCTGGTTAACACAGTGTTTGTACAGGCAGTTCATAATTGTTGTGGCTCTTTTTGTTATTGTTTTATCCTGATGACCTTGATTAAGCCATGGTACGTGATACTTATCTGTGACAAAACTCTGAGGCAGTCGGTTGATTGACTGATTGAACACAACTTCGATGGCAGATTAACTTGAAGATAATCATTCATGCCGTGTTTTTTTGCGCCCTCAAATCAATTGTTTTCAATGTAGATGCACGGCAGGCGCGCTCAACACCAGAGAAACGCCAGAGCAGCATGCATGTGTTCCCAAACGCCCATTTTTCAGGTCACGATGGCTGCGCTTTGAGATAAATCGAGTTTAACTTTTGGAAGGCATCAGGGCGCACCGCATGTCATGTGATGAGGAACAACCAATCCCAGCCGACAGATATCATTCCCTTCTTCCGTAAACATCAGTCTGTGGTAAATATGGAGGAGAAGTTGATCATGTTAGCTTTACATCTGTCCCACGAACAATAGGCCTACACAGTTATAAACAGCTCCTGGAAGAAGATCAGCTCTGCACTCAGGATTTCAGGTACACGCACTATGGTACTGTGCTCGTTGAGGTTGCTTAACAAGCTAAGATGCAACCTGCCACCGCACTCTTGAAAAGTAGCACCCAGCGGCCGACCTTGTGTTTTCCAAGCGGTTGAAGACACAGCATGTGTGTGGGGCGGCAGTAGCTCAGTCCATAGGGACTTGGGTTTGGAACCGGAAGGTCGCCAGCTCAAGTTCCCGTCTGGACCAAATATGGAGTGCAAACTGGTAGCTGGAGAACCAGTTTGCCAACTGGGCACTGCCTTGAGCAAGGCACTGAGCCCCCAACTGCTCGGGGCACCTGTCCAAGGCAGCCCCATCGCTCTGACATCTCTCCATTTAATGCATGTATAGGTCTTGTTTGTGCATGTGTGTGTATGACGACAAAGTAAAGTCAAGGATTAATAAAGTATATCTTCCTATCAAGTTTTTGCAGCATTTTTTTTAGATTGATACCATTTGTTGCACAAAATTTTTACCACTTAAGAATTCATAAAGATAATCAAAAATCCCTCCAAAACCCCCTATTAAGACACCAAGACCTTGAGGAAGACCATAGACATATTTAACCTTCTTCCTGAAAAACTAACACTACAGGGTTGGTACCAATGGATTCCTTAGGTCTTCTAGTTTCACAATAGTAGTATGTTCATTCTCAAGCCCACGATAGCCTCTTTAAGACAGTAATGTTGGCCGAGGACACCGGAGTCCCCATGGAGGGGAAGAGTTTAGGTTGCATTTTCTCACAAAAATAAAAAATAAAAAATTACCCATGATCTTCAGTTTTTTAAAGGAGAAATGTTTAACTGTGCTCCAGTCAAAGCCTAGAATATTTTAATTTACCTGCATTTTAAATGAGCTGATTATGTTGGACTGCCTGCGACATAAATCTGATAACTCAAACTAACCTCCTCATGAGGACAACATTAAAATAAGCAAGAGCTGATGCCCAGTGTTTCCCAGAATCCTCTGACTTCTTCATTTGCCTCCCTCATGCTTCCTCATCCCTCACCCTCCACCACCTCTCCCTCTCTCCTCCTCAGCAGTGGTGGAGGTGGGAGGGGAGAAGAGGAGTAATTTTTCTCCTCATTAACTTCCTGATTGGTTTCGGACTCCAATTTTTGCCCGTCTGCAGTTTGTCACCAATTCCAAACTGGCAGCCCAATCGTTAATACTAATGTTTGTGTAGCTAAGTGCGCCCTGCTCTCAGCGGTCTACTTGTACAGCAATAACAGCATGTGGGTGGAGGAGAGCAGCTGCTGTGAATTAGCCCCGTTCACTGTTAATTCTCTGCCTGTTCATCAGCAGGAAATCTATGATGTGTAATTAAAGGCTGAAAGCAACTGGACGTGTTAAGTTTCACTGCAGATGTTAAATCACGACACACTGCTTGTACACATGTTCTCTGTTGCATCCGTCCGTCCTCTGCTCTCCTGTTAAATACAGATTAATGTTGCTGAAACAACACAAAGCACCTGTTAATGACACTCAGGCTGCAGCTAATTAAACAATTAACACATAATGTTCACTGTCAGTTACATTTGTCATTATTTGTGTGGTTTATGGATTGATTGTTTGCTTTCAGATCTTGTTTCAGATCTTAAAGTGACATCTTGAAATTGCTTTTTTTTTTGGTCCAAATTTTTTTAATTTACAATTGTATAAAATGAAGAAAAGTAGCCACATAATGATAGGCACTTATGCATGTAATCTTAATCAACAAAATCAATTTTGTATTAATAGATTTATTAATTAACTGACCTATTAAATTGTTTTTTCACATGTTGTGGCATATCATCTTTTATGTGAATATGGAAAATGTGTTGGCAAAGTTGCTTATTTACACATCCAACAGCTACATTTATCTTGCAAGTGTACTCTTCTTCAACATTTTGTTTACTTCCTGGATTTTTCCCACATGGAAATTCTGAACAATCAAGAGCAGCTTTCCCTTTTTTATCTGGTCGGCTTGTAAATGCTGCCGTGAGAACACGAACCAACTCTAGTTAATTATACAACTTTGTGACAAAATTAGTCCCTGATTCAGACCAAAGGAGACGACTACTGTGTCTCAAATGTGTACTTCTGCACTTACACTTAATATTTTGAGTACATAAGTGCGTTCACACTGAGAAGTATGGAAAAATGCAGTGCACTATGAGTACCCGGATGGTGCACTCAAAGCGGTGAAGAAGTTGAGTGTGGAACTGTGGACACTTCTCGCCCTCAATGGTTGCCATCTTGGCTACGTAGCGGAAGGGTTTTTCGCACCACTATACTGTTGTTGGATATAAGCCAACAGTATGTTTGTTGGGTTAATTTAGCAGTCTGTAATGATTTGGTACCCTGAACGGTAACCCGAATGCTAATGCTAGTTTGCTACTACAGCTGTCAAATAAATAAAGTGGAGTAAAAAAAATAATAATTTAGACACCTGACGCCAAAACCTGTCCCATATTTAAAATATAAGAACTTTGAGTTTTCAGCTGTGACAGCATAATTCTCCTAATACTGCATATTAAAGTTGTGAGTGGCGATAACTGCACTTGTGAACTCCCCACCATGAAAAAGAAACTCTTAAGTAAAATCTGAATACAAAAAATAGCTTGTAACAAGACAAACTTTACCTGCTGGTGATGTTGAAAGAGCGTTTATTCTGCTGAATGAACTTTTGCCCTTTTCCCAGTCACTCAGCACTCTATATAAGATTTCCAAACTATTAAACAGTCTTTGTGTGGAATAACAAAAGGAAGCTTTTTTAACCTCCCACTTGTCCTGTTAAGAGAAGGAGGGAGGGAGTGAATGAAGGTGCAATCATTTCTGCGGCTGCCAAAGAGGGGAACAAAAGCCCAGATGTGAGAGGAGATGGTAATTCAGTCTGATGCAGCGGGATAAGCTCTCTCTCTCTCTCTGTGGGTTTCATACTCTACACTCATCCACCGTACACAAGGGTCATAGGGGTAGATAACACTTAAGTAAACACACACACACACACACACATAAAGTCGTGCACACACACAATACTGTATTGAACTGTTGGTGATGTGAGTTGGAAGAACAACTGAGAATTTGAGAAGTTACAAATAATATTAAAAATCAATTAAGATCAAAATTTGCAGTGATTATTACTCATTGACTCATGTTTATTTAATGGCTTCTAAGTTTACTTGCCAAAATCCAGAATGTAACAATGATTTACATATCTAGAAACAAACTGACACTATTCAATAATCTGCAGATTATTTTTTCAATTAAAGGATTTATTAAAATTTCAGGAAATAGTCAAAATTGCATTGAAAAAAAAAATCACAATTTCCTGCAAGTGGCATATTGAAATGTCTTTTTTTGTATGATAAACAGTCTAAAATCAAAAGATATTTAATTTAAATTAAGATGTTAAAAAAAAATAGTGGAAATGCACATATTTTAGAAGCTGGAGATATAAAATATTTAGCATTTTTGCTTCATCAATAACTAAAATGATTAATTATACTATTCTAAATATATTATGTGTTTTTATGGACACCTAATGATGCACTGTTGAAGTGGTTGCTGTTTTTATGATTTGGACTGGGCCTTTTAATTTAAATCATCATGTTCCAACCTCATAACCATCATAATGCCCTCAAGCACAAAGTTTGATCCATAAAGAAATGTTGTCCCAGTCCCAGTTGTCCCAACCCTAACCCTAACCACTCCCCATTTTTGTTTCCAAACCATAACCAAATTAACCCCCATATGCCTAAAACTTAACCTTTTACAAGTCCCTCATTTTCTCTCTTCTTTCCCAATCACTCACTTTCCCAAAATTGCCTCCATTCTTTTTTACTTTATTTTATTTTATTCCTTTTTTTCCAGGCTTACAAAAATGACAAAGTGACCTCTAATGGGGGGCTGAAATATTTTTAAGACCATCATGCCTGTTGCCAGTGCCAAGCGAGCACTTAAGTGTTATACTTCTTGTCCCCTAACCTAACTCTTATCACCCAACATCAGTGTTGGACCCCACTAATAGTCGTTTTCCACCTAATGTAGATTATATATGTGGGTTTTTGAAATGTGGGCAAACCTAAAAATAAGGGTTGACTCATTTCCCATTGCCAGAAGACCAGAGCCGAGAAAACAGGGCTAGTAAATAGTAGAACATGAAGGCCAGTGAAAATATCACAATGGTTCCATTTATATTCTTATTTATATCTGTTACTTAAGCCCTATTTGGACGGGATTAGTTTAACGTGAAGATGTGGGGTAAAGTAATTATTATCAGGGATTTTAGTCCCGTCCGAACGCGCCATGTCTGTAATCATTACGGATAATGTCAGTAAAAATTACAGCGACTTTTACCTTCTGTAAAACGGTCAGGAGAAAATACCTCTGGTAATATTAATCCCGTGCGAACGCGATCATCTGTACAAATGTATTTAAATATTTTGTCACGTCCTGTTTACAGCTAGTTTTCCGCATTTTTTCGATGATGGAGGCGCTTGAAGAAGCATTCGGTGTTGTCGGCAGTCGTGATAGTTGACATTTTTCTAATGATGGCATAGCCCTGCCTGGGAGACCAATCAAAAAGGTCGAGAAGAGAGCAGTTTTCAGAGCCACGAGACTTCTGATTGTGTTAGGTAGGCCCAATATAAATCCATATTGCTAATCGTCGTTACGCACAATCGTGATCATGGGCAATATTTCATATTGGGCTAATCATTAATTATTATTAACCTTCAGCTGATGCTTACAGGAAGCAACGTAGCACGCACATGCCGACAGGGAGTTGATGCCAGGGCGCAACCCGAGTTACCACTCCCATCTCTGGTTGACTTACGGAGATTTCTTGTCCCGTGCAAATCGGACATTTATATTTCAGACATCTGTGGTAATCAGACATTAGTCCACATCCATATGTAAAACTAATCCCGTCTGAATAGTACTTTATTCAGTCTCTTTTTCAAACTCAGTGCAAACTTTTGAATGATGTTAGCGCACTTCTTGGACGGAAACTGATATAATTTTGTGGTTGTGCATCATTGACTGTGCTGGTAAAGGATCAAAAATTAGCATGCCTGCGCTGGTGTCAGATTTCCATCTCTGCTGTTCAGAGCTGGATTTGATAAATACCCAAGACTACTGCAGAGTCATATGTCCCAGGAATGAATGCTGATTGTACCCTTTCCAATTAAACACAAAAGACAGATGTTAGTGGGTGTTAGTAGGGTTTATGTGCAGCAGTAAAAGAACACAACGCTCTTGTAACTGAGTGGGAACAAATCTCTGCAGCCAGGCTCAAACATCTACTGGGAATTGTTCCAATAAGAACAGAGAGTGGTCAGGTAGCAGATTCATTCTATGACTTTTGAGACATGTTCGATAATCACATATAGGAGCACTATTCAGGTGTCCGCACAGCGTTGGCCATGTAGTGTATGAAACAGTCCTGTCATAATTACTAATCTAAAAGGAAACATATGCAGTTAATGACATTGTTGATAATTTCATTATGTTGACAAACTTGCTATGTAGCTAGCCGCATTTTAAACACAATGTGACGTCAAGTGTTAAAATTTGACAAAATAATCTTAACTCAAAGTTCATTTACCAGCCTTTTCCAGAGCTTTCAACCCTGTCTCACAGTCTACAAGTTGCTCAGTGCGATTTTATTCAATGCACAACCTGCAAGTTACCAAAACAATATCACCTGTGTGAATTCATCAGTGCTGTCCAGGGACAAGAGCTTTTAGTGGAGACTATCATCACAGGAACAAAAAATTGAATCTTCAGAATGAAGAGTTGCCTGTCACACGACAAGGTTGGCCTGGGATTAAATGGCTCCCATTAAAATGATACGAGCTGTGTCTAAAAAAATAATAATAACAAATTGTCCCTGAGGTGTTTGAAAGGGTCTCACGGGTGTCCAACTGAGGACGAGCCTTGTAGAGATGGACGCTCTCCTCTCTGGAAACGATATAGGCGTCTGGCTCCTCATCATCAGGCCAGCAGCAGGACTTAATGACCCAGAAAACTCAGTCAAAGCGCAGACAGGCAGGCTTTAAATACTGCGCAGTGAACAGTGGAGGCTCATGCCACTCAGCTGATGTTCACACCGCAGACCTTCACCCTCAGTTTCAAATCACTGCTCAGATCCGACTTTCTTTTTGAATGACTCCTAATTCTGTAAATATTTTATGATGTAACTGATGTATGAAAACAATACGAAGTCAGCAATGCCAAACAAATGAGGTATTAATTGTTTTAAACATGTTTCTGATACCATATGTGCATTAAATGACCAAAGAAATACTCTAAAGCACAATTTTTCTGCACAACACTGTCTCCTAGAAATAATCTATACATGTACTACTTAATGTTTTTTCCAAATACATACACATGCACTGTCCGCACTGTTTTCTAGTCATTTTATATCGCACTGTGGTTGGAGTTTTATTCGAGTATGTCGAATAAAGCTCAGAGTTTTGACTCAAAGTTTGAGTCCTGTGATTAGTTTGGTTAAAAGGTACAAAAGCTCTTATGTGTAAGGTCAGCATTGTCCTGTCTTGTGTCAATATTTCACGAAAATGCTCTTATCCTAATCTTAAACAAGGTCCTTGCTGTCTTATTATACTTTAGTTGCTACAAGTGAACACTGTATGGAAACAACCGAACCGCCAGAAACAATATATGTTAAAATTGTAGGTTATTATGTGGTGGCTAAGCTGAACTTAATGTCTTAACAACGCTGTGGTTAAGGTGTGGTTATGTGTAGGCACAAAAATCACGCGGTTATGTTTGTTAAAATCATGTATTGGCTTAAAATACCAGACACAATTTCTGCTGGAAAAGCAATAATGTCTTGGTGAGAAACCACCTCTTTTCCTGCCACTATCCTCACTGGAAAAACAGCAATGGGTTCCTAAAACACCCTAATTTGGGGGCTGAAAAGCCGCTGGAAACGCAGCAATAACTCGCTAAAAAATAATGGTTTTGTTGTGTGTTGGTCTGAAACAGTGGTCTGCAGGAGTATTGCCTGAGTGTCACGCCATCCACAATCCCCTACACCTCACGATGATAGTCACCCCATATACTGCATCACTTTAGGAATGTTGATATGATACTTATGAAATGTACAAATGTAACATATCCACAGTTTGCAGACACGTACACTGCCAACATTTCCTTCTGGCGATTGAGCAGAAGAAGACAAACAAATTAAATCTAGGCATATCTAGACACTGGTTAGATGGAGTGGAAGTTTACCACAGTTCATTCACACATACTAAAGCTAGTTATTAAGCGAAGTATTCCTTCACTGATGGCACTAGACAGTGAGTCGGGGGGGTCACCAAAGACCATGTATGCCTGCACCAATGCACACAGTAATGCATCCAACTGTTGCGGGGATATTTCACCCTGAACCACAAATGTTGACCAAGGCTTCATCCACTGGACACCACAAACCAAAATCGTGTGGCAATTGATTCACTAGATGTTGGGCTTGTTCACTGGATGAGTGAGAATTAATTTCACAGTAATCCATCTGGTGGTTCTTGAGACATTTCAGTCTGAACCAAAGTGATGAACCGACCATCCCCGCTCACAGCTAGTAAGGTTGAACACCAAATTTGGGCATAATTTCATTTCATGTGTATGACATGAAAATGCTTTGACCCACTCAGGTTTTAATAAAACCAACCAACGGCATTTTTCACAAGTTAAATTCCCCATGAAACAGGAGTTAAAGCATCAGTGTACAGTTACAAGAAGTATTTCAATCAAATCCATCACATTTGATTGAACCGCAAAATAACGGGTGGTCTTACAGCTACAGCTGACTCCACTGCTGAGCGGACTGTTGGCTCCACACACACCTGCCTCGCCATTAGATCAGGAGGAGGACGAGGGGGAGATGAATGAATTCAACCTCCCTCACATGGTTTTGGAAATGAAAGCAAAAGCCCACTGATATCCAAACACACATCTCTTCCTGTCTCTCTTCATATGGTTCTGTTAACTTAGTACAACCCATAAATGGTGAAGTGTGGTTTTATATGACCATTGTGGCTAACCAGTCGCCCGGAGTCTCATTTGATTTGATGAACTTTTGTAAGTGTTTCACCTGGTTTTACAGACAGACAAAAGACAGGGATCTCGATGTAAAAATACTTTGACACTGATTTTTTTTACATATATATTTGTCATGTAACAAGAGATAAATGATCAGTTTACACAGGGACACAGGTTATAACTGGGAAAATGTACTTTTCATTTAAAGGGGACTTTAAGGCTTCTGAAATATTGCTGGTGCAGGTAACGCAAATGCCACAAGTGCCGACACTGAGCTGTGACCACTGCTCTTACAGTAAGCCTGGTAGTGAAGCCTGAGCTACTACTAATTTCAAGCCACATCAAACACCTTAATCAAAGAAGTAAATAAAGAGTCAAATAATTGCTTTTGCATCACGGTGAACAAGGGCTATTCATTTTCATTGTGTGTGCAAGTTAAATCTTCCACATATTTCTCATTCCTTCAGCTCACAAATGAAGAGCTGTTGAGACAATTGTTTAAAGAGATGCAGTCTGTTATGCAGCCATTACAGGGGGTCAGAAAACACTTAAAAGCTCATTATTAGTTTGCTATGAAGCTGAAGAGAGCACAGGGGCCGACGCAGGCTGACAGAAGGCATCAGTGTCGGGGTCAAAGGCTAATTAAGCAGAGAGGAACCTTTGCTCCTGCATTGTTAACCAATCTGTCCCCGATGAAGATGACTGCCGGAGAGGCGTGACACAGCCCTCGTCCCTATGCTAAATCTCCATTTCGGCTACTGTGCCCCATCAACTCACAAAATGGCCTGTCAGTCTATCGTTGACGTGATCTGTCGAAAAGTTATGGATATGCAATAATGAGTTGAGGCGGCCCGATCAATATTTGCGGGACTTTTCTATCATTACGTTTTAAACAAGAGATTCATTGTGAGTCGACAGGGTAGGAAAAATGCCAAAGTAAAGGACACAGGAAGAGTGAAATATATTGCTATGGAAAGAAGGACGCCTCCCGCGGGTGCTAAAGCTGCCATATGTGTTTATCCAAGTCGTTCAGCTGTTTCAGAGAGCTGCCAAGGCGACACCATTTGTCAATCCACGCTGGGGCCGCCGCCGCCACCGCTGCTGCTCAAAACAACAACGCAAGAGAAGTGACTACAAGAGCATGATTAGGTAGGAAAGCACCGTAACTAACCAAGTTTGTTTTGTCCAGAGATTTAATAGGAGAACAACATCCACTTTATGTGTGTAGAGACGCGAGTGTATGACGTATTTTATATGCGGATTATTTTTGCATACAGGCCCTATGCTGTAAGCATGTGCTGATATTGTGATTATCTGTTAATCAAATGCTAGAAATAGAATTGTTACACCAGCGTGGACAGATATCTGTCTAAATTAGCACACACATGCAACTATCCAGTGAAGGACGACACCCCAAGTTATTTAAAATGCACGTCTTTGTTCATATGCAGGCTTCACTTTTGTTGAAATCTGGATTTTTTTCAACCTACAAAAATGTCAAATAACATGTTAAGATTAAATCAGTTGCTCTACTTTCCACTATAATGACAATGTTATTTGCTGTAATATTAACGCACATTACAACTTAATTAAAAAAAGAGCACTGTCATTTTCTAGCATTATTCAAGCACCTTTTTAAAAAGACATAAGTGCACACTGTCACCTGTAAATCACAATATATAGTGACTGATATGGAGAGCAGGCTCCAGTAAGTTTCAATAAGTTTCGCCAAAAAGCTCAGCGATTACACGGTGCCTTCAGGGAACAGACACTTGAATTTAATGCTTTTAAAGACATTTTAAGGCAAATTTAAGACAGATTTTTTGGACGAATTATTGTTTTATCATTCAAGCGTGGCAGGTAAGTATAAATATAAGTATGTGGTCCCAAGAAGAGGTAGGTTTTATGTAGATAAGTTCAGTGGAAGGTTGATGGTGTGTAACATTAGAAATGTGGACCTTCATCTAAAGAGCCTGACTAACTTGGTCAAAAGGAAATTAAAAGGATGGATAAATGAAATTAGTTCAAATGTTTGTGGCAGTTCGGACCTCGAAAGTTAAAATTTAAGACTATTTAATGGATTTTCAGGCCTAATATTTATAACATTGTATTTAAGACATTTGAAGACTTTTTAAGGAGCTGCAGAGACCCTGAACTAAATGATCAGTAGCTACTTTTTGATTCTGTGATGGCACATTAACAATTTAAGAAAGCCTAGATGAGCATATCAACATTTCAATCAAGCCTTACCACTGTTATCTAGAACGTCTGGACAGAGAAGAGATCAGCTAGCATCATTGAAAATACACACAAGTTGTCAGGATGTAGAATAACTAGAGATAATCAGTACATCACTCACATAAACTGATATCAAACAAACTAAAATAACTCACACAACCTCTGATGATTATACTGGTATATTGCTGCACAGAACACAGCATGAGACAAAACAGTGTAGTCAATAGAATCACGTTTCATTTCCTCTCAGGTCCCTCAAAACTGGACAGTGTGAGAGTGTGTGTTAGTGTGTAAGTGAGAGAGAGAGAGAGAAATAGAGAGTGAGGGGAAGAGGACATAAACTACACAGCCCCGGCCATTTAATGTCTCTACAGCCCCAGGCCCGTGTTAATGGTGGTGTTGTACAACACATTACAACGGTGCTTGTGCCCTGAGCAGACAATTACACTGGTATTTAGCCCATCCACAGGCCCCAGAGGCGATCAGGGCACTTAGCAGCACAGCAGGGTGGGGAAGACAATCTGACAGGCCACACAGGACTTTTCCACTGTAACCAGGAGAGACACTCAATCTACCACGCATTAAATGAGGCCCTCAAGGGCCTGACGGGCCCCAAGCAGGGTCACTTTCTCTGCTGCTGGCTCTTATTTAAGGATTAAATCAAGCCATAACCTCATGACAAACTGAATATTTTCTGGGATTTATTGGTCAACCAAAGAAATCTCCAAGAGTTTAGAAGGTTGCATATTGTTCCTTCGTCCTCTTTATACAACTTCACTTGGGAAAAGGTGACATAAAGTACTACTTGAACTGTGCAATGTGTTTATGACCACATCGTCTCATCGTTCTCATAAATGATAGACAATAGTTTATTGTTCGCAAAACTTATTTGTGAGTAATTTCCAACAGGAAATTTGTTCATAGATGCACAGTGAGACAATCAAAGAACACTTATCAATTAATTATGAATTACAATGAATATGAATCATCTTACAAACCTCCAATTTGAAAGGGGGAGTTCCGGTGGTTTAGTGCACATAAAGGCATTTCTCATGTGCACTGTCTTTGTTGGTACATCATTTTGGTTTCCTGTCCAACGTCAACACTGTGCAAAAATTCAAAGGGCTGAAACTCGAGTAACCCAGTTACTAAAACTCAATGGGCAAATTCTTAGCATCGAAGCTTTGCCTAATCCATATAACTATATGCAGCGCACTGTGTTTCGCACGGATGATTATTACTGTCCCGCAACGCGCTTATACTGTGGACACAAAGTGTGATTTGATGGTGCAAGACTGCAAAATGGAGGACGAGAGAGAAAGTAGCGAGGGGCGAAGAGAAGCGACAGGCCATTTCAAGCTAAAACAAAACAAAAACTCTGTACAGTGCGTCTCTTGTAAAAACAAACTAGCCTATACCACGATAGCATGGCATCAATATTTCAGTGTCTCAGCACAAAGCAACTTGCCCACAAAGCCGACCCAACACAAGGTAAAGTTACTGTTAACATTCAAGGTAAATCAAGATAAGTGCCAGCTGAAATACTGAAATAAAAGCTTGCATTGGCTGAATTTGAGTCGTTACAGATCTGACTGAAGGTCTGTCTCTGGAGCTGGCGTCAGCTTTCTTCCCGGCGAAGTAGTCTCTGAGTGGCAGGGAGTGAGGTGACATGCTATTATTATGATTGTTACATTGCTCTTTTATGTAGCAAACGTATTTCTTATTCAATTAATCGATGGGTAAATAGTTAACATACTCGACTACTAAAATAACTGATAGGTGCAGGCAGCGTTCAAAATATCATTTATCAAAATAGTAAAATTTTAAATATATTCAAGCAGGGACTGTCTGTAAATGCTGTGTGAACAATCCCAGTCAACACAAGGATTGTTTAGGATTACGAACTTGCCTAGATTTGGTTGTAAAGTTACATTTTTACATGACTAGGTTCTGTAAAATCATTGATTCATCAGCATTCAGATTAATGTGTTTACATCCAAAGCTGGTCTGAACTACATGTTGAAATTATGTTTAACAAACCAATTTTAGTCCAGTTGAAACATTGATTTTACCAGTGTTTAATGGTATATTTGAAGTGCTACAACTCAATCACATAAGCAGTAAAAACAACTTGATTAAGTAAAAAAAAAGTCACCAAAAACCAACAGTGTTCCTCGAGCCTTTGCTTTCCTCAGGTAGTGAAACAACTCAGAGTACGAGCACTGAGGTGAGTGATGTTCTCAGCATGTCAGTGACCAAAGGAAATGAACTCTTGCTGCTACATGACATGAAACAGCACTTCCTTTGAAAAGGTCACCTCTTGGGTTAGAAGTACCAATTTGTTTCAGGTTTAATAAATCCAAAAGAGTGAGAGGCTTTTTTGACATCTCCAGAATGAGTGTGGCCTCGGATGTGTGTGTGTGTGACTTTCTTAGCTGTGTATGTGTGTGTGAGTGTGAAGTAATCTGATCTGAAAGCAGGTAAATCCCATTTTACACACGAAACAAAGAAACTTACTGACGCCAATCTCTCTGTCGTTTTTTTTTTTTTTTTTTGTTCCTTTTTTTTCCAAAGGAGGCGAAGAACCTGAAACGACAGACTTTATACGCAGTAACTCACTTTGGTGTACAGTACAGTATAGATTGAAGCAAGAAAAATCAATAGAATATCATCTAGAAAGATAGTAATGGATTTCTAACTTAATGGGCTCACACAGGTCTATCGATTAGCAGGATTAACATCTGCAATACCTCAACAATCTGATTTGCATTTAAATTACTGTACGCTCCGTGCTGACACCAATATAACAAAACAGACAAACGTATAGCCAGCACAGCGGCGCTCGATTTTGAGGTCTGACATTAGTATAAATCTTGTTTTCTAAAAAAAAAAAAGTAAGAAGTACGTGAAAGGAAAGTTGCTGTGCTGACAAACTTTGAGCAGTTTTGAATTAAGAAAAAAAAAAGTCTAGACAAGGACAAAAAAGAAAGAACATAAACACCGACAGACTCGGCTTGAAGCTGTCTCCTGTAAGACTGAAACAGCCATAACTCTTTTGGGGCAGCTCATCTGAGCCTCCTAGAGAGGAAGTGGGGCGGGTGTTTGTGGAGAAACAGTGTGCGTGTCTCTGTGTGTGTATATATGAAGGGGAGAGGAGGAGGAGGAGGAGGAGGAGAGGGGGGGTGCAGTGTGAGGTGAGATGTTGGGAGGGCAGCGAGGTGGGGTGGGAGTTTGATGGACTGCGCTGTCACCTCCCGCTCTGCGATTTACGGCGGCGGGGCTGCTGACGAGCGCGGGGCAGTAAACAGGCCGGCCGGGGGCGTATTTCACAGAGAGCTGGCTTTTATGAAGAACACCAGGACGGCTCTACCCACAGCTCCGCCCGGCCCGCCGTGACGGATGGAGAAAGACGCATGACAAGCTTCATCATTGTTTGTAAATCTTAACTGTTCCCGCTCACTAACTCCAGAAGGCAATTTTGCGGAGACAGCGGGGCCTGCGGAGGGGGAGGGCGGAGAGGGGGGGAGGAAGAGGAGGAGGAGGAGGAGGAGGCGAGGAGGGGAAAGGACAGCGTGGCACTCCTGAAGGTTATTTGGATCTCTGTATTTGGCCAACTGATTAGCCCTATCCTGGGAGGGAGATAAATCTGATGGGGCGCTGTTTGGCAGCTAGGTAGAAGGGGAGGGCAGGTAGGCTCACAGCTCACAGCTATTTCCTCCTCACGGATGATCCGGAGGTTCACAACATGTTCAGTCACAGCAAAACAATTCAAGGATTAAAAAGGAGATGTGGCTGAATTTTGACGTACTGAAGCAAATTAAATCAACAACCAGGACAATATTCTGTATATTAGCTTACTTTACTTAAGCAGTGTTGGTAATGTTGGTAAATTAGGCTGCAATCTTTCATTAGTAATCAATCGGCCATTGTACTGTGGAGTAATTGATTAGTCGTGAGTCTTTAAAATGTCATGAAATAGTGAAAATGGCAACCACAATTCCACAGAGCCTAAAGTGACATCTTAAAATTACTTATTTTATCAAACCAAAAGTCCAGAACAGAGATAGATCAACAGAAGATTAATCAGTAACCATTATAATAATCAATTAAAACAATATTTTAAGCTAAAATGCCAAAAAAACAAAATGGATCCAGCTTCTCAAATGTGAATATTTGCAGGTTTCAGTCTCCTTTTATAGTAAACTGAATGTTTTTGGGCGGTACTGGACTGTGAGTGAGACAAATTAAGTAATTTCAAGAGATCACCGTGGCTCTGGAAGCTTTTAATTGATATTTTCATTATTGTTTTTACACTCTGTAGACTAAACATTTAATCCATGAAATAATCAGCAAAGTATCAATTAATTAATAATGAAATTAATTAACAGTTGCAGCCCTAGTCCAAAACTCCTCGAGTATTTCATTTATATTTAAACTCTAGGAGTGTAAGAAAATATCAGTATTGATTTTTATTCAATAATTTACATGTAAAGATTTGTGGCAATGGTTAATTTTGTGTTGTGTTTAGACGCCCAGCCTCTGAATAGCATTGTTGTAATCTGTCTTCAGCCAATTCACTGTTCCACTCCAACATAAAAACATATCAACAGGACTCGAGGAAGTGAGCCTGGCTTTGATGCCAATTTTCATAGTGGCCAAAGACTGACTGCAATTTCCAGGATATGTTACCGTAGGTCACTGGGCCCAAAAACACTTTTTCCCATAGACTTACACTGATGAAGAGACATCTGTACATCAGTTGATACCTTTTTTTTTGAGTGTCACAACCACCCCCGCAAAATCACTTGTGCTACTATCAAGACTTAATTCATTCGGTTAAAAAGTCTAAAAGAGCTGCAAGATTAAATTATTTTATTCCCATTGAACCGGAAGTCAGCCGCTCAGCCAGCAGAAGTTGGCCCAGGTGCAGCCACATGCTGGCTGTGCTCGATGGCTTAAGTCTCTACTGCGCTTGCTCTACGGGCCCAATGACGCAGAAGCAGCGCCATCCATCCAATAATTTCACATCACGGAAATAGAGCTTTTTTTGCTTCATGTGCCACGGAGCAACTTTGATAGGAAATTAACATTAACGGGACCCCACTGCCAATGCTGTATCCAGGACTCTTACTACATCCATGCATATCGCTAGCTATAGTTACAAAGAAGCACTGCTAGCTCCTGAAATTAGTTAAAAATTTCAGTATTTCACCTTGCTTACAGTACTGCAGCATATCACAGTATATTGAAACGTTACCCTGTATCATGATATGTACGTACACACAGCCCTATTAAAAATGGGAAATCCTCATATTTGAGGGGTAGAACCAGAGCACATTTGGTGATTTTGCATAAAGATAAAAAAACAAATTAATATTCTGTTGCTTGACGATTCAATCAAAGGTGCAGTCAGTGATTGTAACCCACTACACTACACTACTACACTCAAATTCAGCAACCATCTCGTCACAGGCTGCTCCCTGTCTGCTCTGTTGGTTCACTGAGAAAAATATCTGGTGTTCACACACAGCTCTGGCTCTGTAAATGGGAAACAAACATAGTGGCTCAGACTGGCATTCTCATGCACAGTACAGGGGAAAGTCCATGGATGTATACAGAGAAAGGCAGTGGGAGTGAGACAGACAGTAAACGATGGGAGGGGTGGATTTGTTTGGGAATTGTTTCAACTCCAACTGAAAACAAAGCTCCAGGTCACTCTGGATAAGAGCAGCTAAAAGCAACTTAGAGTAGAGTAATTTAGATAATAATAACCCAGAAGTACAAAAATAAAAAAGTAGATACAGTGCCATTTTGCAGCCACACTGCGTGAGATAAAAAGTTAATTTTGTGATGCTCACAAGAACAAGATGCTTATAAACCCGCAGAGTGATTCAAACTCTGCTGATAAGATATGAATTAGCCTTGGAGCAATATCAAGGACACAGGCCAGGACATGCACACACACACAACTGCACAGACAAGTGAACAGACCAGCCTCAAATGGTTCACACACAACAACTCAGGCACGAAGGCTCTTACAAAGCAGGGTTTCTGTAACAGGGTTCATCTTCAGTCAGTGGAAGACACACACCCACGTACTGGATTTGGCACTGGTTGTACCAAGTGGGCATTAAATGTTTAGACTGACGTTTTGACAGCAAAAGGCTGAATCAAACCTCCAACAAACTTCCCCAAAGTCAAATTTGTTTTAAGGGAATTCCATCTTGAATTTCCCCCATATTTCCACTGCAGAAGAATACTTTTTTTCCTACTTTCCTCTACTGTGGCTGAAGTATTTGTCTTTCTCTTATGAAATACAGGATAGATTTACGCCATGTTCACACTGGACACAGAAGAATCCCAATATGTCAATTAGGGCTGCAACTAACGATTATTTTCAATGTTGACTAATCTGTCAATTATTTCTTCAATTAGTCGACTAATCATTTTATCCAAAAAATGTGTTTAAATGTTGAAAAACGTCGGTCTGTCTCTCCAAAACCCCCAAATTATGTCATCTAATGTCTGGTTTCGTACTCCGTACCAGTAAGCAAGCAAATTGTTCTCCAACCATATGTAGATATGTAGAACTTTCTCTGTCTGCTTGTGTGTGTGTGCTCATCTCTCTTGCTCTTTAGACACGACCGACAAATTAAATTATTTTAAATAAATACTCATGGGATGCACATTTTTTAATTTGTAAGAACAGATAATTTATAATATATACTACTCTTTACATTGTTTTATGAAAGATTATCAGTATTTTATTGCGAAATTTGCTTGTGGAAAAAATAGACTATCACTGCAGATCGTGAGTTGGCTGCACATCTCAGCACTTTTGCACTTCCACTGTGAAAAGCCTGATTTGTTAGCATGGACGCTGAGAGGAAGCGAGCAGCACTCCAACAAAAATCGGCTGCTTCGTGGTGTTTCGATACCCAGTGTGAACCTGGCATTATGCCTTAATGACTTCAAATGATGACCAAAGAAGATGTGGTAGTTGGCATTACCTGTATTCTAACATGTGGCAAAGTTAAATACAGTTTAAAGTGAATACATATGTAGATGCATCCCTTAGTGTCTCAAAGTGTCTGTTTATTACTACAGACAAGTGCAGTGTCTTTCGTGTTGCTTCTTCCAAAAATTAAAGAAAACCATTTAACCTTTGACGAGGTGCTGCAAGTAGATATTGCTCACAAGTAAGGGGTCACAAGCCAGACAAAAAATGGTTGTAAAAACCACTGATTTCGATGTTTTTTGTCTCTGGTGTTAAGAGTCTGAGTCGACACCAAATGTGGGACCACCTGCTGAGAGTGTTGTTCTCTAGTAATGGAGCATGGAGATTCAGTGCAGGAGGCTGACGTGGGACCCTCACAGGAAACGGACAGGTGAAAGTCATAAACAAATACAAGTACAAAAGAAAGATGGGGGGGTCTTTAGGTTTGTGATGCTGGTGGTGTGAGCAGTCTATTTTCACTATAAGAAGGATGTTGACGTTGTGCTAATGACGCTCTTCCCCTATGTCCTTTATAAACAAGTAATAATATACAATACCACAATTGTTCAACAAGTCAACTTCATCTGTTAATTCCTGAAAAAAAAGATCTTTTTGTTCTAGTCACACACATTATTCTGGGTGGTGAGATCACTATTAAAACTGCTGTATTTTTACACACCAAAGCAACATCAAAACATTGACATCAGACCATCCAGAAGTCAAAGACCTTGGGGCTTAAAATAAGTTCCTTTCTAAACAGATTGAGAGCAGGATAGTAAGCAGTAACTTCCATCAGAAGGCTGCACAGACAAAGAATGGACAGAACCGACTTTCTAAACTTAACCTCCTGCGACCCTGCGTCCTCATCTGAGGACAGCGTATTTTGGGATTTCTGCACCTTATACTTCATTCTGCTTATGTGCCATCTACTGGTAGCAAGAGCACAATACACAACAAGATGGCAGCCATCTTCGCTAAGTCAGTCTGCAGCCGATCTTGACACAAAAGTGGACAAGGTACAAAACTGATCATATTTTAGGGTTGAGACTTGTTTATTTATGCCTAATAAAGTTTGCAGTTTGATTTGGCATACAAATTTGACCAACTTTAGCAATAGTAACAAGCTAAGACAAATTTTATTAGAAAGTTCTTGTTGGCGGACATTGGGACTTTATGGTTATATTATCGCTGCATTGCACACAGGCTAATTAGGTGCGACCGACTGTCCCTACAGACAAAAAGGACACTCCTACCTTGGAGTATGGAGCAGGGAAAATTCATACAGAGCTACAAAACATATCCTAAGACTGATATATTGTATCATTTGCATTTTTGCTTTTGCGCAGCCACGTTCAGGCACCGAAATAAAAACTTTTGAACAGTTTTAGACTGACGTGACCCCTTACCCATAGAGTTATGACACATTGAACAAATGCAGGGTTTGTAAATCTGTTTTGCACAACAATTTCCTGGCATTAAAATAAAAAAATATATATTTTGTTACGCACTTCTGACTTTTAAAAATAAACCCAATGTCCCCATATGACAAAACTACTTGCTGTTCAAAGACAACTTAGTTTATCTTATCAACAACTACTTATCAAAGCGATTACCAAACAGTACTGCAAGCCATACATGAGCATGTGAGATCCCTTTATAGCCACATGCTACCACTATAAATGTATCTGCAATATGTGAATGACAATCATTTGGAAAACAGGACGCCACCATTTGAGATCTGTATTTGCAAAATGCACCGAAGACAGAGAGATAAAGTGTCTTGCACAATTACAATTTAAAAATGATTTATCTTCCTGAGGTGCTCTACAAAAAGTTTTTATTTCCCTGTAATGTTCAGTTTGAACTTGCACGCCAATCAGCCCAGTAGCCTTCTCTGCATTGTGCTGGATCTTCCCACTTATCTCACTCTTATGACGGTCATGCATGCATTCCTTGCAAAGGTCCACAAATACTTTTCTGAGCATTAAGCAATATCAACAATATGATTTACCCACATTCACAGAAAGGCATGAGAAAAGGCAGAAAGTCCAGGCAACCATGCTCAGCTGAGATTCCCATCTGAGATTGGGGGAGTAGAGTTGCCAGAAATCAGAGATCAAATCTGCTTCATCCTTAAACACAACGAAATGAAACAGAGCTGCGCTGTCAGGACTTTGACAGCTTTGTGGTTGTTTTAAAATTGATTAGGTTCTCTGTGACAACTGCGAATTATAGACAAAAGATGTGTGTTTGTAATTTCTATGAACGACTGTAAATGAGAAGTGGTTGAGGCTGAATAGCTGAGCATAATGCTCATCAACTTCTGTCATCTTTAAACAGAAAAGATAACAGTAAGGTGAGTGCAAGCAGTCAACTTTTTACTTTTTATTCCTTTGGTAAAGTCGTGAAAATTCACAGTTGTGTATTTGAAGTAAAGTAAAAGGCAAGTATAGTAAAAGTAAAAAAGCTTCACTTTAGACTAATTTCATCTTATAAAGTTTATGGCACTCTTGACTTGAGTGCAATCCTCCCTTGAATGTACTTAACCACACTGTTGATAAAGTCTGGGTAAAACTTTATGGGGCCTGAGTAGTGTGTGTGCGTGTGTGTGTGTGTGTGTGTGTGTGTGTGTCACTCACAGGCTGCCATGGTCTCAGAGCAGTTGTTGTTATCATCCAGGCCGTAGAGGGGCGGCACACAGGTGGTAGCGCCCAGGCCCTGAGTCAGGTAGGTGGCTGCTGGGTAGTAGGAATGCACACGGTACTGAGAGGGCACGTTGTGGTTTGAAATGCGGCCATCACCATGAGGCATCTGCTTTATAAAAGACAATACAAAAAAAAGGTAATTTTAGACAAAGAAGAGAAATCTTAATAGGCAGTATTTGATATCATCAGTTTCCTGGAGATCTGACATCCAAATGTGTCACCAACAACACCTTCGTAAATCCACCAAAGACGTTTGTTGGGTTTTGGTGAGTCTATCATTTCATATTTTAGGACTGCAACTAACAATTATTTTCCTTATCAATCAATCAATTTAGAGATCTAACCAGCCTGGAATACGATATAAACTGTCCCAAAGTAAATGTTGGCCATCCCAGTTATAAAATGTTTTTATACAATACAATTACTTGCAAAATTTAAAGTGTCATGGAAATGATAAAATTATGAATTAATACACACAACCTCATCAGCAATTAATGTCATGGTTAAATTGCAAATGGATTTTTCTTGGCTGGGTACTAGCTTCAGTCCTGCAATTGTCCTCATTTCTTATTTTTACTTATCTTTATCGTCCCTGATCATTTTTTTTTCCATGCCCAGGAACCTTAAGGTAAAGCCATGTAATTGTTAAGCATGTAAAGAGTCAGAAAATAGTGAAGAAAGTCCATTATGATTTCCTAAATCCCAAGGATTTGTCCAACAAAACGCCCAGAATCCAAAAAAGCTTAAATTTAATATGACACACTGACCATTCATTTTCCAGTAACCATCTAATCATCAACTGTTTCAGCTCTTATGGAATATTTTCTTATCTGAGTTCATGACAAAATCCCTTTGTTTGCCGTAAATACTACTCTGCTGTATTATCATGTGCTGGTCTTGTGTGTCATACGGTGTCATATGAGGTGATACCTGTAATCATGAGGAGCTACAAAAATAATCCCAGCAGAGGGAAATATGAAGGAAAGAGCAAAGATAAGCGAACAACCAGGACCAGTTTAAATATTCCTAACACTGGCATCATCTTTTCAAATTAAAAATCAGCTGTTTTAGCAGAAATGTTGCACATTCAGGCTTTAACAAGTCTTTGCTTCCAGTCATTCACTAGTTGTTAAAGAGGCTACAATTTATTCTCTTCAAGGTGAAATCACAAACAAAACAAGTTACAACTCCTGCATTGGGTTTCTGACATCATGTTATTATGTCCTTGAAGTTATTTTTAGAAGCAAATTAGGACATTTAAATTAAATACTGTTTATTTCTTCCATTTTTCTTTCTTCCTAACAACACCAGCAGATGTACTAATGAATTCTCTGATTGTTTTTTCCTTTTCTACGTTTTAATTTTCAAATACAATATAAACATCATTGTCCGATGACACCATTCACATGTGTTTGCCTGTGCAATCCCCCAAATCAGCTATCAGATATTCACAGGCAACACCTGAACAATCTAATCTGCCAGGTGGAAATATGGAGATAAAATAATATATGACAGAGAATTAGTAGTGTTTGAGTTCACACGTCCGTGGCTTGTTCTAAAAATGGGCTGCAACATGCCGCGCTGGCTTTCTCCAGTCCTCTGAAAACTTTAAAACGAGCTGTCTACTCAGCAGCAAGGCCGCCTCACGGAGGGTTTTCAATTTCACTTTTATGGAATTTGATTTCTGTCAGCCTGTAATATGTCACCCGTATTGTCCACACCATCAATTCTCCGACAGCTTTATAAACTGTTATTTAAGCTACACTCAGCTCTTGTATTAGGCCGTGAAAAATACAATAGAGATTGGACTGGAGTCTGAAAGTGCACCGAGCTTACGGTTTGCAGGACACATACAGCACCAAACAAAACTGTCTTAGTGAAAGTTGCTTTACAGAAAAGGCAAGTTTTGTTGTGTCGTGCTTAGAGATAAGGTCTACATCAGTGGTCATGTCCAGGCAGATCCACATAGAGTAACTTGCTTAACCTGTCAATGTGAGGCCAAATAACCTTTTTCAATACTGGTGGGGGTGAATACTATTTTAACTAAAGTTTGTAGCCTTAAACTAAAAGAAATCTGCAGAGAAATCTAACCAGTCAACCCATGGTCATTGTGTCAGATTAGCTGATTGTGGAAGGGTTAAACAACATCATTCCTCTTTGGATTTGCCATGTTTACAGTTGTGAAAGGAACAGCACTTTGTGCTCCTATTGGTCAGTGATAGGATGTCAAGGGGCATCTCAGATGTGGTGTTGGTTGTCTTTGATTCACAACATGGGATATAACAATATCATGTTCTCTGAACCCAGCATACAACTGTAATTAAGGTTAACCCTTTTCATGTCTGTAACTGTTCATGTATTAGTCCAGATTCATTCAGTACAAGATGTTTCATTGAGTACGTGACTTTGGATATGCCAAGTGATATATCAAATACAGGTTGTTCTGACATGTTTCAATGGCTGTTTCTGATGTTCTTGTAATACCTTTTCACTTTTTCCTGCACAGGCCCGTCTCCAGACAAGAGTTAGATCTACCAATCGCCTTGCTTGACACTCAGGCCACATCCACACTTACACGTTTTTTTTTTCAATTTAAACCTGCATTTTAAAATGCAAAACAATCTCCATACACACGAGCATTTTAGCACAGTTTCAGAAAAAATCTTTGTCCATACGAACAAGCCTGAAAACACATATCACATGACCATTTACATACATTAGCCATGTGCATGCTGGTGTAAACAGAAAGCGGGTATCTCATTTATAAACATTGCGTTCGCACAAAACGAGGCCTGAAAGAGGCGTACACCGAAACTGTTGAATATTTTTTGTCGCAAGCCATTTTTGGCTTTTGTTCATATGTATATTTTTAGCATCCTACGCATTGTTACATAAAATGAGACCCCAGATCATCAACGCAGCTAAAACTTCTACGGAGATGGTGACAAGTAAGACCGGATATTTCTTTGCTTGGACCAATGACAAGGTGGAACTGCTACTGAGAGTAACACATGAGCATACGGCAGTCAATGAGGTGAAAAACAGACTTGAAGTCACTGCAAAACAAATATGGCTAAATATTAAAGCAGTACTGAAGGCGTTATCCATCATTGGAGAAAGCTATGGCAATGGGAAAGAAGTTTCCACACAAGAAGGATGAACTCATAAAAGGTATCGCTCTAATGTTTTGACTTGACTCATCGAGACTGACAAGACCCAGCTGGGACGCAAACATGGGTACCTGTGTCATCGTTTTCATGGGTCTATTTCTACCCGTCTAGACTACAACGCAACTCTGGAGATGTCAAACGAATAAGGGGATCAACAGCATTTTCAAAGGCCTACGTTTTAAGGGTTCCAAAAGCTGGGGTATTGTGGATGCATTATGCATTTTAAAACAAAAAAGTATTAGTCTGGATGTAGCCTTAGGTCTCAACAACGCACTGTATTGTTGAGATCTAGGATGTGTTCGTGTCAACTGCGACAACTAATCCAACAGATAGACTCAGGTTTTAAGGTTACGAGGAATGCAAATGAGAAGTCAAAGCCAGCAGACCCTCTCATACTGTTCTCTGTGTGGGTGGGTCACATTTTTTTTGTTTTTGTTTTTGTTTTTTTTCAGTAAATTATAGCAACACTGAGCAAGTCAGGTAACATTTATCTGAGAAAATACCTCTAAAGTGAGTCTATTACAACCATTCTCCTCTCTGTGTTCAAGCAGCCAAAGGCCAAACCAATAACCAGCTCCCTGGGAGTGTTTATCACTTCAGATATGCTACAATACTCAGTGAGACTCAGAGAATATGGGATTTAAACATAACATCGTTTCAGTGCTTGAACTCTACAATAATGTTGGTCTGTGTGTGGCATCGTTCTATTGACATATTGCCTTTTGTTTTCTTTTAGATTACTTCTCGACCATATACAACTGATCGAGTGCCTTCATTTTTACACAGTGAACGGCCTGCGAGCCGCTGTTTAGTGGGTTTCAAAAGTAAATGAAAAGGAAATTCAATCTTATGTTTCCCCCACTGTACCAATAGCATAATGAACAGTGACCCCACGAAAAAGTTGAACCATAAATTTTGTGTACTGTTACACAAAAAGTATCAGCGAAGTTGGTGGGAAAGGCAGACACAGTGAATCTGACAGCATATCAGCATTTTAGGAATTTTGTTTTAGTTTCTCCATTGAGATTAACTCTATAAGCGTTCTGCACAAGCAACACTATCTGTCACTATCATAGATGACCTGATGATAACTTGATAAAAAAAGTTTGTTTCTTAATGCATTTTCATGACACAGAGCATTAGCAGGTAAACAAATTGATAGATATGTATGTAGTGCAAAGGCCTTGCCACACATCCTCCCTCCAAACTCACTGGCTAAGTTGCTGACTCCTGGGGGGGCTTTCCTCCGTACCTCCCTGAGAGGGCCTGTCTTCTTATCTGGCACCATCTCCTGTCTGGAAGCTCTACACCACCCTTATATTATCATCATCCACCTGCATGACAGCCAAGCACCACTGAGTGCACAGGAGAGGAGGTAGATGGTCTTACACTGATAAAGACCACAGTGTTTCCTTGTGGGTTTGGATTTAGTCGCGGGAAAAACTCAAGACCTAGAGATCACCATATTATGACAATTACAGTTATTAGGATTTGCTTGATTGGTGATGATTTAAAGGAAATTCATATTTAAGAAGTGAATTGCAGCATAAAACTGGGCTGTCTATGCAGTAGAAAGACACAAAACTGTTTGAAATTGGTGCTACGTGACCAGAGAACAAACAAAGAACAGGGCTGTGGCATTTGCTTTTGTCCAAGAGGTAGAAAACCGCTATCAGAATGCACTGCACCAGACCAATAAATGCTTTTGCTGGTGGGTAATATAATGCAATCTTGGCCGTTATTCCATAGGAAACATTATGGCAGCCAGCTGGTAACAACCAATCTCAAGTAACAGCCAAACAGTGCACTAAAATTGGTTTTGAAGACATTTAGGCGAACAAATAGGCAACACAGTAACAGAATCTTGGTTTATATTTGATCGGTGTTGCCTATACTATTTGATCAGAGTTTGGTCTGTGTTTGGGAGAGAAGGAGAGATCCGCTTCTTTACACTTTTAGTGCGTAGTGGTCGGCATACGAAAAATCTGGAAGTACAATTTGTAGTTCAAGCCAAAGCCTTAGGGTAATAGAAAATTAATAAGAGAATGAAAATGAGTAAGACGGAGGGGAGTTTACAGCATTTCGTTTACAAATACTACCCACATTGTAATAAGTTATCCTTTGAATTTTTCAGTTTCCAAAAGGTTGGTAGAGGAAAATAAACGACTAACCTAAACCTAAACAATGTAGTTGCAAATTGTCTAGTAATTTTTACAAAAACTTGACTGACTATGAAACAACATATTTCAGATCTTGCAAGTGTAATGTTGTAGTGTTGTGCTGTGTATAGAGGACCTAAAGTTTTTATTTCATCAGGTACAGTTGTGTTATGCGTATTAACTGTTTAGTGGTAGTAGCTAACTAACTTGCAAGTAACTCACTAACCAACCGACCAACCAACTAACTAGCAAGTGTGGCTCAGAGGTAGAGCAGGTCGTCCTGTAATCGGAACGTCAGTGATTTGATGCCCAGCTCCTCCAGTCTGCATGTCAAAGTATACTTGAGCAGAGCATCAGTGTGTGGTTGTGTATGAATGGTTAACAGAGTGGCAGGTGGCACCTTGTATGGTAGCTTGGCCACCAGTGTGTGCGTGTGTGTGTGTGAATGGGTGACTGTGACATTGAGGTTTGAGTGGTTGTAAGACTTGACAGGCGCTATACAAGTGCAGTGCAGTCCATTTACCATTTACCAATAGAATAAAGAATATAATTGCAAGACAATGGTGAATTAAAGGTGAACTTGCAATAAAATGTAACTGATTAAAAACTGCATTCCATTATGGCACTCTGTTGTAAAGTGATGTCACACAACAGTTCAACTTGTCATTAATATTAATTAAAAACAGCTGTGTATGAGGCTCTTCTAGAGTGAAACAACAGTATTTATATACTTTTTAACAGGATGCAAAGTACACCTTCACTGGATGCTATAGTGGAAAAAAGAAACTAACTCAATGAACAGAAAGTCAATGAGAAAAGACGTCACAGATCCACAAAGTGCTGTCTGGATGGTGCTGAGAGACCACAGCAGTAAGTGCTTCAACAGCGAATATGGAGACAAAATTTAAAATTGAGTAACTCAAGGATAATCACTTCAGTTGGGGATGCTAAAACTGGAGTATAGCCCATTAAATTGTGGAGGTTTAGGACAGGTAAAGGAGACAGAGGAGACACAAGAGGAAAGCTTCTGATAAATAAGTATGATAATTATTCCAATTCAGGTAATAAAAAACTAAGGTTATCTGCTTAATTTATTTCTAAGTTAATATTAAATCATTTTCTAGTTACAAATTGTGCAACTGTGTGTTTGTGGCAACTCATCTTCAAAAAAATCAGCTCTTAATGCAAATATAAAAAGAAGTAGTCCCTGAATTTGAATAACCATAGCACGTAGCCCTCTCAACCTGACAACTTCACTAAAAATATCATAAATCACAAAGCAGGATGGGTAAATTATGCTAAAGAGTGCTAACTGATTAGCATTAATGTGCTCACTTTCTCCTTCGAGCGCTGAGGCATAGCGGTTTGTTCCTCTGCCGACAGACAATACCATTAACCTTTGCAATTCAGGCTCTGCTGTGCGCTGCCAGGTTAGCGGAGGCAGTGACCCCAAAACTAGATGTTGCTACTGGGGGAACGGGGAGGGGGCGGAGAGAGGGGGAGCAGGGGTGGACAAATGTTGTTCATAAAAAACAAAACCACCTCATCTGAGATCACTGGAGAGTTATAGATCTAATTTGCTTCACGCACAAGCTCATCTCATTTGACACAATAGAGATACATTTAAGCATAAATCAGTGTGAATATACAGATGGGTGAATGAGGTAGGATACCAAGTGTGTGTGTGTGTGTGTGTGTTGGTGGGATGTTAGGTACTATCTCCCCGATGTGTCTCCACGTTATGCCGTACGTGTCGACATTAAAGCAGACACTCTCATCCATCTCGAAGGAAAACAAAGGAATAAAAACCTTATATAAATCATTACCGTAAATCATTAATTAATTTCTCACGCATACAAGGTTGCCTACGCAGTTACATGACTGTCATATCAACATGGCGCTTCCTCCCTTTTTGTTTTTGAAAATGAAATGTCCTTTTTTCTGTATTCTGTAAGTCTTATTGTCTATGTCAGGACATATGACTTTTATTGCTGTGGAAACAATTACTAAATTAATTAATTAATTTGACAAGATGATTTTCTCTGTTTATATATTTTATATTTTATATTTCAAGCATATGATAGGTGTTTTTAGTTTTGTTTCTGAGAACTTGTGATGGGTACACCATTGATATTAATAAAAAAATACAGACTAATTGATAATTGTTACTTGTAACCCTAGTTGTGTTTAAATCCTCTATTTTGCATTTTTGCCTTTATCTGATAGTTGACAGCAGAGATAGAGAGAGGAAACATGGGGAGAGAGTGCAACAAAAGTTACCAGCTGGAATCAATCATTAGGAGGCCAATCATTTTAACTAAATTTTAATTTAAGAAATGTTTTCAAGGTCACTTTAGCTTATGGCTAAGTGTGGTTCAATGATGAGAGTTGACTGGTATGAACTCTCCTAATCATTCAACACCTGTCATAAGAGTCTACCTATGAAGTCAGTGTAGTAGTTTGATATTTACCATCCCAGTCGTCAGAGAAAATGTTCACACTGAATGTTTCTGGAAACATTTGTACATTATTTTGTAGCAGATGTGTTGCAACCCTACATTTCTCAACTGCTGTGGTGAAGGTGCAAAAAACACTTGGTTATGGTCAGGAGAAGGATCATGTTTCAGCTTAAAACACCCACATCTGGTGGCACAAAATTCACTGGAAAAGAAGGGATGGGTCGGTGATATACACCCAGGTTCCATGGTTCAAATACTGCTGGGAAATGCTGTGATGTGCCACTAAAAACACAAGGTTCAGTGCCTCAAACACTGGTGGAAACACAGCGAAGAGTCACCGAAAGACAATCAGTGTTGTTGTTTGTTGGTCTCAAACAGTCTGCAGCTTGGTAGGTGTCTCACCGAGGTGACACGCCATCCACTATCCACCTACACAGTCAGCTCCTATATTTCTTCACTTTGAAAACGATGACATGATATGCATAAAACATATAAACGTAACATTTTCTCCTGGTGACTGGGTTGTATTTTCACTACAGCTACAATCCTCAACTTCTTAGAGGTGAGCACCTTGCCATGGACACCTCGGCCTTCATTGCTGGGCAGATGACGCCCACATGTTCAATACAGGTTCATGTAGTGGCACTACTTTGTGTTTTGGGGAGCTCTGATAGAAAGATAGACTCTCAGCTAGAAAAGCAGAATGCTGAAAGAATTTTCCAGGAGATCACAAGATTTTCTAGGACATTTTAGGTTTTCTCTCATTAACCTGGACTGGAAAATTGGTCAGCTGTTTTTAGGTTTTTCAGGATGCGTGGGAAACCGGTTTGGGGTCAAACTGGGCTGATATCTGCCTTTTATTAAATGTCAACCAATTCAAATTATGATGAGAGGTTCCTTACTGACCACAGCTGTGGAAAACAGGATGGAGAAGTTGCAGATAAGCTGTATTTGCTTTCTGTGTATCTTAAGTTTACAGGTAAATGCTCAGTAATATTTCTGTAAATATAGTTTTTAAATGCAGTCCTGTATGCTGGTTTCAGATGAGATTTCTTGTCTCAAAATGGGCTGCTCCAGCAGCTTTCCCACCATGAAAACAATAAAGTTATACTTAATTAAAAATATCCCAGGCAGGTTACATACAGATACATGGATGTGATATACTGACTTTGAAAAAAACACAATTTAGCTCTAGCTGCAGGTCAAATCTGAAGTAACAAGACACATAAATAAGATTTTGAATTGTAATTAAGGCACACAGAAACACACACACGTTTAAAGCAGTGGCACAAAAACCTTCCCTTGAAGGAAGTTAAAATTCTTCTGAAATTCTTATGAGGCTTTAAGTAGAGTTTAACTGTTTATGATAAACAGCAGAGTGGTTATAGTTAGTCACCTGGTACTGCTGGTAGTTGTACAGGTTGCCATAGTAGGCGGGGTAACGAGACGGCTGGTAGAAGTTGTAATAGGAAGTTTCCAGCAGCAGGTCCGACTGTGCGTCAGTATGAGCCCGGGCAGCGGCCGACGGGCTGGGGGACAATGCCGAGCGACTCCCTGGACAAACACACACACAGAGGGGAGACAACAAATAAGACAAAGATTGCCTCAGAGGCTTAAGTATGTCGTATTTTCAGATTACTATTATTAGAAATTTGGATCTGAGGATTACATTTACGCATTTATGTACTAGTTTTCTTTTTTTTTTTGTAGAACTTACCCTGTTTTATGAATTATGTCTCCAACAGCAGAGCTCAAGCTTACTTTAAGGTTATTATTTCCCCAGCTGAGTCTTGACAACTAATTAATTAATAATACAAACAATGTTAAACAATGACATTAACTCAAGTTAAACAGATCAGGCTTGTAGTTGATCTTTTGACCAATCATTTAACAGGAACATAATATATTTTACTTGAACTTTACAAGATGTTTCCAGTCATTCCAGCCCGAGCTCAAATTATTATCAACAGCACCATCTGCAGGTGACAGGTGGTTTTGATGCCAAATGAGCGGCTCCAACACACACAGCATCACAATACAGAAATGTGGGTTGCCGTATCGGGATGAATGTGACCACCACCATCATCATCATCATCATCATTTCTCATTATCTGTTGTTCTTTCCTTATCAACAAGGCCACATTCTTCTCAGGCAGACCCTGATCTTTCAGTCTTACACAATGAAAACACTGTGCACCACTGGAGCCAGAGATAATGACATTTGTTGTCCCTGTTCTGATTCTTGTCATCAGTGAAACACAGAGTGCTCGACTCCTTTTTCCACCTCAGTCTTTGCTCTCTGTTGCCAAGCCAGAGCACCAAAGTTCACTCTCACATGAGCACAAAGCAGAAGACATGAGCAGCCTTGACCACAGTCATATTCCACCTCCTGAGGTTTGCTATCAGGCCGACAGGGAACACGATATCTTGTCTGCCTCCGCACTATCGCCGAGAGAGACGTCAAACATCTCCTTTCATGCTGCTGCCACCAAGATCTACTTTAATTTTCACTCAATTTTCCCATTAAATTGTTTCATATTGATGGGATCTATAAAAACATTCTCGACCCCTTCACGTTTTCATGTTTCATTGTGGACTCAATTCAGTCTTTTTTTCTCAGACGCGTTAGTCTGCGTTCTTTTCCGTGTCTTTCAAATGGAAACTCCCACTCAGCCGTCAGCAAAAAAGCCGTGACGTAGGTTACAGCGCTGAAGCCCTCCCCTCCCTCACCCGTCCACGCATGCACTTCACTGACAGCGTAAGCATGTACAGCTGGCGTGGAAGATCTGAGCTTGAGGCTGGAAGATGGTGCTATCTTTATTATTATAAAACCTTTATTCAACAAGGTGGAGACATACTGAGATTCTACGTGGTACTGCATTTGTACTGTATAAACATGACAGATCCGTAGTCAGTATATTACGTCTTTTCTTGACAAATTAAATAACCATTGAAAGAAATGATAAAAATATTCTTCTAAATTTCAAAACCTTTCATCCCACTACTCTTAGGAGTGTAGATAAGTCAATTTCACAGGTTCAATAGAAGCTTTGTAGTTGTTTAAAAAGACAATTAATGGAAAAAGGTGAGATTATGCAACAAACTTTTAAAGACTAGCTTCTGAAGTGGATCAAAAAGCAAGTTTTAAGTCAGCTGCCGACCAGGTTTTTCAAAGACTATGAAAAAGGGGAACATTTATCTGCCCCATTCTGTGAAATCTATGTTAACATGCACCAAACTCAAGTGATAAAATCCACAATACTGCTATGAATATCCACAGTACATTTAATCAGAAAACAGTGTGTTTTGTCAGTTAACATTACACACAGCCACAGACAGTGTCACGTCACTTCTCTTCATTTTAACCTTCAACTGTAAAATTTCAGCATAACCTTCCGCATGACCTCTTTCCTACTTTGTCAACTCAACTTCAAAACAGCTTTTTACCACTTCAGCTGTGTTTCCATGCTGAATATATCAATGTGAATGTCCCCTAATTATCTTTTCATACTTCCCAGCTGTCAGTTACATTTGTCACGCAACACACAAGAGGCAGAACAGTAAGTGAATATCATTTGGTGATACCTCACCTGTGACAGCAAAGGAGGAAGTGGAGGTGCTGGTGGGCGTCGGGGATCGTCTCTCCACAGTGAACAAGCAGTCTGCTCCAGCTTCATTCTTCACCATCACCTCAGGGCCAGGCAGAGCCACAGGACTACAAATCCCAAGCTCCTCTTCCTGAGCCTGCTGCCGTCTCAGGGCGACCTGGAGGGGAGGAAAGGAAATAAAAACGAAACTTTAGCCTTATCTTCTTATGACTTTGCAAAACAGACTCAAAGATAATACTACATAATAATGATAATAATAATAATTAGTAATTTATTACCGATAATTTTTCAGCTTTTTCTTTTGGTTGTCTTGTCCACTATGCTGACTGTGTGTTATAATCTTAATGTTGTTTATTGTTATCTTACTTACAAAATAACGCAATATTAAATAGATAGGACTTCTTGTCATGTTGTTGCTGTGTCAACCAAATACAACACTGCAAATGAAAATAATTCATTACAGATGTGAAAATAAATATATTATAAGCGAGAGAAGTCACTCCAGAAAGTATTGCAAGTGTTTAACACCACATTTCAAGCAAAAAATAATTTTCTGTTTTTACCTACTTTATATCACTGCACAGTGAAACTTTTGGGGCTCGGGACAACACAAGCAATTTGAGTGTGTAATATTGGGCTCTGGGAAACTGTGCATTTATCTAGACCAAAACATTATATGTAGATTAGAGGATAATTAAAACGAGCCATATAATCAAACACCAATTATACCCTTGATGAAGTTATTTTTCAGATAAATATTTGCTTGCTGTGCAACAGATGTGACTTGGCTGCTGTCAATTTGGATAAACAAATCTGAGTATGTATAAATAAATGTATATATTATCAGTTCTACTTATTTAATCTCAAAAATAAAAGACTATTTCCTGTTATTACCTACTTTATATCACTGTACATTGAAACTTTTGGGATTGACAACACAAGCAATTTAAATTACATTCTTCCAAACCAAATGATTAATTAAGAAAAATATGAAGATGAAAGTATAATCAAAATGATCCACATATTCAAGCCCTTGATTAAATTATTTTCCAGACAAATATTTGTTTAATTTATGCAACAGGTGCTGTCAAATTTATATTAGGATGAATAAATCTACATGTATATATAAATATTAAATTAGTGCCACTTTCTTAATCATAAAACATGACTATTAATGAATCTACCCCCCAAAAAATGTTACTCGAAGCTACAAACTACAAAGTCACAAAGTAAATGACCACAAAATATAGAAAATGTAGCAGGTGTAATGATATATACTGTTACTGTAGCCTACCTGTCAATTGTTTTATTTATAAACTGTGTGCTGTGAGCAACACGTGTAACAACACATTAATAAAACATCCTTGAAAACACACTAACATTTTATAAATATCTGTAAACTAGCTTTGTGTGCATTAAGCTAACTAGCTAGCTAGCTTGATTTTAGATTAATGAGTTAGTAACCTTGCACAAAATAAAACTAGGGAACTTATCCAAAAGTACACGAACACAAATACAAATATTTTTGTAAACAATTACACGTTGTATTTTCTCTTTAACGCCGTAGAAACAATCTGTTTTTGTGCTAAATCGTCTTTAGTTTCAAGCTAACGTTAGCCGCGCTGCTAACCCTTAAAATAAATGAGTTCATGAACTTACCTGAGCCGCCATGACTCTCTGTCTCTCAGCTATCAGTTTACATTTGGGACACTGACAGTCCCTCCAGTTGCAGAAGCGCTTGTGTCCCTTCAGAGGAGACACATAGCCGTGGTTTCTGCAGCGGGAGCACTTGGGCATCCTCGGGGATTTGTGGCCTTTGGACGGGGACAGAGGTCCGGGGCACTCCGGCACCTGCTTGCTCTGCTTATCTTTGCTCATGGCTGCTGGAAATAAAGCAGGGAAACAGATCTGGTGGTCACTGCTGAACCTGCTCAGGAATCACGGTCAGATTTTAGCTACAATGTTTGCTTTTGTTTCAGCAGGTTCGGCTTTTTAAAGCCTGTACTGATGCAAGACTGGAGGCTATAAGGTCACCGTCCCTCCCCAACCCGCTGCTGCGACTGGTGGGAGGAAACCAACTGGAAGCGGGGGAGAGAGCTGGCAGGACAGTGGCATCACTCATGATGCACTCACTCTGTTCAATCTGTTCTTCACACTTTAATTATTTGTACAGTATAATTAATAAAGAGCCCATTGTTCCATGTCAGCTCCTGTCTGTGCAGCCTCACTCTACAGACAGTACAATAGTTTCAACACCACTCTATAGCCTCCAAGTAAAGGCCCTGTATTCAAATATTAACTTGTGTGAAAGTACAAGTGGAAGCATGAAATATACTTAAAGAAGCAGATGTAAAAGTTCTCATTATTCAGAATGATTAATCATTGATGCATCAGTGTGTACATTACATGTAATGAGGAGGTTTTATAACTACTTCATGTAGGCCTACTGCTGGGTAGATGGATTAGATGTATGGATTTATGGCAAACCTGTCAAGTCTCCCGTTTTGGCCGAAAATATTCCCTTAATCAAATAATGCTCCCACTACTCAATGCATTCATGTAAGACTACTGATCACCTCACTGCCACTGTAGGATTAATGGCAGCATATTTAGACGTCATTTTAACATTTTTAATCAATATTTCAGGGGTAGCATATTTTGATAGTCCAACAACATCCTATCAATTAATGCTTCAGGATTAATGGCAGCATATTCAGACATGTCATTTTAATATTTTTAATTAAATATTTCAGGGGTAACATATTTTGATAGTCCAATATCATCCTATCAAATAATGCTCCCACTACTCAATGCATTCATGTAAGACTACTAATCACCTCACTGCCACTGTAGGATTAATGGCAACATATTAAGACATGTCATTTTAACATTTTTAATCAATATTTCAGGGGTAGCATATTTTGATAGTCCAGTAACATCCGATCAAATAATGCTCCCACTACTCAATGCATTCATGTAAGACTACTGATCACCTCACTGCCACTGTAGGATTAATGGCAGCATATTTAGACGTCATTTTAACATTTTTAATCAATATTTCAGGGGTAGCATATTTTGATAGTCCAACAACATCCTATCAATTAATGCTTCAGGATTAATGGCAGCATATTCAGACATGTCATTTTAATATTTTTAATTAAATATTTCAGGGGTAACATATTTTGATAGTCCAATATCATCCTATCAAATAATGCTCCCACTACTCAATGCATTCATGTAAGACTACTAATCACCTCACTGCCACTGTAGGATTAATGGCAGCATATTTAGACATGTCATTTTAACATTTTTAATCAATATTTCAGGGGTAGCATATTTTGATAGTCCAATATCATCCTATCAAATAATGCTGCCACTACTCAATGCATTCATGTAGGACTACTAATCACCTCACTGCCACTGTAGGATTAAGGGCAGCATATTTAGACATGTCATTTTAACATTTTTAATCAATATTTCAGGGGTAGCATATTTTGATAGTCCAACAACATCCTATCAAATAATGCTTCAGGATTAATGGCAGCATATTTAGACATGACATTTTAACATTTTTAAATCAATATTTCAGGGGTAGCATATTTTGATAGTCCAATAACATCCTATCAAATAATGCTGCCACTACTCAATGCATTCATGTAAGACTACTAATCGCCTCACTGCCACTGTAGGATTGATGGCAGCATATTCAGACATGTCATTTTGACATTTTTAATCAATATTCAAAATTTCCCTTATTTTCAAATCCAAAACTTGACAGGTTTGATTCATGGATAGATGGATAGGTGGACGGATGGATGGATGGATGGATGGATTTATGGATAGATGGACGGATGGATGGATGGATGGATGGATGGATGGATGGGCAGGCAGGTAGGTAGATAGCCTACGTAAGTTGCGGGGATGTACAATACTGGATGTTATGCATATGTAACAACTATATCAATACTGATATTGATATATATCTACCTTTCCCCATCAAATTTTAGTGTATCACCAAGTTAACATCATACATACATAATTACTGCATATCATCATACTGAGTAGAATATGATTTCAATTCTAGAAAGTTTGTTTGGGACCATTTACTTCCAGTTTTTACAGAATCAGTTGGTGTAAGTAGAAACACAAACACTGCCTCTGATTATTTTCTTCATTTAATATAAATCAGATGATTGTGTGGCTACATATTAAAACTATTGTGCTGTACTCTGTGGCAGATATATCAAACTTATTAAATGAAGAGTACTTATTTTTTTCTCTGCTCTTTTGTGAAATGTAGAATAATTTTACCTCTTCGAGCTCTTAATAGTTATTTAAACATGCTAACCACTGTGCCATCGTGCCACCCAGACCTTTTTATAGTCAAGACAAAAAGCCCCTTTAGCTCTTTAGAAGACTAAATTAACTTGGCCTCAGTTCCCGTTGTCCTGCTTTTTTGGGTGGTCTGTAGTAATGTGTCCTCGGACGTTCATGGTGTGCTAATAAATCTTTAAAGATCCTGTTAAATCTCATAGGACTTCCTTGGGAGATCATTGAGCTCAATAACATTTCAGTGTATCCTCTCGACTCCAAAACCAAACTTTGATTTGATGTGTTTGACTGTACTGCAACACTGATGCTGATAAGTTCCCCCAATTAAATATCACTATGCTTCTGCAGCTTGTATTGCGTCAGTGGTATTCAGTTTATAATAGCAGTTCCCCCAGGGCTTGTAATTATGCTGTAATATCTCAGTAACATCCAATATATTTATTGTAGCTCTTTTTTTTCATGATATGCTATGAGGTAAATTAATACTCTCTTGTTAATTTCCTAGGCTTGACTGAGCTGAAACTGAATTAACCTCCACACTGGTCACTCAGTCAGCCAAGTGGATTTATAGGCAGGGAGTGAGGTGAGGTGAAACACAAAGGCACCCAATTAAAATCCCCGCAGCCAAATGGAGAGGGGATGAAAAGTTACCAATTAAAAAGCAGGCATTTACACAGCGCTGAATAAATAACTGCTACACTTCATTGGCTGTGTTGCTGAGTTTAATTGCCTCCATAGCATATGGTAATAATGATAGATTATAATGCAGTAATGAATATGTGATTTAACACATTTAACCTTTCTGTTAGTTTAACAGGCTGCAGAGTGAACAGCAGCGAGGCCAGTGCGCCAGATAAAAAGAAGAGCAGCTGATAATTAATGACATGGAGGAAAAACACGGAAACAGAAAAAAATGTTGCATTTTTTTCTGCATGCACAGTGTGCTGTATCATGCAACCATGCAATTTCATTCATGCAATACTAGCTCACACCACCTCAGGGAGCCAGTGAGTTGGAAATCATCCCATGGGTGGAGAGGACCACAGGTCGTGGCCTCACCACTGCAGAGGTGGACCAGTTTAACAATATGAAATATAACCTGTGTAAGGCTAATGAGGCTAATGATGAAGACATATTCAAAAGTGAGAAATGACAGTAGTGTGTATTATCAATGACAGATGTAAGGCTAGTGGAGATGGTTGTGTCCCCTGCTCTGGGGAAAAAATAAGCAGTGATTTGATATCTCTAATGTCTTGGCTACTTTTAATATGCATTAGTTTGTGTGTTTGTTAGTGCGTTTTGTTTTGTTTTTTTTATTTACTTTGCTTTTATTATTATTTTTATTGCAACACCAAAACATTTTGTATTTTTTATTTTATCATTATTATTATTATTATTATTATTATTATTATTGTTGTTGTTGTTGTTGTTGTTGTTGTTGTGTATTTTTATCAGCATTTTTATTTTATTTTATTTTATTTATTTATTTTTTGGTGATTGATTTAAGAACTATAAAAAAAATCCGATTTTACCCAATCAAATTAACCAGAGCGTATTAATACCATGATTAATACATCAAAATGTTAATTGAACATCTGATTAAACACCATAAATGTGATACCTGTATTTGTCATCTAATATATGTTACAAAAAAAAGATCCAAACACGAGACATACATCAATATCTGATCCGCATTATTACCACATTTTTATCCTCTTTTTTATCCTCTAAGTTTGACTTTTCGAAGAGTCCCTGAACGCCTCATTGCCTAGCAACAGCACAGTTGAGTTTCTCGGCTTCAGCAAACTTTGAGCGACACGATGCCCAAAAAGAAAGACAAGAAAAGCGGCGACAAACAAGATGAAGCCAAGAAAACGCAGAAAAAGGAAAGTCCTGCAGATAAAAGCGGGTCTGACGACAAAGAGAGAAATTTATATCTGACTCAAGTACGATATTTGACCGAGCAGCTGGAAAGGTGAGGCTGTTTTAACGTTACACGACTAAAAGCGCTTCAGTATTTAACTTGGCAGGAAATAATTCAGTTTAACTTAACATTGACGTGATGATGATGATGATGATGAGCAAATCCTTTGTCTTTCAGATAAGTTAGTGTTGTTCCTTTAACTTCGACTGAAAAAATCACTTCAGGGCACTTGAGCAGTTCAGGTGAAGTTGCAGCATGTTGTGTTAGCTTGTCACTTGTTAGCCATGTTTTCACTTTGAAATTAGGGACTGTTCTTTACTTATAGAAGAGGAGTTTTTATTTAGCTACTATATTTTCCCTGGAGCCTCCCTGAGTGACTTGGGGAAATGCACCACCTTCCCTCCACCATAAATTAGTTTGTTAGATTTTAAAAACTTAACCTTTTGGTGTTTTAAAGTTCACTATTAAAGTATCACTGATTTAAGCTTTATTTTGTCATGTTTTGTTTTTTGTTCTGACTGTTCTTCGCACAGAATGTGTTCAAGGACCATCACAAATGTGAAAATCCAGTGATAATTTCTGGTTATGATAAAGGGGGTAATTTTGGTGATTTTTAAAGAAAATATGGGCATGGTTTCTTTAAAAATGATGCAAGGCATGTTTGCAGTAAAAACAAAATACAACCATTTCAAGATGAATGCCGCTCCCTTATAGTCAGGTCATCAGAAAGCAGAGGTTTGTTTCTCAGTGGATTTATCATCTACAAAGGTTAAAAAACAAAATTTGGCCCCCGTGCTCTTTGAGAAATTGCGGGCTAAATCTTTGAGAGCCCTAAAACCAAAATGGCTACCGTCAGCCACATTGGAAATTATCTTTTCAATGTGGCCTACAGTGCTGCATGGCACATTGTTTCTTGGACTTTTTGGGTTGAGGAATTCCTAATTGATGCTAAAATGCCAAAATGAAAAATATAAGCCCCTCCCAAGTGCTTAAAAATATTTGACATGCTCCACCCCCTCCCCTCTAATAAATAATAAATAATCCCTTAGCTTCATTAAAAGTGTGTTTATGCCAGTGTGGCAGATTTCTATCCAAAACACATAGTAATGTTATATTACCAGTTGTAAAAAGTAACTAAGCACATTTACTCAAGTACTTAAAGACAATTTTGAGGCACTTATACTTTACTTGAGCATTTCCATTTTATGTTAACATTACTTTATACTTCTGTTTCAATAACTTTACCTTTTGAAAAGGCAAATATTGCACTTTATTTAACAGCTTTAATTAGCCTGATAAGATTTCAGAAAACATGTACTAGCCGCACAAGCTCTGCATCCATATTTTTACTTAAGCAAAAAGTACAAAAGTATTAGCATGGATACAGACACAAAATGTCATAAGAACAAATACCCATGATGCAGAATGGCTCATTTCAGAATAATGTGTAGTATTTATCAAGGAATTATAATTATTGATGTATTAATATATACTTTAATATTGCAGCTGGTAAAGGTGGTGCTCGTTTAACAACTTAATCTACTGGGTATCTTGTTTATTTCCCCGGGGGAACAAAAATGTAATATTAAGGTATTTAGTGATTATATTTTGTATAATTAATTTGAATCTGCTAAGTATGCTAAGTTATCAAATAAATGCAGTGTAGAAATAAGTACAAGATTTTCCTCTGAGTTGAAGTATAAAGTTTAGTACAAAACTATACAAAAAGCACATGTATTTAGTTATTTTTTTACCGCTGTTAGATTTATCTAGCATTTTGTCTTCCAGATATCAGCTGAAATGTGATCAACTCGAGAAGCAGCAGAAGGATTTCAACGCTCAGTACAGTTCACTGGAGAAAGAGAAGAAGGATATTGTTGAGTATCTGAAACGCTCCCTGCTAGAAAGGGAGGATGAGGTGAACGTGCTGACGGAGCAGCTGGAGAGTCAGCGGCAAGCTGCCGATAAGGACAGAGACGCCCTGCAGCTGCAGCACGATCAGCTGAGGCAAGAGCTTCAAGAGCGGATTGAGGAAGTCAACAAAGAAAACACGACACTTGGTGAGACTGAATATCGCTGTGGGTCGAGTTCTTACTGCCCCATGGAGATGGTTTGAGATGGTACATTTCTGTGGTTTGATGTTTTTTGATGGCTCCTACAGCACATGTAAACAAGTGCAGTATGGCAACAAACAAGATGTTTGGTTAAACAGTTTTGAAAAGTTTAGCAACATCTACATTGCAAATTAGACGCAGAAACCTCAGTGAGTGGTACCATTCAGGGTTTAACTCCGCTCCTCCTCCTCCAAGTTGCAAAGCTGGCTAGTCTGGAGGAGTTTCAGAAGCAGAAGGAGCAGCTGACGTCCAACATGGAGTCTCTGGAGAAGCAGCTGGTCAGTCAGGAGGAGGAACACAAAGCTGCCATCCACAGCCTGGAGATGAAAGCGCTGCTGGAAAAGAAGAGGTTGAGAAAACTGATTTACAAACACCATTACATCTGCAATAATAGCATACAATTGCAGCCAATCCTGGTTCTGAAAAATATTAAGAAATTTAAAATAAAGCAGACGTGCATTAAAAAGCTGGTATGTACACGACAAAATATACAATGGCTTTATTATTTACCCGAAAGGTTGGAGAAGGAGATGGAGAGCCACGTGGCGGCCATGGCGGCAGAGGTGCAGCACCTGGTGGACCAAAAGGTCCCAGAGACGACCAGGTTGGCCCTTCAGGAGAACACGGAGGTTAAGGCCCAGATCAACCAGCTGGCAGAGCAGACTCAGGTCCTGATGGAGGAGAACTCGGCGCTGCGCAGCGGGAGGACTCGGCTCAACGTGGATGTGGACATCTTGGAGCAAATGCTCAGCGAGATGTCCCGCAAGAGCTGCATCCGCAAGAAGGTTAGAATAACGGATATCTATCATCGTTTGCGCCCAAACGGATCCAGCAGGTGTTGCAGTTTGATATCATGATATCTTCCCTCCATCCTCCATCAGGTGGTGGAGCAGCTTACAGAAAAGTGTCAGCAGCTGCAGGCGGAGCTGAAAGACCGGAGGCAAGAACTGGAGCAGCTTCAGACCAAACACACAGAAGTCCTGGCTGAGATGGAGATACTCAGGTCAGAATTTCAGTGTTAAGAGCAATTCACAAAAATATAGACGGGGAATGTTCACAAATTTCCAAAAAGTACATTTATGGACAAAACAAAACTTGCACACACGGTGAAAAGACAAGAACATGCACAAACACACTCTTAACTCAAAGGACTAATTGGTGTTAAATGGCTGCAGCTGACTGAAGCTCTGCCCGTTGAGATATCCAGCAGGTGACACTGGAACATAACCTGTAAAGGAGACACAGCGAGTGTCTTTAAAAAGGTGAAAGGTGATAGGCTAACTAAATGCTCCTTTATTTAACTTGTGTTAAGTGTTGTGAAAGTACTCTGTAATCAAGTTTATCATCTAAACTACAAGACATACAACATGTACAACATCAAACATTTTTGCTGAGTTGTTGAATGTGGCGGAGCAGGTGTTGGACCTGAACCTCCGAGAGGACAGAGGCTTCTACTAGAAATAAACTTTTAATGACATCTTCAGAGAAATTGCACACAGCAGGTTCATACCTCCACACGGAGAATACGGTGTCACTGTCAGTGTTGTGTTTTCAGACGTGACCGGGCCTCGCTGTCCGAGCAGGGCGGTAAAAACAGAACCGAGCTGAGCCGCCTGGAGGCGAAGCTACAGGAGGAGAGGAGGAGGAAGAGCAGGATGAAGAGCACCATGCAGGAGGCAGTCGTCACTCTGAGACAAGCCCTGATGGTAAAACAAAAAAAAGTCCTGACCCTAAACATCAGAAATTTCCTTGTTTGTTTGGTCTTAACTTTCTTTCTCTTTTAACTAATTTTCTTGCTAATTTTTGGGTCTTTTTTTCTTTCGTTGCTCGTTGCCTTCTTTCCATGTTTTTTCTTTACAAGAAATCAAGTGAATTTGCTCGGGTTTCAAAAGGTTAATTACTGTAACTTTTGTTAATAATGTGATTATGCTGATCCAATCTACAAACCATGATCCATAACATCAAACCAGCTGAATCTATAAGCATTTCACTGCTGAGCTAATTGACTTTTGCTCATGTAAATGGAAGAAGTATAAGTGTAAGAAGATACTAAACCCAAATTACATAAAATAGTCTGGAGAATCAGACTCAAAGATACTTAAGTAGAAAATTAGAGAGGAATCTCACTACACTTGAAATAGAAATTAGAAAAGTTTTCGTGACTTCAGCCCGATATTGACTCTGCTCTCTGCAGAATGCTCCGACAGACTGCGACTCAGAGGTGAACTCTGTCGTCCAGTGGAAGCAGCTGATGGAGAAGCTGCTGGTGGTCTTGGACCGACCCTCACTCACTAACTCCACTGCAGAGAGCGACCAGGTGGATGAGCTACAGACCTCTGACCCTGCAGCAGACAGGTAACTGGACAGTGTCTGTTGTGAGTGCTGACCACAATCCTTTTTTTTAGCATTTTTGACCTGCATCAAGCACCACATTGTGACTATAGCATCCATCAGCTACATATAGAATTAATCTGACTTTAATGTGTTTACTGGCATGTTTAAGTGTATTTCTCCAGGAGAAGTGTTGATAATCTGATCACAACAAATAAGTAAGTGTCAGATGTTGCCACTGAGGCCAACTATCACAACACAGGTCTGTTTTTAACTTAAAAGAAGATTCAGCTGAGCGAAACCAAACTCCTGCTTTGTTACCATCAACGTCGTCCTTGTATCTTTACAGAGAAGTGATCCTGAATCCAACCTCGAGTTTCCAGTTCGAGCTCGCTCGTTACAGGCTGGGTGATCTCGGTCTCGTACCCCGTCCCACAGTGAAACACACACTCTTGAGGACGGGAGCAGCTGGGTCCAGCAGCACCAACATGCTGCTACACAGGTTTGTTCAGACCTTGACATTACTGTACTGGGTCTACATTGGGAGTCCTGTTTCCTTTAAAGCACAGTTTACCTAAAAAAAAAAATCACTGTCTTTCAGAAACAGTATTTAACGACCTCAATCACCAGCTACCAGTTAAAATAAAGTTTCACACACTTTGCAACATATGTCACTCCTCTCTAATATAACCCTGCTGACTTATTTAACTTCTGTTGCTCTTTCCGTCCCCTCAGGAAGCCGTCCAGTCAGAAATCAGCCAGCTTCATTAACCAAACTGACTCAGCTGTCGGACTTTTCAACTCCAGAAACTCCTTCACTAAACCCAAATGACAGGAACAAAACAAATTTCATATTCAGGTTCTCTCCTTTGCAAAGGCTGCTGTGGATTTACCTGACAGAATAAGGATGCGTCTGTAAAACTACGCTTCAGAGTTTATTTAGTGGAACAAAGGTTCATTTAAGTTGCATGAATTTAACTTTTCATTAATCAACAAGCTATTTCTTCATTCAAAAAGTCACACTGTGTCACTTAAAAGTTCTGTTTGCAAATCTGCAGTGTCATGATTTCCACACAACTGTTCCTATGTATGCTCCCGTATGAGCAGCCAACAGTAGAAGTACTCAGATCTTTTAAAGTAAAACTAGAAATACCACAGTGTAGAAATACAAATCATGCATTCAAATTTTTACTTATGCACAAGTACACAGTATTCAGTGCTCATTGTGCAGAATGGCCCATTTCAGAATAATAAATATAAATCATTGGATTATAATTATAGATGCATCCATGTCTTCATCTGTTTAATGCTGCAGCTGGTGAAGGTGGAGCTGATTTTAACTACTTTATGTACTGCTGGGTGGTTTGTGAATTCCCCCACCAATCATGGTTATCATGCTGTAAAAATCTCATACCGTTGCAACCCTCTCTTAATCTATGCATTTATAATCTGAATCTGCAAAGTAGCTAGTAACTAGGGTTGTGACAAAACATTGACTCACAGGAAAGGAGGGAAAGTTGAGCATATTTTATCCGTGCCTTTTGAATATAGATCAAATATTTGATTCAGTAATTTTGCTTTTATTTTTACTTTTTCTTTTGCTTCACATTTGTATTTTGAGCATTTAATGTTTGTTGTGTTATGTGTTTTCTTTATTAATCAATGTTTTGAGTTTTCTTCCTCAAGATGTGTTTGATTTTTTCCACTGTAGTTTTTTGCATTCAGCACCGTTTTTTAGAGCATTTCACTAAATGTTCACTATTTTTTCTTTGTCTTGTCTTTGCCTTTGCCTGGAAATAAAATATTTTTTGAGTGAAAAATGTATGTATTTAATAGCCTTTTTTCTCCTGCTGAACAGCTCCACAGAACCATGTAGAAACACAGCACAGACTGAAAACGTGAGCTAAAAACTTAATTTATGTTTTCCAACAGGCTTTGGTAACAGAAACAATTTCCTACTTTACTATAAGATCATAAAACTGGGAAACCTAATTCTCACTGCAGTTTTTATTTCCCTTAAATTTGGGGTGTCGCACTTTACTGGTATTGACATTTTGGCTGTGGCTCAGAGGTAGAGCGGGTCGTCCACTAACTGGAAGACAGGCGGCTCGATCCCTGGCTCCTCCAGTCTGCATGTCAAAGAAGATACTGAACCCCAAATTGCTCCCGATGGTTGTTCCATCAGTGTGTGAGTGTGTGTGAGTGGTTACTGAGTAGCAGGTGGCACCATGTATGGTACGTTTTTTAGAAACCTGATATAGATTTTGTGCTAATACTGTTATTGTGAACTCTTGGCCACGATAATCGCCAGCCTGACCTTAAATGTGTTCAGTGCTCACCTACCTAAGATTTGTGGGTCATCGATGAAGACGAGACACTGTTCTATAATCTTTAATTGATGTTTATTGTTATATGGCGAAGTCTCAGGCACTTCAATTCTCATTGGAGGATGAAAGTCAGTACCTTGATGAACACTAGAGGAGGACAGACGGCTTATATTACACATGAGAGACAGACAGAAACAAAGTGGACACAAACAGGAGAATAACTAAACTCTAATGACCACCGTATGTACAATGAAATACATATATCTGCATTAAAAACTATACTTTGATAAATATATAACTTCATGGGTCGTAGTAAGTAGTAATAGGAAATATTCAAAATACTGTGATTCTTCTTTTTAAATAGATACAAAGGATTTGTATAAAAGTACAATTTTCTCCAGTCTAGGTCGCGTCTACTCGTTGATGCGTTCATCCGCGTGAGTTGTACGTGTACTGCAGAGACCTGGGCGCACGTGTGTGAGGCTGGGATGTCGAGGCGAGCAATATATACAGGAAATACTTCCTCTAACAGGTGGGTGGATTATTCTCCATCTGTCTACTCAAAAAAAAAAAAAAAAAAAAAAAAGACAAGAAAAATAAATCACAAATGCTTTGATGCTCTTGAATGATCAACATCGAGCTTTAGAAATAAAAAAAGTTGTCAAATTTTAAAAAAAAAGAGAGAGAGAGAGAGAGAGAGAAACAAAACGACAGTAAAAGGAGGGGAATAAAATGGCATTTAGTAGTTGACTTTGTGTCCGTGTTGGTTTGCTGATTATCTCAGCCGGGATCTGACGGGACTGCAGGCACCAGCTGGTTACATTCATATTCAAAGGGCACTTTGGGCTGTGCACATAAATAAAAATATTTCCAGAAATCTCATTGGTTGGTTGGTTGGTGATTAAGTCCCTCATCCAGCTGTGGGTAAGGCATCGTTCAGCGTGAACCAATAGCAGCGCAGGGTTTCTAGGGAGAGGTGGGGCCTCTAGTCAAACATGCTCCTCCGAGTGGGACTTGGTGACGTCTTTCTGCCAAGTCGAGGCGTCCCCTACAACATAAACATACATGTGTGAATAACTGATGTGACGGTCGACATGTAAACAGACTTGAAATTACAAATGGAGGGCAGCGATGAGGACGCACAGGTGACTGAGCTTTGGAGAAGTTGACGTGTGCATAAAGCAACACTGCAATGTCCTTGTGTCCTGCTTCCAGAGCGATGGACAGGGCATTACTCTCATCCTGAAGAGAAGAGGAGAAAGACACATGAAGACGAAATGAAGAATAAAAGATCAGTTAGAAACAGAAGAATAAAACTTCTTGTATAGGATGAGTCTAACTCATTTGACAGTCCCTACAAACCCAGTTTTTTCTCTATAATTTGGAAGACTAAAGTCATTTTTAAACTTTACGTTCAGGAGCCTATCCCAGGAGACACTGGGCAAGAGGCGGAAAGCCATGAAAACAAAATACAGAAGTACAAGTACCTAAAATTTCTCAAAGTACTTGAGTAAATGTACTCACACTGTCGCTCAGTGTGGCGTCACAGCCGGGTTGAGCCAGCAGCAGTTTGACGATCTCGACGTGTCCGTGTTCGCTGGCGCACATCAGCGCCGTGGAGCCCTCGTCGTCCTGGATGTTGACGTCGGCCCCGTGAGCCAGCAGGGCCCGAACCATGTCCATCCTGCCGTGACTGACCGCCAGCATCAGCCCCGTCTGACCCGCCTGAATGCAAACAATTGCAATCTTTAAATCTCAATGAAACAGTAAGGCGAAACTGTAAATATGAGCAAGTAAACATCTAATGACATCTGTGTAACTTTAACAAATCCCAACAGTTACCTTGCTCTACCACTTGGTGTCACCAAAGTACAAATTTTCCTACTTTAGGGTACAACTACATGTGGAAATTAACCTGCTGATCAATTCTCCTGCAGTTTCAGCCACACTCGTGTTCATCATCTTGTTTTTTGCATTGCTGATTTTATAATGAATTATCAAAACATAAGACAAGCCTTTTAAAATAACCGTGTATAATGCTGGTACATGGGTCTATTTATGCTGCTTTTTAGCTTTAACCAGCTTAAATGAGTTCTTGATTTGTCCTCCCAACCTGGATTTCCCCACTGGTTGAAACCTGAACTCTTTGTTTGTGCCCTGCTGCTGACCCCTGACCTCTCAGCCGCTCACCTGGCTGGCTCGAGCGTTCACATCGCCCTTGCTGAAGAGCTCCTCCACAATACGCATGTCCTTAGGCGTCTCCACGGCGGCCAGCGCGGCCAGCATGATGGGCGTGTATCCCGCCTTGTTCTGCTGGTTCACGTTACACACATCTGAAACACACACACATCATGTTTAAAGCACTCCGCAGCAGCTGGAGGGAACACTCTTTCAGCACGGGTGGTCTCACAGCTTTGAATGCTGCGTCTCCGTCTGTGATTGACTTGTCACTACCCGTCACTCAGCAACTCAGTAATGTACGCGGACGTTTGTCAGGCCGGTGACTTCTCCTGGGACCATGATGCTTTGTGTGGACCTGAAAGAACTCATCCTCGCAAAGGAGACAAGACACGAGATGGGAGGTGAGGCGGGTCTGAGGGTGGCTGCCCTGCCCAGTGAGGGGAGGAGAGGTCCAAGGAACTGGGAGGACAAAGACTACAATGGGGACAGGAGGGGGGGTGGATCTGCTGTCAGCGAGCACAAGGACACAAAAGGCCGAGGAGACAAAAGGCTTTTAGAGCAGCGAGTGGCCGAGACCTCATCACACTCTATTGAGCCTTCAGAGAGATCGCTGCAAGGCAGTGGTGGAAGAAGTATCCAGATCTTTAACCTGAGTTTAACTACAAATATCACCTGTAAAAATACTCTGACCTTGTCTGATAACGTTATTTAAGTTTAAGTATGTAAGTATAATCAGATAGTGTATTTAAAGAATACTTCACCTCCCAAATGATCATTTGAAAATCAGTTATTCACCCTGTGTTACGTTGAATTTGTGAAGAAAACGTCTTTCTCTCATGCCTCTACAGTAAACCAAGTGTCCAAACAGATAAAAACAGATACAATTCTTGATGAGTAGGAAGCCACAGGCAGCCATGTTCAACAATCAAAACAACAAGGTTCCCATGTGGGAATTGAACTAGGAACACTGTGCTCACATTGTGCGCGTATTAACCGCAAGGCCGTCAGATGTCCTGAAGTTTCTCACTATTGTTTTTGTTTTTCTTGTCTACTCGAGAAGAACGTGTTCTGAGATTTGACGCAGTTTACCTAATGCTGAAGTATAATGTTGCCACGGAGAGGAGTTATCTGTAACTCCTACATAAACATGATGATTGTGAAGTCGGATCAGTAGTAATGAGAAGAGTCTCTTTATCATGACGTCTTTGCTGAGGTACAGTTTACTACTGTGCAGAGGAAGTGGCACTGATCCTGGCAGTGTGTGTTTGACACAACTTTAAAGAGTATTACTGCAACAGTCTGCAGTGGATGAGTCTATATATTAGTGAAGTGCTGCCGGGAACAGAGAGAGTAAGTCTAGCTACGTGCCTCTGAGTGTCATGCAGTGGTCCTTGTGTTAATGGTAAAATAGCAAGAGGCTAATTTTTCTCCACGGGATCTCCCGATGGAACAGTTTCTCACTGCATATTACACAAAGCCAAACAAGGCAAGGTTTAAGACTTATGTTAAGGAGGGAGCTGTGGAGAGGGTTGATGGTTCATCTTTAGGCCCTGACACACCAAGCCGACACTCGGCTGTCGCTCAGTGTTGGGCCGTCGGTGAGCATATGTCACCCTTGTCAGTTCGGTTTTGGCTCATTCGGCATGTTGACTTAGCGTTGGCGACAGCAGAGCCCACTGGTGATTGAAATCTCTGTGATTGGCTGTTCAGCTCAGCGCACGAGATGAAAAACCAAAGTGAGGAAAGTAAACAAAAAGCTACAGTAACGAGGGAGTGAGGTCAAAACAAATGTCACTGTTCACTGGTGCACAGTAAATATACTTTATTCTTTTAACATTGGGCTGTGTTGTTCACGTGCAAACTGGCTAACTAGCGTCCAAGGTTTTCCAGTTTCTATTTTGTAATTATTAGAGACTACTGCCATCTGTTGGTGTGAAGAGTTATTTCCTCTCATGCAAGCGCAGAACATACGTGCTGGTTAGCTGTCGGCTGTAGTCTTTGCAGTGTGTTCATGCAACTTCTTGGCCGAGACACGGCGACATCAGCTTGTTCTCTGAAGTCAGTTTGGTGCACCTCACTGTTATCCTCCCTGCTATCTGCAGGGCTTTTGCTTTTCAATTCCGAGTAAAAATCAAATCAAAAATCTGAGTGACTGTTGGCTTTCTGCAGTAACCTGACTTCTTGAGGTAAGGATGAAAAGAGGCTGAGGAAGGAGCAGTGTGCAGAGTTGAGGAATATAAAGCTTTCAGTGGTCTGATGACGTCGTTAGGGAAGTAAGAAAAAACTTGGCCGCATTTTAAGCAAAACAAAGATAATCTCAGGGTGTTGACGGATTAGGAAGAACATTTTAGAAACACTGGACAGGCGTTCCTTTTGATTCATTACTCAACGGGAACAAAAAATAAAAAGGAGGGGTAGCTGAGGGGTGTGAGGGTACGCACTGAACTCAGCACAGGCAAACATGAATGAAAGAATGCTAACGCGTTGCTCTACTTATCAACCTGTTGCTCTCACCTGCATCCAGCAGCTTCTTCACCACCTGGAAGTTGGAGTGCGACACGCTGTAGTGCAGCGCCGTGTTGCCGTTGCCGTCTGCCATGTTGACAATGTGGCGCAGCACGGCCGGCGAGATGGCCCTGAAGGCCCCCAGGTAGTCCTCCACCATGGCCGCCACCGCCGCCTTCTGGCTGGACACACGGAACCACTCGTGCTGCACCGTGTTCAGACAGGCTCTCTGAGGAGAGGGAGGGAGACACGTTAGTGATGACAGACAGCATCTGTGCGCCGTTGTGTAGGGATGCTAATGTGCTGAACAGTGGGGGGGACAATTTCCTCACCAGATCTTTACTGCTCACAGCTTTCGGGTCACTGAGGTGAGTTTTGAGCACGTTGCTCGCAGCCAGCATCTTCTCACTCAGCTCATACCTGTGGAGACAATCAGACGAGATTGAGTAAATTATCTGGAGTGTTTGAGATGGGACTGAAGGAAGATTTCCAGCTTTGATTGGACAGTAACGTTTTTATTCTATGACATCAATGAGCTGTGGTTTCACAAATTTCCCTCATTTTTAAGAACAACGTGTGCTGCTGTGCTTCTGCTCTTCATAAATGTTGTTTGCAGGTAAAATAGGTCTGTTGTCTTCACAGACGTTTTAATTTTTCATAGTTTATGTGTCATTTGGGATGAAAGCAAACAAATAAACATGGCAACTGCTGGCTCTAATGCTCGGCAGTGGTGGAAAGTAACCAAGTACATTTACAGAAGTATTGTAACCAAGTACAACTTTGAGATACTTTTACTTTATACTAATCCAAATCAGAAGTAAATATACTTTAGTCTTTCATACTTTTAATCTTAAAACATAATCAACATAAACAACTTCTATCAGCTGCAACATTAAAGTGATGAACACATCAATAAATATAATCCAGAACATAATATATATATATTATTTTCAAATGGGCCATTCTACATATTTTGATGCCAATATTTTTGTATTTTTACTTAATTTTAAGTGCAGGATTTTACTTGCAACAAAATATATTTACCAGGGTATCTTCAGGGTATCTTCACCCTTTCAAGATTAATTTTGACCAAATTTAAGACTGACTTCTGGACAAACATTTTTCTAATTCAAGCATTTCGGTTAAGTATTAAGATAAGTGGTGTACGGGCAGGAATATGGTTATTAGAGTGAGTTAGGTTAATCTACATTTCGCCAACAGGTAAGTGCAAGTATAAAGTAGAAAGGCAGTATCGGGATCAGAGGAAAGATTTGTAACATGAAATGTGGACTTTTACTCAGAAGAGCTTGACTTATTTTAACAAAAATAAATGAAAAGATAGATAAATGAAATTAGATAAAATGTCTGTGGTAATTAAGACCTCACAAATTCAAATGTTAGACTGTTTAATCACTTAAATCTTTACACAATTGAATTGAAGACATTTTAAGACTTCTTAAGGACCGAATTAGAAACCGTAACAAAACAAAGACATACTCTCAAAGTAACAAAGAGCTCCTATAAACACATCTGGACACTCATCTAGCTCTCAGGTCACTCACACTGCATACTGTAATACCGTACGTAATAGTGATTCTCTTTGACCCACCTCTCTCTCATCTCCTGCTTCTCCGAACTTTCCTCTTCGTCCTTCTTCGTCACGTCCTCGGCTCCCTCGGGCTGAAACTCCTCCCTGGTGCTCTTTCCCTCCACGTTCTTGTATTCCTCCTCCTTTCCTCCAAACTCCTTCTCCTCATCCTCCTCCTCTTCCTCCGACCCTGAGGAGCTGCTGTCCTCTGAGCTGGAGTCGTCGCTCGATGTCGTCTCATACCTGCTTCGCCACGAGGGGGCGACAGAAGCACAGAAATGTGAAGACTCAGGTGTCTGTACTGAACAAGCTCAGGTGTCATAACATGTGGAGCTCCACCTGGACGTTAACAAGCCCAAGGTTAAAGAGGAGACAACATCAACACATCAGGCTTGTAAAGATGTAAAACACCAGCACCTTTAAGCTCACCTGGTAAAAACACTGACACACTACAAAATAACCAAGTTAAAACATCTAGCTGGCAACTCAAATGCAAAGTAAATACAAATCTACTGATTATATAATACATTTTCTGACTCACCCTCCGTTCACCCCGACAAACTGCAGGTTCTTCTTGGTGCCGTTGGAGTCGGGTCGGCCATCTTTCTTCTTCATGATGGATTTCAGGGTGTTCTGGCTGCAAGGCTGACCTGATGGAGAGACAAGTGAACACAGCGGGATGATATTTAGACACTGTGGTTGATCACAAAGTGCCAACATCAAGGTCAAAGTTACATCTATCTTTTTATGGATCATAAAAGTTTCTTTTAGTGACAGGCACGCAATTTGCTTCTATATCACTCTTAATGAGAAAGCAACTGCAGCGGATTCAGTAAAATCTTATACAGAAAAGGAAACAAACACAAGAAATGAGACTGTTCATGTGAACTGTAGACAGATTAGAGCTCAAACAATACTGGAATTTCTAACTTCTATACATTACCTGGAAAAATTGACATTCAGGGCATACAATTTAAAAATGTATTATAAAGATAAATATAACAAGGCTGTAACACCAACATGAAGACTTTTCTTTTCTGGGTTAGAAGCAGAGAACAGCAGAATGACTGTAGTAAACAGTGGAGAGCAAGAAAGCGCAGGTGGTACGGCAGTAAATGAATATTAAAAACTGTTTCCATTTATATCTATTAAAAAAAAAAAAAAAAAATCAGGTCATGAACAAACCACAGTGTTTAAACAGTGTAAAAACACAAAATATGATATCAAAACACAAGTATACACAAAGGAGTTCACAGTAAAAAAAAAAATAAAAAAGGATGTACACAGTGTGCAAAATGGCCATAATTATAAGTTAAAAAAGTCTGTAGAAAACTGTAAAATCTCCAACCTCTTTTTTTTCCTTCTCTTCTCTATTAAAGCCGAGAATGAGCGTGCTTGCAGCTATTTTCTTTAATTCCCATTTTCTCGAGATCACGAGTTAAGCTGGTCCTACACTGTACACTTTGTAGCAACTGATTTAAGCTGAAAATATCAGATCAAGGAGTAATCATTACTGATCAATGCATCAGACTGTACTGCAGTCGCAGTCTAACACAGGCAGAAACTGCATTGTGTATTCTGTTAGAGATAAAATTCAGATTGTCTTCGTCATGTGTGGAGAAGAAGTTCTTTTCTCTTGATAAATTCTCTTGTCCTTTGCTTTGAGAATCTAAATAAAACCTGATCTATCTTGAGATATTTAAATTATTAACTTGCAATGTCGAGAGAATGGCATTTAAAAAATGATTACAAGCACTCCTGTTCTCAGCTTCAACACTATTAATGCATTTCTTCTTTTTTATATAAATACAAACACACCGCTCCATCTGAAATCTCCTCTCCTGCAACATGAAAAAAAGTCTCCTGCAGTTAACAGCGGCACAACTTCACCAACACGCCCGGTCAGTTCATTTACAAACAGCCTGATAACGCCTGATTGCCCCACTAAAGGCTCTCTGACATGATCAAGAGCTTTGGCACAGAGCAAAGTAGCCATTAAGTGTCCGTCTCACGCTCTTTCCAAAGCACTCTGTCAGCGAGGAACTGCAAGTTGCCCCGAAGCCTGAAAGTATCTCAGTCATTTTAAACACAGGCCTCCGAAAACCAAAATACCAGCACAGAGCCAGAAACACTCGGCACATCTGCCAAGACTTGCCCCGAATCGAGGGGCCTCTTTCACTGCTCCGGGGGACAGCCGAGTGTGTGTGTGGGAGAGTGTGTGTTCATGCACCAACATGCATGGCAGTTGCATGTTGTCTACGCTGGCGTGTGCACATTCGGTAGCAACAGTCGTTCGGCACGTTTCCTGTGTTTTGACAGGTGGGAGTGTGAGGAGGAATCCAGGGTGGTGATGATGATGTTTGCGGCCATGTTTCTGCCTGTTGCCTGGTTTATAGTGGTGGAATGTAACTGAGTACATTTACTTGAGTACTGGAGTTAAGTACATCATTGAGGTACTTGTACTTTACTTGAGTATTTCCATTAAATGCTACTTTCGGCCTCTACTTCTGTACACTTTGGATGCAAATATCGCACTTTTTACTGCACTAGATTTTTTAAACTAGTGCAGTTACTTGGCAGATTATTAATACAAACTATAAATAAGCGTATAAATTAAGGTTTTAAATGCAGGACTTTTATTCGTATCAGAGTATTTCTACACTGTAGTATTCTACTTTTACTTGAGTGAAAGATCTGAATACTTAAAAGAATGTATGAAACCCATGAGGACATTTTTTAGCAGACATATTTTAGCCCCCTCTAGATAAAAATAACCATGAAATTCTGCAGCTATTTCTGAACCCACTATAATATTATCATTCACCACTGAAAAAGTCCATTTCGTGTTCAGAGAATGCATTTCTACCGAGCTAACCAAACCCTCACGATCTGGCCAGATAACTATCACTGCCTTTCTGAAAAAGCATCTCATGTACACACTAATAACAGCCTTCAGCTCTGCCTTTCATTTGCTGGCTCCGTGTAGCTCCACGCTGGAGTTCAAAATCAAACAATGACCAGTTTGTACGATAACGCAGCAGGACAAGTATCCCAAACACACAGACAAGACAAACGGAGGAGTTATTCAGTTATGGTCAGAAAGTCGTACCGTGTAGCGCTGTGGACATCTGCAGGTCCATACGGCTCTTCTGCTCAGCGGCACTGATCTGCTGCTGCTGCTGCTGCTGTGCAGGTGTGTTGGCAGGTTTCTCTGCAGCAGTCAGGGCTGATGAGGTCTTCTCCACGTGTGACCGCTCCGACCGAAGCTGCTGACTGCTCTCTAAAGATAAAGCGGAGTGGTAGAAAAACGTCACCAGTAGAACAAGACTGAACGTTTAATGTCATTAGAAAAGGTATCTGTGAAGTTTCTGACCACCACAGGTGTCTTACAGAAACGTTATAATGAGCAGGACCATGTGGAAGAAGTATTCAGATCATTTACTTCAGTAAAACTACCAACAACACACTGTGAAAATGCTCCACTACAGTCCTGCATTCAAATGAGTATAAGTGTGTGTCTGCGAGATTTACCTGAAGTATCAAAGTAACACTACTCCTGTAGTAAAATGTTTCCTGCCAGTGATTTTCTTTTATATTTCTAGATTAATATCACCGCTGCATTAATGTGTATGCTGCATATTCTACACGATTATCATGTTTGTAGCGTGGCTGTCCTGTGAGAACCACAAATCTCTACAAAGTCAACTTTTCATGGTGTCAGAAAAACAGCCTTGTTTCCAGCTTTGTGACGATGCATTTTCCAGCTGATCCAGGAGGATTTTGTTTGACTTAAAACATAGGGGGATTTTCTCAACACATAAAGGAACACTTCACCCTTCAGTTTATCACAAACGTCCAACATCAACACATCTGAAGATACATGATTTTTACTGGATATTATGGGTATGAAAAACTGTAATCTGAAAAGCAACTAAAGCTTTCAGACAAATGTAGTGGAGTAAAACTATAAAGTTCAATGAAATAGACATACCCAAGTTAAGTAAAAGCACCATGAATTTCAAATTAAATCAATAATTCACCCCTCAAATGACCATTTGTATATCAATTACTCTGCCTGTATCGTTCCTCGCATTGTATTCGTGATTAGAAAACTTTCTCTCGCAGTGAATGAAGAATCCAAAAACAGAGAAATGTCTTGGTGTATTAATGTATTCAACATCAACATCTGTTCACAAACTCTCACACAACTCTTGCAGTATAATCCAAGTCTCATTTATCCAGTCGTATGCTCAGTGCTTCCAATACAGACAGCCCTTTCCAGAGAACTGAACAGCCTGACTCCATTGACAAAAACAGTAGTTTTACCTTGCTCAATGGGAAGCTGCTGGTCTACCACTGCCTCGATCAGTTAGTTTGTGTTACTGTGTGACTTTGGTGAATCCAAACTAACACTCTAAACCACCAGAGTAACACAGACAAACAGCAGACCAGCGGCTCTTGTGTTCAGTATGGTAAAATTAATGTTCTTGTCAGTGGAGTCTGGCTTTAAAGGACAACTTCAGCATTGTTCAACCTACAGTAAATTCTATTTCCCAGTGTAAACTGATCGAAGAGACTGACGTGAACAATTTTTCAAACTGGTCCAGTATTGAGCGACCCGGCAGCGACTGGCAGAACAAGCTGCAATGGCAGCACATGGGGCAACTGTACATCACCACTGCAAGTGTCTGAAGTGTGTCTTTTCTTTTCACTTGATCCGGTCGGTTTGTTACTGCCTCCTTAGGCAGAAGTCTCTTTCTGAAATACCACGAGATGTCACTTGTTGCAGGTTGAAAAATGCCTAAATTATCCTTTAAAGAGAGCACAGGTGAGTCTCACTTTCCTTGTCAGAAAGGGGCATCTGTTTGGGAAGTACTGAGCATAGGACTGGATAAATGAGACTTGGGTTGTAGTGCATGACTTGTTTGTAAAGCAATGTTTTGATATAGTTTTGCTGTTGTTAAATTCAGTCACCTATTACTTGAATTCATCAAGAATTCTCTCAGTTTTTGGATTATTCGTTCAGCGGATGCACACAAGATAAACTCAAACATAATAGAGGGTGAGTGACGGATATTCAAATGGTCTTTTGGGGGGTGAAGTATTTCTTTAAGTATAGTTCTAAGAGCCACTTAAGCACATATTAATAATTGGTATAAATGTCTGTGCTGATATGACACATAGGTTCTGCTATCATTTAAGTTTGCACAAGTGTTTCTCTATATTCTGAAAAGGTTATGTTTATATTCACTTGATGCCAGGTGTGGTGCCATGAGGCTGTTTCGTGCGCGTGACAAAAGCAGATTGTCGACAATGTTTTGCGTTAAAGACGACTTCAAGTTTCCTTTTTGTATTCTAAATAAACCTTGTTCAGCTTTTTCCCTGCCTCTGTGGATTGTCAAAGGAAAGGAACAGAAACACGAGTCCAAACCGAGACGCCTCGCAGACTAAGTGGCCCTGGAACTTTGGGATGTTGAAATAGCCACTATAAAAGCATTCAGTAAATGTACTTGTTAAATTCCACGACAAATTTTATTCCCACTTAGTTTATTGCGTCCAGTGCTGTGATTAAACTGGCATTATTTAGTGGCACAGGAACTTCGTCCGGTGGTTAGTAACTCCACATTCCAAAAGAGGCCAGAAACTGACCAGAAACAAGCTCGCACTCAACACAGGACAATCGCCCTGCGTTCATGTGCCAGCCGGCATGAATGCGTGTTATGTAACTCAGAAGGAGCCATGAATCAGCATCAACAGTGAGGTGTTAGTGAAGGCAGGAGCGGCCCCGCAAAAACAACAAGAGGCTGATTGGTGCGACGTTAACTGGTTCCCGAAAAGAAATGAGCTCATTGTTGGTTCACGTCCAAAGCCCCCCGCCGCATTTTTCAGGGTCAGAGATAACTTTGGCCTGTCCGATCCAATCAGGATTCTCTGTAGACGGTGTGTGAACGCTCTAACCACAAACCCCCCCACACACACACCAACACACACACACTCTCTCCAGACTGGATCCTCTTCAGTACAGCTGAGACTGTGCTGGCACTCAGTCCTAAACTACATCTCAGTTTGTCACTACAGTGCATTATCTCTATAGCGTTTTTACTGCCCGTGAAACAGCCCTGAAAAAATACAATGAGAGACATTTTAACAGGGAACCACACCCACTTAGAAATCCATACATGGTATGCCTATATTCTAAGATGATCCAAAAATGAGAAAACATGAGCAACTCTCCCTAAATCAAAGGCCTGTCAAAGGGTCCAGGTCAGCCCACTGGATGACTCTGCACACCTAATACTGGTGCACTTATAAAGGCTAAGAGGTGCCAGGTTACAGGAGCAAGTTAAACTGTGAGTTGCTACTTCATGTGTTGCTTCAGAGGCTTCCCACCCTGACCAGAACACACTTCTCTGTAAAAACAACAAAAACTTACTGTGGTCATATTTAAAGACACTCAACATTGTGCTAAATATCGTCATTCAGCAGCTTCGGTACAAAAGAATCTGCATCAGACTTCTATCTGAAAACATTAACCCTTCTGCTAAGTCACTGCCAAAACTTTAGATTTGTAAATGGTGTGTAAGGCGATAACTTAACCTGCTTCCTCAATTGCTTCCACTGTAGTTTTATGTGGTGCATTACTACACAGGAACGGCAACGCATGGAAAAATGCATGTAATGACAGTGAATCGTCACTAAATGTGGAAAAACGTGTGACATATTGTTGAAAATGCACTTATTTTTCTTAAGACAACTCAGGCTGTTCTTCGTGTTTCTGAATGTACTTCTTCGCAAACACAAAAAAAGGGAAAAATGGGAGGTGTTGTTATTTATAGGTTATTATGTAATGGTTTTACTGGTCCGGCTCACTTGAGATCAACTCGGGACTGCATGAGGTGCATGAACTAAAGTGAGTTTGTCACACCAGGCAGCGTTGTCGTGAAACAAAGAAATGACCCTCTGTTACAGAATTTGAGTATTTTCTGGCAGCATCTGTACTTTGCTTGAGATTTTATATTTCTGTAAACTGTCACTTTTACTCCACTACATTTCCTAAATACAATGTGTGCTTTTACTCTGATACATGTCCTCTTAGCATCTCAATTACTTACCACAAAATAGGGAAGGAAAATAGGAAGGAAGGAGGGAGAAAGGGACAGACAATTGGATGAAGGAGATGTTCTGTGCGCTCCATTTTTAAGGTGGTGCACATCTTACGAAAAAATAGCCTTTATAATTCTCAAAATTTTGACCACTTGCTTTTTTATTAACAGCATCTAGTTGTATTTCTATTTTTATTACGTAAGCACCAAAAGTAATTTTATGATATTAAATATACTTAAGTTCACAAAACATCACATACTTTCAGACCGTTACTTGAGTATTATTCTAATAGGTGACTTTAACTTTTGCCAAAGTCATTTTCTGGGAAGATATGTGTACTTAAAATCAAATTTGGCTTTCAAGTACTTCATCCACTACTGCTTAAAGGTACCCATCAGAGTCTTGTGGCCCCTGGTAGTGCTGTATTTTTCTTTCTTCTTAAAATAATACTCCAAGAAATGCAGTAATATGCCAAGAGGAAGAAGACTGCAAGCTTTTAAATATGGATGTCAACAATGCAGGATTTAACTCTTTGAAAACTGGGCTAATTGGCTTCCTTATTTTAAAAACATGGGAAGACGGCCATGAGCAGTGAAAGAAGAAATGTGTGACATTTCTTACCAAGCTGCTCATTACATTGTTTTGCAAGACATTGATTTTGAAAGAAATTGCACCAATCAGCTCAGGGAGGGTTCAAAGGTTATAATACTTGAGAAAGGCGTCTGAAAGCAGCACAAGGAAAGTGATGTCGCTCCAAGTTTTAAAGGGTTAAAATACTTAACACAACTGCTGTTTGTTTACAAGAAAACTCCACTGGACAACTTTAAGCGCTGCTACTTTTCAAACTGTGCAAAAGTACCTGAGAGTGTAATTGAGTTTTACTCAGGAGTATTTGCTCTGGCCTCAAAGACAGTGATCACTGAGATATAACAACTTATTACTAAAAACAGAATAATCTCTCAGTGCCTGAGTTTACTGTTTGCCTCGACAGTGTTTAATTATAATAAGAGAAGACATCTGAAACTAGTTTAATCTGTTGTGCAATAAAGTGTGGAATAGAAAACAGACAACAAATCAAACTCTCTCTTCAATCCTCCCTCAGGAACTAAATATATGACGGCCTGCTTGACAGCAATTACGCAAGATACTGTGAGTGTGTGTGATTCTGTGTGTACATTTTCTATTGTCTGCCCTTGAAACTATGCTTTAATTGCCTGGCATGACTTTCAGCCAATTATCCCAATCATTTATGTTTATGCAACACTTGTGAGCATGTGGAGCCATTAGCATCCTCAGAGCTGGATGACCTCTCACCTTCGTTTGACTGCAGCTTCAGGATGTCCTCGGTGCTTCCGCACTTCATGACTGAGTTGATGGACGAGAGCGTGCTGACCAGCTGACTGTTGATGGATCCAAACTGGGACTGGGGCTGGCCGAAAGCATCCGCAAGCTCGCTGTAGTTCTCTGCCAGCAGCATTTGTTGCTCCTGCAGCAGCTTCTGCACCCTCTCGATGTAATGGTCCAGCCCGGCGCCCCCCTGCGCCTGAGCTTGCAGTGGCGCAGCCTCAGTCTCAACCTCCACAGTCTCTCTGACAGCTTGAGTTGGCTGGGAGGGGCCGCACGCTATGTTCCTGGTTTTTAATCCAACCAAGAAGTTCTCGTGGATGCTTACTGGTCCCACCCCGCATTCTTTGGTTTTAGCAGAGCTTGATTTGCAAAGGAATGACTCCACGTCTGTGGTGGTTCCAACAGCAATGGAGCGCGTCTTTGCTGTTGAGTGAACATCTTTGATAAGTCCTTCCCCGGCAGCGACCGTCCTTAATTCAATCACAGCTGTGTTGGTTTGCTTGTCACACGTAATCAACCCCATATCAGTGAAAGAGTCAGTCAGGACAGCTGTTCTTGTGTTGGTGGATTTGCTGGCAACTTCAGTCTCAGTATTGGTCTGCTGAGTTGCTGACTCAGGAGCAGCCATGACACCGGAGTCCACTTTGCTGACATACTCTGGGTCAGTTCCTTGCGTCACCAGCGTCTTGATGGGACTAACGATCACATCCACTGAACAATCTCCGCAGCCGACTGATCTCGACTCTTTGCTCAGCTCCGTCATGGGTTTGCAGAGAGCCAAGCTGTCTACTGATTCCTCTGTGTTAACTCCCACCTCGCAAACATTCAGCTCCACGCCGACCTGCTGGTGGCATGTCTCCACCCGTCTCCCTACACACTGGTCTTTTACCTCCACACGCTCGTGCACCACCCATCTGTCCATCGGGATCTCTGGGCCTGTGCCAACACTCTGCACACTGGGACGACAGGACACTCCGACAGTTTGTTGAGTTTTAGCTGAGTTAGCATGGCTGATTTCCAGAGGGTCACCCACTCCCTGGCTGCGCGTCTGGACTTTGGCCTCCACGCAAGCGTTGTACATCTCCGGCCTCGCCATCAAACCTTTGTCCACTTTCTTCTTGTTTGAGCCACCAGCCGCTTGGAGCTCCAGTTTTAGCTTTCCCATCTCTATCTGGTGAGTACTTTCTTTCAGCTGCACCTCCAGGCGGTAGATCTTCTCCTTTAATGATTCGATGGTCTGCTGCTGGAGCTCGATCTCTTTCTCAGCTTCAGTGGTCATGCCCAGCATTGCCTCGGTCACACCAACCGCAGTGCTGTGCATTTCCTGCCGCTCCGTCGATACTCCAGCATCCCGGAGACAATGTCCACTCGTCCTCTGAGCGACAGGAAGGTTGTTCATGTTTTCATCAGTAACGATGCCAATGGACTTTTGTTGAGTCTGGTTTTGTGTGAGCTTATGAGGCTGAGTTTCTGTCACATTATTGTCTTGGGAAGTTTTCTCCAGAGCTTGGACGTCAGCAGCCAGACGTCTGAACTCCTCCAGCCGCTGAGCACTCTGTTCCTGGGCTTCAGGCTCCATGATGTGCAGCTCTGTTTCCTTCTGGATGGGGCCCGGGTTCTCCATTTGGTCAGCGCTGCCTACACTGTAGGAGCGCTTGCGGAAGCCACCAGGACCTTGATTTTTGGACTGAGCAGCTAATTGTCTCTTCTCTTCCTGGAGAACAGCGATCTTAACCTGTAAGATAGGAATGGTTTTCACCTGCTCCTCGAGCTCTTTCAGCTTCTTTAGTGCCACGACCATCTGCTCTCGGATTTGCTGAAGGTGTAACGGGCTGACGTTTGTCACAGGCGTGGCCATGCCGGAGCTCATGGGGCTGTGGCGGATGGAGCTGCCCATGGATGGCGGGTAATAGGGGTTGTACTCTCCATTTGGTAGGTGACCATTGATGGGGAGAGCATGATGGGTGCTGGGGGAGATCTGGCTCGGGGCCATGGAGCCTGAGTAAGAGGAGAGTGAGCTACTGGAGCCCATGCCGCCGAAGCTGGCAAGACGGCGGCGTGGCATCGGAGGCTCGCTGTGCGGCTGCATGAGCAGACGCTCCTGTTCGAGACGGAGACGTGTCTCCATGAGGGTCTTCTCCACCTGGGGGTTGTGACGAGGGGTAAACCTTGGCGAGGGAGGTGGCAGGAGCAGTTTCTGCTCCTGGATGTTGACGTAGGTTTGTTGCTGAGGGACTTCACAGGTTGCTCTGGAGAGGGTCGGGGTCAGCGGCGCAGCGACCTGGGGCCTGGAGTTAAAGAAGACTGGGGACTGCTTGTCGTCGCTGTTGGAGGATGACAGGGAGTCTGTGGAGGTCCATTCAGCCTGAGTGCTGCCCCCGCCAGTGCTGCCCCGAGGCACCGCCAAGGGTTTGGCCACTTTCGGCTTCCTCTGGATACTCAGCTTCTTAATGGTGTTGCCCCTCTCGATGTCATCGACATATTTGAGGAAGTCCAGGTCTAGCTGATAACCGTAGGGTGTTTCAACATAGTAGGGGGCCACAGAGTCCTTCTCGTCCTCTGTGCTTGGGCATCTTTGTCCTCTTTCTGAAACAGAGACAATGAGAACATGTTAGTTAAAGGAACAGTGTGCAGGATTTAGTGGCATTAAGTGGTGAGGACTGCAGATTGTAACCAGCTGAAACTTCTACCACGTCCCAAACATGAACTCCTGATTCTTTCAATGTTCATTGTTCGGGAGGTTTTTAGCGGCAGCTGAACAACCCGCAGAGGTGTCTTCCTCTCCAAAATAAACAGACCTGGTGATTTAAGCCAGTAAAAACACTGAATGAAGCACTTTCATGTTACAAATCAGTAACCCCTTTTACACTGCCTGTTCAAGGCCGGAGTTTCCCACCCTTATTCCGCCTTGTCATTCTCTAAAAGATAAGATTGCATAAAGGGGGAACAGATCTGTCCCACCTTTTAGCTGGCAGTGGAGGTAGTAACTGCACTGAATAGACATCTGCGTAAAAAGGAGAGCCGGCAGAATGGCTGTAACATTTTGACGATGTTTTATGCGTGCGACCCAGATTTAAAAAGCAGCTAGAAGCAGTTAGCAGCTAACTTTAAGAAGAACAACAGCAATATATATATATATAATATATATATATATATATATGTCTGCAAACTGGGTTAACACTCTGAGCAGAGGAAGAGATCAATTGCCATATAACAGGGATGGTAAATTATTGTTTTTGCCATGTTATGCCATTGTTAATGTTTATGTAGCCCAATCTAAGGTAGTGAAAACACAACAATTCTTATTTTCAGTTGATTGTACACTGAAGAAAACATACTTATCATTAATGATATCTTATTTTGCTTATATAGCATCCCAAATATGTAACACTGGACCTTTAAGATTTTTTGTAAAGACTGCTGCATGTCCACAAATGTAACACAACTTGCAAACAAACTATAACAACAATCTAAAAGGACGCATCAGCTGCCCTGAAACACCCTGAGTGTCAGGTAAAGTGTTAAGTGCTTCCTTGGCCGCTGACAATCGCCATAATTTGACAGTGCAAGTACAAACTCGTCTCAAGTTTCTCACATCTCTGCAGGAAAAGCGCGAGTGATAATCATTTTGGCAAGGGGTGGCTTAAGTCAGCCCAAAACTATGTGAGACGCAACTATGTGAAGCAAACACCAAATAGCGAGAGGCGTTGTTAAACTTCAAAATAAAAACAAATGTTGGCTCTCCTCGTATAATTCAGCCCTGGTGAGGTTTGTGGAAAAGCTTGTGACAGATAAACAGGCTGTTGTTGACAAAGCTTGGGTAAGAGAAGAGCCAAAGGGGTCACCAAACAGACAATGTCAATATGTTCTAGTCCAAAATCCATCCATTATGTCAACACTTGAGTTTTAACAGACACAAATGAGTCACATTTTGAGCACACAGTGTGAAGACTGACATAAAAAAGCAAGCTACAGTGAATTTCAAAAGTTCATACACTTTGTACAAATCAGTGAAAGCTGCTTAAAGTCCAAACTCCTCTCCCGGTCAGAGCCTACAGAGCCAGTCAGCTCTCCGGGCCATTAGAGACTCCACTACATTCACACTGTGTTGGCTAAATGCAGCGTCTTGTTCTTGGTATGCCTGGAACTCTCACCGACTAAAGCAAACACAGGCTGGAAATAAACAGCCCAGCTCTTCCTCTCCAGTCCTCCCCACCAGCTCCGGCTAACTCCTTCTGCCTGTCAATCCCTTCCATTCAGCTAAAACAGAGGGAGGGAATTACAAGGCTTAAAAACCTGCTGCTGAAACCTCAAAGCCTCGTTGTTAAAGCTGCACTCACCTCAGAGCAGCAGCAGCACTCTCTCCATTTCTACTTTTCCTTCTTCTTCCCTTCTTCTCTGCTGGACAGGACTTAACTGTGCTGAGATCTGAGCTGTTTCTTCTCACTCTGTGTGCACTCTCTTTCTCAATCCTCTCTCCATATGGGGGAGAAAAAAGTTCCACTATTGGTGTAGCACTGCTGTGGCGCACTATTGGACAGCTGCCTCCTCCAATCCTGTGAGGCTCTGAGCCCACAGCTTCCCTACCCAAATAAGAGTCCTGTTATTCAGTCGGAGGGGAGGTGAACTCATGACAATAACAGCCTGTTGTTGAGACGAATTGCTCGGCTACTGTACATGTCAAACTTTCACACTCTGGTTTATACTTCGCAGAACAGAAACAGAGTGTTATTTACACGTTGATTCCAAATTTAAGGCCAGTGCGTGTGTGACTAAAACTCTTGATGCAGCTGACATTTATTTTTCAGAGGTAATCTTAAAATGTATATCAAGTGCCACTGCAAGTAGCTTATTTGGTATTGTTAAGTCGAGAAATTGTCAGAGTATATTGAAAAATGCTTCTCAAAACCCCAAATATATTCTGTTTTATTCAATCTAGAGCAAAATATATCAGAAAAAAGCAGCACACTTTAAACGCCGCTGCAAAACAAAAACAAGCCATTTGAAGATTTGGGCTCTGAGAAATTGTCATGCTGTTTTCTGGCTGTTTTATGCCAATTAATTACAATAAATCTCAACATAAATCACCGTGTCAGCATGACAGAAAGGTCCGAAATCACAGATTATCTTTCTGCTTTAGAGATAAAATGCTGTGGGTTGTTTGTATTTCTTTAAACCAATCACAATCACCTTGGGCGGTGCTAAGCCCAGGAGGCAGTGACGGTGCCCTTACAAAACAGTGTCGGGGTGAACATTTGCACAAAGCACTGACATTAAAATGGCTCCACAAAGAAAACGCTGCAAAACAGTAACAAACATACATCAGCTGTGTGATTCAACTTTTAGTGATAAGATGACAAACATAATTTGGTAACCGGTGCCCTCGAGGTGAAGCCTGACTATAGTTGAACCCTGAAGGAACTCACTGGACCTGCTGCAACCACAGGCGATGTGACGCTAGCAGAACATTATTACTACGATATCACAGAAAGCCATCGTCATTTTCAGGGGGAAAGTTGTTAGACTGAAGGCTGTTGTCACAGTAACACACAGATAGCATAAGAGGGGAAGAATGCCAGTCTGAATTGCTGGCCAATGGCAGGTTTATCGCCACAGTCTACATCCTGTGAGTCAGACTAATTTCAGCCCTAAAAAAATAACCTCTTAATACAGCTGTATCTCACATTTCATATAAAGTAAGGCTGCAACTAATGACTATTTTCTTTGTTATCTATCACACTGTAATGAATTCTTTTTATTAAATACAGTGTCTGTAAGTAATCATTTAGGCCGGGGATACTCTACTTGCTTAGTGTGGGGGCCACTTCTGCACGGCAGGAGGCTCGGGGCCAGTTAATAAACAAAAGTTTATAATAATATTTATAAGACAAAACAAGTTAGGGAGGCAAATCCAGTCGCAGCAGGTCAATTAGGGCACTTCTAGGATTTGAGGATGCATTCTGGCACCTTACTCACATAACTACAAAAAAAACATTCTCATTGTCAACCAACAGTTCAAAACCTAAACATATTAAATTTGGTTGAATTTACAAAGTTCACACATTAAGAAGCTGCAAATAACAATTCATTTTTTCTTCATTACTGGTGAACGATCGTCAGTTACATCACAGAGACTGATGTCCTACTTCCTGTGACCTGTTGTTTCAGTAAATTAGAGCGAATTAGAGAAGAATGGTCACTAATAGAAAGCAAATCAATAATGATAATTTTAGTAATTTATTCATAATTTCAGTCATTTTTCAACCACAAATACCAAATATTTGCAGGTTCCAGCTTCTCAAATTCTTTGTCAAATTTGATCAAGCACAGAATATTTTGTAATTTCAGACTGTTGGTCGGACAAAACAAGCAATTTTAAGACATTATATTGGGCTCTGCGAAATTATAAAAAGCAGTTCTTAATATTTTCTGACACTAGAAAAGAAGAAAAATACCTAAGAAAATAATCATAAGTTGTAGCCCTAAAGCTGATGTAGTACTAATTAAAGGTTAAATATTAATGCCAGTTTGTGTGTAAAATAAAGCTCTTTGCCATTATTTTTAGGGACCTTTTTCTTTAGAAGGTTTAAGCGCAGTTCTTAAGACAAAACCTGGGTTTGTTTTCTCGTGCACGGACCTGAAATAAGAACATCCTGTTTTTTTTTCTCTGATATAAATAATCTGTGAGGCAGCACAGTCATGGTCTTGTGCTGTCTGGTTTAGAGGACTCCCCCTTCTGCACGAGTTACTGACCAGCCACATCTCACACACACTCTCACACTCACACATAGACACACACAGGGGAGTGACAGGCGGCCCTCTGGTACGGCAGAGACCCTGAACAGCTGAGTGATGACCTCATGAACGCGGGACAACTGAAGGGGTCACGCTCCAGTGACGGGGACGAGAGCCCGGGAGTCTGCTGCAGTAATCAGCAGCTGTTACATTGTCAATTTGACAGGGATTACACAACAGTTAGACAGCCAGCAGTGACGGGCAGCACGCCGTCCTTCACTCTATTAAAAACCTAGGAGCTTATTAATCGCCGTACAGATAAGATATCTTTAAAACACAACATCTTCTTCTAGAATCATCCACGCCTATAAAACTGTTTGCACAACCAGCGAATGACACTGTTTTTTTTGGGATGCAGTTCCCAAAACTGAGCTCCACCAACATGACTAAGCACTGCTAGTATTTAAGGAATTCTAAAAGGGACCTCCACCCAGATTAAACCCCTCTTCATTCCCTCTGAATTAGAGTTATTGTTTTTTATTCTGTCATGCAAACAAGATTACAAGACAGAGCAACCACATATAAAGTTCCTCTATGTTCTTTCAAGCACATTTGACATAACAAAGTTTAAATTATGAGAACACAGTAACAGATCTAAAGCTATAACATCTCCTTGTAAATAAAATTTGATTTACTTTAAGAGATTATAGCATTTTGCATATTGCATGTTGCACTAAAACTGCGGAAATAAATGAATAAATAAAAATGGTCGCACATTTCATACTGAAGGAAGAATACATGAGTAATTTTGTGCAGTGAGTTTCAGGGCTGAAACGATGATGAAATGATGTCTTGGTTAACATTAGGACAGTTCGGTGTTTAGGTTTTTGGTTAGTCTTAGGAGTTCTGCAGGTTTACATGCACTTTCTGGGCGTCTGGGCTCCTATCGTCAAGTTTTCAATAGCTTATCAGGGCGCTCCGTTTCATATCGCCATTATTCCTTGTGAACTGTACATTTACTTTTTCTTTATATGTTTTTTTGTGAAAAAATTTGTGAACTGATCGATGATATTTCTTTATTTACCAAGTAATGACACCAAACATTTGCTGGTTCCAGCTTCTCCAGTGTAAAAATGTAGTTTTATATCATGTAAATCAAATATATCTGTTGTTCGGAAAAAAACAAGCAGTGTGAAGATGTGATGGACATTCTTCACTATTTTTTAACATTTTGTAGATTTAAACAAATCAACAAGCTAATTGATAATGACATAAGCTGAGGAAACCAGCCAACTGAGAGTTTTTTAAGTTACTGAGCTAAACATTATGTAAGTCAGCAATGTAAGAATAGCATTTAGAGTTTGGCACACAGCTTCCAGCCCTGCTCTACTTCTCTCAGCTGGGATATTAAAATATTTCAGTCTAATTATCCAACACTAACTGTACATTCATTCTGTATAAGCTCAAAAGTGATCACCAAAGAAATGTGGCTGTTAAACTTCAGCTCGCATGTTTGCAGCAGCAACTTCTTGTTCGTCTTTCACAGCTGATTTCCAGGCCAGAGACTCCAACAGAAACCATGTGCTGACTGAACACAGCTGCTCTTTAAATTAAAGTCAAATACGTTAATATCCAAAAGAAGCCGCAGTCTAATTGTTCGCAGTTCACTTTGCAAACTTATTGGTGACATTTTCAGTTTCACACATTTATGCTGAAATCCATTTAAAAACATCCAAGCTTTGAGGCTCTACAGATCTCATCTGTACTTGAGCAATAAAGATATTTCGCTGGCTTTTTCTGTATTTTCCCTGCACCATGCTGCACCAACTGAAACTTTTCTGCAACTCCTTTTCACTAACTTTAAGCCCATGAACTCGCTCTCCCTGTGTTTGCTCTTAAAATACTGCACTGAAGGCCAACTTTGTGCCTTGATGTTAAAATCTGTGAGGAAAAATATACAACCAGGGCTTCGGCTCATTTTGCACTGGCTCTGTAAAAGTCTAAATTTAGAGCTGACAAAAGCCTTTTAACATCCACAGTGCCCTCGGAGACAGAATAAATTAAGCTACTGGGCTAAATCTGCTTGCCAGTTGTTTGTTAGTCAAACGGTGCACAGATATCACTGCTTACTGCTCCTGTATCTCATTTTCTGCTGAGAAAAGTAATCACCAATCACACAGACTTAGAAACAGGCTTCTTAATGCTACCAAACCTGCTCTGCAGCTTAAAATTTACTTTATAACTATTGACATTCAGTGTACAAAGGATGTAGGACAGAATTATTTGGTTGTGGATGTTTAGCTCTCACTGCACAACAGGTTTGTTTGGGGTTATTCTTTTTTCTGCACGACATCAGAGAGGATTTTACAGGGGGGAAAATTTTTCACAAAAAAATTTGCTGGCTCCATGTTTTTCAGGCAAGATTTAAGCTACTTTTCTCATTTTGTATCTTTGTAAATTGGGTATTTTTTAGACCTTTGGTCAGAGATAAAAAGCTGTTTAGGTTCAAGGACATGGTAATGGGCATTTTCTGTATTTACAGATGTTTTATAGACAAAACAATCCATTTATCAGAAAACTAGAAAAGTGCACATCTCTGCTAGGCAACCATGTGGCCGCCCAACTAGCCAATCTAGACAATTCTTGCAACAGACGTGCCACAGCGCGTTTAGGAAACTAAAATTCACACTTTGTCCATTTTTGACAGAGCTGTGGCGCATTTTTAAGAGCACAAAGAGTTCTCGTGCTAACAGGAACTGTATGTGAAATATAGATATTAAATAATCATGAGGATGAATGTGTTTTAACAACTGAAACACGGCCACAAATCTTTGATCCACGTTGTTCATAACTGCACTTTTACAGCATTAACGTTGTCTGAAGGCTATAGGACAGTATAGCAGGAAATAACAACAACAACAACATAACAACTACATATGGAAAAAGTGATATGATGCCCTGCATTTCTATATTCATTTGCACACAAAATATGAGGCTGATTGGTCCAGTAGTTTGCAAGATTAGCTGCAGACGGACACACACGACCACATGCATGATCTCCTCCAGGCTTACTGCTTCTGGAGATAATAAATGATCAAAGAAACGTGACACATGCAGATGCTTCCATACAAGGCCCAAGGGTCACTGCATGGAGCACAAAAATCAAATGCTGACCTCCACAGTCACCAGATCTCGACCCAGTTCAACACCTGCAGGAAGTTTTGGATCAAGTTACAGACTTTAATCAAACCACAAAATGAGGAAATATGTTTTGGGAGAATGGCGGTGGAGTTGAAGCTGTTCTGGAGGCTCATGGTGGCTCAACACGTAACTGATTTATCCCTTATTTTTCTTTATATTTTGGCCTAAAACTCGTCTCAACAACAATAAATAGTGCAAAACTGGCCCTCTGAGCTGAGATCATCAACAGATATTTCCTCACAGTTGCAGTATTCAGCTGTACTGGACTCATGCACACAGCTGCACAGTGGAATAATACAGTGTGGTGCTCACACACTGGTGCATTACACGGAGTGAGAGCAAAGTATGATGCAAGTGCCTGGGTGGAGGGGACTCTGGTGGACACACACACACCCTTTCTCATACAGCCAGCCTGGTATTTCCTGGCTCTGCCTATGAGCTCTATACGCCTAATTACTCACAAGACGAAGCAGAGCCAGCGTCTGATCAACACCTCGCACTGCAGCAGCTCAACACCAGGAACAGTGACACACATCCGCTCATATAGAAAAAACCCAGGAAACAAAACAAAAAGGACAATACGAACATTAAAGCTGCACATTCCTGCCCTTTTCAGAGTGAACACAGGCAGGACGGAGCGAGGCTGTGATCTATGAGCTTCTTGTAGAAACTCACAGGGCCGTGCCAGACTCTGCTGCCAAATTCAACAACTTAACTCTGTACATGATGATGCAGACTGGAGGAAATGTTTGGGCTTCCTCTGCAAACATCGAGGAAGCTTGAAAAACTTTGCCCACATCGGTCTTTCTCATAGATGGTCAAGGAAAACAATGAGTCAGTGTGCAGGCTGGTTTGTTTTCAGTCAACAGACCTGCAAAAATTTACCAGAACAACCATTAACAAACAGCAGTTTTGGAAGTTTTCAGGTCATTTCAGACAGTTTATCCCTTAATCTCAAAGTAGATGATGCTTCGGAGATAACAAGCTAATTAACCAGAGTTAAAAGATAAGATCGACCGGCAGAAGGGAAAGACAGGAACAAAAACACAGAAAGCATCAAAGCAAAAACTGCTGCAAATTTTACTTTTATTAAGGTGAAAACTCTACTGCGACAGACAGCGGTGCTACATGCTCCTGCAGATATCGCTGAACACTCACCATCTACAAAAACTTTAAATTTATATAACCTTAAACAGAAAACAGACCGCAAGAGCAAGAACCAAACACTACTGGGGAATTACAATGTTTTAGCAACATATTTTTGCGATCTGGACCAAGCTGGCTGCGCAACGAGAGGGAGTGACAATACTAAAACGGTGTTCACATCAAGACAGTCAATCAAGCTGCATGCAGTATTCGCTGCTGCATTCCAAAAGTTCAACTTTGTTTACCTCAAGGCGCAGCTGCACGCCCCCAAAAATATGGGTTTGGAAGCGCTTTCATACTGTCACTTTCACTTTTGAGCATGTCTTTCATGTGTCCGCATTGACAACAGTGGATTTGAGAATTCAAAAAATGCAGCATGTTTACAGTCTACAGACGTGCTGGCAGCTCCGTGAGGCCTTAGTGTGTAGCAGGTACGACGTTTGCCACATTCATAATTTTGTAAAGCCTGTTAACACGTTAACATTCAGCAACATTTAGCACTACACACAAAGAGCAGCTGAGGCTGATGGGAATGCAATTTGCTCTGCAGATAACTGGTCAACCGAATGAACAACAGACTGGCTGGTTAAAAATAGCAGCTGTTGTAATTTCCTCTACAACACTTTAAAAACAAAACATCAGATCAGATACTTTAGCACGTAGCACCTTGTTTAATCTGTAAAAAAAAAACCAAAGTATAAAAAAAAGACAAATAATTCAGCACTTAAAACTACGTGTCATTTTACACTTTGTGTTTTTGCAGATTAAATAAACAAGATTTGTTAATTAGTGATGTTAGCTTTAGCTTTTGACGGCTAGCTGTTTCCCTTTGTTTCCCCTCTTTATGCTAAGCTACGCTAAACCAGCTGTTTCATGCAAAATCTACACGAGGTGCTGGTCAATTTTTTTATGCATATTACAAAGAAACAAATCAGACAGTGACTGTGCATTGCAGGCATATGGTGCATGCTAACATCAGCAGCATATCTACCGCTAAAAAGTGAATCACAGGGTGCCAAGGAGCTCACCTGGTGGAGCAGGCACCCCATGTGTAACCGCTACGTCCTTGCCGTGGCGGCTTATTGCTACAAGGCAATAAAATAATTCATGCAGTGCACAATGGTGGGCCCAGTTTTCACTACACGCAGTGTCTCAGTGTGACTTCTGTGCGCGCACACAGGCTGCAGACGGCCAACAATGAAGCGATTAGTGCTCACTAAAGTTACAGTCCCACTTAAACAAACCAGTTCTACATCCATTCATCAAACCCTGCTGTGTCAAGACATTAAGAAGGAATAAAACAAACCATTATCCAGTTTAGTTTACAAAGACTCAGCGCTCTGCCCCTTTGGCACACATTATTATAAGCTGCACAAACACACAATAGGAAAGTGACTGATGGGGCACAGTAAGAAAACAGTACCACGGGGGGATTTCAAGTGGCAGCTGGGTAACTGTCCCCGCTGCAGAAACAAAACCACTTCAGTGGGTTTGAATGAGCTGCGGGGGGTCGACCCGTCGGCACGACTCTGACCGCAGCTCTCTGGGTTTTCTGTCCACAGCAGACTGCTGGCATTCAAGTCAGGCCAAAGGCATGATGGTCTGCTCTGAGCCATGACTCAGCCTCTGCAGGGTTTTTATTTTAGACAACCACGACCTCGCTGCATGAGGGACGACGGTTGTGGTGCCTGTGGAGGTTTCTTTTTTTATGCTGATTTCACAGGAGACAAAAATCACATTTCAGATTGCCATAAACTGTAACCATCTCATAAAAATGTCAACACTATAAACGAATATTAGTGTAATGATCACTGATATATTAAATCAATCTTCCTCTGACTGTGTCTGTCAACTAAAAATAAAGTTTTGAGGAGCAGATCCAGTGAATATTTTTGGAAAAGTATTTTAAGACACGAGTCCTGCAGCTGATTGCAGTGAATATTTCTCCAGTCAAAGTGGGATCAGCTGCGGTTTTATCTCAAATATGTGCTTGATGGTTTGTTGCTCAATGCACTGAAGCGTCCCACATCCCACATTTGGCAGTTACTTCATTTCAAGAGGAGACGTACTGCAAAAAAAATTGGCTCAGAACTAAAGAACGCAATAGCATTGTCTTGTGTGGAGGCTCAAACCACCTTGTCTGGGTCCAGAACTTTGAATCTGCCCAGTCCATCGAGTTGACTGAGTGCAACAAGCTGACAATTGTGTCTGATAGTCTGATAATGCCTCATATTTTGGAGGTAGGTTGACTAGTATCTACTGTAAGTCATACTTTAGCTTGTTTTGCTTACAATCATTTCTATATTCATGGGGTTTTTGGAACTGATCACATTTGCATCAGTCACTGCTTTGTCAAAGTTAAACAAAGGTCAAAGCATCAAGAAATGCAGCTGGTTAAGAGGCAACTTGACTGTTCATATCTCCATGATCCACACTGATTTTTACATTGCATATAATGTATATATTTCTGATTTTAACTTTATTTGCACCTCATGTTTATCTTGATTTCTTATATTTGCACTCTTCTGCGATTTACATTGCAAACAGTTTCCCTTGGGATAATAAGTTTCATCTTATCTTAACGAGCCTTACCGCATATTTCCTTTTGCTGTAGAGAGTTTTACATATTTAGACTTAGTCCACACGTACACGGGTATATTCTAAAACGTATAAAACTCTACACACTGGCTGCAGAGGGCCAACAATGGAGCGATTAGTGCTCAATAAAGAACTGAGAACTGAATTTTTGGCTTCTGCCATCTGAGTGTGTGCCGTATTGACATTTCGTGCAATGGCAGACGTAACCAAAATAGTATTGACTCTAACTCTATAACTATGCTCACAGAACTTTTTCCATGTTTGTACAGTTACTCTTCCAGTGTGCTGAGGACCAGAGGCGTCAGAATGCGCTGCAGAGGGAGCTTTTTTTCAAGCTGCTGCTTCTGCTCCTTCTTCTTGCTTTGGGCTTACGGTTATATCATCGCATTTTCATTTGGATGGGGTGCGTGAGGACAGATATTGTTTGTTTTTTAAAAGGAAGGAGAGAAAAACTAGGGATGCTGGATATTGGATTATTTGCCACTATATCCAATATGCTGATATATTGTAACTTATTTGGTCGACACTCGACAAGCGATACCAATATCGATATGTCCAAATTTTTGCCACCTAATTTTAGTGATCATCAAGTCTCCTCTTCAGTGGATTTAACATCATATCATGCATGCATACTCTTATCATGATGGGCCACCAGCAGATGGAAACATGAAATACAATACTTTTCAATGTAAGTGATATTTGTTCATTGTGCACATTAAGAAATTAAAATATAAAATATGCAAACTTGTGTTTAATATACAATATCTCCCATGGCTTAGCTCCAACACCACTTGTAGCTTATATCAGCAGAAGAACAAACATTAATCGTGTCACTAGGGGGGTTACATCAGAGGCGACAGTACAGTTCCACTGTGGAAAACTGCTTTTAGCCAGTGAACCTGGTCTGTAAGAGGCTCCAGAGAGTGGTTGGCTAATTATGGCATTTTTATACCATCTGAATATATTAATCTGCACTGTCCCTTCTTAAATAAACTAAACTATTCTAACCTTAACTAAAAGCAAGCTGGCCAGTTTTGATAGTTTATTTCAAAGCCAATACTATCACAGATAACGTGCCGCTATTATCGTGCATCCCCAGGAAAACCCTTTTTCAAAAGCACCTGTGTATGTGTGGGCTCGACTTTAAAAGACAGTTGGGTTGTGTGCTCCTTCACAAATTGATACCACACAAGTAGAGATGCTAACAAGGCTACAAAAAAAAAGAAGCAGGCAGTCCCTCAAGACCCTTCCCCCAAAACACTGGATTTACTTCACTTCCCAGAATGCATCTCACAACCATTTTTTAAAAACTCTTACCCTGTGTAGTAAATGCCTACAACTCTACACCTCCACTGTGTATATATTTTTCAGTAAAACAAATCTACAAAAGTCTAAAGACCAAACTGAGATAACAGACAACAGCTCCTCTACACGCACAGAAGTTGTTATACAAATGTTTTATATGCAAACTAAACAAAAGCTTCACAACAGATAATATTCTGGCTTCTAAAACCAACAACGAAGACGCAGAAAAATCAATGTCCGATTAGTTTTTCCTCACGATATCAGCCTGACTACCTGACGACCACTTTTAGTGTATATTACCCACAGCACTGGAGCATCTTTACTTTAAAAAAACCCCTGTCTTTTTGAAATTCTTTGGGTGCAGCAGGTGACCACGTCGGCATGTTAACTGCCAACACTGCAGAGAAGCTATTTTTAAAGAGGGGGGAGGAGGTTAGCAGTGTTAGCGTAGCATTCCTCAGCATTTTCACATTCTGTAAAAATGCACAATAAAAACACTCCGTTGCGTTCGCGGCCTTTGAAGTGAATCCACACATTTTTCTCTTGACGAGATCTACGCACTAAACCAAAAGGTATCATATCTCAGAGTCGTACACACGGAGGTGGCAGACGGTCCTGAGAGCATCTGTCCTGCATGCTGCGCATTCCTGGAGGGATTTTGGAAGTAAGAAGCTTCACTCTCTCCTGTTAGTCTGGACAGGAATGTGAGCCGTCTGCAGGTGTGTGTGTGTGTGTTCGGAGCTGACAGCGTTTGTTTCACACTGAAGCGTGGAAATCTTCTCTACATGTTGCACCGTGTGAACGCAAAAATCCTCTGTGTGTTTCAGAAGCATGAGAGATGCAGACGTAACTGACAGAGGAGCTAATAACTTTTTTTTCCACTATAAGCTCATTTTTAACATTCCTGCGAGTATGTGACATGTCCTTTAGATGAATATGTGAACAGATACATACAGCAAAAATTAAAACATATTGTGGAAGGATCACATGTATTCTTTTTACAAAATGTCATTTTCCAAAGTAATAAAAAACAGGGCTGCACATTTAATCGAAGTATTATCAAGATCACAATATGGCAAAGTGCAATATGCAAATCGCAGAAGCTGCAATTTTTTGATATTAGTAAAATATAACACAACATATGATTATAAATGACGCACTGTGGTGCTGCACAGAGGTCATTGAGGCCTACGAATCACAATCCAGACTTGGGAACATACTTGTTTAGTACAGATCCCAGCAAAAATTACATCAGTATAATTTTTACTTTTTTTTTTTTTTTTTAGTGAAAATGAAATGGAAAAACAACGATTTCATAAAAAACACCAAACCATAAAATAAAAGCGACTCATCGAAACCATAAAATCTGTCAAAATATTGCAAATTTATTTTTTCTGTATATTGTGCAGCCCTTATTAAAAACTAAATAAAATGTCCTCTTTGGTTTTGCTTGGTGAGGAGTTTGTCTGATTGCTGCTGAAATACAAAGCAGTTGATGGTGTTGTTTTAACTCTGTACCCACCTATGTGCAGCACTTCTGCCGTCATTTTAAATGTGCTCTAGAAATAAATCCTGACTGACTTGACTTACACTGATTTGATTTTTTTTTTTTTTAACATGATTTCCCATATATTTGTAGTAACATGTAAGCAAAAATCACATATATGGATCAGACTGATAAGAAAAACTAAAATATTAATTTCAACCACATCACTCAGCTCTATATACAAGTGATCGACCTGTTGCTCATTTGTTTTGACCCTCCTGCTACTAACACACTTAGCAAGATGCAACGAGGCAGTGGCGACCCCAACACATTTGGCGCCCTAGGCAGGCCCAAAATCTAGTTTTTACAAGATTACATTGAACACATCATGAGAATTTCATAATTTCCCTTTGCACAATCCTCATTTTTACTGAACACAACTTCAACTTTTCAGAATGCAAAATCAATGCAACCTCTGTGAGCTGTTCACTGCGGCCACCAGCTGCAAGGATAACGAGCTCTCCTCCTGCTGACTTCAACACCGATTTGTCAGGGTTTTTTATGTTTTTTCTCATAAAATGCACTCCTCTCAGTAGTGTGATGGTAGTTGAGTGGGCACCAGAGAGCTTTTGTCATTTTGACATGATAACGATACAGTATGTTTCGGGGTTTGTGTGACGTCGCAGAGGCCAGAAAAAAAAGGCCTCTCTGTTATTTAGCAGGCTTTGCTATGTAGTTATGCTGTTATGGCCCTTTGTAATTTTTTAAAGTAGTAGTAAAAATAATATTTGGAAAAACAATTTTTTTAAAAAAAGATAAACATTTTTTTTCTTCCCCCATGAATGGCGGCGCCCTTAGCCTTCACCCTTTCACTAATATAACACTAATTTTTTCACTAATATAAACTCATGGTTACTGAATGACATTAGATTAAAACAAACAAAACTTTAGGTTTCTAAATTCCTGATGCAAGAATGAAGACGCTTTCTCTTCTGTGTTGTTCAGACAGACGCAGATATGTTGCAGGAGCTCGCCAGTTAAATATACATGCCATGACATAAGCCTGAAACTGGACACCTGATTCTACATTTGGCCCCATTGTATCCTCATCCAGCTCCGTTTATTTTAGTGAGCATGAGCACATGTTGTTCTTTAGGCAGCCAGGAATCATTTGACATGTATTAGTATATAATTAACCAGCAGTTTACTGAAGGAAATAACTTCTCGTCCCGCAATGTGACTGCGATGATTCAATCTGATAAACACGATGCTCGTCCGAGACAAAACATGTCTGAGATAAAAACAGAACATGCTGCACTACAACCAATACAAGCACAATAAAATCAAACAAAATGGAACCTGGTAAAATAATAATGTAATAAAAGGGGTTGTTTACCTGGGCCACTGCCATTCACGTGCATGGTTTGAGCCATGGCTGCAGCTGCGTGCTCTCAGTCCCACAACAAGACCTACTGCGGGCATGCAACTGCCATGCATCAAGTCCAGATTACCATGCAACCTGCAGACTGGGACAAAACACAACACACATTTTAGACATTTTGCTCACACATCACGTTAGTTATTAAGAGTCACATGCAGACAGGTCGAGCAGCAACACCTCTTTATATCAGAGAGCTCTGCACATGAAACATAAAATGCTATTACATCAACTAACAACATAAAAACACCAATGTTCAGTACAGAAACTTCCAGAAGTCATGTCAAACCACTGATTTAACCCTTTTAAACCTGAGCAAACTGGCTTAATGTCTTTCAATAAGATGGGAAGAAGGCATGAAGCAACAAAAGAAAATGACCCCCCAAAAATTTAAGAAATTGGTAAAATGAGAAAACCAAAAACAAGAAAATTAGTTTTTAAAAAAGTTAAAAACAAACAAACAAGGAAATGACCTGAAAAAAAAAATGCTTAAAAATTATGCAAATTCTGTAACATAATTTTGAATATGTAACAATAATGAAGATACAATTTAAAAAAAACTACAAAAATAAATTAAAAATATACTAATTTCAGCTTTTCTTTTTAAATAATTATCAAAATCTATTAATTTTTTTGCAATTTGTGCGACATGTCTTACCAAGTTGCTCATTGTTTTTATCATGTTATTTAAAGAAACTGCACCAACTTGCTCAGGGCTCAAAGGTTTAAATACTTGAGAATCTTGAGCATCTGAAAGCAGCACAAGAAAAGTGATGTCGCTCCAAGTTTCAAAGGGTTTAACGCGATAATCTCTTACACTGAATGTGACTAAGACTTTGCTGCAGTGCTTTGACAACTGATTTGTCCTTAAATCTTACGTAACTGACATGTTAAATTTACACTATGGTTGAGTCACTGAAAGCAAAGTATAATCGAAAAACAGTCCAATGTTTGACCAGTGACACTGCGTGCACTCAGATCCTTCACTTAATACTGAGATCATGATTTTGACTTGACATGACTTTGGAAACATCATGCATTTGATGAACTCAAAAACACTTGAACTTTAAATATAATTAATGTAAAAAAACAAATTAATATTAAATGAAAGAGAGATAAATAAAATAATACATATGAAACATAGAAATATAAACAGGGTGTAAAGGGAGACCACAAACTGTTGGCAGAGGAGACGTGGACTGTGATTAGTCTGAGCAGCATGCATGAGGATGAATCACAATATAATACAATTTATTGTATTTCTCACTTTGATGGTCTGAAGTTGCTAAATTTGTTGCTTGTCGCTAAATCTAGCAAGGAGGCTGCAAAGTTGTAAAGGAAAGGGGTGCGCTGGATTTACAACACATGACAAAACGAGATTGCAAAACAGAAAGAGTCACAGTGATTATTCTATCTGGATTATCTTGTTTTTATCATTGTCAGAGGCCAAATGGAAAATAAAACTCCATTAACTGCCCACTGAAATGTAGTCGAGTACTGAAGTATAAAGTAGAATAAAAAATAGATATACCAAAGTAAAACACCTCAAAACTGTGCTTAAGAACAGAACGTTAGGTCAACATTTTCTTAATGTTTCATAACACAAAACCTTTTTTTCTTCGTGAAATCTGAAGCCCACTTTAAGTGACGGACGTTCGCTGACCTCTGCTTTTTCACAGGTGTGTTTGCGTCTGACATTTATGAACATAGAGGTCCTGTGTGCGCCGGCCCGCTCATCATCAATGGATACATTATGAGCAGGAACAAAAGAGCTATTCTCTTCCCATAAAACAGGAGCCAACGTGAGGGGAAAAGTCGACTTGCTGGGCCACAGAGAGGCCTGGTTTGTTAAGAGAGCATCTGGAGGAGTAAAGATGGAGACAAGGTCGGCTCAGATGGACCCAGGCTCCTTTTAGACTCGCTAATGACCTCAGACTCTATTTATCAGCAAGACCTCAGATCCTCTGACCTGTTAAGTGGGATCCAGGCCCCCTGGTGGTCTTAAGAGGATCCTTAAGGGTCCTCGGCAAAATAAGACAGGCTTCAATTTCACTATGAGTGATATTATATTCACTAATGTGTCATGTATGATGGAAACAAGTTAAAAAAGTCATCCTTCAGCTTGTGCACTAACCATTTACTGTTGTTTTTCTTCACTTAGTGGGAGCCTGCTGAAATAAAAACCTCATTTCTCTCTATTTTTCAGTTTACAGCACCACTGGAAGCATTTATGAGCTTATTAATGTTTGAAGACCCTCAACAAAATGGCATTTTCTTGAATAAGATCCTGCTAAATGAGGAATGTGGTTTTGTTACCATTATTATCTGAAGCAATATACACCCAGTAAAAAAGGTCAAAGGTAAGATTAATTGCAGGGTTGTTTTATTGGACTGTATTAGTTTTAGCAAGGTCAATGTAATAAATAAAAACTTGGCATCTATGATAATATTATATTCAATGTGGAGACGTTTCATGGAAGGATAATCCACCTAAAGCACTTCATCAGGTTGATGCAGAAATCCTGTAAATCTAATAAACTCATTAAGCAGTCCTGCTCATTGATCTATGCCGAGGTTAGACTGCACAATATCAGCCTTATAACAGTCGGATCCAACAGACTGTCGGAGCGCTGGGAACAGTTCCTTTTGGCTTTTTGACCACAAAACAGCCGATTCATTGCCCCCTGCTGCATGTCGTCCCCTCTTTCTCCTCTCTTCATGCTTCAAAGCTTTCCTGTCGTTAAAGGCAAAAAGCCCCAAAAATAATCTTTAAAATAAATAAATTAATTAAAAAATATAGCAAAGTAAAAAGAGCTGAGGCTGCTTGTGCCATTTCCCTCCTTTAGACAAGATTTCAACCGGTGGTGCTCCTGTTTGGCTGCGCATACACAACCTGCGTCTTTCATTCCACCTTCTTGAAAAGGTCAGTGTTGCTTTATTTGTGCATATCGAAAAACCTGCTGACATATAAGTCTTTCATGATGTTTGAAAGTAGGTGTGTTTCTCCTTCTGATCAGAAATCGGTCTTGTCCTGTCGGCTAGTTGGACTGTGTGCAACTCAAGATGCAAGCCGAGACACAGATTTCAAATGCTGTGTATACGTGTCAAAAAAAATCGGCAAATGCTACATTTGGAAAAAGAACATCCAAAGAGCATTTGCAGGCATGTAAGTATAGTCAGTGGTTTACTACAAACAGGGTTATTAAAAGGGGAAGCTTAAGCTACAGCAACATTTCCACTGTTGCACATGGATGTATTTCAAACCTACTGAGAGGCACAACTGATCGAAACGGCCCTCTGATCCACTTAATCAGACCTGTGGTCACATAACGAGTCTGAGGGGACATCTGAAAGGTCACTCTGTCAGTCATCACTTTCACTCCTCTGCAGCAAATCCTTGTTTACATCCAAATAAAGCAGCACAGCAACGTCATTAGGCCAAGGTGTCTAAATTCAAACTGTCCGTCATCCTGAAGACCAGTTATAGACCTGATAAAGAGAGGAACGAGATACCAACCGCCCGTCACAGAGCGCCCCGGACTGTTCCAACACCCAAATAGACCGAAATCTATTTATTCTGTCGTCACGCCTCCTCTGAGCTACTCTCCCTCGCTCTCAAAATGAGCTGCAGCATGTGAAGTAACAAGTTAGCCTCAAGCAGCCTCTAAACTGCATTTGACACTGTGCCATTAGGTCATTTGGAGAAAAATGTATGGCCCGAGGGTGCAAAACAAAAGACGCAGGATGTTTCTTTTGTGTAAAAATACCAAAAGCCTTTGAAAGGTTTTCATCATGACGAACGGGAGGAGTGAATGTAGATGAACAAAATACAGACGAAAAAAAAAACTTAGACTAAAAAAGCAGTTAGAAACAATGAAGTGCTTGGAAAATACCACTTTCTTTAGAAAATCACTGACATTACTAACATTAACTAATATTCTAGGAAGCATCTAAAAAAGCATTTGGCACCAAACTCCAAATGTAACAGACACTGCGGCCTTCCTGACGGCATGAACAGAGCATCTCCATATGAATGACACCAATCACAACAATAAATGTGCACAGAAAGACAAAGACAGGCCTGACATGACTCAGATGCTTCTCAATTCACCTACTGCTGGGAGGTGGGTTCGAAATTGAGACGAAAACAGGTGCAATCTCACTACAAACATGTTTAAAAGAGGCACGTTCACCGATGAGATGTCATGCTGGCCGTGTGCTGATGCACACATGTAGTGGTATGAATACAAAGTGAGCAATTCCACTCAAAATACAAGCTCTTTCGTCCAACTTCATGCATACACATTCTGAACAAACACATAACAAAACAAGAAGAACATCTGGACTGACCAAACATCTCCCAAACGTCCGTTTCCATGGGCTGCAAGAAAGCAAACCTGAAGGAAGGAGCAGGAAATCCTCAGATATCACATGAAGGACAGAAAAAGAGAAACCTCATCCTCATCAGTAACAGCATCACTTATTCAGCAAGTAGGCTGCTTTGAGACTTTCTCGCCTTTTCTTTATCACATGCTAGCAGAGGAAAAATATTATAGTCTGCGCACATGGCCTGCGCCCTTGTGAGCATTTATACTTGTGCGGTGGTGTGTCTGTGTCGCTCTGTAGTTACACCTCCAGAACACTAGTTGGCAGTGCTGTTAAGTCTAGCTGATTCAAAAACACACATTAAACACACATTAAACATGTTGTAATAGAGACAATCACAAGCTCAAGTACTCAAATCAGCTTCACTATAACTCGCAGCATTCACTTGTCTTTATCTGGACACATTTTCCCCACAAATACAACATGCTAATGTTATTAGCACAAGCCTATGGCATTTTACACTGTATAAATTAGCCTAGCAGCTAGCAGACTTTTCCTCTACTCATATAAAACCAGGGACAACAGCAGCATTTAACAAAGGTAACGTTACGAAATTCAGCTCCATTACAACTCACAAGGTTCACTGTCTCACACGAAACACGTTTTCCAAACAAATATAACATGCTAACCTTATTAGCACAAGCCTATGGCATTTTACACTGTATAAATTAGCCTAGCGACAAGCGGAGATTTCCTCTGCTTATATGAAGCCAGGATAAATCACACACAAGACTTAAAATGATATTTTGTGGAGGCTTTATTGTTTCTTATCTGTGAAATTTAAGTAAATATAAGCTTTGTTTCCACTGAGGGAAATGGAGGCTCTACATCGAAGCAGAGCCTAAGCCGTGTATGGTGTTGATTGGACATATAAGTATAAATCCTGCTTGAGAAACTGAAAAAGCAATAAACCTCCCTGTCCTTTAAAGGACTAGTCAACACTTTTGCTTCTTCCTTTCCTGCCGCACAGCAACGTCACATTCGTTTAATGATCCGCATATTGAGGAACTCACACTGCTGCTCATAATTCACCATGTGGACCTGCTGGTATTTCAGCATTTCTCTGAACACCCTCAGGAACACAAGAGCGTTCAGCCTGTTGCATAATCACTCAGTAAAACTGGGTGGACTCACATGAAAGTAAACTTTTTTAAAGACTTCAACGTCACATGCAGGAGTTTTTAAACAGGCCTTGAGGATTATTACATCACATCTCTGGAGCTTCTGTCCAGCAGGCGTTTAGGGAACTGATGCCAACACAATATGTTCTTCAGCACATGGGATCACGTCAGGTTAAGCATGAAACAAGGTGGTATTGTGACGTGTTGCAGAACGTAAAGCTGAAGATTCAATCCTGCAGGATCTGACGTATAGTCTGACATATATTAATGTTCAAATGTCTCCTGCCATGAAGGCATGACTGCGTCAGAGGACTACTCTTTATTTCTGAATGGTCTTTGATGCTCTTTTAATGGATGCTATTTTGTCTGAAGGGTTTGTTTTACAAATGGAGAATAAAAAAGCTGTGCAATTGTTCAACCAGACTGACTGAAGCTGGTGTTAAAGACCTTAGTGATATGAAAAAATTCCACATTAAAGTCCTTGTCTTTATTCTTCCTGTAGAACCAGGTTAAAGTTTTAAATATTGGATGACTCATCCTGCACTCAGGGGTGTTTACAAAAGTCCATCCAATCAAAAGAGAATTTGGGTGACGAACTGGTCACACCGGTCACATAAAACCGCACGTCACAGTTTGTGGGTCGTAGCTATCAGAGCAATATGGAGGAAGATGTGTGGTTGGATGTCAGTGGGCGAAACCTTTGCTTTCATTTCAAAAACGATATCTAACATTGCAGACTTATGACAAACTCATGGCTTTTGATAATCATTCGGTTGTCATATCCAAAAATGCTTGGGAGTATGAGCTTGGGGCAAATTTGACGAATCAATAGTGGGACAAAACTGTCTACAATACACAACTACTCCTTGTGCCAGGCCGCAGCTTCTACAACTCAAGAGATTACACAGAGTCCATTTCAGCAAATCTCAACTATCTGAAATATATCCTAATATTGCGGACCAATGTAACAGATGCCATGCCTCTTCTTGTTCTTCTTCTGCCGCAGACTGCACAGATTCTGGACTGTCTTTTTCTATACTGTAAGGTATTAGGAGTCCACATAATAATGGATCCCTTTATTGCTATATTTTTTAGGTTTAACGGTGAAAGGCTCCTCTGAAATGGAATTATTTTATGAACTATATTGTTATCTATCTATTCCTCATATATAAGATCAAGGGAAAAAAGGAATTAGCAGAGGTATACTTCATTCATTCATTTATCCCTCGTCCTCCTTCTCATTTAACAACAGGTGAATGTAAAGCCAAAAGTCTGCTGTAGCTCTGCATCACGCTAATCACGAAGCCTGCCCACTTTTTAGAGATCCAATCAAATGCAAAGGATATGATTATACGGCACAACGTGTTGCATTAGCAAAGATATTCTTCAAATTTCACAACAGAAATAGAAGGTTAGTCTGGGGTTAGCACTGCTGGAACATCAGATGAGTTGACTATGGACTGACAAATCACAGTTTAAACCTCTTCAATCCAACCACTAAGTAGACTATAGGGGGCCTGAAGGAAAACGACTTCCCTAATTATCCAGAGCCCAGTTGCACTGCTGTCGTTTTAGGGTCACTGATGTTTTTCTGGACTGGAAAACAAATTCAGAATCAAAGTTTCAACAGTATGACTTATACTGTTTTTATCTATTAAAATACTGAGGAAGGCAAGAGAAACATCAATACAACTGTTGAACAGCAGCGGACATCAAGAACTGTTGTGGTCAAACATTGCCTTTAGTAACGTGTTAACTTCAACACTGAGATGTGCTATTCTAGCAGCCATGCAGCTTACCTGTAACTCTCATTCTAACTTCCTCCCACAGCTCGCAGGTAGCAAACACTGACTGAGTCCACAAGAGCCCCCGACAACGAGCCTATACCCAGCAGCCCTCTGAGCGAGAGGGATAAGTTTCACGGCTAAGATTAGACGACTTCCTCAGATGACAGCCAAACGATCTGTGTCCTATAAGAGGAAACAGGACTTTAGGCTGTTTTTATGTAGAAGCGACCCCTCGGCTGGGCCTCCAGGTGAAGCGCATGGCGAGCTAATCTGGTTAACGACCTGCGGACACTCTCTGGGCCTGCGCTGACCTTCAACTCCTGGCTGAAAAACACTTAATGAGGCAGGCAATAGGGCGTAGATGGAAAGTCTTTTCATGAGCGGTTACATATTAACCGACAAAGTTTCCTTTTAACCCTCAGCGGCTGAAGGTGAGGACGGAGTAAACAAAAAACAACTCTTAAACAAGCTGAGCCCAGGACCACCAGAGAAACTCTTTCAAAATAAAAGACGTGTTAATCAGGTCAATTAGGAGACCAGACAGAAATAAAACATGTGAGAAATGGCTGCTTTCTCTGTTATATAACACTTGGAATATTTCGGCTAATTTAGAGATGTCACTTCTACCTCTGGGAAACAATGATATTGATTTAATTGTTGGATTATTTTCATGACAGTCCAAAACCTGAAGATATACATTTTAATTTCTTTTACACTTATATAAAACAATTAAATACATTTAAGAAGCTGGAACTTGAATATTTGGGGTTTATTTTGGACTGTGGATTTGGCAAACCATCTACACGTAGGTATTGGACTCCCAGAGATTACGATGGGAATTTTTTTTTAGTTTTATTTAAAATTAAAAAGACTAAATGATTGATTGATAATAATTGTAAAAAATGAGAAAATAATTACTAACAATATCATAATGAATCGAAATTTTTGTTCTCTAGGAAGATGTCATGTTGACGCTTTAGGCTTTGCGATCAGTATTTCATCAAGATTTTTACATTTAATAAACCCATTGTGAAATAATCAAGAAAACAGTCATCAGATTAAGTGATTTTTGAAATGACTGAGTTGCAGAAATTAAGTATTATAGCAAATGTAAGTCTTTTCTACACTACACTGATGATTGTAAACATACTGTTAATCCTTGGAGGACAAATTACTAAACTGAGGGTTTAAATGTTCAAAAAAATGTTGATTTATTTTTCAAATTACCTCAAGAGTAAGTGTTTAATCCAGTGATTTTAGTGTACAAGTTCAATAAAACATTTTAAAGGGTATCAAGTTGTCACGTCAAAAAATGAAGTGAAAAAGAAACAACTTTTCATTGAGACTTTCCAAATAACGCAGCAAAGGCAATGAGAAGAATCACTGGATTACCTTGTTCTCACCTGAATCATTAAATTATAAAACGCCATCGAACTTTTTGCTAAACAATTTTAATTTCTCAACAGTGACAAAATATGGAAAAGGTTATCAGCACTAGACGGATGGAGCGACACTAAAACATCTGTTAATGCACCAAATGCTATTTTCCTCCAACCAGTGTAAAGGTAAGAACTAAACTACCAATATCTACTTATCAAACCATCAACAGTGTCTCAATAGTGACTTTTCCACATTGTATAGCCAAAGCCTTGTAGTTTTCAAAGTCAGGTGTGACATCATGTTGTTCAAAAGCTCTGATTACCTTCTAAAGTATCAGGAGTAGTGACGAAGACGTCATTCAGCTTCCAAAGTAGCTGGTTTCAGCACATTCCCAGCAGAAACTATCACTCAGCCCCTTTTAGAGTAACGTAAACTGTACAAACAGAACTTTACGTTTAATGACATGACTAAAAAAAAAAAGTATAACTCACCATATGTCATTCACAGAGCAAACAGATTTAAAAGTATCCTGATTTGATCCAAGCAGGACTCGTGACTGTAAAATAACAACAAGAGGGCAGCAGCACGACTTTAGCCGACACAAACCTGAACAACTCGTTTTGTTCCTCCTCAGCTGTTACATAAACATGACAGGAGCTGCAGGTGCATTTACACACACACTCAGGTCAGGTTGCTCCTCACAGGGAAGTGTGTGTGTGTGTGTTTGGCAGCAGACTAAATTATTTACTGCGGAATGAGGAACTCGTCATGCAAAACAAAACCTGATGCAAACTGACAAGCAATCAGTCATTTCATATGTCTGTTTGTTTTCATAGTAAAAAACAACATGCAAATTCTGCTGAGAAGAGCAGTGAATTATAGAAGAGAAAGAAGTCTTGAATGTCTGATCTGTTCCCTGGAATTTATACTTCACACCAAAATGATTATTCATTCATTCATTCATTCATGTTCCTGGAGCCCATCCCAGCTGTCACTGGGCGAGAGGCCACCTGTCACAGGGCTGACACATAGAGACAGACATCCATTCACGCTCACACCTTTTGACAATTTAGAGTCACAAACTAACTTGACCCAACCCAAATAATTAGTTCCTATTGTTAAATCATGCACCACACACGCCATCTTCAAGTTTATCAAGTTGATCAAATGATTAGTAAGTAGTTGGGGATAAAAGAGATTACAAGAGATAAAAACCACAATATAGTCTATTAGTTTTGCAAAACAGGCAATATGAAGACATCATGTTCGGAAATTATGATTAGTATTTCATCAATCAATAAAGAAAAATCATCAAATAATTAATCTTACTATATAATGACGAAAACTCTGTCTCTGTGTGTCTGTTCCACGTTTTTCTCCTCACTGAATTGGTCAATCCATGTGAAATTTGGCACAGTGGTACAGAGTCATGGGAGGATGCAAATGAAGCAATATTACATCAATTGGCCAAAGGGGGGCGCTATAGCAACTGACTGAAATTGCAAACTTTGAATGGGCATATCTCAGTTTGAGCGATGTGCATGAAACTGGGTGAACATAATCTAGGGACCAATATCTAAAGTTCCCTCTTGGCAAAAGTTGGAAAACTTCCTAAAACTGAGCTTCTATAAGGCAATGAATATTGCGGAGTGCGTGGCTCATCACATAAAGGTGTATAACATCTCAAGGGTTTCACCCATCACCACGCAACTTTGTAGGCATATGACCACACATAATCTGAGGGGACCCCTCCATTATTGACCCCATCAAACAAAATGGGGACGCTAGAGAGCTCATTTCTTATCTAAGCCTAACCACCATATGGATTTTTACTAAACTTGGTAGATATGTAGAACAGGACGCCTCAAGGTGGCGTTTTTAACTCTAATTGGCAACTGGGTGGCGCTATAACAAAACTGCACATAGGCATTGAGGACTGGCATAGGTAGAAGGTGACAAAGCTACCAATGGGTATGGACTAGTTGTTTATTAATTTGCAGCTCCATACCAAAGGAAATTGTGTCTGACCAGATATGGAGGGGGAATTAAGTGATTTAGCAAATCGGGAAAGGAAAACATTTATTTTTTTCCACAGATTATAGTTAGTGAACACATACAGTGAATCCCAAGAGTACAAATTACTAATCAATGGGACTTAGTTGTATTTTTTTTAAAAAACCATACATGTTTCCAATTCCTGCCAGGCTTTGTAGAAATTTCATGACATTCAAAATTGTTTATTTAAACCCTCTTTTTAGATTATGAAAAGTTTATTCATGTCCCATTACTGCACGTCAATAACTCGGCTTCTTCTCCGAACCTTTGTGCTCCACTGTCTCCCAGGTTAACTCATATCGCAGGTATGTTTGGATCGTGTGACGTGGTTGTGCTGCTGCCATGGTCCTGCCTGATGTCTATGTGTATATGGATGTCTGTAAATTTATCATGTTGATCTGTTCTGTACAACATCTATTGCACGGCTGTCCATCCTGGAAGAGGGATCCCTCCTCAGTTGCTCTTCCTGAGGTTTCTACCATATTATTCCCCCCGTTAGAGGGTTTTTTGGGGAGTTATTCCTTATCCGCTGTGAGGGTCTTAAGGACAGAGGGATGTCGTATGCTGTAAAGCCCTGTGAGGCAAGTTGTGATTTGTGATATTGGGTCTCAAACAGGCATAAAATATGGCAACTGGACTAACCTCGTGTGATATTGGGCTTTATAAATAAAACTGAATAGAAAATTGAGGTGTTAATTCAGTAAAAATGGAGAGGAAGTGGAAAAGGAACACAACTTTTCCAAAGTTTCCCAAAAAAAAAAAAAGGGCGGCAAATGCAACGAGGAGAAACACTGGATCACCACACATTAAATAAATACGCTTCCCACCATTTAGAAATCGTCTCAAACTTCAGCTGTAAAATCACACAATGGCAAAGTAGTGCAGATACATGCTTCAAGCTACACTTAAACCAAGGTGATATTAAAAATGTATGTGTTGCCACTTGTTTGAGAAAAAAAGAAAATGGAGGAAAAAGTTCAAGATGCACCAAAAATTTCTTAAAAACTGAATCCATATAAACTAAATCTGTGTTGTCGTCAAACAGGCCTAAATGCCATGCAGTGTGTCTAGACTCATTTGTTTGCCATATAAAGTGACCAACTTCAGTCTTGACAGGATGTGGTGCGACAGTTCACATTTTCCACCGTGAAAAAAAAAAAAAACACACACAAAGCTCGGGTTTTTTTTTTTTGGTGTTTTTTTGTGTGTCAACAGTAAACAGCCTGAGAAGTTAAGAGGGGCTGTAAAGGTTGCAAACCCGCTGCGCTGAATATTCAACAGGCTTGTTTTTCCCCTAATAAAAAGCTGAGGCTGCGGACTTAATGGAGGGAAAAAGCCTCCAGAGGAACTGGGATGTTTTTATTCAGAAACTTCAGAAAAGAGCATGACAACACGAACTGTGTGTGTGTGCAGCAGCGTGTCCAGCTTTTTATCTCGCTGTGGATAATCGACGTGATTGTGCACAGGTGTCTCTGTCAGGAGCGTCTCTGTAACTCCACACAATACTGTATATTTCTGTGCCATCAGGAACACACAAGTGCTGATGTGTACATGTGTGTGTTGGCGTAATTACACAACACGCAGTGGCTACTTGTCGTCGCAGCTCTGCATCTGGCCCTCATTAGGAAATGCCTTCGAGGCTTTGCAGAAGAAGCCGCTGTGTCGACTACGGCCAGACGCCTCAGCGCTGATGTTCACCGTTTGGCAGTGTTGTAGCCGCGGTGTTGACCCCCAACGTGTGCTGTCCGACCATTCGTTTCCCTTTGATGTCCTGCGTGAGCCTGCTGAGCTCAGCTGGCCTTCAAAGCCTTTCAATTATCCCGGCAAGGAGGGAGGAACTTACAGGAATGAGAAAGTCAGCTGGAGGGATTTTTGTCTGCTTTACTTTATCGGTCTACTGACAGGACTGTGGCAAGTGACAAGGTCAGAGGAGGAAGTGGCTTAAAAGTACAGACTTCCCTTTTCCAGAGAGAATTAGGAAGCTCACCCTTCTACTCCATGTAGACAATTCATTCCTAAAAGCTGGAGGTAATGCATGAAAACAAAGGATCAAGCGTCTACAGCCATGCTAGCAGATTTGTGAGCAAAATGCTAACATCAGAATGCTAACAAGCTCACTATGACGATGCTTAAGTGCTGATGTGTACTAGGTATAATGTCAACCATCTTAGTTTAGCGTGTTAGCGTGCTAATATTTGCAGTTAGCACTAAACACAAAGTACCACTGAGGCTGATGGAAAGTCAGTAGTTTTGCAGGTATTTGTTCATAAAAGTAATGAACAAATTGAATTTTTACCTGATGATGTCACTAAAGCTTTGATTCTCTGCCCAAACCCAACTGAGTCCAACTGGCCTCGACCCGCCAGGTTCAGGCCAGGTCAGGCTGTAATTTCTCAACATTCTCACGGGCTGAAAACAGGTTTGGTTCTCGCCAATTTCCCGGTGCTGGCGTTCTATTTCTATATGAATTAACGAACCATTAAGTTCCACTTTCACTGTACTTGGCCACTCTGCTTTCTGATTACGCGCTGTCACACCAAGACTGGGGTTGTGTGATCTGAATATTCCAACAGCTCCCTGAATTTACAAGTGGTCCAGTTTGCGACAGAGTGTGCTCTGGTGTTCTGAGTGGCTATTTACGAACACGCCCCATGTCACAAATGTGTTACCGCACTGAATAGACTTCGGTTTAGTTTGGTTTTAATATTAACAAAAAAATTAAGAGGAAATTTGGGTTTTTAACTGAGCACAGGCCCAAATATACAGCAGTGGTTCACGTAGAGTCGGACCTGATTTTTTTGGACCAATCAAGGGTCTAGATGGCACTAGATGAAAAAGTTAAGGTGCCACCAAAGTTATAACAAGCTGTCCTGAGGGCAACATGAATTTCTGCACTAAATTTCATGGTCACTTTAAATGCCAGACGCCAAGTGTCACTTTTCTAAAAATGGTCACTGCTGATGTGTGATGTGAGCGTCACACTGGACTTTTAGTTTGTGATTTACTGCTTGATAGTAAGGGTTTTATTGTATAGTTTATTGATGTCTATTTCATGGTTTGAGTATTTTTTAGACCCTCTGCAAACACCATTTCATTTTACCTGCATTACCGTTGTATGTTTGGTGAGATGACAATTAAAGCCGGATCTGATTTGATTTTGATGGCAATCCATCCAATACCATTTGAGATATTTTACTCAAAACCACACGTCAACTTTCAGGGGATCACCAAAGTCAGTAGGCTTCATCTTCTGGGAACCATAAATCTCAGTACCAAACTTTAATTTTAGACTGGCAGGGCCAAAACAATGAAACAATAGATCAAATATCAAATATCTGGACTTTATAAAAAGAGACATCTGCCATTAGATGAAGTTGTTTGAATGTCACTTTAAGCAAGGAGAAGTGTTAATGTTCAACCTCACTGTTTAGGCTGTTAATGTCACCACCCTACTGAGGTTAGTTACCATTCAGATCGCACACCTAGTATGTTATACTAGTTTTTCCTCAAACCTCCTCTCAAACAAGCCACTGCCATTACACAAAGAAACTCTAATCTTAATACTGCATCCAACAACACTGTGAATAAACAACAGATCGCACTTATCCCAGAGGAAGAGACGCACACCAAAAGCTCTTATCTCGCACTCAAAATGTTGACGACAAGCACTGTACCTTTACAAATGAGTTCAACGAGGCCGCCTCTGTCCAAAAACTAAAAGAAACTACAAACTAATAAATCAACAGCTCTCCAGAAGTTAAATCACAGAAACCAACAGCACAGTAGTCCATAAAGTAGCAGGATGAGTCAACCTCCAGTCAGCCCTGTTGCTGTATAATCACACACAGTGAAGTTATTTCTGGTGCTATCACTTTCAACTGCCTGCTATTCTTCCTCTGGTGCAGCCGCAGCCGTTGTGCACCAGGATAAACATAGCATCCGAGAACGACAAGCTCAATTATGGAAATCAAAGAAAATTATATATACACCCCCCGTCATTATGCTCATTCCTCCGTCTGACCATTTCTGACCTCATTATATCTCTTTTAGAGAACGTGTCCAGCGTGTATCCAGAGAAATGGATCCTCGTTGTGTTAAGACAGGAACAAACGTCAGAATCAGAGAGTCAAAGAGTAGACCGACTTCTGGAGTGAGGATTTAAAATTATAGAGCAACAGTTTGGAGCATCTGTGAGACACATGCACATCTGTGTCTCACATCCAAACCCAGCTGAACCTACACCCTACAGCATGATGTACTCTGAAATTCAGTGGCAGTTCAGATGCTCTTTAGAGACTCCGAGAAAAGGAAAAAGCCAGCGTCTGTGGTCATGGCAAAGAGACAGCATTACAGACGACAACTCTGGCGGCTCTAAAGTGCTGTGGTCACCAAAACACCCACATTCACAACAAATTTACACACAGATAAAGTTCAGAAAGGAGAACCCAGGTGAAAATTTGCCACACATGCCAGAGCTGTGCAGAAAAATTTAAAGCCTCCTACTCTCAACACAACATTAAGTACGTTGACATGCACGCAGTAGCCGAGCTAAACTCATAGCTCGGCTAATCAGTGAAGTCGGACTTCTTGTCTTGTCTGAATATACATGCAAAAGAGAACATTTCTGACCAAATACGTCTGACTCTGCCTCGATAGGCAGCAGTGTGTCCTTTTTAATATAGCGCATTTTGAACTAGTTCTGGTTGACCCACAGTGAAAGCTAAAGATGATGGCTCTGTATGTTTCGTACATGCTTTACGTGTTAATCATCTTCTGCTTTTCGGTCGCCATGGTGTTTGTTGGTTTGTGTTTCCGGGAGTTGCTGCACTGCTGCTACATCGTCTCCTTCTTCTTCCGGGTGAAGGCCCGTGAAAGAAATAGTGGTGCACACGCAGAACGCCGAGTCCGACTCCAGTCAGACGAAGTAGATACATGAAGCAGTAGTTTGATTTTCAATCAAATTAACCAGGTGTGTTAGTCAAGCTACGGATAGTCCAATTTCAGTCGGACTAAGCTGTTTACATGCATTTCACAACCATCTCAGACGATATCACAGTTTCACGGTATTACAGAATTATTTTTATTATTATCTTTATTATCATACGTAAAAACGACTGCTAGAGAAATAAAAAGAAACAGGTTATTTTTTAGTGAACACATGCTGTATTACTGTGATTGAAACCTGAAACTAGTTTTTGATGGAAGTATGTGCAAAAAGCAAAATAAAGTTGAGACTGACCGTCACAACCCTACTTGAAACCCTACCCTACCCTACTTTTATTTATTTATTTTCTTTTAAATGGAAGTTTGTGTAAAAAGTCTTCTTTTTGCATTTTTTCATGGTAGATAAGCAAATGTCCACAGTATAATAACCAGTTCCTTCATATCCCCCAGCTAGGAACGCACAATAACATCAGCGCCTCGTTGGTATCTACCAATATCAGCTTTAAAATGAACGACAAGAATCGGCCAACATGCTTTTTCTTGTTTTGCACAATGAATGGATATTAGATGTATTGAAAAGTATTGTATTTCATGTCTCCATCTGCTGGTGGGTCGTCAGGATAAGAGTATGCATGTATAATATGATGTTAATTCCACTACAGAAGAGACGTGATGATCTCTAAAATTAGGTGGGGAAAAAGTGGATAAATGAATATCAGTATCTGTTATCAGTCTGTTATCAGTTGTTACATATCAGCGTATGGAATATCGGCAAAAAATCTAATATCATGCATCCCTACCCAGAACTCTACCAACATTTATGTCCACCATGATCCTTAAAAACAACCATAAATAATTTATTTACTTTCCACACAACTGCCAGAGCATTTGTGCATCGAAACGCACACCTACAAGAACAAAGACAGTGTTAATGTGCTTTTCATCAACAGGTTTATCCTCTCCAGTTAATGAACTACACTTATTTTAATGTCTTTGGAGTAACATATGTTGTCGTCCTTTGTCTGACTTCAGAAACATGTGTAAGTGACAACCAATGCAGCAAAACTTTCACACTCAGAGACCATTTTATATTTTCTTTGAAACTACTTTCATGCATTTTATGATTTAAATTGTGCAATTCCATAATTGTTAAGTTGTTTTTCTTACAAATGCACAGAGAGGTACAAGTGTTATTATGTGCAGCAGAGAGTTTTCTACATTTATGTATCCGCAGTTCCACACCAACAAAAATAACCAATGAACTCTGCCATTAATAAGCCCAAAAGTGGAGTCAATGTGTCAGAAAGGTGTCTGTATCTGCTGTGCCTCTATTAGGAATGTGCTTCCAGGTTCAACTATTTATCTTGACAGCTGCTTGTCAGAGCTTCACTGTCCCCTCACAAGGATCTGGTGCCTGACTGTCACTGCAAACTGACACAGCAAACCTGCAGGTTTAACAGGATCCCTCCTCCGTCTTTCCTCTGCGAGGTTTGAACAACTAAAACTAAAACTTCAAAGGCTGTAATAAAAATAGCAATAAGAAAAGTGTTAGACTCCAGAGAATGTGTGCCTATTCTTTGAAGACGTGGTTATGATTATCCTGGCATGATTTATTCTGCTGGATGACAGCCTGTTGGATAAAAGTCTGGCACCCCGGCACTGTGCTCCACCTACGATTTATTACTCTGAGATTTACTATTTCTGCCTGCAGCAAAAAGAGCCAATCAGCTGCTTCTGGGTAACTTTTTCTGACATGCTACAACTAAGGTTTTTGCCAAGTTTCAAGCAGTTTGTCTCGTCATTTATTGGCGGAATTATTATTTAGCCTTCAGCTTATTTAAGGTAATAACACTTAATTTGTTTGCAGAGATCAAACAGGTGCAATAGATCTGCAGCAGAAACAATTTCAGGAAGATGAAATGATTTATCTTCACCTTCTCTGTTCACTTAACTTAACATACAACATTTTACTGTAATGTTTAATTTAAGGAAGGTAATGATCTCTCCTCTGTGTCACTCAGTGTTCCTGAGTATAAAGTGTAAAGGATAACTTCACCCTTTAATCCAGAGACCGTGTGGTACATCATTAATCAGACTATTCAGCCGACTGTAGCACAAAGTTCTCCTGTTCAGGTCAGGCAACAGTTTCATCTGAAACACAGCAAGTCCTTCTTTTCACAACACCGCCCCCTAGAGGCACAACAAGGCCGTGGAAAAAGCTGCACTCCCAACAACTGAAACTGTTTTTGTTTTTTTCCAAAAGATAAACAAAATAAGATAACAGTGCATGTTTATTGCAAGTCAATTTTATGATCATAATCTTTATTTATAAAGTGCTTTGAAAACAGAGTTACAAAGTGCTTTACATGCCAATAATTAAAGCAGACAAGACATGAAAACAAATATTTAAAAGTGCTGATAAACACACTTTGGTACATAAAAACTGAGAAAATAAAAGGAGATTAAATGAGCTAAAAACTCAAGTAAAATCAGGAAAGGCTCTCTGATAAATAGGTTTATTTAAAAGAGATCATTGACTCGGCCGACCTGATGTTCCAGAGCCGCAGGGGCCTGACAGCAAACTGCTTGAGGATCTTTTAAAGATAGAATAATTGTAAAATGAAACATGAAACATATAATAATTAGCTGGACCTTCTGAACTTCTGCTCTCCACATCAAACTTCCACTTGAATGCACTTTCAGCATGTGGCTGCTTTAGCATCTATCTCTTTGTGTTGTCCTAATTCTGCCTCCACCATTCTCCTCTCCACTTCTCTGTTTGCCTCCTTCCACACCTCCGATCTCTTCCCCTCCCCCACATGTGACCTCCTCTGTCCAGCCTGCACTTGACCAAGGACAGGCTGGAGCCTCTTATTTGTTTAGCTCTTGAGTGGAGTCACTAAGGCGGAGGAGGGGAGCCATGGGCTGGTGAGCACCACCCACCACCCACGACCCACCGGCCCCACGCAGAGGACCCTCTTCAAAAGGGGCTCCGAGAGACTCAAAATGTCTCTGCAGGTCCACCGTTTGTCCTGCACAGCAGAGCGCTTAATAAACTTTATGTGCCGTCTATCAGCCCACACCACAAGTGAAAAGTTTCTAATTTTGAAAAGGCTGGACCCTTCGTCTTGGATTTACCTTTGTCTCAAAATACAACTTTGCTTTAACAAACTCCGTCGACTCAACTCCAGATGAAGTCTGTCGCTCCGTTAAGACTCCACACAGCGTTCACTTCTGTTGTCAGCTCTCTCAAAGAGGCATTGTGGGAGAAATTCCCCATTTTAAAGTGCTCCCATGTTTGCTTTTGTGCCAAGTGAGCCCACTCTGCTGACCTTTTGGAGACGGACCAATGAGATCCACCGCTGCGTCCTCTGCTGCCCTTCTCCTCTGACAGCGGCCAGACAATGAACAACAAGCCAATTAAACTGATGACATCACGGCGGAGGGAACGGACGCTATTTCACCAAAGTTTAACAGAAACCAAACTGATTATCAAAACAACTTAAAAAGAAACTACTGGTTCACAGAGCAAAAGAAGATGCTCCACCTCTATGGCTTCACCTTTCAATATATTCTGTGGTAACTGATGACAGCTGTGATTGACAGCTACGCGTATGTAACACCCGCAGCCTGCTGGTCCAACACATAACTATGTCAGGAATGTTTTCAGAGCCGGAACAAACCTCGTCTGTCGTGATTAGACTTCTTTTTTGTCCGGCTCGCCATAAACACTTGAGCTGCTGGACCAATTACGGTGTTAATGAGTCACGGGCCACGCTGTGCTGGATCACTGCCAAAGGAAGGTGGTGGTGGGAGGGTTACACTAATGTATAGAGATGCTGCTCTGGGACCCGTAATGATCAGGAGCTGCACAGACGTGGTGGGAGGGACAGAGGGGTTGGGGGGGGGGCATTTGAATCGAGGAACACGTTCTTTTGCAGCAAGTTGTCACGCAAGCATGCGACCTGATATCCTGCCACTAATTATGGGTCTGTATTTAATCTGGTGTGGGCTTACTCCAGGTTTGGGGGTTTTTAATTTCTGAAAAATAAAACAAAACAGATTATTTTGGCTCATTTTGAAAAAGGGAGAACCATGTTTTGATGGAGCTCTCCTTCAAAATCAATCAGCACTCCCAACAGCGCCAGTTTTCCATTTCTACGTGCTGCAGTCCCAGCTGTGCCACGGTTCAGGTCCTGGGAACAAAAAGACGACCGAGCGTCACGACACCTGCCAGCCTCGGGTGCTTTCAACCACAAGATGAGCCTGAAACAGCCCCCAAAAGATAAGATGTTTTCCATGTTATCTGGATCACCAAACTGCTTGGCTTCTGAAAGCAGTTTGTTCTTCCAGTTGATGAGATCTTATTGATGTCATGAACAGAAGGAAGCAACTGGCTGTGTGCTCAACAGGTGACTGAGGAAGTTTTAACCGTGCACATTAAAAGCAATCCTGAATCACGCTTAGCTGATAAAGACACTAAAAAGCCAGTTTGAAAAGGTTCGACATACTTTAGCGCCTGCTCTGAATTTTCACTTGCTGCTCCTCGTCATGAAAAAATACGCCCATCATAAGAAAATGGAATAACTTGCATCCAGAAAAAACAAAACAAAACACAAGAGCAAAATAAAATCCTACAGTGTATAAGGCTGTACATCACCTCGTACAGTAGTAGCACAGAACTATTTCTGGTGGGATTTGCTGATAATTAAAAGATAAAATAACACTTGATCAAAGCAAATCTGTGCGAAACTACGAAATGAAGAGTCATCAGGGTCAAACAGTCACATTCTGCGTCTTTAACTGCCTGTAAAATGGGATGCTGGGCGCTTTTTTTGTGCTTTTGTTGAGCCAGCTTTCAAGAGCGTGGCAACAGGTTGCAAAGCAACCTTGACAAGCACTGTATCATAGTCTATTTCCTTGAAATTCTGAGTGCAGAGCTGATCTTGACCAAGGGATAGATTGAAAACTTCTGGCAGCCCTGCACCGAAATGATAAACTTTTCCATATTTACGAGAGAAGGGAAAGATATCGGTCGCTGTGATTGGTGGTTCCTCATCACACGACATGTGGTGTGTGCTGCTGTGTTCCAAAAGCCGTCACACCCAGAAAAACACGCACTCGGGAACACATGCTTGGCACAACGGCATCGCTCTGGCATTGTTCTAGCGTTTCAGCATGTCTGTCAAGCAAAAAAAACAATGAATTTGACATTTTGACAAAGCAGCAACCTTAGAGGCTGAAAAAACAAAGCCGATGCTGAAATGCCAAAAACTGCAGTTCCTCTAATGACCACTTGAGACTGGCTCCAAGAGAGAGTCCATATTTATAGTCCCAGATGTTAAAATAGCCAACTTCACTGCAGAAATAAACATGTTTACAGCCTGCTGCAAAAAAATGGTTTTGGTCTTTAAAGCTAATTTCAACCTGCATGACATGTATGGTATGTGTCACACTGGACGCCTACATTTGTGTTACACGTCATGCTGGCACGCTATCTGAAATCCACATTGAGGTGGTATTATGGTGGCGTTGTTTGATTCTGTGTAAAAAAGCAAAGCCTGCGTAATGAAGGAACTCTGGAACAGCATGAAGCATGTCCCTGGCTTACCGTGTTAGCCGTAGACTTGCCAGCTACAGTAGTTCGTCAACTAGCCCTGCAAGTAGTCCCCTCCCTGAATATAAAAGGCAGCAGCTGTAAGGGCTAATTAGGTATTCAACTTTGAATAAACAATTCAATTCAAAAGGTAGAAAAAGACGGCACACACCATCAAAGCTATAGAAGCATTTAAAGCTTCCTGTTCCTACATCCCAAAGACAACACAGCTTATTTCACTGCACCACTCCCTGCTGTAACTTCACTCTTTAATCATCATGTTATTACTTTATCTGCTACTGTTTCTATTATAATATGTTGCTCTGTAAACCTCAGGAGATAAACACACATTTAAATGTAATGTAAAATATATTCACGTCCATCTGTTGAGCACCTCTACCCCAGCTGGCCCTGACGCTGGCTGGCTTTTGTGATCCTCTCAGTGTGCTTTCAGCTGGCGTCATTGTTTATCAATGGTAAGGTCAGGACTGTTCTGCTTAATGGTGACATCAGTGGGTTAGGCCTGATTAACTGGCCTCAATGCCGTTTATCAGCAGGGATATCAAGCACATTAATCTTGGAGGGGGACTTGCTGTTATCCCCGCTCAGTCCCTGGGACGCCTTGTGATGATAAAGCAAACAAAATGCTGCATTTATTCGGCCTTGCGTGCAAAACAGGACCTTGTCTGTGAGATCACAGCAACAGAAATTCTAGCAACAGATCCAGTGAACGGTAAGAGGCCAAATGAGGTGACCGAGGCTCTAAAATCCTCCATTTACTCATTAATTCACTTTTTTCCCTCTCCAAAAAGCTTTTCAATGAGATGAACCACTTCCAGAGGCAGCGTCCCAAAAGAGACCAAGTGAAGGATGGACTCGAGCATGTGAACAGAAAAGACAAGAGAGGAAGGAAGGGAGGGAGGGAGGTTTACAGCGAGGACTAATCCCATTAGGGTGGCAGCTAAATGATTTGTTCCACTGAGAGAAGGGGAGATAAAAAGGTGTGTGTGGGGGGAGGAAGGGGGGATGACAGTAGAGATGAGGCTCTCCCAAAAAAAGGAAACCCCCTCTTCTTCTTCTCTCCCTGTTCGCATCCTCATTGACAGCGCTCAGAGCTGTCCACACGCCACTTTATTCCCAAGTGTGAAAGTCTAATTTATTCCCATGGGGGGAACCAACGAGGAAATATTAGACCAAAGAGAGGCGGTAGGAGCCGGCACCAAACCATGACCCAAAGATAAATACAACTTCATAAACAAGAACGTCTCATTATCTGCATTTGGAGCGAACACTTATTATCAAAAACAACAGTTTTATAAATGATTAGCATGATTACTGAGGACATATCTGGCGCTGGGACATCTGTTTATCGACTACAATCTGCTGGCATGTACAAAGAACACAATTTCCGGCTACAAGTGCAGATGGGATAAAATATAAATAAATAAGAATTTACAAGAATACAAGTCCGACCAGACATCTTCCAGCCTTTGTCACTTAATAGTCTGAGATTTTTCCACACTGCTGCTACATTTCAGTCTATAGAAAAAGGGTATAATACCCTGCACATACAGTACGCATGGAAAAACACTGCATCACCTCCCACTCAAACAATCTCTGAGAGGTGTGACAGCCTGACAGACACTTGGGCAGTTTCCATTCTCCAAGAATGACAACAAAGAAACTCCCTCGTCTTCGTACGGTAAACTTCAACAGCTTCAGGAAGTCGTTGCGACAGACAAATGGGGTGTTTGGCTCAGAGAGCAGCTGAACTACTCCAGGTGATGACAGACAACAGAAGGTTGACACTGTAAGACGTTAGTTCCCAGCAGAATCAATAGGTTTAAACTGAAAACGGAATAAAAATAAAAAGCAAAGACACATTTTGACATATGGCATCACGTAATTAACCACTGTAAATGACTATAAAGTGCTATAAACTTCTGTGTTTTTTACAAGTTCCTATGTGACGACAGCCCAAGAGTTGAGACTGATTACTTATTTCTTTTTTCTCTCCACAGTGTGCACAAATGAGCTATTCTCTATACCATTTTCTTTGGTTGTTTGTTTGTCGATCTACGTGCAGTGTACCTCTGGTAACATTTCGGTCCTCAGATTTAGCTACAGAGTGAGCGCTCCTTGCTTTCACACTGCCCTCCAGTACAGGCAGCTGCAGACCCAGTGTGCGTCTGAGTGAGATGGAGGCAGCTGCCCGCAGGTGGTGAGGCTTTGCCTGATCAGGGTCTAAGATGACATTATCTTCTGCCTTTTGCTTAGAAGTGGTGAATTTACAGTTCACAGCAATTTGTCTGTCAGTTCTGCGATTTATAGTGAAGCCAGTTTGCGTACTTGTGTTTGAAATTGTCTCCATTAAGCCATGTTTAATGTGTGTTTTGAATCAGCTATATAAATAAAGTTTGAGTTGAACTAAACTTCACAGCACTTAACAGTCTTCCACCAGCTCCAGTTTCTGTAATGCTACAATCTTCTGTTTGTCCTTAGTAATTTCAAGGTTTTTGACTTAGTCAGACAAACCAGGCATAGTAAAAGACATCACCTGTCATCTGTGAATGCCGTTAACGGTTCATAGACTCAACAATTAATGGACGTAATCAATAGCTGCAGCTCTACATTTAAAAAGTCTCATAATTTCGGAGGGAGTCATTTACTCCCCAGAGGGGTTATACAGTAAGTCATCTGTTAACATGAAAACATTGTATTTTCAATTATTTTTACTTCAGCTGCAACAACAATGCAGATTTGTACATAAAACTAGTTCACAACATCAGAAGTGTTGGTCCAGTATCTTCAGCCAGACTTCTGTGTTTAAAAAATAATAAAATTCCCAGCTGCGGTCGAGCGGAGGAAGCTGTATTAACTGTGGGACTAACTAATGACTTCCGTGTCATCCTTTTCATTATGCTGGACTCAGCTCGCGGTCACAGGGTCAGAGGCTACGAAAACAGTAGCATGCCTTCATACGTATAATGCAACACATTGTATTGTGTTGGCAGCGAAGGGGTGAGGGGGGAGGGGGTGTCTTCCCAGTGGGAGTCATCCTGGTCGACAATAGCAGTAACATTCCTTTGGAAACACTGTGGCATTACGGCTGCCGGGAGGATCCCCACTTCCACCAAAACTAAGGGATTAACTCCCAGGGTATTCTGGGAATTTTCACTGTCACCTTTGGGAGTGATTCAGAGGAGGAACAACATTTCTTTCAGTGCTGTCAAAATAATTCAGCATCACTGTTATAGCTCATAAAAACTAATGTTTTGAAACCTGAAAATATTTTTCCAAGCTTGTATTGACAGCTCGAAACACGGACCAGATTCCCACATTTTAGGAATCTAAGTATGCTTGAATGCAATTGTGATATTTAAATCTTAATTTTGACGTTCTGGGAGCCTGCATTTTCTGTCCTGCTGCTAGTTTGGCTGCATTTATCCAGTTTCCCACAGACTTTATCTTCATAGAGAAAAGGAAAAGGCTTTTATTGAGTTAGAATTTACACAGGATCCGGAGGGGACAGACAGGACTAGCATCATTTAATACTTATTTTGTTGTGGCTGCTGCTTTTGTTGTTGTGTCTGAATACTTAGTTTCTCGTCTGGACATTCTTTTGATTACAGGTAAAATAAACCGCCCACTGACGTGTCACTGACTTTAAAAAGTTGTTCGTAGTTCTTCTGTTTCACCTCAGGAGCGAGTGGTGACATTGATGATTTGCTGCGCCTCTTGTAGTGATGCGAGAGACTGCAGCAGACTACTGACCTGTGCAGCTCCTGGCCTTTGCTGCTGCTTGCCTGGCAAAAACTCTTGTTGTAAAGCACGAGCAAATGCACGACCCCACACCTGTGCCTCCATCACAGTGATCTGTGCAAGATATTCAGCCATTGTATATTTTATACAGGTCGTCTAAACAGTTATCGGCTTCCAAGAACATGTTTAATTTCACTACAACAGGTCTGTTTGATCTGGGCGTTTATTTTGTGAAATGGAAAGTTAAGTAGAAGATCAACATTGTGTTTGCTTTGGTGGCCAGAAGGAAAACAAATCACTGCAATAATGGGAGCAGTTTATGGACTTGTGTGGAAAATTACTGTGTAAACAATGAAAGATCTGTGACTGATGCAACCACAGGCCTGTATTATGAGGCAGGATTTGGAGTAAGCAAGGTGACTTCAAGGTTAACTCTGGGAAGGAGTGTGCCATCATCTCACTCACGATAATATCATAATCATTTTTAATATCGAATAAAACAGTAATTTCAAGTTGTTGACGTATTGATGTCATACTGTTACTGAAGGCAAAATTATTAGTGACAAAAAGAGGAGCAGCTTCAGTAGTGTGAAATAAACTGTGGTGCCCTGAATGTTTTATGAACAGCCCCTGATAGACATATAGATGTAGATACAGATATATATTTGTGGTAGATTTTATTGTGTTGAACTATTAATATTGTAACAGAATCTGAATCTCACTTTGAGTTACTGTTGTTGTCCACAAACTAAAGAAATGCGACATTTTAGTTTCGTTTTTACTAAATATTTGAAAGCAAACTGTAAAACTATACCTATTATACCTTCCTTTTACTATTACCTTGCTTTTAATTAGATGAGTTAAAACTCAGCTGTAAGTTTAAACATATTGTTTTATAAACCTTGGCATCATCATCCTGATGAGTCGACACCTCCATTATGAATTCTAACATCACCAACCGTCTCTCAAAAACAGAGAGGCACAAACGGCCCAGAAGGCGCTGTCCATGAACAAATATTGACTCGAGTGGTGACCCGTGCTCTGCTATTATTTCAGCGGCGCTGGAGGGCAGGAACAATCAGCATTAGCCGGTGGAGAGATCTGGTGGCAGATGTCACTGAATATGTAAAGCAGCTCCACAAAAGAGGAAGGGAGGGTAGCTGTATCAACAACCAACAACAGATAAAAATGATACTGTCAAAGATTATTTATTACATCTGGAAACACGAAACCGCCATGTCCGCTGTTGTTTCAAATGTCCTCCAAATATGAGCTCATTGGAAAAGTGATCCTCATCACTCTGCAACTCCAACATGCTGAATTAATTTATTAATAATGCAGGTTTTTCATTTTCTCACCAGTCAACCCAGAGAAACCAGCAGAGACAAACCACTCTGTTACTGTGAGGTACAGCCCCCTTTGTATTGTTTCATCTGTGGCTGAACATATACAGTACAGCAGAAACTCCAGTATATAGAGAGCACAGAAAACAGTATCTCATTTTATTGTTTGGTCTACTTGTAGAATTACTATGATAAAGTAACTTAAAATCTGTCATTTCAGCAGGTCAGACCAACAAGTGTCTGCTACAAATGGCAGTTATGAAATAAATGACTGCATGAATAAATCCAGTAAAAGACAGATAAAAAATATATATTTTTTATTTTTAGTAACATGAATTTATTAAAGTAGACTTCGTATTCTTATTTAAATCATAAATCTTTTTTGTTTTAAAATGTCCTTTTAAAAAAAAAAATAAAAAAAATGTCAGTTTCATAGAGGCCTTTTCCAAGTTCTAACCAGCTAGCTACAGTTAGCTTAGCAACCAAAGAGAAAAACCAGTGACCATTGAACTTTAGATTCATTTCCTGTATCTGTGTCACGAGAGTTTCGCCGCTGCCCCACCACTAAGAGACTAGAGTCTATTCATTTCAATGGAAATCCAACATACACGATACTGGTGCCTTGTGTGCCAACAACCCAGATGAGTTAGACTATAAGAAGAGAAAGTGCCATATTCAATTTGAATAAACAAAACAGGCTGACCTATCACAGTCTGTCAAACCGGTACAACCTGATTAAACATATGCTCATGATGGCCGGGATAATAACACATCTCCTAGTGTCTACTGTCACAATATTCAACAGTCGACAGACTACTAAAAATTTTCCAGCACATTAAGGCTACTTATCTCAATAAAAAACAGTAATGAAGCATGACTGTTTCAAACAACAAGATAAGAGCTATAATATAATATATTATATGCACCAATAAACATAATACAACACAATCTCAATTATGTTACTGTTAATACGACTGGGGTGTTTCCTATCTGTGTAGCCGAGCACCGCAGCACCTCCACGGACTATTACATCCAGAAGGTCCAGGTGTTTCCTCCGCAGGCTCTACTTCACCCAGCTGCCTGACAAACCCGCTGCTTCTTCCCACATTAACCTGAATAACAAACCAAGGCTCGGTGCTCCAGTTGGATCCAAACGGAGAGCTGGGGCTAGCTCGGAGACTAGCGGAGGCTAACTGGCTGAGCTTTCCTCCGTCATGCTGCGGCTAACCGCTCCCAGCTAGCCACGGCTCTGAGTTTACCAAGTTGCACTGAGTTACATTATGAGACGTGAAAGATCTATTCAGTAAAAATGAGTATTGGATAAAGGTAAATTATAACGTTCTAATGATGTGTTCAAATGTTAACTGTGTAAAAATGTAAAAATTTAGTTTTTGACTAGACTTGAATAAAAACTGTAGTTAAAAAAAAGAGAAATACTTTGATGTTTGTTGTTTTCACAGTTAGAGAGGGAATTATAATATATTATAGTAAAAAGGTCTTTAAAGCTGTTTTTTAGAACACGTTTTTCATGTAAAAAGTTATAAAGGTTGTTGCATAAAATAGTATGATTAAATTTGTCATTTTCTTTTGGGGAATAAATACACAAAAGCAAAAACCATCCATGCTGGCTATCGGCCAAATTGTTATATCAGATATCTGCATCAGCCCAGACTTTCACAGTCAGAGCATCCCTGCAATACAGCTCTTTGGCCCCAGAGAGAAGAAACTGCGTACTTGAGCTTAATAAAAGCTGCCACCTCCTGATGCCAAAAAACTCATTCTTGTGAAAACACGTCTTAGTCTTATAAATGCCACATAAAATGCCCATCCTTGGTGCTTGGCAGAGGAAGCAGCAAGCTCTGCACTCCTCAGAGGGGGAACATGGGATAGGTCAGGGAACCTGTGGACGGCGTTGCCATGGTGATGTGCCCCTCACTTTGTGGAAACTGAAACCTGAGAGAGCGTGCAGGGCCATTGTCAAGCCGACTTCACCGCAGCACGGCAATGAGGACTAAAAAGTCACACAGCCAAACACTGTGGACGACGTTCACTCGCTGACAACGGCTCATTTTACTGCGGCAAGCAGTTTAAGTAAAGTGAACACGTGAAAAGTATCAACAAACACATTTATCCCAACATTACACATTCTCTCAATCATCTACGTGCTGATTACACAACTCTCTTCTCACTGCAATTAATGTGTGATGCTGAAACGCAGCCTCGAATTAAAAAACGCTCCCCATGTGGCGCGCTGCTGACAGCAGGCCTTCATGCGCACAGAAGCTTTCACCGCAGCAGATAAGATCAATGGTGTCACCAGGGAGCCAATCTCCACTGTAAACAAAGCCCCGCTGACCACAAGAGGAAATAATTTACTGCTGCTGTTTAACAGTTTACTGAGAAACGCCCGACCTCCGTCTTTCGGGAAGATGTTTATACCCCGAATCAAAGGCATGTGGCCACAGACAGGTTTTATGAAAGAGCTTTGACTGGGGAAAAAAACAGCTTTGCTTTTGATTTAAGAGGCTCATAAAGATTGTTTTTGTCTTCACCTAACTGTGGTGTTTGAACATGGCCGGTGGAAAGCTGATATTTAATTAGAGGAAAAGAATTAGTGAACTGTCACACGCCTTCATTTCAGATGTAAAGACTGTGAAGACAACAAACTGTTTCACAGACACTCAACAACTGACAGGTAACTCTTTATTGTGATGCATCTCACAGTTTACTGATGTTACTGTCTTCCTGAAGAGGGAAAGAAAGACGAGACTGTTGTCGTGACTGCCACCTGTGTTGAAACCACCACCACAGAAAAAAAAAATCCAGCTAATGACTTCCACAAGTTGGCAGCTTGCAATTACAGGGAATCTGATATAACATGACCACTGCATAACCCAGTGCACACCCAGAGGCCTTTCAGCGGCTGCTGTGAGGGTCATGTGCGACTGACCTGTAGTGTCTGCAGAGTGTCCATCAACACGCAACCTTTTCTCTAACACAACCAAGGGACCACGGGCAGTTAACGACAGCGCAAACCAAAACTTCAGTGCCAGTTGCAATTTGTCTGAAACATATTTTGGGGACAGCTGGTGGTGAAGTGTTAAGATGTGAAACTTGATGCATGTTTATTTGTCTCTGTCTGCTGTGCCAAAGTGCTGCCTCCCAGGACGACTGACTAAGTTATGTCTTCACAAGCACGTTGTGAGTGAGGTGTGTGACAGTGCAACTTTTAACAGAGGATGAAACACATTACACTTGTCTTTATCAGTGTTAGCTCTAAGAGTGCTTTCACATCTGCCCTCTTTGGTTTGGTTTTGCACCAAAACAACCGGACCGAGACCTTCTTGAAGAGGTGGTCTCGGTCCGGTTACAAACGAACTATGGTGCGGTTCGTTTGTGGTGAAAACGTGTTCCGACCTGGACTGTACTGCCTTAACATGCACATTCAGCACATCCAATGCATCAAAACATTGTTTTCTAGTTGGAGCCGCGCCTCGTTTTCAAACTGTATGGTTTGACTAAAATGAACAATGACAGCAATATAGTCCACGATGAGCAGCGCTAAAATCAACCTGCGTAGTTGTCCCTCCATTGTGACATTAGAAAGTGTCACATTTATCTTGCAAGTGTTCTCTTCTTCAACGTTTGCTTTACTTCCTGGATTTTTCCAGCATGGATATTCTGACCAATCAAGAGCACATGAACATGAACCAACTCTAGACAATTATACAACTTTGTGACAAAATCAGTCCCCGATTCAGACCAAAGCAAGACGACTCTAGGTCTGAAAGCAGCCTGGAAAGTCAGCTGGGTGCATCGGTTTATTACATGAATGTAGGGATGCAGGGTAAGGACATTTTCCCCACCAGTTGATAAACCTTGACAACATGTAAGCTATGTCACCGAATACACAACCTTTTACAAGAAAATATATTTGTTGCTGACGCTCAATATCTGCAGAGCGCTGTACAAGGTTACTGCTAATGCAAACTCAACATTTCCAACTGCTGCAGCTTCACACTGAAAGCATCTAACAGGAGAAACACGAACTAACTTTTTTGATGAAGAAGTCACAGGAAATGTAATGTTTGTCAGTGAGATACGCACTATTGCTGTCATTCATCAAAAATGCATCTACAAAACAGAATAATGTTCATTTTTGGCGTTTGAGCTGTTAGATGAAGAGTGTCACTGGTGCGATAAACAGGTCACTGGATGAATCTTAAGTCAGTTTCACACCTGCAGTTTGGTTCATTTTGTCCGAAGCACAGAAAAAAAAAATTGCCTTTCAGTTCTGATCTATTTTGTGTTCACGCTGACTTTTTACAAGCAAACTTAGAGTACTGAACAAGACGCCATATGTACTAGTGTCACAGAAATAATTCAAATGAAACTGAATGAAAGAAAGACATCATTTGGTTTATAACTGCAGTTTAGATTCTGAAATCCTCTTAAAATTAGCCTACATACAAGCCATCACAAAACCCTGTGGCTGGTCCATTTTGCTTTCGTGCCACAAACCAAACTTAAAAAGGTGGATCTTGATCTGACTGTTTTTCAGAGCTACAGCATAACTAACATTCACTCCAGCCTGAAAACACACAAAACACGCAAACGCGCCTGAGTTTGTTTGCACCACAAGAAGCAGGTCAGGTGTAAAAGCACACTGGAAACAAGTGAACATCAGCCAGTTTTCTGTTAAAACAACCACAAGATAATCATTTTTGTGCAGCCAAAGAGGTGGAGCCCAGTCTGTCTTAAGGTCAGAGTGACTGGATCTTCACTGGGAATGTGTAAAGCAGCAGCTGTAGACAAAACAGACACCCCTCACCCCCCAAAGCCCTGACCAGACCCTCGAGCCAGTTCACACCATCTCACAGATCAGCTTTGCAGCTCTGGCTTGTTAGTATTTGGCTTAATACATACTAGACACGCAGGCAAATGACAAAAGAAATACTGGCATAAATGCATTTTCCTGCCCTCTATGGAAGTTTGTTATTTTTTAATAGAGACAAGAGTTCAATGCTGATTTCAGTAGCGGCACAGAGCATGCAAATTATGAATAAACCACAAGGAAAAGGTAATATAACCTGCCAACACAGGCAAATATGCATCTCTCAAAATAGTATACAGAAAACAATGCAACAGTTGTGTTAGCAACTGTGAACTTAAAAAAAAAAATGCACTCACCTCCCTCACATCTCTAAAGTCTCAAAGTTAGTGTGTGACTGCATTTCCCCCCAGCTGCAACTCACACAGACAGCTCCCAGTACAACCAGGGAGAAAACATCCCAGAGAGAAATGAGGGATTAACATGGAGACGTCACCCGACGCTGTCTCACATGGCAGAGCACGAGCCAATCACAACACAGCCGCTCAGACACCAAACACACACACACACTTGCACACATTGTAACCTGACAATGCCAGCCAGCGAGGGAGACTGTAACATGAGCAGCCCGGTGACCAGTGGGCCGAGGCTCTGGGGCTCTCTCAGCCGTAAACAGTGGCATCCCTGGCAGGAGACAAATTTAACAGCTCTGTCTGTGGTGTGTGGAGGATAAAGAACGTGTGGAGGAACTGAGTGACAAACTTTTCAAAGTCACCTTTTAAGGCTCAAAGAGGGCGAGCATACTCAGAAGAGAAGTTTTAGTGTCTACACTTGTAACTGAAATGCACCATAGATTCACCCACCTATGAACTCAAACACAGTTAGACCCACTAAAAAGGAGAGACTGTCTATGTCAGAGGTGTTTTTACCTACTGGAAATGCTTCTGTTTGGTTTAAGAAAGGGGTAAAAACCTGCAGGAGGCAGGACATGACAGACTACAATCCCTAAGGGTTTTGTTGGGGAAGTTTTTCCTTATCCGCTGTGAGTGTCCAAGGACAGAGGGATATCGTCTGCTGTAAAGCCCTCTGAGGCTAATTGTGATTTGTAATATTGGACTTTATAGATCAAACTGAATTGAAATTGAATTGAAATTACTATTTGTACAGACCTTTGAGACATGCTTTATAAATAAATTTGCCTTGCTTTTCCTAGCTGCTTCCTCATTTGGTCATAAACAACAGTGTCTTTTACGGTTTCTTTAATTTCTCTGATGATTTTGGCTTCAGCCCTTATGGACAGAAGTTTCTGCATCTCGTCATCTTTCCAGTCGGACATTATGATTGCGTCTTTTGAGTAAATGTTGTTCTCTTCCTGTTTCGTCCAAGCCTCGTGATAGAAACGTCATTAACACACCTTCTCTCTCACTGTCAGTTCTCCAGACAATTACCTGCTCTACTCACACACTGGCTTAACAGGATATAACACACACTCTGTACTAAAGAGCTGGTGGAATAAGTCAGTTTAATGCCTTCTCACATGTGGGAAATGTCTCGATCATGTCAGGTTTGCAGTAGAGGTCGACCAATTCATCGGTTTGGCCTATCAATTGACGCCAATAGGACTTTATATAAACTACTGGCTCTGATGGTGACTGATAGCTGTGACCTCCACTGGTCACGTGGGTATGGCCATAAGGCTTTTGCACAGAGAATTCCACATGCAAGTACAAGGTAATGTGTGCTGTAGATCATTTGTCATAAAATCTAACTAATGTAGGACATCTTAACGTCTTTACTAGGGGAATACTAAGGTTGCTGGTTATAGAACAATATTATGTGTTTTATCCGTTTTGCTATAGCAAGCCTGGTCGGTAAAATTTTACTAGAAATAAAGAAGCCTGTGTTATCGGCAGATTAATCGGCTATCGGCTTTTTCCCTGCTCCGAACTATTGATATTATATCAGCCATTACAACTACACTGTCGGTCGACCTCTCGTTTGCAGTGCGTGTGTTAAAGGGACTCTATACAGGTAAAAGTGAGACTTTACAAATTTTGTAAGAAGAAAAAACAGAACCCAGTCCTGTAAATGACAAGTTGAATTCATAAATAAAATGCACTCATGCACACAGGGGAGTTTCATCTTGGTTTGGTTCGACGAATACTTTGGTGTCTAATGTTAGCTGACTTTAGTGACAGTTTGCCAACTTTATTTATGTTGGCAACAGTTTTAGCAATTACGTTATCCTGTAGTTTTCAGCTGTTCAGAAATAATTGACAAATATTTGCTTTAAGTTGGGTAAAGTTATGAACGTTTTGGTTATCTCTTGCCACTGTATTATGAGCTTTACTCATAACTACCAAAGCTCTTAATTAAACATGTACCTTGTTGTGGGGAAACCAAAACGCTCAGTACATTATTATATAAAACAGAATATGGTACTTTTGGTACAAACACAGACTTTTATGGACGAGTTGAGTTCTGGCTAAACTGAATCAAACTTCCTTCCTGCTTCAGCTTGACAGACAAAGTCTGTGCATGCCTGCATAGCTGAGGGATTATCACTGTATCAGTTGAGCCCCAGATTCTCTTTGCACCTGTCTTGTCCTGCTTAACGTACAAGAAACGGGCGGGATTTCTCACTCCTCCCGCTTACAGACGACTTGCTCTTCATTCACGAGCAGCTCTGACGGGATAAAGACAAGCTGAGGGTGAGCCGCCTCTACGTGACACTTCCCTTTGGAGCCATGAAGATTTTGTGAGGTTCCTCTATGACCAGGTAAAGAAAGCTGTAAGTATTGTGCAGGTCTCGTTAGAATAAACAGAGCGGTAACAACAGGACTGCTCAGGGTGACTAGATGCTAATCTATAGTTCAGCAAAGCAGGACCTCCCATCATGTGACGCAGCTCGTCCATGATTCTTATTTAGTACACGAAGCTGCAGAATTCTGTATAATGCACATTTCTGCCTCACAGGAAGTCACCCTAACACATTAAAAACAGACGAAAACGAGCCATACAGTGACTTGTTGCCTTTGCAGAGTTCATTACCCAAACAGGAAAATACTGCCACATCTCTTTAAATCGAGTTTTGACTCTACAACTGCTCCACTCCTGCCTGAAAACAATTCATCACCCAACATATCATCAGCAGATCCTTCTTTGCTGCACACTATAGTTTAGCTCCTTTCAGCACTGAAGGAAAAAAATAAAATCATGTGTATTTTCCTTGAAGCGTGGGTACGGCAGTAGAAGATAATTGAGTGTTTGAGAGTTGCTTGCCTCATCACATTCTGTTTCTTTCTGCCGCACATCCCATTGTGGTCAAATATCAAAACAATCATTTACAGCAAGCCTCGTCAAGCAGAGTGCCGTTCCTCTTCGGGACATCGTTTCAGTGTGTTATTAAATTAACACACACGATCAACCCATTAGCTCTCGCTGAGATCATGGAGACGAAAGCACAAAGTAACATCCGCTACAAACAAACATTGACTCTCCATCAAGAAATCTGTACAACCCCCAAAAAAGAAAAAGCCAACTACATCTAGTTAAAGATATGAAAAGTTTTTTGTGGATGACACGTAGCTGAGACAGTTGCCAAACTGCAGACCACTTTTTGAGACCAACAAACAAAAAAAAGGGTTGTTTTTTAGCAACCAACGGCTCTTTTTCCTTTTTCCATGGATGTTTTTAGTGATAAACTCTGTATTCCAGCAGGGATAGTGCCATGAAACGCGGACTGAAAAGTGCAAGAGAAAAGCAGGTTTTCCAGTGGGGATTGTGTCCCTGAAACCAGCTACTTCATGCCAAAACACAATCTTTTCCTAACCTTAACCAAGTGGTTTTTGAGCCTAAACCCAACCACAAAACAACCAAAGCATTGCTGAAATGTTAAGTTTCAAAGTATCTGCTAACGTGCAAATGTAACATAATGCATCTGTGGTTTGTAGAAACTTACAATGCCATCATTTTTTCTACCAACTGGATTGAGAGATGAACAGAGATTCAACTGAGAGGCCAAGAAAAAAGTCCTCATTTAAACCAAATTAATTTGAAAATGGCAAACGTCATTAATCCCCACTGATCGTCTCTGATATAAAGAGCACATGATGACTGAGAGGGGCCATGAATGGAAGAAAAGGGATTAACATACCAGGAAACAAAACATCTTTGTGAAACACACTTCAAGGTTTAGCCGGGGTTAATCCCAGCTACACAGAGGAATACCTTCACTCATTCATGTTCACCGCCATTATTTTCCTCCCAACAGAAATCCCACAAACACCCACAAGTTGCAGCACGCAGGACTGACTCATCTAACAATGCTCCAAACGGTCAACATGACTACATCCTCACATAGATTGAAGCCTATCGAGGTCACAGGGAGGGGAACACTCCAGTCAGAATGTGACAGTTTGTGAGCTTGGAGTTTTGCTCACGTCTTGTTCTTCTGTAATGCTTTAATGACGGTAAGTGGTGCACCAGCCGAAATGCAAGTTTGCAAGAATTTCAATTAGCTCAGTACACAGTCGTCAGCAGATGCCAATGACGGGGACGTCGGCTCTACGGGCCTTAAGGGAAAAGAGTTTATCAAGTCTACCATCACCAAGACAACTTCCTTCCTTTTGGACGCAACAGAGTCATTTAACAAGCCAGGGGAAAGTTAGGCTGTTACCATGATGCTTCTGGAAAAGTCTTATTGTAAAACACTTTATTACACTTACAATATCTTTCAGGATCATACCTAAAATCTAAAGCCACATTAGCTCCTTCTGTGAGTGGATAAAAACGGTTATTTTTAGATTCTTACAACTGGTGGGGCAAAAAATAAATGTATAAAACAGCCCTGTTTTCACCAAAAACTTTCAGTATGGTACCTTTGGAACCAAAAGTAACCCTTCAGACGTGATACCTAGACCCTAGGTCCGCTTAGCGTTTCTACTGCAAACAGCACCAGATCTGAGGGGTGACCAAAAATGGGGATGGTACGGAACGGTTCCATTGGTACCATCCACAACTTCTTACAAAGGAAACAGAAAATATGCGTACTGAACTCAAGTGAACCAAACCGTACTGCTTGGTGGAAACAAGGCTAATGTGACCCAAAGGTGGCACCAAGACAGGTCTTACTGTTGCTCAATTTAAATGAGAAGGACGACATTTCGAGGAATACCTTTATTCAGTTTCATGCTACATGCTTTCGGTGGAGTCGGTGACAGTGCACAATTGCGGCCCGAGTGTGTAGAGGATCTGAGCGCAGAGAAACGTACCTCAAAGATTTTACAAAAATAGAAAAAGAGGTCTGTACTTGGACAGGCTCTGACCACAATTAGCGTGAACGACCAGACGTTAGCCTGCTAGAATAAGGACTGGAAAGTGGAAACTCACTAATTAGAACATGTAATCCGTACAAATACGCATACTGTAGTGATGACAAAGCATCGTGTTACAGGTTTATGTGCCACACTTTTTCTTGGCTGGGACCAGCAAGTTCCTGAGTCTCTACTGGTTGTGCTGACCAACAAATAGTCGTGTACTTAAACCCCAAAAAAGTTCTGGTTGTGAACATTTCACATGCACATTCAGACTTCTTTGTAGTTAATGTGTGCTGAACAGGTGTACTGTGTGACAATAACCTTTAAAACTATTAATTTTCAAAGAACCAATTCAAAGAATGGGAAAACAAAACAACTTCTATGTTGACAGTGTCCAACAAGCTTTCAAAATATAATCTTTCCACACTGCAATGACTCAAAAAAGATCTACATCTGACCTTTGCATCAAAATTACACAGAGTCACCTTAGTGTTCGTGTATTCTTTATTCTATGTAATACGTGATCAATGTGAAAAAGCCAAACCCAGCCAACACAAATGTCTCTGACTCCGCTAAGCCTCTAAACTCCAGCAAGCACCGATTTAAAACGATTTTCAAGCAGTTCTGCCAAAGCTTTGATCACTCTAATAATGACTTCCTAGCAAATTTGCAAACAATGCGGGGCTGTGGCCTGGCAGCGGCCCCGGACCCCTGGAAATCTTTTAGGAGGATTCTCCAAAGCTTGGCTTTTCGTTTTTGTTTTTATTAGACCTCCATGTACAATGTGCTGTGCTGGCCTGGTTGTTTTAGATTTTACAGGTTCATGCCTTCAGGTTACTTATGTGATATCAAATCTAATCCGATATCTCACGACACAGATTTAGCTTTCATCAAATATGTAGTTTGGTTTTTACAGTTCTCAGTGAGGTTTGGTTTTTGCGGGGGAGCTCTAATTGTTTCGTTTCAGTGGATCTACGACTCAAAGTAGGTTTGATCTTGTAATAACAGGGCAGTCCCTGAGGCTCATGTAGGTCTTCATCCCACACTTTAAGATCTCAACAGCTGTAACAACTCCCTTCACCTCCAGTCAAACACTGACACCAGTAAGAGTGGTTTCCTCGGCCGTAAAGCTCCCACAGAAAAAATGTTATGAGTGCACATGGGTACAGACAAAAAAAATCATTTCAAGTTGAAGCAGACCAAAAACACAGTATTTTAAGCACTAAAACATGCAAGAGAAGCACAAATGGGACAGACGCATGCACAGATGTTCCACCAAAACTAAAATTACAACTCAGCACCCCCTCGAGATAAATTACAGAGAAAACGCCACAGCAAGAATTCCACAAAAACTGTTACAGCAGGGCCAGATTTGACGTGCAACCCGCTCAGACGGGGCAGTGGAGTGGAAGTCATTTCCTCTAAACAAACACTGGAGGGATGGGAGTCATAATCACAGGGAGGAGGAAGAGGAGGAGGAGGAGGAGGAGGCCGAGGGGGGGGGGTGACACATCTGAGCAGAGGAGACCCAGCTTTGATCATGAGGACAGAAGGGTCGTCTCACTAAGGTGTTAATTGAGAGACCTCTGCCATATGTCCACAAAGGCTGACTGGCCGACCCTGATGATGTGGACTCAGAGCGCCGCTAAGCCTGATGTACCAATCGACGCCAGGCCGTGCTTCCACCCGATCTGCTTATGTGTTGACGGGAAACCAGTGAGAGGCTGTGGAATGCTCTGGGTGTTGCTGGAGGACATGCACGATGTACAGATTTAATGCTAAGCTTGTGGCAGTATGAGCGAGCTCTGAAATGTCAAGTGAAATAAACAACAGGCACGTGAGCAGCCTAAACGCTAAACTCAGCATCATGCATGTGCGCTAATAAACAGGCATTAGTTACCCTAAACAGAGAGTTAACAAGAGGATATTTCATTTAAAAAAATCTTCTTTCAGTGGCAGTAATAAGCATTTTAATTATCCTAACAACCATTTAATGTAACAGACACCTGAATGTCAAACAAACAACAGCAAAAACAATCCTTTGTCACACTGGTTCCCAATCTGGGGGCCCTGACCTTCTTTAGGGGTCACCAAAGTGTAAGGAAACTTAAAAAAAAGAAATAATAAAGCAGACCTATATCTCAGCATTTCATTCGATTCTGTAAAGAACACTAAAAGATTATTCATGGTTTTAAAGTTTAGATTTTTATTCAAGACACAAGAGCCCCTTTACACTGCCAGATTTTCCGCGAATGTTGGGCCGTTTTGCCGGCAAGCTGCGAGCATTTAGACAAACACAGCCGGATTGGCGAGTTGATCCGAGGTGCCCAATTTCCTGCAAATTTGCACAACTCCTATCTAAAAAGGGCTATAAACTCACAGGATAAGCATGGTGACATATGATACAGTCAAAGAGCCTTCACTTTCTCCGTAACAGCCTCATCCTGCATTAGAAAAGTGCGTAAGGAATAAAGGTTGGGAACCATGATTTAACAAAAAGATAAAGCCAGCAATTTTGTGTTTTAAATAACTTTGTACACATATGTGGCGTGAATTCACAATAGCTGCAACCTCCGTGCCAAATTTCAGCCTCCTTGGCCAAAAAAAATGGTCGCAACAGACTGGGGAAATCCTTGTGGATCCCACCATCTGACCAACCACCCCACAGAGCGAGCTATAGAGCTGCTCATTGCATCTAAAAAAAACATTTTCCACGTATTGTTTTGACGTTATTTAAGGCGCAGACAGGTGAGCAGACGACAACAACATGTAGACTAATGTCTTGTACACAGTGCAGCATGGTGGCACCACAAAACACGACTGAGCTGCTGGTTGCAGTGTCCAAAACAAACTCTTTGGCTCTTCTGCAGAGGACTGGTGAGCTACAAAAGGTCCAGCCAAGATTCAAATTCACCACTCGGGCCACTTAGTAGGGCAAATATACACAAACTGCCAGTTTATTAGGTACACTTGGTTAAAAGTGATGCAGTCTAACAAAACAATCCTGCAGATAATCCTCTCTACATTTAAATTTAATGTACTTTGTATTGAAACTGTTCTGTTAACGGTAATTTGAGGGTGTAGTTTGTGCTGCCGTTAAAATATATTGTGTTGTATGCTCTTCTTGTGTCTCACAATGTGTTCAGCGCCATTTTGTGTTCAGAATAAGGTGCTGTTTATACATGCTGACATGACATACCAAGGTCAGAGGAATGGGTATTTATCTCTTACAGCATTTTGTAATCAGTGTTGGTTTGAATAAGATGGCAGCGCTGCAACTTAAATGTTTAAATAGCCAAATAAATTTAACGTTAAACTACAGGCAAGCAAAAAAAAAAAAAGTTGTCTTATTAAAGCCAGTGAATTACAATGAAGTTAAAAGGTGTAAAAATCAAAAATGATTTATAGAAAAATATGATGTCTTCCCAAAGCGACTGCACAAAAGATCACCAGGTTCACTGAAGCCACAGCAGGTTGGTACTTTCATGTCTGAAGGAATGCTTTGTTTGGTCTCCTCCCGTGACAGCGCTGTTTGTAATCTCTATTCTTTTTATACACAAGTGCAGAAAAATGGATTCGGGGATATGCCAGAAGTGCCACACTGGAAGCCGAAGAATTTCATTAAAGCGATGTCACAGAGCTCATATTCTTCCCCTTGACATATCAATTCAGTGCTTTACCTCTGCAGAAAAAAAAACCTCTGAGCCCTACAGAAGATGAAGAGCCCTCTGTTTGACCCCAGCTCTTCATCAGCACAATAGAGACCACCATCCAGGTCTGTGTCCCCGCTTCTCTGACCCCAAAATGCTTCAGCTGCTTTTACAGAACCTGCATGTGCCTGCTTCAACCTGTGACAGTCAGAAAATAGGTAGTGGCGAGGAATTATCTCTGGATATGAGCAACCACACTGCAAAGTCCCTTTAAAGACGACAGAGAGGGATTATTCTTCAGGAGGCTTGAGGTGAGGGTGTTTGGGAACCTGCACAGCTGTGGTGAAACTTGATTTAAGCTGTAACCTGCATGGTGAAAATGAGTCAGTGTGGGAGACATAATGCTGAGGGATTACTAGAAATCACATGAGAGAGATGGTGCAGTGTTTGAAAGGCTGCATCATCAAAACACCAAAACTTCACCTTAATGAAAAACACTTTTCAGCACGCACCTTGGAGCTCAAAGTCCAGCCCCACACATGCAGCATACGTGCAGCACTTCCAGGACACCTGTCCGGCGGGAACGAGCTTTGTCCGCTCGGAAAAAGACACCAGATTGCCACAAGCAGCAGGTACAACAAACACCGTATGACTTTAACCGTAATCCTGCTTAACCAGCAGCGCTTCATGGGATTGTCTGGTCTGGTCGCTGCAGGACCACCTGACCCAGAACATGCATCGAGGGAACTTAACTACGTGTTACACCAAACACTCACGCATGCTTTTACGCGCACACAAACATCCTGGAAAGCTGGAAAGCAGGATTGAGTTCATATACGAGAAGCTCTCAAAGCGTTTGACTCACCCGACGCCAAGTCTCCACGAGCAGTGTGTCTGGACGTGAACGCAACACCTCCTCCTCTCTGTTACCCCTGATTGTCCGTGGACGCTGATTGTTGGAGGGTAAACTGTCCGGTTGAGGCAGCAGGTTAAAGTTAAAGCTTACGAGGTTATAGTTTGGCCCCGTGGCGCACGGCACGTCCCGTCTGCACCACCACCAGCAGCCTCTTTGTACTTGTCCGCCTCAGCAGCGAGTTGTTGAGCCGCGGGCATGCGCAGTGGGTCCCTCGGATAAGTGCGCGCCGTGCTGCTGTGACGGTCAGTGCGTGTCACAGGTTGCAAGTGTAGTTACCTGCTGCAGGGTTGGCCTACTTTTTACTGTCCGAGCACGAAGCTGAACAACCACAACATTTACCCTGCAGCTTCCTGCTGACAAGTTGAAGCAGTTTTACTTGTAAGATAGATAAAAATAAGTGAACACAGCTTTTCTTTGTAAACTACTATAAGGACTGTTGAGTTCAGTTCAACAGGTTTTACTGGCATGGCATTTAACATGTGTTGCCAAAGCACAAATACAGTTAAAAGACAGTGAATGAAACAACAATTCACATGAAACACAATTTTAGTCAAGTGTGAGGGTTGTTCTGAGGCCTTGTGCTGCTACAGGAGGTGAACCTCAGAACCATATTTGTCTTTATCAACTGACAATGACATTAATTGTTATTATTATAATAATTTAACTACATATAGTTGCAAAAGTTTGGGCACCCCTGGTCAAAATTCTGTGTATGGCAACACAATGTGATGACCTAAATGACACATTTCTTCTCATTTTCAACCAGATAATTTTTTTATTTCAATCTTTTACAGTTTCAAAATAACAAAAAAAAGGAAAAGGGAATGAAGCAAATGCTTGGGCACCCTGCACGGTCAGTATTTAGCAGCGCCCCCTTTGGCAAGTATCACCGACTCTAAACGTTTTTTTTTTTAGCCACCTAAGAGTCTTTAGTTCTTGTTTGGGAGATTTTTAAATCAAATCAAATTTTATTTATACAGCACATTTCATACAAAGTATTCGTGAGAGAGACAGACACAGAGTCAGGGGCACTAACTATTCATTTGTTGGTCTGGGAGAACAGGTAGATCTTAAGCTTGACTTTAAAGGATGACACAGTTGCAGAAAATCTAAGATCATCAGGCAATTTGTTCCAGAGAGTGGGACCATAATGACTGAATGCACCGTCCAAAAATTTATCTTGGATCATGGGCACAGTTAGGACACTAGTGTGTGATGATCAGAGGGTTCTGGGCAGGTATGTAGGGTGTGAGCAGTAGGCTGTCTACCAATTCTTCATTGCAAAAGGCCTCTGCTTCTGTGAGACTCTTGGGTCATCTTGCATGCACTGCTCTTTGATTTAACACATTTTTAACTAGGTAAGTCTCGTAGAGATCAACAATCTCTTGTCAAGGGAGACCTGGTAGAGAGCAGCATACAAAAAAGTTACAACCAAACAACATCACAATAAAAACATTCAAGATATACAGTGGATATTAGACACCTACACAATGACAAAAAAACAAGCTTCCAGACTTTGTTGTAATTTAACTGAATCCATTCGTCCCTCTACCTGTGAAATGTTCCCTGTGCCACTGGCTGCAACACAAGACCAAAGCACGATCGATCCTCCGTGTCTGACAGTTGGACAGGTGTCCCTTTTTTCTCCAAACATACCTTTGCTCACTGCATCCAAAAAGTTCTATTGTAACTTCACTTGTTTCCAAAAATCATCAGTCTTGTTTGGATGTTCCTTTGCAAATGTCTGATGCTGAATTTTGTGGTGAGGACACAGGAAAAGTTGTCATCTGATGACTCTTCCTCAAAGGTATTTACGCAGGTGTCACTGCACAGTGCACCACCACTCCAGAGTCTGATAAATCTTCCTGCAGGTCTTTTGCAGTCAAAAAGTGTTTTTGATTTGCCTTTCCAACGATCCTACGAGCAGCTCTCCACAGTTCCTGTTAACCGCCATTTCTTAACAGACTGAGGAAACAGCTGCCTGAAAACACTTTGCCATCTTCTTTGTGGGCATCAGTTATTTTAGTTTTCAGAGTGCTGGGCAGCTGTTTAGAGGAGCCCATGGCTGCTGATTGTTGGGACAAGGTTTCAGGAGTCAGAGTGTTACTAAAGCTTTGAAATCTGAATCTCCTGGCCTTTCCTAACAATGATTATGTACGAGCCAGAGCCTCATAAGCTAATAAATGTCTGACACCCTGGTAAAGTTGTCTGAGAGCTCAGATATCACGGGGCTCCCAAACTTTTGCATGGTGCTGCTTTCATTGCTTTATTCTAAAATTGTGCCAAACAAAAATAATACTCTAATGTGGAAGAGCATGTTTCTTCTTCATTATCTTGGAAATCAGTTCATCTTCTTCCTACCTAACTATTCACAGTAAAAGTCTGTGATGAGGCTGACTGGACAAGACTGCCATCTTGTGGCGTTTTGGTGTAACAACATTATAGATGAAGAAAATATAGACATACAAGAAGTTAATTGTCTGTAGTTTACCTTCACTACAAGCACTGTTGGGAAAGTACATTTACTCAAACACGGCACTTCAGTACAGTTTTGAGGTACTTTACTTTTCTTGTTTTTATATTTGTCTGCTGTTGCTTTTGCTTTATGTTTGCTTTTTAAATGCATTTTCTGCACTGTCTTTAACTATTTATTGTCTTGCTTTTAGCTTTTGTTTTTAATGATCTATTGTTCCTTTAATGTTTTCTCTTGTAAAGCACATTGAATTGCCTTGTGTATGAATGGTGCTATATAAATAAAATTGCCTTGCCTTGCCTTGAGTATTTCTATTTAATTCTACTTTATATGTCTATACGTACACTTTAGAGGAAAATATTGTACTTGTTTTTACACTACATTTATTGAAACTTCACTTACTTTGCAGATTCAAATTAATAATACAAAATATAATCAACTGATAAATTATGATTCCATTTTGTTCAATATAAAACTCTCAAGCTACCCAGCAGTATGAAGTCATTAAAATTAGCTCCAAATAATAATACTAATACTAACCTGAAGTTCCCCACCTTTAGGGGCTGCACTTTATTAACGGGGAGTGGCTGTGGTGTGACTTTGTTTTAATCTAATATCCTGACCTGCCCTGGAGATACAAATATTTTTTCTCAAGCCTCCCTGGTTGACTGGGGGAAATGCACAACACTTTCCTCCACCATAAATAACCATATTACACAGTTTTTAGCTGTGATAAATGGTCTGATTTTGCAGATTTTTAAAGTAACATGCCCTTGAAACCCTCTTGTGGGTTTTGAGGTTCTGAGGGTATTTAAAATAAATACAAATACGACCATTTAAAGTTGAATGTCTCTCCCCTGGGCCAAATTAAGTACAACACCACCCACCACTCACTATAGGCAAGTATGACATCGACGACATTGAGAACTTCACATATCTTGGCAGTAACATCTCGAGTACAGGAGATGAAGACATACGAACGAGAATCAGAGTGTTCCATCGGCTCCACAACGTATGGTCGTCCAAAGTTATCACTACAGCCATCAAGCTACGCCTGTATATGTCAGTGGTCATTCCAACAGCGACCTACGCCTGTGAGACGTGGATGAGGACTGCCAGCATTACCAACATGTTGGATGTCTTCCACCCACAATGCCACAGGATCTCATGGCGAGACCACATCACCAACGATGAGGTGATGAGAAGGGCAGGGGTGGTGCTACTGTCTGACATGGTCTCTGACAGGAGAGGAAGAATGGCTGGACACGTACTCCGACTGCCAAGAGAGAGACCAGCGAGTGTGGCAATGGACTGGGTGCCTGAGGGCGGCAAGAGGAAGAGAGGGAGGCGTGGAGACAGACCTTTAAGGAAGACCTACAGTAAGAGAGATAGGCGTCAGCTGGCATGGTACAAGAAGGGTCGCCAGGGACTGGAGCATGTGGAAGGGACTCGTCACCCAATGTTCCAATAGTAACAGGAGGAACTAAGTCTAAGTAAGTCTTTACAATAAGACAATACAATGGATGTAGCCTGTGCTTTGTTCAGACTCTCTACTTCTCTTTGTGCAGAAGAGGGCACTACATCCATCCATTTTCATCCACTTATCCAGGGCTGGGTCACGGGGGCAGCAGGCCAAGCAAAAAAATGCACTGTGATGACACTTAAAATCAATAAGCAATAAAAACCAGGGTAAAATCAATTCAGAAAGGAAGTAAATGACATGAAATGAAATAAAATACAAGTGGAAAGACCAGGGTGAAGGTTACAGTTCAGTAATAAGTGCAGCAGAGAAGTCAGTCAAAGTGGACAGACTGAACAAAACATCTGGGACAAAAAAAATCTGAAAGCTGAAAAGTTCATCTGTCCAAGAGCAGGAAGATTGTGAATGCACACTATCAGAAATAAAACTTATGAAACTGTTCATTCACTCTATCAGACCTGCTCAAAAGTGCACGACCCGTCTTGCGCAATGGAAGCTTGATTTCAGGCCTGCACGGCGTCTATTATTCTGGTCACATCCCTCTATTGGTGACTTTATCATTTCATCACTTCTCTGTTCCGTTTATACAAAGCGGGTAGTGTTTCGAGCGGGGCCACTCCTCTCCTGCGGCTCTGGATTGGCCCTTCAGTGTCTGCACCCACCTCCACTCCAGTTCCGCGTTACACAGCATTTAAGTCGTGCAGCATTTCCTCCAGCTTCTACTCTGAGGCTGCAGGAGAACATCCGCCACCATGTCCGACCAAGGAGTCATCGACACCAACGTGGTCACCGTGACCCGGTTCGTGATGGAGGAGGGCAGGAGGGCGAAAGGCACCGGGGAGCTGACGAGGCTGCTGAACTCTCTGTGCACGGCGGTGAAGGCCATCTCCAGCGCTGTGCGTAAAGCTGGGATCGCTCATCTGTGAGTAAACAAGCCTCACTGCGTAGAAGACATCACTTTGCTCATATGCTAACAGGCCACTCAGAGCTTTAAAGTGTCAGTGAAGTTGCAGTCCACTGCATCCACGTTGGCACAAACTGCGCAGGAGATCCAGGATCCTTGCGCGCCAATCACAAGGCGCATAAATGAAACCACCACCACGCCTACTTGTGTATGATTGCGCACACATGCAATAACCTTTCCTCCAAATATTTAGTGTCGGTTATGTGCAGCTGTATTGCTAGAGAAAGCCATGCGTTCTGCAGTCCTCCCCCTGCTCCTCCTTATTTCATCTTTTTGTTGCCCTTCCTCTTCACTGTTTTAGATTTTAACATGTTGCATTTGTGCACATCATATGGTTACTGTGTGCTGCTGTATTGGTCCATTTTATCTCCTTGTTAAATGACCCCATCATACAGTGTCTTCTGGTTGATTTAGGGAAAGTGTGCATCACAAAAATAGACATATCTCTTGCATATTTACATGAATGCACATTTCTTATATTGATCCGTGCTAATTACAGGAGTAGAAACGTCTTGTATGTGCTGAACTCTTGTGGCTGATTCTGATTCAGATTTACCTTCAGTGGGTGATGCAGTATTTTACTCAATCACCAACCAACCTCTGCAATTTAGAGAAATGCAGAGTCATGCATCACTTGCAGGTTTTTATTTTTCCTTCCTCTTAACTAGAGACTGCAGCTTTCATGATTTTAAGCTGGTTTCAGTACAGAGCTGTGGGCAATAAGAAAAGATCTTTACTGATAAAGCGCTTTTCAAAGTTACAAAGTGCTTTACATGTCAGTGATTAAAACAGACAAGACATCAACGACTTTTAGGAAACAACAACTTTTTAAATGAGCTGATAAAAACACTTATGTGTAAAAAATATAATTTTTAAGAACAACTTATTTATTCTTTAAATTCTTTTAATGCCAGTTTACATTTTCACCCTCACTCTAACTGCTTTCATCTTGTTATCGTCATCAGTTTTGGCATTGCCGGCAGCACCAACGTGACGGGGGACCAGGTGAAGAAGTTGGACATTCTTTCCAACGACCTGGTCATCAACATGATCAAGTCGTCTTTTACCTCCTGTGTGATGGTGTCTGAGGAGAACGAGCGAGCCATCATCATAGAGCCAGAGACGAGGGTAAGTGTGGCCGATGGAGGAAAATAGAGGTTGATTTTAGATGCTGAAACAAAGCCAGGGATCCTGTGGAGGCCACCGAGCTGGGGAAACCTGCTTTGTTATTTGGGAACTTTGTCTTCTGACATGAAGCGTTAAAACAGGATCATCCAGTTTTCTTGAGGATAATGTAAATGACTGTTTTGTGGAAGTTTTCCTTGTAGGGTCTTATCTCATAACTGGTTCAGTGAAAAAAGGCTGAGGTTTTAGTTCCTGTTGAAATACTTGTTAAATGAAATGACTTGCATTACTTTCAGTCCAACTCCATGCACAGCAATGATTGAATTATATTCTCCTTTTAATCGTGTCCGGTTGGTACAGGAAGTGGGGCATCTCTTTGTGTAGCTCGTGCACGCCCACAAGGAAGTGAGGCGATACACATTCCTGTCAATAGTGTCACTCTGTTCCACTCATCTACAGGTGGTAATAACACATCAGTAAATACAGCAACATGCCAGTGAAAGACAGGGAGGAAGCTAGGCTGTAAATATGAATGGAAACTGTTTAAATCACCATCTTTAGATTTGAAATACTTTAAAAAAAATCAGCTTTGCAAATGTTTTATGATGAAGGAAATACATGCAGCACGTTTGACACACACACACCCACACACACACACACACACACACACACACACACACACACACACACACAATGCCTGCTGGTGAGCGGCTGAATGTAAATATAACTGTGTTTGCTTCCAAGAAAATTAGCTCTACTCTTCCTTCTCTTTCAGGGCAAATACATTGTGTGCTTCGACCCTTTGGACGGCTCCTCCAACATCGACTGTCTCGTCTCCATTGGAACCATCTTTTCCATCTACAAAAAGGTACCAACAGGTTAAAATTCTTAGTGTCCTTGTCCTTGATTTCCAAACTTAAAGCCAAAATGTGGCAGGATGACATCTAGACAGATCACTTACAGTTGTGGCAGATATTTACTGTCTTTAAAATGCTTCACTGATCTAGTATTAACCCCTACAGTGATATTGTTCAGGTCAAGTCCACTCAAACCCAGCATTCCTACTCTGTGGCTTTTCATATGTAAGACATGGTAATGCCATTTTACTAGAATGTTAAACCAAAGGAACAAATGTAAGAAAAATAAATCTGCAAGGAAGAAAAATCAGGTTTAAGAGACACTTAATCACCTTTGGTTCAAGATTCTAGTAAAGTCTACTCCACAATTATAGATAATAAAGTTGCCTACAAACCACTGAAATTCAGGATTCAAGATTCAAGGAGTTTATTGTTATACGCACAGTAGCAAACTCAGTGGTTTAAACCATACAATAAAATTCTTAATTGCCCGTCTCCCTTCACACAATACAAGAATAAAATTAGAATTAAAGTTAGATTTTAAGAAAAATAAATAAAATAAGAAGTGTGAAAAGACTGTGGTTGGGGTGTGCACTGTCCTGATGATGAATGTGTGATAACATTAGTTTATATTGTTTCCCTCAGACCACAGATGATGAGCCCAGTGAGAAGGATGCTCTGCAGCCTGGCACTGCCCTCGTGGCAGCAGGCTACGCCCTCTACGGCAGCGCCACCATGATGGTGATCTCCACCGGCCGGGGAGTCAATGGCTTCATGCTCGACCCAGTTAGTACTCTCCTAAAGGCGCTGTGTGTCGCATTCAAGAAAGCTGAACTTGTTGATAACATTTTCTGCTTTGTCCTCATCAGGCCATTGGAGAATTTATCCTGGTCGATCGGGATGTGAAGATCAAGAAGCGAGGCAAGATTTACAGCGTGAATGAGGGTTACTCAAAGTACTTTGACCCCGCTGTCATAGAGTACCTGCAGAAGAAGAAGTTCCCTCAGGTAACACTGATGTCAGGACGTGTGTGAGAGGAGCTTCAAGCAGAGCAATGTTTTTTATCTGTATATATTTTGGCAGAATTGCCAATTTTTTATCTGCAGTCTGATGTCGAGATGTCTGCATTTTGAAATGTACATATTCTTAAGTGCAGGATTAAGTAGCTTACTAATGCAAGATTTGAAATAACTGTAGGACGGCACTGAGCCCTACAACGCCCGTTACATTGGCTCCATGGTGGCAGACGTCCACCGAACGCTGATGTACGGAGGCATCTTTTTATACCCAGGAAATGCGAAGAACCGTGAAGGAAAGGTAAGATCCCATCACTGCTTTCTCCTGCTCACTCACACTTTAAACTATCGAGACAATTAAGTATTCTTAAGACCTAATAAATGCTCAAATGTCCATCTTAAAACATGTTGATCATATGAAAGTAACCTGTCACACAGCTTGGGTCAGTGATGTGGTGAAAAAAGTTTCTGGACAACAATAAAGATCTACAGCACAGAGAATTAAAATATTTCAGGCATCAGATACACAGACGATACTTTAACAAGATAACTTCAGGGTTGGTTTTGGTGTTTTTCATGAGATTTCCGTCAAAAATAGTTTCTTCAGTGTCACTTTAAAACCCTGAAACTTGAACTGAAGTGTCACAATATTGTTTCTTCACACCCACATCCTTCCAGTGTTCGTAAGATTGAGCCAAACATGATGTTGTCACATTTGAAAAGGGTGGAAAGCATCACACTTGTAATGCATACAAGTTTCAAAAGTGTTACTAAAAAATAAGTTCCAATTTACAAACAAGGGGAAAATCCAGGCACAGAGTTTTGAGTAACATAAAGCCACACAATATTAAAGGTGTTTTATTCTACTCATGACAAACTTTATATTTACTTCTTACACCTTACAGATGAAAATGTTGCAAACAAAGTATTTTAGTAGACAAAATATTTTAATAAAATGATGAAGGAAATAAAAAAACCTCTTAAAAGCAAGATTTAAAAGATGTTTCCAGATGTTGAGTTTCATATTCTCAGTGATCTCTAACAGTTGTCTTAAATGATAGGCTCACATTTTTTCCGTCTGTCTGTCTCAAAGTAATAATCAGGTGCCCATGTGAATGTCGAAACAAGTTTTACGGGCATTAGTCATGTCTCATTAGGAAGAGATGTTGTGATGTTGTTGTTGATGATGTCAGAATGATTTCAGCAAGACAAACCTGTCTGTTGTCTGAACCCATCCTTTAACTGTAGGTACATTTAATGTTGTAGTGTTTGATGACCTGCCATGGCTATGACAATGCTAAACCGTTTGGAGACTTGTTAACTATAACAATTTAAAATGTGGATATTTCTTTAAAGGGATAGTTTGGATCTTCTGAAGTGGGGTTGTATGAGGTGCTTATCCGTAGTCAGTGTATTACATGCAGGATGGCGGTCGGCACACTCGCACTTTGGAGGAACAGACAGGAGTACTAGAAGCCAAGTGATGTACTGCTGTGGACGGGGGCAGCAGCAAAACATATTCTGTTATATTCATGTTTTTATTGCTTCACCTTGCTGTCAGACGGCTCTCTGTGAACTCAAAGTGAAACGTTTCTATGCTCTCGTCAAAGTCACCAGACTCCATTGACAAAAACAGTAATTTTACCTCGCAGCACACTGGACCTGCTGGTCTACTGCTGCCTCGATCAGCTAGTTAGTTTGTGACATTGTGTGACTTTGGTGAATCTGAACTAACCCTCTGAAACACAAAAGTCGCACAATAACACAAACAAACTAACCATTCAGGGAGTGGCCAACCAGCAGGTCCCGTGTACTGCAAGGTAAAATTACTCATTTTGTCAATGGAGTCTGGTGCCTTTGAAGAGAGCATATATAAGAGATTCAGTTCCCCATCAGAAATTACTGTCTGGCGGCAATGTAAAGTAGTGAAAATATTCTTGATATAGCGCACACTTAAACTGATATTGATGTTTTTGGGTCAATGGTTCCCAACTGGTGGGTCGTGGTCCAAAAGTGGGTCGTGGGCGTATTCCAAATGGGCCGCAAGTGACTGGCAAACGTGTCTAGTTTGTAAAAAACACTTTCTTTTTAAGTACAGTAAATTTCCAGCAAAGATTGATAGCTTAACTTCTGTGCTGGCACTGCTGCCTGCTCTCAAACTGAAGATGCGCAGTATCTCATACAACCCCACTTCAAAAACTCTGAACTATCCCTTTAAGAAAGTTTGCCATTAGCACCAGAAACTAAACTCCCCCTCCTCCTCAAAGCTGCGGCTGCTGTACGAAGGCAACCCCATGGCCTTCATCATGGAGCAGGCAGGCGGCATGGCCTCCACCGGCTACGAGCGCATTCTGGACATCCAGCCTAAGAGCATCCACGAGCGCTCTCCCGTGGCTATGGGCTCCCCTGACGACGTCCTGGAGTACATCGCCATCTGTAAGAAGCATGCCAAGAAGTGAGACCGCACGACTCACAACCGCCTCTGTCTGATCAGGAACCTCGTACCTCCAAACTGGAATCCTGCCTCATTTTGAGCTTGATGTAATTGTGTCTTGTCTTACGCATAAAAAGTGTGAGGGGATTTTCTCAGTTAAAACACAAATTTGAAGTACAAGGTTTTTAATGCCATACCAGCAACGTTCATGTTTTATTTATAGAAAGCTGACGGATAATCAAAGAAGGTGGTTCAGTGGAAACATTAAAACTGTGGTTCATAAGCTCTGTTATGCACACAAACGCACACATTCCACAATAAACTACCAAAGACTAGAAATGTGCCAAAAACAAATGCACTTGAGTCAACTCCTGTTTACCTCCAGCTGTGCCTTTTTAATTAGAATGAGGATACTTTGTAGACGCTTGAAGGACCAAATGCAAGAAAACCTGATGCCTTTTTTATTCTGTGAACAACTACTGTTTGAAATGATGAAGTCTCTCAATAAATCCAAATGAGTCTACGAAGACAATCAGTGTTTTCATCATTTAAACTAACCTCTAAGTGTTTTTGCAGAAAGATGTTCCAAGACACATGCCACCTTTTACAAATGTAGATAGCATGCACAAATAGCAAATGAAAACCTGAGAGCAAGAATATAAACTTTGTGCATTTTGAAAATTGAGAAGCTGAAAGATACACCGATCAGCCAGTCAGTTGAGTATCCAGGTAGATGTTCTCCTGCTATGGCATTACTGTCTGTCGCACCTCTTCTGGTGCCGAATGGTTGGCCAGCTGCAGCATCATCAGCCGGGTGCCGCTGCTCATCAGCGTTTCACTTCTTTAAACCTGGAACGCCTCCTGATGGTGTAGCAGGGACGTCTTCCTGCCACCCCCTGCAGCTAGACCTGGGTGGGGTGCCACCTAGCCAAGCTCTGGCTAAGTGGCGCCCCAACTCTTGCCAGAAGCTGCTCCCTTCTGCCTCCTCCGCCAAGTCCTTGAGTGCCTTGAGTTGGTTTGCTCCAGTTATCCCCATCTCCCTCATGAGGCGAACAGCTGACATACCCACGAAGCCATCCACTGGATAGATGGTGGTTCTCCAGGTCTGAGTACTTCACCTTCTTCCTCTCTGAGACAGCTTCGATCCCCGTCTCCCATGGGACGGTTAGCTCGATGAGGAGCACGGTCTTGATGCTGCTGGACCACATCACAATGTCCGGGCGAGTTGGTGGGGCTCTTGACAAATAAGCTACTAGCACTGATCGTCTTGTTACAATGCAATGTGAAACTTCTGGGTCCTGGCATTCATGTGGATGCTTCTTTATGTGCTCCTCCCACCCAAACATTGTTACAGACCAAGTATACCCATCGTGGCGGCAGCACTCCGCGATGGCAGTGGCCGCTCAGCAGGACAATGCACCATGCCACACCGTAAAAAACTGCTCAAGAATGACCCGAGTAATGTGACAGAGCTCAACCTGGCCTCAAAATTCTCCGCCAAGTTGATTCCTTGAGCTTGTCACGTACCTCACGTCAGTTTTTGTGGTGTGGCATGTTGCACTGTCCTGCCGTGTGCTACGCTGCCATCAAGGAGTGTTGTTGCCATGAGGGGGTGTACTTTTGTCTATAATGGTGTTTGAATGGGTGCAACGCATCAAGTAGTATCCCGATGACTGCCAGGATACAAGGTTTCCCAGCAGTACATTGCACTGTTCACCTCATTTGCCAGTGGTTATATCTCGGCTCATAGGTGTGTACCATCTTCACAAGTTAAGAGATACTTTATCCAGGGGAGTTGACCTTTAAACTAAAGGTCAGAGAAAGCTCACAGAGACCTAATGACATTTAAAGCTCACTTGTTCTGCCAAAGCCCAGCAGCTGCTTTCTACTCTCTTGATATTAACTCATGACTCTTTCTCCTCTTCAGGTGTCTTGTTGTGCAGAAACACAAAATACTGAGTCAAAACTCCCTTAAACTAAGAAGTAAAAGGTGGAATAGAGGATATTACAGTATTAAATGTACATGCTTTAGTAGGGCTTGTCTTATGCAGGATCAAACTGTGCCATCCTCTTTTTTGACTAAAGGGATAGCAGGGCTTGTCTTATGCAGGATCATACTGTGCCATCCTTTTCGGCTGACACCTGACACCCCCTCACATGCCAAATACTCGTACACACACACGTACTCTTCCATTGGCTGCGCTTACAAATAGCCCCCCTTGGCTTGCCTTCATTGCTCTGGGTATGAAAAGGACTTGACTGGTAAGGAGGTCACTCACTTGCTGCCCGTTCTCTGCTCAGTCTGCTGCTGCTGCCCACTAGAAGGGATACAAAGACCAGACACCAGCATGTCAGACCAGTCGGAGTTTGACACAGATGTATGGACCCTGACCCGGTTTGTCATTGAGACCGGGCGCCAGGCGAAGGGGGCAACCGGTGAACTGACCCAGCTCATCAATGCCATACTGACTGCAATCAAAGCCATCTCGTCTGCTGTGCGTAAGGCAGGGCTGGTCCACCTGTAAGTACTGAGCCACTGGAATGGGCTTACTGGGAACCATTGATGAATATGCATTACATTGCTGACTGATATAAAGAGATTTTGCGTCACTCCCGCTGCAGATTCAGGAGCAAAGAGTGACTCAAGGGTTGAGGCTGTGCTCCCTGAAGGTTTAGGAGCTGTCTGAGCCACACATGATATGACTGATTGTTTCATACGGCGTGCAAGTCACGTTGCTGTACTGCAAGCAAAGCCAGTGACATTTGTGTGACTTCAGGTGTGTTTCAACACTCTAATCTGGACGTGATAAAAGAACTCCGCAGTCTTTTCTGGCAAGATAACCAGTTCTTTGTCAGGGAGACTGATACTGGAGAGAAGCCAAGCTAAAAAGGTGTCGATTTCTGGCTGTAGTTTTGAGCTGAGGCTCTTGTAGCAGCCATAGGTTTTAGGTTGCACACAGATCCAAGCATGGCTCAGTTCCTAAACTCAGCACAGCCAAACCCTGAACATACAGTAACCATTACAGTAAATGATGTAACTTGATTTGTTTTGGCGCTTGTTGAGAGGGATACACAGCCTGATATTCATGCAGTAATACTGAAAATCGTTGACAAATTTAGGACTTTTAAGCAGTGTACAGACATGTTTTTAAGATTTAAAACACGCTATAATGTAGTTGTATGCAGATGTAAGACTATTTTTTATTAAAATACAGTATGTGCAACATCATAACTCTTCCTGTGAAGACATGTTTTATTATTTTATCCTTCATTATCTATTCATACAGCAGCCTCAAATTACAGGTGCCCAAAAGAGCAGCTACAGATACATTCATCAACACTACAGCTACACTATAGTGTGATATGAAATACTGAATGTTGATTTTCTGCCTGTAAAGACTGAACAGGGAGGGCTTGATGTAAAGTGTTTCCCTGAAATTATTCATGGAATTCCACACACATCAAAATTATGTAACCAAACACAAGTCAGCCTTGTTTGAAGCTAAAGGAAGATAAATGATGTTCACAAGCCGACTACATGCATCTTGGGGGGAGCAAAAGCTAGCTAGCTTCTACAAGTAGTTGAATCTCTTTTTTTCTCATGGGTTGCGTGCTGACAAGTTCTCTCTCCATTCTGCCGTCTCACCAATATAAAGAAACTAGATGGCCACATACTGCTTGTTCAACTAAGCTGGCTAACATTACAACTCAGCCGAGGAGGTTAATTTTACATCTCACGCTATCATGAGCACCAGCCTCTCATCCATGAGTAGATGCACACTTCCTTCTGTGCAATGATACGGTTGGCAGGTGTAGTTCAGTAGAAAGAAAACAGTTCCTACATGAAGCTTCTAACAACAAGGTCTGTAGATTATCTTGAGTAAACCGGTCATGGTGTCTGGAAAGAGACAGTAGTAGTAGAAGTATAAAGCTTCATTAATTGAAAACAAGGACCTTGAAACTGTACGTTTAAGGGAACTAATGCCATTCTTAAAATTCATACATGGAAGTCCAAAAATATTAGTAAACATGAACAGGTCTCTCCCAAATCCACAAAACCAGAGTGCTAAACTCAGATTTGCAATGACAAAGGGTACAAAGTCTAGAGCTGCTCCATAGACAAGGAACTGGGAAGCACGTTCTTGATGACATTGAGAGCACTCAGGGGAATGATTTCAGCAAATGGGTACATTTTGTGCTTCAAAACAGGCAGGGCTTGGCAGGCTCGGTGAACGTGACAGGGGACGATGTGAAGAAGCTGGACGTGCTGTCCAACGAGATGGTCATCAACATGCTGCAGGCCTCCTACAGCACGTGCTGCATGGTGTCTGAGGAGAACGAGGAGCTCATCGTCACTCCCAAAGAGAAGAGGGTTAGTAGGGAACAGGAGCACGACGACGCTGCATGTGCATGATGATGGATATAGAAGGGATTTTCATGTTTTAAAAGTTCGTGCCGGAATACACTGTCCTACAAGTCACAAGTTGATAAGATAAGATGAACCTTTATCAATCAGTCTTTGCAGGGGTGCATTCAGGTGTTGCAGCAGCACATGCAATATGAAATAAGCAGGACTGTATTTTTAAGTAATAATAGTTTATGTTGTCACAGGGGAAGTACGTGGTCTGTTTTGATCCTCTGGACGGCTCCAGTAACATCGACTGCTTGGCTTCCATCGGCACCATATTTGCTATTTACAAACGGGTGAGTCTGACCTCTGCAGAGACACACAACTCATGCAGACGCTGATGAGAATATTCTGATATCACACAGTGCTCATATTTACTGCTGTTCAGTAAAAAGTCCAGTTTTTAAATGATGTAACAGAGAGTTAAAGCTGTTCCCTGCAGCTCAACTGTCTTTACACAGCACACACTATTGTTGTGCTTTTAAACGTAACTGTTTTAAATGTTTGTTTAAACGATTATGGCTCACTGTAAATATTCACTGCTCTCCATACATTACCTCCTGTGTGGAGGTGAGTAAATACATACAAAACAATCACAAATAGCCAGTAATGAAAAAAAAAAAGTAATGCTGCAGAACAGAGATAAAAGGATTATAAACAGAGCTGATTGACCAATAACCTATACTGACATGATCTCAAATGTAGGGATTTGGTGGACTTTAAAACTGCACAATAAATGCATGAAGTAAAAAATAATTTGCCTCCAGACTGTGCCCACATGTTTTCAGTTAAATATAATATACATATATCTTGTTTTGCTTGTTCCTTTGATTTTCATTGCATGAATCTAAAACCATAAATAGAAAAAGGGGGGTAGGTGCAGTTAGCTAAGGATACTGAATAGATTCAGAATAAAAAGTGTCAAAGTGCAGTAAGAAGTGCAGTAACACTCTGCAGACACAAGGGGGCACTGCTGTCCAGCAAATCTGAGTTTCAGCTTTCCAAACTGCCTGCGAAGGGAGTCATTTAATCATTTAAAGGGATTGCAGTCTGTTTTATTGGCCGAGCATTAAGTGGTTTCATGAAGTTAAACTAAATTCTCAGCCTCTACATTTGGCCCTATCTATCACCCTCTCTGTTGTTGTTTATTGAACCCTTTTTGATGTAAACATTTGCATACATTTTTTGAAACAGACACTTCTAGGTCGGTGCTATATGAGGAGACTGAAGTCTACATGATGCCGCTGTTCATGTTTTGTTGGTTTATTTCAGACATCAGAGGGGGAGCCCACAGAAAAAGATGCCCTGCAGCCGGGAAAGAACATCGTGTGTGCAGGATACACCCTGTACGGCAGCGCCACCCTGGTGGCCCTCAGCACTGGCAGCGGCCTCAACTTCTTCATGTTGGACCCGGTGAGTATCTCACACTCACTGCTATTAAAGCTGGGGCAGGCAGAAATCTGGAAAAGGAAAAGTATACCCTCCTCCTGCAGCCCTTAGGTCTGACCTGTGTAACTGCAGCAACAGAAAGTTTGCTGATTATGGTGTATGATTTTTATTGCTTCTGGACTATTATTGCAAGACCGAAATACCTGTGCAGCTCCTGAGTCCAAGACGAATTCCCTGTGGAGACAATAAAGTATAATGTATCATATCATATCATATCGGCTCTTGCTAACATTAGCTAAGAAAACATAGACTTGAATCCGCAGCTGTGAGCCTTTAGCTCCACTTAGCAGAACACTAAACTATTAGCAACATTTTCTCTCCATCTCTGAAATGCTTCACTTGTGTTTCATTTCGTTTATCATCAGACTCTCTGTTAGACTCTTTTTGATGAGTCCATCCTTTATTTTTGGGTTGCTCTGCAGTGTAGGTAGTTGTTGCCAATGCTGGAATAGCAACTTTCTCTGCAGGACTCACCGCCATTGAATCAGGCTGCACCAAAGGGATGTGAAAACACATCTGCATTAATAGAACAGCCAATACGAACACCCTCTCTCTGAAATGACCTGTGATGGCCAGAGTCTCCTGTCACAGGTTAAATTTTCTAAAGCCTGAAAACAGAGCCAAGGTGCAGAATTCTAGTTTTCTCTCAGTACACTTGAATTACAATATGCTAAATCTTTACAATGGGATTTTTGCCCATTGACGCCAAAATAAAACTGCTCACCCCAGATTTAAACATTTCTAGGTTTCCTTGGATATCCGACATCCACCACTGTCTTCTCTGCTCTACCCAACTTTATTATCTCTCCTTTGCTGTCACTTTTTACTGTTATATGCTTTTATTGGCCCATAAGTGCTTTTATTTGAGAAAACACTATCCTGTCAATCATTGCAATCATGGATAGACAAGACAGTAAACACACACACAGACCCTTTTATTTATCTTTAACTATCATCATCTGTATAGTATAATTCATACTATGCAGTGCAAAAAAGAGCACAAATTCAAGACTGATGTCATGACTTCAACCTTTTTTGTAAGTATTGGAAGTTGTTTCACTTCTCAGTATCCCTGACTGGAGGTCATAGCATAATTTGTTTTATTTTTATCATCTCATCTTTTGTTGTTTAAGTCAGGCAAACTCTTTTATTACTGTCCCACTCCCACAAGGACTTACTGATATCATATCATATTCTTCATCGTACGCCAGAGTCAGACTTTGTTTTTTGGCTCCGTGGCAACAACCAATCATTGAGTATTTGCCTTAGAAAAGCAGCTTTAGTTATTACAGGATGAAAACGGGTTCACTGTGTGTTTGTAAGTAATCTTGTTGTTGAGCGTTGTGCTGTTTTCCAGCATGCAATTCACCACCAACAAGAGATCTGCAGGCCTAAAGAAAATAATGATATTAGTGAAAAATACCAGGGTGTTGAAGCAGATGAAGCTACTCTAGTAGTACTAAGCACTGACTGGTTGTGAATGCTATCCAGGTCCACTGAGGGGTGTCCGGCAAGAACAATCCAACGTCACTTATTTCTTAGTTTCTTTTATTTTGTGCCACACAATCAACACACACTTATTTCTCAATAGGTGCTGTGGTTATACAGGTTGGTGTGGTTCTGTAAATACACATATCACAATTAAATTAATGCTGTCTATGATGTTACAATAACCCAAGAAACTCTGAATAACAAATATATGTAAAGCATAAATTAAAATTAAAATTTAAATTCTCTGCTTAACGAAAGAAACTGATGTGTTAAAATAAATTTAGTCTTGTAGTTTGCTCTGGCGTTTGGATTATAAACACAACGTTCTTGCTCCTCAGGCCATCGGTGAGTTCATCCTGATTGAGAGGAACGTGAAGATCAAGCCAAAGGGGAAGATCTACAGTCTAAACGAGGGCTACGCCAAGTACTTCCACCCCTCTATCAACGAGTACCTCAAGCACAAGAAGTACCCAGCGGTGAGAACATACCACAAATTAAACTACTAGACACATCACAAACATAATTTGACCCAAAGCTTCGACATAAATCAGTTTTACTTTGCGTTTGCGGTTTTAAATCTGACACCTTTCAACCAAAGCTGTACATTTAGCAGCTGTTTTGCTGACACACGCAGCGACACTTGTGCTCCGTCCTGAGGCAGGATTTCAAACACCAGCGGCCTCTCACACTCATCATGTGAATCCTGACGAAGCATTTGCTCTGGCAGAATGACTTCACACGAGGACTTCTGGTTGGCTGCACACAGAAAAACATTTTTCCAAAGGGTATCAGCAGATCAGAATTCTGTTAATGTTTCAGCAGCAGAAACAATGATGAGGAGAAGCTACTTTTCAGTGGTGGAAGAAGTACTCAGATCTTTTAATTAAGTAAAGGAGTTTAAATAACGCTCTGTTACATGTTAAATTCATATATTCAACTAGACCAATGTTATATATTTTGTTGTTACATTCCCACAAACGTTTCCAGCAATGTTCAAACCCAAAAGAATCAAGGACAGAGTCCATGTCATTTCAACAGATTTTCTGTTACGACAGACAATAAAGTTTTCTGAATCTGAATCTGAATCATCAGTGGCATCATGTCCACTTTGCACATGCATCAGGGTTCAGGTTCAGGTTCAGGTTACTTTATTAATACCCAAAGGTAGATTTGTTCTGCAGTGAGATAAAATGATGACGTCCATTTGTACACAGTTACCGTACCGTACAGGGTTGTGGTTGTCTGCCAAAAGCTGTCATAAACTGACTTTTTATCCAGTTTTAAGCCACATTTTTATGGTACGCTTTTAAGATTTTGGTCAATTTTAAGCTTTTTTTACAGGCCAGATTAAGTGTAAAACGAGAGAAAGAGAAGGGATGACATGCAGCAAAGGGCCGCTGCCTGGAATCAAACTCATGACTGCTGCGGCAAGTACATTTCCTTCGTACATGGGCTGCCAGCTTTACCCACTGAGCTAATGGGCGCCCCTTAAGCTATATTTTTACCAGATGAAGGCTTTTAAGTCGTCAAACATCTCATTTCACCTCATTTTATTTTGACAATGAATACTGATGTGAAGTAATTTGCCTTCTGAACCACTTAAAAATCTGGTTGGCTGATGATATAGTTTTTACTGTTGTTTCAGTGAGAATTTTACACTCTATAGTTACTCAAATAAGTGCACAAAAATACCCCTGACTTAAGGGTAAATTTAAGGTGAAAGTCTTGACTTTAAACGGTTGAAGTAAGGATGCTTCATGCAGCCAGGTGCCACAGTCAGAGTGGGCAAAGAGTGACCGACAAACATGTGATGGGGCAGTCGGGTATGTAGTCGAGTATGACCGTTCGGTCAGACAGGACGAAGCTGGGTCAGCTGAGCTGCAGGATGGCGACACTGTTTACTGCAGGAAACATCGTGTTCCTCAGGAAACTGCAGCTACTCATGTGGAAACTCTGATCTCCACACATGCACACTCAGCACTTCTGCAGCAGTGCGGTCACGAACATGACCGCAAAGGTTGTTTGGTCATCAGTGATGGTTTAACTGATGTACTGCACTTTTATATATGACGTTTGAGCGTCATATAAAATCGTACTAAAAAATCTGTAATATTTTATTTGTCTGTTACCATTTTTATAGCTTCAGCAAAGTGGTTTGAAATGAAGAATCCACTTAAGACCTGTGTCACAGGGATGCCCCGTGACCTCTAATGGAGGAGCTACTGTCTATATATGCAGGAGTTGGAAGCTTCTCTCGAGTCTCTGAGATCTGTCTAGCAAGCCGGCCGCAGCGGCTGTTACTGCCAGGGGCCCAAACTTAAAGGGGGCATAGCCTGGGGCAGAGTTGAGTTGTGTTTTAGTTTTTCTTCAGTTTTGGCCAGCTGATCTGCACTGTACATATTGCTGCACCTAATCCACTGCTGAAAAAAGGGGAAATAAAAAATTGGACTGTTGAACAGTTTAAAGTCCTCTTCCTTCTGCCTTCACCGCTCGACCAACCTTACAACCTGTTTTTGAGGATCAAACATCCTGCAGGCTTGAAAAGGTGCTTCTAAAAAGTTTGCAGCTTGCAGCAGACGTAGTCGGCTTGAATTCACGTCAGTGAGAATGGATTCCGAAATTGGCAAAAGAGTAAATAAAAGTTTAAAAGGAAACGTTTCAAACCACTCTTACAGCAATGATCCACTTCTCTTCTGTGCAGTTTACTCAGTGTGTTCCAAACACTTCCACCAGAATGGATGGAGCTGTTTATATTTATCATTTGTCATTTGCAGCTGCTTTTGTTTACATCAGTCAAGTTTTCTTCTGGAGAAGCAGTATTCAGTTTTAATGCACCATATATCTGGAAACAACTCTTAAGACTTTTCTTGTTTGCCACTTCCCTTTACTAAATCAAATTTGGGACCATTTGTTCATATCTTGCACTTCATTTTATTCTGTTTTATTTTACTCCTTCAAATCCTAGTTTTAATATCTTCATTTTACATTGCGTCTCGTTGCATTTTGTGTGATGACTAACTCAAAATGATTTATCTTTCTCCAGAACTGCATACTGAGCCTTTAAAGACCTGCTGCACCTTTAGTGTCAGTTTTAGTTTTCCCTGATAGTTGATGGATTGTTTCAGGGCCTTTTATACTTTAAATTGTGTCGGGAGGCAGTGTTGTAGGCATGAAAAAGACAATGTCAGTTGTGCCTTCTCTTCTGCGAACACCTTCATTTAGTAACCGTCATTGAACACTCATCATCATGTTACACTACACATCATGATGCAGCACAATTCCACAGCAAACCACATTGTTACTCACTGTCATGTGGGTCGAAATAGCCAAATGTTGTCTCACAAGGATTTCCTGGAATGCAAATGTTGCTGAAAAGACCCACAGGAAAGTTTGAATCTAGTTCAAAGGTGGTATCATTCTTTCTTTCTTTCAACCCTCTCTGCTTGTTTGTTAACCTGTTTGGAACGTGTCACCTGTTGAAACAAAACTCGCCATAACAAGGCTGCAAATGCAGAACAACTCCTAAAACTGAAGTCTGGAAAATGAGATCAAGAACACGTTGTACCTATGTGTTACACAAATCTTTTTATGACTTCCTAAACCATTTGCCTGAGACGCAACATCACTGTTAGATATGATTACTTTGTGATTCTGAGTTGGCTTTTCTTCAAAAAAGTTGTGTTTTCAAATTGGAGCCAAAGACTGTAACACGAGATTTAACACTGACATACTTCACTAAAACTTTTAAAACTTGTAGTATTTTTCTAGAATAATTTTCATTCACAACTTTTCCACACCCTCTTACTACTCCGTCTACTCTCTTTTTCGTTTTCTCTTCCTCTAGGAAGTTTCATGCTGTCTCAACTGTTGCCAGCTGGGTGTGTGTTTTCTGAGAGAGCTACGTAGAATGGGGGGGTCTGTGTTTGGGAAATACTATGCACACACACACACACACATACACACACACACCACTCCTTCATGATGACTGGGATGTGACTCAGCAAGCACATGACTGCATCACGTTGTGCCGTCTGAACATGAGGCTCACTCCAGGGCAACTCCACTCAGATTGAGACAAGAGTGCTGTTCTGTTTTAAGGGTGGAGTTTGGTGCGATGAGCATTTAAGTGTGGAGTCAGTTAAAGAAACATGCTGATATAAATAAAAGATGCTCAGATACACCTCCCACAAATAAAACCAGACAGTTCATCCTCTGAAAGTCCATTTGTTGAGCCAAACAGTGATCTAGAACCAGCCTGTTTTTGCAGGTTTGTGTAACATGAGTCTCCTCCTCTGGCAGGATTAACGTATGTTCCTGCTGCTGCAGACGGACTTTGACCCGTCTGTTGTTTGCTCTTTGGTTTTTTATCATCGGCAGGTCAGAGCGGCCCATGACCTCTGAACGAAGCACGTCTGCTGTATGTGCAACTTTCAAACCAGCTGCCTGACTGACCTGTTTGTATATTACCCTTTGGTAATTATACTGTATACAGTATGTTATCTACACGGGATATCAACATGTGTGAAAGCCATCTGTCACTCTGATACCCAGAAAAAAATCTACTGTATGTATACAAACCAGTTTCCTTTCATGAGCAAGTCATGTTTTGTTTCTCAATATAAATAGAAACAGGGCCGGCCCCAGACTTTTGGGGGCCCTATGCAGGATTTGGTTCGGGGGGGACACTAATTGTAACATGCTGCCACTTCACATGGCACTGAACCAACCTGTGTACTGTTAATATTAGCTTAGGCACACTAGAGATGCACAGATAACATTTGAGCGCACCCGAATCCTCGTGCACTCATCAATCATCCACCCGCTGCCCACCCGACATAATTATCTTAAAATTTAGAGACCCGCACCTGCAGCCAACATGCGCCAAAGTTAATGTATTTACATTTAAATTATGCTTTTCATATAGGTGCATTTTCTTGACTTACACAATTTAAAGATTATAGGCAACTTTAGAATGTGGTCACATTTCTAATGTAAAAATTACTCTAGCCTAATATTGTTTGCTCTGTTGCAATAATAAAAGTCCTCTTGTGCCTTGTTTTATGGAGTGTGTGGTCCCCTCCCGTTTTCATACAGGTAACTGACAAATCCACCCTAAATTAATTGCAATGTTAATTTTTATTGGCCCACCCACCCACGGATGTCGCGGATATACGCGCAAGATTTGCATCTCTAAGGCACACATGATGTGTAAATGAGCAGGTGCAGCCTAACTTGACATTACTGAGAGAACACAGTTTGACCGCTTGTATCCTCAACCTCATTCTTTCAGTCACTACCCAGAGCTCATGACAATAGGTGAAGGTCGGGACGTAGATAGACCAATAAATCGAAAGCTTCACCTTCTGGCTCAGCTCCCTCTTCACCACGACAGTCCGGCGCAGCACCTGCATCACTGTAGAAGCGGCACCAAACCACCGATCCATCTCACGCTCCATCCTACCCTCACTTGTGAACAACACCTGAGATACTTGAACTCCCTCGCTTGGGGCAGTAACTCTCTCCCAACCCAGAGGGAGCAAGCCATCGTCTTCCGGCAGAGAACCATGGCCTCAGACTTGGAGGTGCCGACTCTCATCCCGACTGCTTCTCACTCGGCTGCAAACTACCCCAGTGAATGCTGGAGGTCACAGTGTTTTAAAGCCAACAGAGCCACATCATCTGCAAAAGCACAGATGCAATTCTGAGGTCACCAAACCAGACCCCTTCCTCCCCCCGGCTGCTCTCTATCAACAGAGAAAGAAAAGCTTTTGCATTTCATATTAGCTGAGCAACATGACTGCAAATAAAGTTCTGTATCACATCTAGTGATGCCTCGTAGCTGAACATGTGGGAGTCTATTTCAGTGAGCAGAGTCACACATGAATGAAAAGCAGTGTGACCTTTCCTTTTACATGTGGTACTTTTTTCTTTTAAACCACTTGTTGGGACTTGTTTTTTTTTTTTTTTTTTTTTTACCAAACAGGTCATATAAAGTATTTTATTAGGCTGAAACATTTTCTTTTTTCTCATGCATGTTAGCTACTTTAATAGAAATTAGAAAGTCAGATAAAGAGTGGCTTGTGTAAGTGGTTATAACACGAGGTAGTTTTATGTAACGACCATGTTCAGAAGTGAGTGTGTGCTGGGCCTGTTAGTCCGAAGCCATTTGTGTGTTAAGTTTATCAAACAGTCACTTTACATACTGAGTGCTTTAGGCAACAGTTGTTTAAAGGTCCAGTGTGTTTGCAGGATTTTGGGGGAATTTATTGGCAGAAATGATGTTTCATATTCATAACTATGTTTTCATTAGTTAATCATCAACTGAAAAATAATAATAATAATTATATCTACATACAGAGTGGGTCCTCTTCAGCCATGTTGTTTCTATAGTCGCCCAGAATGGACGAATCAAACTCTGTCTCTTGAGAGGCACATTCATGTTTTCAGCCACCGTTCGCATTGGAATCCATTGTAACTAACATAGGAACAAGCTGCTCTTTTATCTGATACAAATATGGGATACAGCTGTTTGAAAACATTCTTCACTTCATGCACTAATATTAAAAATATATTTACTTCCTGCAGGATGGCGGTGCCCCGTACGGAGCTCGTTATGTGGGCTCTATGGTCTCAGATATTCACCGCACCATTGCCTATGGAGGAATCTTCATGTACCCCGCAAACGAGAAGAGCCCCAAAGGAAAGGTAACTACTGACCTCCACAAAGTCACGTTAATGCAGCCGAGATCATCAGATTACTACAACCAGCATTTCATTTTGACTTCAGTGAACAAAGCACAATAGCCAATCCTGGGATATGAAATGTCAAGGTCCTGTATTTTGGTACAATAAGGGAAGATGGGGTGAATAAAAAGATTGGTATCTCTATCTCTAAAACACTTTTTGATGCCAGCACAAAAGCGATTACAAAGAATTGGTACAAATCTGAGCCTCCAAGCCTGAAACAATGGATGGACATAATCAAGGAGATGTTTACAAGGGGAAAGACAGAGGTCTAGAGGAGCAATATTCCCCAGAAAATGGGAAAAATGGACTATCTTTATTTCAGAAGACATGGACGCAGCTTCACCTTGAATGTAATAAAAAAAAAAGGACAATAAGGACAAGGACAATAAAAGGACATTTAACATGCAGACTTCTGACACACAGTCTTCTCTATTTCAAAATGCTTTAAATAAAGAGTTATAAAAAACAAACAAACACAAACTTCATTCAGAGTCAACTGAAAAAAAGAAACTTACAAAAATCGAAATAAACCATTAATTCACCCAGTTAGATGTAAAAATATGCCACAAAATTACTTTTTATACAAATAGAGTCTGGTAGAATTGGCAAAAGCGATTTTCGGGCTATTTCTGATTAAATAAAAAGGATCTTACTCTTTAATAAAAAGGTTGATCTCTGTCATACACTTGTAATAACAATCTGAGCCTGTCAGTGGGAAAAACAAGTACCGTCAGTGTATGTAAACTGAAATCCTCCAAGTGTTAAGCAGCACTCTCTCAATACTGGCCCAGTGTAAATAAAAAAGTTGTCTCCACTAATCAATGAGACACAAAACATGGGAACATAAAGTCCAGGTTGAAAATATCACAGTTGCCCTTGTATGAACCTGTTGAAGCAGAGTCATGTGTCATAATGTGCCTCAGCAGGTCACGTCACACGGCCAATCAGCGTTATAAGTCTTTTTTGTGTTGCAGCCTGATAAAAAAAGAATCAAATTTATATCCAGATTACAGCTGATTATGAGCCTCCGCAGTTCAAGGCACAGATTCAGGCATGTAACCGACACCCACACCCTCAGTGACAGACTGTACAGGACGTTTGCAGTAGTGTAATCTGAGGACGGAGGTGTTTTTCTCGCACTGAGATAAATAAAGCTCAGAGAAAGTCGAGGCTCGTCATAAAGATAAACAGCAACCTCTCACCCATTTTCTTTCAGGCAGCTTGACTCTGTGACCCATTTATCCCGAGTATTCTGTCTTTATTTACATCTCTAATAGTGTTTTATTATCCATGTGCTCAAATTACAAAACAAAACAGTCAAATAAGATTCTGTTTTTGACTTTAATAACAACACGTGGTTCAGTGAAGTGGGACAGTAGCTTGATGTTGAGGTGTCTTTGACCTCAAAGCTCCTGAAAACATTAGCACACAGATGGTTCCATAATGACCCACATCCTAAAATTACTCACCGTTAACTTTACGTGTTACATAGAGACAAGACAAGGCCTATTTAGATATTGCACTGTAAAGACAATGGGAGTTCAAAGGGCTTTACAAGTCTCATTTCCTTGTTTGCCTGAGTAACCAGACACAAACACAAACCAATAAATGCATATAATATAGTATATAATAATAGTAATAATGATAAATGAGCCTATCCACCCTCAACAGATGCTTCTTCTCGCATAAAATAGGTAATAAGACAGAATGAGTATGACACAAATAAACAAAAACACAATTAGAGCATTGAAATGTTTTTTAATTTCTAGTAAATGGCAAAAACCAACACAGGTGCAAACGGTCAATTGTTGCCATGAACACCTGTTTTATTTTAAGATTTTCCATTTATACAATGGTGGTTAGATTCAGAGTTTTATTTTACTGTATTATACGACACATGATTGCACAATGCAATATTGTTGTAGTTCCCTCCACACAGAACATATATGTACATATGTTAAAAAAATTTAAATGACAACAGAAAATAAACTATAAAACAGGCAATAATAAAGAACAAACTATATAAATGTAGTACCACAGAAACCAAAAATCTTTGAACTGTCCACCAAAGTTAACCCAGGTTTTACACACACATCAATCGAAGCTTTCTGGGAAGTGAAACCGTTTAAACTCGGCTGCTCGAGAACAATATTTTAAGCAAAAATTTCGAGAGTGAGGTTGCAGCGTCACTAAATGAATACCATAAATGTTTTCACTATAGACTTACGTAGAAGTAAAGTATTTTTTTACTCAAGTACTATACTTAAGTACAGGTTTGAGTTCTTGCAAATTATGTTGTTTTATTATGAATTATGCGATCCAGCTATATATGAAATAATTAGAAGTAGCTCCACTTTTACCAGCTGTAACATTAAACACGTTATTGCATTATTAACTATATTCCAGTCTTGTTTCTGAAATGGACCATTAAGTACTTTTACTTTTGGTACTTTGAATTAATTTTTATTTTTATACTTGTACTTTTGTTAAAGTAAGAGTTTGAATGTAGACCTTTTACTCGTAACAGAGTTATTTACCAAGTGGCAACTGCCAAAAGCTGCAGTTCCTCAAATGGCCACTTGAGGCTGGCTCCAAAACAGTAAATCACTAGAGACCCCCGTGTTATAGCGACACTTACCTTTCTGGAAATTTTATGCTTTTCTTTGTTTAGGTTAAAATGCTATTAATAAGCTGATGGCACATTAAAATATAAGTGAATTCCACCAGAGATAAAAACTCAAAATTGTGCCATTCTCATATGGTTCTAAGAAAACTCCGACCAACCATTGCATTCGAGTGTCCTGTCTGTCTTCCCCACGTGAAGGCCTCTGACTGACATAACTGCTTGCCTCGCATCTATTTTTAGTTTGCCTCAGATGTAACATAGGCTATAACGTTATATATGACAACACAGCATCCAGTTGCTAATGGCTAACGTTAGCCTACTGTAGCGTAGCCTCTGAAACATTAACGTTATCTTCCTTGTGCGTTTCTGCTTACTAGTAACGTTAAGGCCACTATCTAACGTTAGCACTGTAACCTTATTCTCAAACTCATCACTGACTCCACTTGAGTTTTAAACCTTCGAGGTTGCGTCTGACTGTCTTGGTTGTAACGTTACACTCGCTCTCCTCTTCCGTGTATCTAATGTTACTATGCCAACGCCTACGTCTATCATATCGAGGGGGATGGGACTTTGGAGGGAGGTGGGAGTTGTGGATATTCACATTTTTTCTAAGTGCTGTGTGAAATGCAAGAAGGGAAGTAGTTTTAAAATGTGCAGATCTACATTTTAAGTTCAATATTCATGACAACTGTAACTTTTATATAACTCCCCCATTTACATTTTATTAAGGCTTAAAGTAACATAATTAAGGATGTGTCTGTATACAAGCTGTTAGCAAGGTGTCACCACAAAAACCAAGATGGCGACAGCTGAAATGCCAAACTTGAGGCCTCAAAACAGGAGTTCACAAACCAGTGGGTGACATCACCGTAGCTACATCCATTATTTTTACACAGGCTCTGATTTTTTTTCACGGTAACGTTGTTGCTTCTACTTCAATGAAATATTTGAATACTTCCATCACTGCCCCAGAGATGAAGAGCTCACCAACAAGTTACGTCAAAGTCGGAAAACATTTAATGGCTGCTACAAAAATGAAAAACTGTTTGTGCTGTTACAAAGTCATTAAAAGGGGAAAAAAACACTGAATGAAAAAAACCTTCTAAATCTTTAGACTGCAAATAAATAACAAATATTGATCCACACGCATTAATTTGTGTCTCTGTCTTAAAATCTCCTCCCCACAGCTGCGGCTGCTGTACGAGTGCAACCCCATTGCTTACCTCATCGAGCAGGCCGGAGGCATCGCCACCACCGGCACTGAGAGGATCCTGGACATCCAGCCCCAAGCGCTCCATCAGCGGGTTCCCTTTGTGGTCGGCTCCCCTGATGACGTCAACGAGTACCTGACCTTTGTCAAGAAGTACCAGTGATTTACGCGGGGATTCTCACAATGTTTCTATAAAAAGGCCAGAATTTTGTTTTATCATGCCGAAAAGGTTATTTTTGGATCTGTATGTAAGAAGTGTGAGATAAGAAAATAATTGTTTTTATTATAGTTATTATAAATGTATGAGATGTCAGATCTTGTAGAATTGTAGAATACTTGAATGTCATAATATCAAATAAAATATTAAAACCAGATAATTTTTCTATAAAGGCAGAATTATGCTACACAGAAATAGAAATATAGTTACTGATCAGTATGACAGATAATTTGTGATCATCAGAAGTTTCATTAAACAGAATTTTTAAAATCAAATGATCACTGTTCATCTGCCAAATGTTTCTGGAGTTTCAACATTAAAAAAAAACTGCTGAATGTTTCTCAGCTTTTGCAACACGTCCTGTATATATATATTTCCCATAAGGAGAAAGAGGAAGAAATCAGTTTCTTATTCACGAATGATGTATTTTTGAATCTTTATTGACACGATGAAAAGCTGCGCTGAGATTCTCACTTTGAGCAACATCCTGAAACAGTTAAATTAAGCCGCAGATTAAAGAAAGTTGTCACGTGTCTCACTTGACTCAGCTCCATGTTCTCATCTGATGCACAGTTCAGGTCACGATCCATCTCACTGCACCTTCATGACGCAAATGATCCGACTGATTTTATTTGTTCTCCAAATTACGAAATCATAGATAAATGATTTTAATTTTTGCATTTAAGTTAATTAAATTTAGATAGTAAAAGGTGTTTTGTCACAAAATGTCTCCAGGTGAAACTCTAATTAATTTGAGTTTAATTTGTAGAAACATACATTTTCACACTGTTAATGATACAGTGTTTATGGATCCCCCTGTTTCTGTCTTTCTTTAGTTGTCTCCATCTTTCCATCTTTTGTTTCTTTCTCTTGTGTCCTTGTTTCATTGCATTATTCTGAGTTAATAGGCACAAAAACTGATAAATACATGCATAGAATCTCCTGTATTTTATTCATTTAGTTAACTGTACAATTATACTGCACATCTGATGCAATGCCAGGATGAAAAACTCTGTACACTGAGTAAAAACTGAAAGACTGGTCACAATAAAATGTGCTAAAACTACTGGAGTCGTACTTTGAAATAACCACTATGGCTGGACACCAGCAGTAGCTCAGGATGTGCCGTCTCATGTTTTATTTGCTCTGGCAGATTAGCTTGTTCTCCCTCCCGTTCAGAAGGATTTCCATCAGACGTGGCCTGGGTTGGGCCAGTCCAACATGTTTACATAAAAGAGTGTTTCAGGAATGAGTCCTAAAACCTGAAAATGAGATAATGTATTTGAACTCCCAGTTTCCTTGTCTTAAAGTCAACAAGTTTTTCGCACGGGTTTTTGGTTAAATGGCTGAAATAAGGTCTGTGGTTGACGCAGTTTCATTATGTGACATTAAATACGCCTTGAATTTCATTTAACAAAAGGTGGTCGCTAAGAAGTGTGTCATGCTGAACGCAGCTTTACAGTCTTGCTGTGGTGGTGACGTTGAAGTCACAAGACTAAAGTTTGTTTATGGTCTAACATCTGTTTTTTACATCTGACGATTGCGTTTCTCCTTCAAAAATGACAGTGGTGTTAATTAGTGAAGATTGTAAGTATCATCAACTTTTGTTGATGATACAGAGCGATGCAGAGCGGATTTTCTGCAATGACCCAAAATCCAAGGGCAAAATCCCAGAGAGATGTTAACTGAGGGGTTGGCGTACAACAACCGTCATCTCTGCACCACTCTATGGGCATGTTTGACATGATGACTGAAACCTTGTGGAGCCTTTGCACATTATGCAAAATTCATGATGAGGTTATAAACCTAGTAAAGAGGAATTCCATTTTGGAAAACAACCAAGATGGCTGCAGCTGATGTGGAACTTTTTGTCGAAGTATGATTTTTGGATTCAATGGCAAAAGCAGCAACACTTGTTCACAGACATATTGATGCTACACCATCACAGCTCCTCTCTGCATGCTGAAGTCTGTTTAGATTCATTGTGCTCTGATTCATTGTGGGTCTATCCAGTTAGGTCCAGACACATTTTGATCTACAGCTGTTGATAACGCCTCCTGGAAATCGAACATAAACTGAGAGGTTCCACACTAATGCTTACCACACACCAGCACACTTTTAAAAGACCAGAGTCTGACACCCAATCGCAAAAGTGTATTTTGCACATTTTAGATTTTGGTCGCCTCAACTCTCTGCCAGCATCTGTTGGCTAGCAGCGTTGTTTTAGCTGGATGAGACTGTGGGGATGAGAGGTAAAACATTTTCTCATTAAAATAAGTGCTGGTCGGGGGGTCAGATACACACTGAACAGGGCGGCAGTAGTCGTAGTGGCTCAGATCCCAATACAGACCAAGCATGGGGTGTGGACTGGCAGCTGGAGAGGTGCCACTTGGCCTGGTGCTCAGGGCAACCATCCAAGGCTGCCCCCTCGCTCTGACATCTCTTCATTTAATGCATGTATAGGTCCTGTTTGTGCATGTGTGTGTATTTCAGGCCTGTGTGTACAGACTGAAACAAAATTAAATTTCCCCACGGGGATCCTCTTTTTCCTACTAGAGAACCGAGACTGGTTTACGTTCTTGCGTCTCCCCAGAGTCCCCTCCGTGTTTACTCTCCCCTCGGTTTCCTGCTTCTTTTTTGGTGCTGGAGAAATGATTGGCTGTTGACAGTGTTCATGTCATTAACCTGCATATGTAATTTGGTCTGGTGATGTCAGGCTCCACCATCAGGGGGAAGCAAGAAACATGAGAAAATAAGTGTATTAATTAAAGTGAACTGACCCTTTAATCACTCTCCCTCTTTTGCCATTGTATTTTTTAGGTTGCACAATAACGTCCTCCAGCTGCTTACTGTTTGTTCTGCATATCAGCCTGGACTGACTTCTGAGGTGAAGTAAATATGTTACAGAAACTAGTACAAACACACACAACACTGTACTTAAATACTTACGAGAACCCTTGTTTACATAATGCATTCCTGGGCCCCTTACCCTAACCTGAACCTAATTCTAATCTGAGTCTCAACACTTACATCTGAACCCTCAGACAGGTCTCTGGAGGTCAGGACCGACCACAATGTCTTCACTTTCACAAAGGCAGACGTACAAGTACACACACACACCTTAACTCTGACCGGCTTTACTGTTAAGACACTTTAAACACTGTGATTTGGGTCAGTCAGCACGTCACATCTGACCTGGAATAACTTGTCAAAAGAGAAAGCTTCGGTGGGAAGAAGTATTCAGCTGTTTCTTTAAGTAGAAGTAAAAACCCTGCATTCAAAATTTTACTTAAATAAAAGTGTAAAAGTACTGGCATAAAAATATACTTAAGGCAACAAAAGTAGAAGTACTCATCATGGAGAATGGGCTGTTTTTTTTAATAATGTGTATTATATCATTGGATTATAATTATAAATGCATTAATGATTACAGATTACAGTTGATCAGAAGGAGCCTGGGACCAGTTTCCTAATTACATTAAAGGTTAAATAAAAAATAAAAAATAAAATTAATATAAAAAAATATTTACTTGGAGAAACAAATCTCACAAGTGCCTCCACTATGAAAAAATGCCTCCTTAATAACAAACAAATAAGTATACAGGAGGATTCAATGAAATCAAAACAATTAACCAAAGAACAAAATACGGATCTGCCCTGATGCAGGTGACCTAGTAGAAATGTGCTCTTTATTAACTCAGAATGCTTAAAATCACTCTCAACCTGAAAAGCAAAAGACAGCAAAGATGTCTCAGAAGAGCCTGCAGACCAGTGTCTGGCTGACGATTTCTACATAACATGAGGTCTGCATTAATTTGAGGGAGGATCATAGTGCCCTGAGTGTGTGTTTCTCCACCTCTCTTAAGCCCTAAGAAAGGGCATTGTCACACTCTGATTGGCTCAGAAGCGAAATGCACCAAGCTGCTCTCAATTCTTCGTTAGTAGTCAGCTCCCACACAGTGTGCAGCAGGTGATCTGAATAATCAATCTAATTAACTCAGGGAACAGTCAGCTGAAATGACCTGGGTAAAGGGAAATGACAGCAAGTACTGAAGAATGAAGAATGAGAATTTATTTTATTTTGCCTTTATATTACCACTGACATTAAAAATCTGGCCAAAGCAGCAGTCATGCAAAATCACAACATATCGAAACACAACATGAGATGCAAAAGTTCACAATAAAACGTAAGAACACATCGACCTCTGAAGAAAAACAACCACCTGCCTCCATCACCACATTCTTTATGGTGCCTTTAAAGGTCCAGTGTGTAGGATTTAAGGGGATATATTTGTAGAAAGACTGTAAGTGTGTTTTCTTTAGTGTATAATCACCTGAAAATAAGAGCTGTTGTGTTTTTGTTACCCTAGAATGAGCTGTTAATGTTTACATAGGGATCTACAGAGATTCCCATGTTGCAACACCATGTTTTTACTGTAGCCCAGAACAAACGTAACACTGGCTCTACATACGGTCATTAATGTTTCTGAGTTCTCATGCTTTCGTCTCAGCCACCAGAGTTAGCCATCTTTTTTCTTTTTTTTTTAACATGAAACTGCTTTATACAGTGTTTCTACTGGCTTACATCACCAGGTCCATTTGTTTTGGAGAGGAAGAGACCTCTGTGGATAATTCAGTTCCTGGTAAAACCTCTTGAAAGTCTGGATCTTAAGTTCAGAGAAAAAAGGGTGAGCACACATTAGCAGGTGCTACACTGACAGCTATCTCCATCATGTCAAACAGCATCGGAAAAACATTGATTTATAACGTGAAACTGCTTTATTCTGCGTTTTTAGCAGTTTAAATCTCCAGTCCGCAAGCAGTGTTAAACAAGCTTTTGAGAAGACCACAAACTTAATTTTCTGACAATCTGCAACCAATTTTAAACTCAGCAGAGCAGTGTGCAATGACTGAAACGCTGTCTGAAGCGTACGTATACATGACATTGTCATCAGCATATAAGTGTAATTTTGCTTGAATAAAAGAACAGAACAGGCCCCAGAATGGAACCCTGGGGGACACCTTTAGTTATCTTAACAAAATCAGATTTCTGGCCCTCTGCGTAGACACACACACTATCAATCAAATTATTTCTAATCCATTAAAAAGCCTTTGGACTAAACTCAGCACTCAGTAGTTTAACCTCTAATAAAACATCATAATGAATTAGTTGATCATATTTTGTATAATTCACCCGAATTAGCAAAGTAACTTTAGCAATTAAATGGAGTCAATTTAAAAGTGCAATATTTGCCTCTGAAACGTGATGTAAAAATATAAAGAAGAAGAAAATAAAATACTGAAGTAAAGTACATGTACCTCAAAATTATACTTAATTATGTACATACTGTTAATTGATCAAATGTTTGGAGCAAGCAGGTACAAATCATAGAAAAAAAAACAGAAAATAAGAATGCAAAGAATCAAGGAATGAAATATGAACTGTGTTGCATTAGGAGCATCATGAGAAATGTGACTGCACGAATCTCATGAGATTATAAAACTTTAAAGTTTAAAGCTAATTTTAACATGATTCATCAACTTTATTTGTGAGAAAAAAAGAATCATCTGTTTTAGGTGTGTTTACTTTATTAAATGACCTTGAGGAAAACCAACTTTAGCTGTTAATAAGTACTTCATTTAAATGACACGTTAATGTTGTGTTTTTTTCTGCTAGTATACATAAATGTGCACTTTTAAAAATGTATTTTCCATGCACTATCAGCAGAATACATGTGCATAGTAATGATGAAATTGCTGGAAACTTAAATATAATTAGATGCTGCGCTTGCATGAAACGTATAGAAACAATTTATTTAATTCCAACTTATCCCCGTCCCATTTAACTGTTGTGACCTCATAATTTTATCCTGCATGACCTCAAAAGTTAAGTGCCGACAGCTAGTGTTGAAATGATTGATTAGGCAAACAACAAAAGATAATCAGTAATATGTTAATATATTAAAAAGTTACATATCAAGCAAAAATGCTCCAAATTTGCTGCTTTTCTGTATTTTATATCATCATGTATTAAATATATTTAGTTTTTTGATTATTGTTCAAACACAAGACAAAACCTTTTCAGACATTCAATAGCCTTCCATAGACATAATTTGGTTTATATGAACAAAAACTAACCAACAGTAGAAGTGATCATTAGCTGCAGCCTTTGTTAACACCCAAGACCTTTTGGCCTGATGTAAGGTGACCCCCCTTCCGTAGGAAAGGGGCGACTCTGTTCCTTTGTGAATCAGACCCTTTGTTGAAGAATCAATAATCCTGTAAGATCTCAGTACCAGACGTCAGGGAGCACAGCTGCTTTACATGAAGTCATGTGACCAAAGTCTTTGCATGTCAAAGAGAAGTCTTTTTAATTCTCTCTGTGCCTTTTTAAAAGATAAAGCTCTTTAACAGCTGAAGAATTTATGCAGTGACTCTTATCTTTAAATTAGTCAATGAGAGGTTTGAGATACAAGATTTATCTAAGAAAACAATCACTGAATCAATTTTGATGACTGATTACTTAGTTTACAAATGGGTTACCACATTCATATAAAAGTTTATTACTCTTTCAATTTGTTTTGAACTTAATCTGATTTAAATATCATTTTTGGGCATTTATTTTATATTTAGGATAAAAATAGAAATAAAATGGCTTCACTTTGAGTCACTTTATCCATTTAGAAAATAAATGTACATCTTCTCCCAAGTAACCCACTGGATTTTCTGAATGACATCCTGATACAGAGCTGAACACAAGAATGTCTTTGAGATAAAACCTCAAAAATACTTCAACAATCTTTAAAAGGAGTCCAAACACCAATCTAGTGTTTCACAACTTTAATTGATCACAGTAAAAGGTAGAAAAAAAAAATCATTTACAATGAACGAAGCAAGTGTTAACGTTATCACTTACCAAGTAGCATACACATATTTACAGAGAATAAAACACTAGACTAAAATCTGTTTCAGACAAAATAGAGTGGCATAAAACCAGCCAAAAACAAAATGGCGCCATTTCCCTAAAAACAAAGTGTTTCTCCTTAAAACATCTCAGAATCTCCTGTTGATGTTGTCGCTCGGACTGAAGCCTCGTCCGCCGCCTTCAGCCAAACTATTGCAATAATAAAAAAAACACTATAGAGCTACAAGTGGAGCTGTGCAAATGTTAGACGAGAGGATAACTGGCCGCCGTCGCAATTCCACAGTGGTTCTTCCTGTCTTTGGCCATGTAGATGTAGCCCTTGTCTCCCCACTTTTCACTCCAGCTGCAAGAAGACAAACAAAAGGTCAGAAAACTGGTTCCACAGATTTGATTTCACCTGTGTAACAAGAGAGGAGAAAATTAGATCTGAAGCTACATACACACTAATATATCTTTTTAAAAATTATAACTTCTGCTACATTTACACCCAGCATACTCCTTCGCCATTTTTGATCCCTAAAATGGAGACTTCTAAAAACGCTGCTGACCTAATCCGAGTTTCAAAACACAGCACGGAAACTGAACTTTTTAAAGACTATTTTTTGGGGGAGAGGGAAGGGTTGACATGCAGCAAAGTTCTGTACATCAGAATTGAATCTGCGGTCGGTACAGCAAGGGCGTAACCTTTGTATATGGGGTGCCTGCTCCACCACATGAGCTACTCAATGCCCCAAGAAACTTCACTTCTTAATTGGGTCTCATCAGTCAGGAGATATTCTTCCCTGATTCCACTTTCCGGAAGAAAATATAATATAATATCAGCCTGTATGGCTCTAATATGTTGCAATATTTGCTCCCAATTTGTTTCCCCATCACCCAGGCGGCCCTTTTACTCGTGTTTCAGTTCCACCTCGTCGAACTGAGCAAAGAGATCCCTGGTCTTTTCGCAATTGCGGTTCTTCCTCCTTAGTATATTCTGCAACTAAGAAACCAACTACAGACAATCTGCTTCCTGTTTATATCGGCACTCGCGTGCCCAGTGTACATGAATGGTCATGCAATTTTAGGCCTGTTAATATGGACGGAGATCATCTCTGAAATGGCGCTGAAACTTGTGGATGGGATCATGTGGACATATTTAAAGTATCTGCAGTTTTGAAGACTTCAAATTAAATCCCAACCAGCTACCCTCAGAAAGACGGCCTATTTACATTACATTTGTTGGATTACTTCATTTTCTTGTTGAACTTATTCTAGATTTCATCTCAAGCTGTAAGACTTTAATTTGTCGAAGTTACTGCTGACTTAAGTAAAAATCGAATCAAATCACATTTAGTTACAGCTTGCAGGTATGACTTTTGAAGTGGAGTTAAGATATTTAAAAACACAACACCTTTATGACTTTATGGTCTATTAAAAAACACGTAAAAAACAAAACTTGATAATCGGAATTAGTAATATCCTGCACACAGTTTTTTACTGACCTGTTCTTCACGATCCAGAATTTCTTGCCGTCCACATCCTCTCCCTGGAAGCCATAGCCAACGACCAGCACGCCGTGGTCCAGCTCCTCGCTGCTGCATTCCTTCTCATAGTAGATTCCTGAAATACAAAATCCCCAAATAGCCCAGTCAGGTACATATGAACTCTTAAAAACAAGAGGCAGATACTGGGAGGAAAAACGTGTCTTTAACTGACCTGATTGGTAAAACTGGAAAGACTCATGGCCGGCGTCGATGGCAACTGAAACGGGTCCCACAGCGGCCACAGCCTTCATCAGAGCGCGCTCCTTACCACTGGGGATGTCGACGAATCCAGTGTCGTTGACAGAGTTGTATGTGGGGTCGTAGTGGCACGGCTGGTCATCCTGTAGGAAGACAAGACGAAGGTGAGCGGGACGTTATGGCGCCAACACAGACCTCCTGAATTCTAAATATTAAAATCATCATCTCCTGTTTTTACATCCCACCGAGCTGATTCAAATGATCAACACGCTACGAACCCCTGAAGCTGCTTGATAACGAGCTAGTCATTTGAATCAGCTGTGGTGTCTAATGCCAGTTACAAGGATAACAGGACAAATTTTATGGTCGGGGGTAAAAAAGTAGGAAGTTTTAATCACAAAACATTGTAAACCTTGATTTAACATGAAAGTTTTCCCCCTTTCATCCCATGAGACACGCACCGTTCCCAGGTAGGGGTAAGAGTCCTCAGAGTCCAGGCCCTGGTTGTCCTTGACGTACTGGAAGGCCTGGTCCATCAGACCACCGTTGCAGCCCTCGTTGCCCTCAGGTCTGGAGCAGTCCACCAGGTTCTGCTCGCTCAGCGACACCAGTTTGCCGGTCTTCCTGAAGTGCTGACCCTCCAGAGCTCCGGTGGTGCTGAAGGCCCAGCAAGAGCCACACTGACCCTGAGAAGAGACGGGAGGGTGGAGGGTTGAGTTTAGACTGGATGACGATGACAGAAAAAATAAAACGTTTCCTTAACTTTAGGATCATTAATTCAAAATATCATTTCACCTTTGTTCAGTCACTTTAAATGATTACTGCAAATCATTTTAAGTTTTTTAAACACTATTTTATTGTTTACAGTTCTTTGTTTCCTTTCTGATGTCGGCCATTTTGTTGCCATTATTCTCCTCTGCATGACCCCGAGCCATCGACAATGTGGAGTTGAAGCAGACGAGATGAATCGATTGAGTCTGAAAATTAAATTCGGCAATTTCCTGTTTCCAGCCTGTCGAATGCTGATATTTTAAAATGTAGACAAAGACAGAAACAAAGAAGTTTTAAGCTCAATCTTTTTCCCCAGGTATTTTGGCTTTTTATGAATTCAGAATTAAAAAAACTTAAAAAGTCAGTTTTTGTTTTTTTTTAAACCATCACTTTTTGGCCAGACTTACTGGTTTTACCGTTTGCACAGTGGTTCTTTGTCATGTAAATAGTTGTCTCTTTAACTGCTGTCTTTTCATTCTTATAGTTTACTCCTTATCTTTACAAATCCCTTATCTAGGTTTTATTTCTTTGTGTCTAAATGTTTCTTGTCCTTTATAATCATGTTGTTCTTATGGTACTCTGCATCTTGTTATTGCACTTTATCTCTCTAGCTCCAGAAAGCACTTTGCTTCCATAAATAAAATCATACTGGAAGTTGCACTGCAGCACTTTGCCCCAACGTATATGACAGTGTTGCTCCACCATGACATAGATTACAGTGAGCTTGCTGGACTGGTTTCAGCTTGCAGAGTGCTAATGTATGCCAGGGAGGTCAGAGAACACACTGTACGCTCAGGGAGGAGGAGGAGGAGGAGAGTGCGTGAAGCACGCAGATAACAAAAACAACCTGCAAGAGGCCATCTTATCTGTCTGCTCAAGCAAAACATTCACTTCAGTGGACGGTGTGTCCTCCCTATTTTTAAAGAAGAGAATCTGTTACAAAGCAACTGTTGGAAGTTGGACATGACATAATTATGTTTACCAAATGTCTCCAACAGCTGATATTAGGTCACGTCTTTGTATCGCCCGTTATGCTGACACAGCTTTTAAATCAGATCTTGTGGTGATGTGCTCAGTGTTTACAGCAACTGACCAGGTTTGTGTTTTACATTTATTAGTGTCCACTTTTTTGACGTTTGAGACTTTTAAACTCTGTCATTTCAGTGTAGTTGGTTGTTTGTGTGCTTTACTTGGTTTCTGTTTTACATGCTAGTTGTTTGCAAGTTGCCACAAGCCCTTGAATTTGTCCTTAACATGAAAAGAGATGCGGGTGTTCCTCATGAACAGGTTACAACTTACAAGACTTCACTGGAGTTGTTTTTTAGTAATAAAAGGTCCAACATGTCAAGAAAAATCAGCTGTTTCCTCATCACCCTACACTATGACTGCAAAATCCTCTCCATATGTTACCGAATGACTCCCACCAAGACTCAAAAACAAATTCAACCACACCTCTCAGCAGGTGTAGCTGTCAGACAGCCCTGAGGCTGAACAAGACATAAAACCATAAATACCTGGTCCTTGACGGGAGTGACGTAGCCATTGTCCCTCCAGTCAACAGATTTTGGGGCCTCCAGGAAGTTGGGCTCCAGGAACAGGGACCCCCTGGATTTCCTCTCTGTTTTGCGCCTGAAGCCGTTCATGAGCTGCCTGAACTCCTCGTGAGTCTGTGGAAAGATAAAGTTAAGTTAGTAAAGCAGACAATGTGAATTAGACTGTTTGGAAAATAGTCTCAGCCACAGCAGACCTGAAGACAAAAGGCAAAAAGCAGCTGTGATTTATGCTTGTATAAAGTGCGTGTGTGTTTTTAGCTGCAGATTTGAATGGATTTTTAGTTTAATTTTGTTTTTGTTGCTTTGTGTTGTTCTCCAATTCTATGCACAACACTGTTGCATATTTCCTCTAGCTGGTCCGCCCTTTTTTCTTTTTTTCATGTTTGCAATGTTTTATTTTTACAGTAAGATAATACGTTTGCAGAGAGCAGACAGTGTTCTCAGCAGCTGATGTGTGACTGAACCATTTTATCTTTTAACTGAGGGTACATTATTCTTAGTTATCAAATCAGTGTCCCTTTTCTTTATTTGTTCTCTAGCCCTTTATAATAACCTGAATATGTCCTTCCCGGTGAGATATGTTTCTGTGAGTCAAAACTGTGCTCTGACCATGTCTCCAAAGTGGTTCATGCCCAGGCGGTAGGAGTGTGTGCCCATGGAGTGCTCCAGGTTGTGCAGCTCGATTTTCTTCAGGTTCTTCTCCCACACCATCCTCCTCCAGCCCTCCTCCTTCTGCAAAAAGACAATCCACATTACATTCAGACCTTTCTGTCATGGCAATTGGCAGACTGGAGTGTCTTGCTGGAAGAAAAACAATACACTACCTCATGGTATTTCCTACTGTGCCAGCTCTTCCACAGCTCCCAGTGGTCATCAAGCTGTGGGTCCAGGCTGGGGGCCGAGAGGGCTGCAGTAAGGCACAGGGCCACGACGGCTAGAGGCAGCATTGTTGCTTCCTACTGGAAAACAAACAAGTCAGGACTCAGTTTCCAAAGAAGCAGGTTAATCATTGACGAAGGCCTAACGCACTGGCCTACAAACAGAGTACATTGCAACAGATTTAACTACTTAGGAAGAGCCTTGACTCATGCGGGTTTTCCAACGAAATCCATTATTCAGATACTTGTCATGCAAACAGCAGCCCGTAGTACAGCTTGTTCTTTCTCATGATTCATACAGAAATGGGATCCGCATTGACGCTGCAATACACATTCCCGACAGTACAGTCATTTCCCGGCTGCTCGGCTCAAAACATCGACAGTAATTAGGCCGTATGAGCAACACAACACCAGCTTGTCCCGATGATTATCTAATGTTGGCTATTTGCGAGAATAACTAGTTGATTTTTGGCTGTTTTCCTGCAAGTTGAGGAGCGGAAACTTCGCCAGATCCCAACAATAACCCGAGCCTGTTGTTGTTTAGTGAGGGAGTCACGGGATCTGCGGCGGCGGCGGAGACACAAGGAACCGGCCTGGACATCGAAACTAGCACCAGGAAAACGAAAAGAAAAGCAAAACTTTACCGGGTGGCTGCCGGACAGCGGTCATTTTAAACGAGTCCGCTGCTGGTGGATGTTTATTTAAACCGTATGGGATCAACTAGTAATGGCTGCTGTTGGCTACAAGGGAGGTGGACGAGGACAAAGGCAGCCGAATGACACAGTATGGCAAATGATGGCGGATTACAGCAAAAATATAGGAATTTTTCACTCGGGGAATAAATTTAAACACGATATAAGCTTAAATAGATCATTTTTTAAACGGACGCTGGTGTTGTGTATTCCAGGCTTTAACGACGGAAAAAATCCTGGAGAAACACAAATACTCGTCAATATATTTGCTTGTACGATGCATTGAAACACCAGGCTTTTAAATTTTGGCATCACAAAGGAAGCAAAACGAATAAAAAGTTAAACTTACTGTGTGTTTGACGCTGTCGGAGGCGACGGAGAGAAATAAAATATCGCTCCGTTAGCAGGACGCAAAGTTTATAAAGGCCTAACGGGCAGCTGAACGGCGTCCACCGAGCTCTCTGATTGGTCCGCTCCTTGTTTATGCCGAGAAAGCCCCGCCCCGTTTTGTGACGTCGCCGTTGGATGCACGTGATTCCTTCCTGCTGGAAGAGGGTCAGTGTTTTCCTGGTTCGTCCTGCAGGATTGTTGCAGCTCCAAACTGCACAAAAAAGCAGATTTATTAACTCAGGGTTGCTTGTTTGAGCTTGTTTAATGTAAAGGATCATGTCATTGATACTCACAGTGACTGAAAATGTTAATTATTAAAGAAATAGGGCAAGTAACTACTCAGAGAATAGACTTTAAAGCAGCTCTGCTTGTGTGCAAGTCTCTCCACGGCCTTGCACCAAAGCACATCTCTGACATGTCAGTGCCGTATGAACCATGTCGGACTCTGGGGACCTCAGGGAGTCAGGACTAAACATGGGGAATCAGGGTTCCAGTTTTATGCAGCTAAAATCTGGAAGAGCCTTTCTGAAGATGTGAGACAGGCCTCTACTCTGACAATGTTCAAATCTAGGCTCAAAACAGCTCTATTTCACTGTGCATATGACTGAAAGGATCTCATCTGCACTCTTCTCTTTTAAAGTTCATTTTATAATGATTATTTGTTTTCATTTTGTATTGTGATTTTAATGCATTTTCTTGTTCTGTAAAGCACTTTGAATTACTTTGTGTACAAATTGTGCTCTACAAATAAACTTGCCTTGCCAAATCAACCTTCAGTTTAAGGCGTAAATACTTCTAAATCCCTATGAAACTGTCACTTGATAATAGGTGTAATCATTTGTTGATACTGGAAATGTGTAAGGAGTGAAACGTGATTGCAGCAGCTCAGATCTGACACAAAACTAATCCAAGGGCAGCATTTCACCCCCCTCACTTACCAAGTCATTGTGCTCACATGCATTTAGGTAATCAGGATAGTGTCGGCTTTCTGCAGTTGCTTGGCGTCAGAGTCATCCGAGGAGGCGACTTCAGAAGCCAGATTTTCCCAGTTAGAGTTCTCCTGAAGAGACTCAACGTCTTGGCCATGCAGATGCGTGACAAGGGCTTTTTCACTATCCTGTCACGTGTGTGCATGTGCATGACAAAGACTTCAGACAGCGAAAGACAGGAAAAACTATTAAATGCACTGTACGTCCTATAGAAGTCTAAATAAGCCACCACTGAACATTTGATTATGATATTAATATGTGGATTTACAGTAGCCAGTACAAAACCTGGTGTTTTCTCGTCATGATTACCAAACACGGACTGCAAGGTTACAAAACAAACAGTTATTTAAGATACACAGGTCAACATGTAGGTCGTCATCATTCAGTTTATGGGCTCCTTGGTGGCTGCAGGAGCTGATAACCGGACAAGCCTCCTGGGCACACGACAAGGGGGTGGAGGAGGCCCCTATGAGCCAGAGTCCAACCTGATATTTACTGTATTTTGGTTTATCTTTTTCCTACACAATACACATGCAAACATAGGCTTCAATAAGCAGTAGAAAGGACTTACTTAGCTTGTCTTTAACTTCAAATCCAATGTGAACAAAATACTTACATTTCAACCACCAGCAGCACTTTGAAGTTAAGGTTACGCACGACAATACAGCTGCACATGAAAACGCCTGTCAGTGAAATTAAAGCGATCCTTCTCTAGTTTACAATACAACAAATGATATATGATTATCAGTGATGGCCAGCCATTACAGCAGTGGGAATAAACGGATACGCACGACAGCAGGACTTCCAGGAACTTCCTGGCACAAAGTCTGAGTTAATCAGCGTCAGTGCTCATGTGATTGATAAGACTGTGAAACTCTGAACAGGCAGAGTTGTTTATGCTTTTACAACTAACCTTTTTGCTTTTGAACACCTCTTGTTTGTGATACAGTGACATCAGTGGTTGGAAGAAATAAAATACTTTACATGAGTATTTTATGCATTTTATGATCATTCAAACTTTGACGATAGGCCTACGACATTTTTAAGATTCATCTGACAGCTTTACAGGTTCAGATTTCTGATAGGCTACAAAACATATCATCAACAATTCAGATATATTCAAAGGAAAATAGGCCTACAGGGAACCCTCCTTTAATCCCATTTATTTACTGTTTTAAATTTTGCTCAAGAGTAGTTGCAAACATTTTGGTCTTGTCGAGGGTTAGATGAGAAGCTCAAAACCACCCTCATGATTTTACGGTAAATATCAAGTTGGATCCAGCCGCTAGTTAGCTTAGCTTAGCATAAAGTCTGAAAACAGCTAACCTGGCACACAACTGTCTGCAAAACTTGTCATTTTCAATCTGTGGATTTTCTAAATAAACAAACAAACAAGATAAAACACGTTAGTGAGGTTTAGAGGTACTGGTAGCCAGATTTTGCTAGTTTTGAACAGATTTGAACTGATTCCCTTTTCCTTTCCTTTTTGTTATCCAGCAGGACAAAGCACATAAAAATACCATTTACACCTGAATGCATCAGCGATAATAATCTGATAATATGAAATATATTCTGCATAATGAGTATCTTACACTTTGCTGATTAAACATTCACACTTTTATGTACTTGTACTTGTATTTTAGCAACGGATATGAGCACCTCCAACCCTGCTGACAGCTCAACAGGGAAGTCCAACATTTCAGGTGACTCCATGTAACTGACCAGACTTGCATGCTCATACAGGAAGTGCTCACTCACCATTTGTCATGTGTCACTCTGCTTGAGCAACACAGACCAGTCACACATCAGCTGCTGAGAGCGGCGTCTACTTTCTGCTAATGCAAGGACATCATATATTTTTAGGCTCTGTAAAGTATGATGGTAAGGAAAATTTGGAACATCATGCATCCTGTGTGTGTGACATGAAGACGTGATGCGTTACATAGACAAATGTAGATGAATCATACTGCATTATATCAGCATTTCATCAGTGGCGGAGGAGCTATTGCTGCTATATTAATGCTTTGAATGTTGCATACAGAACCTTTAATACAGGGTCTCTATCTAAATGCCTTTGTTGACATGTCTGTGCAGCCAAATGATTTCCTCTTGTGAACTATCTGCTGAATATTTAGTTTATCTTCTCTGTAACAGGCCCGTGATGAACTCTGTGAACTGCTAACGAATAATTACTACATTCCTCAGATTGGGACGCTGCGGCTATCAGCTGCTGGTCTGCTCTTCACATCCAGACACAAAGGCTGACAGACATCAATGCTGATGAACACGTCTACAGACCACCGGGGTCACTGTCACTCTTACATGTTGTTTTCACATAACAGCCTCGACTGAGCAGTTAGTTAACGCCATTGATCCAGGAAGGAGTTTTAGGTAACACAACAATGCCCAAAGGTTGAGTATTCACAGTGAGGAAGTGGACTGTGTGTGAGCTGTGTGTTATGAGCAAAAGCCTGGTTGTGCTGCAGTAAATGTCTTCACAGTAACACAGACGAGAATGAAACGCAACCTGTTCAAACAATGAACTGAGAACTGTTTGCATCACGTCCTGGTGTGACACAAGTTCCATCACAGGTACAAATGGATTTACAACGTGTACTCTGCGTGTACTTTTTGGCTACATTTACTACATCCTCTTTTACATTCAGGTTACATTTGCAAGTACTTACACCTGTTTACCACAAATATGAATTATTTTATATTTCATATATGTTGTCTTTTTTTGCTGTTTGCTATTTTACGTCTTACATTTCCTTTTATTACTTGCGTGATTTTCTTTTACACTGATTTAATGAGCACTGAAACTTCAAACTTCATCTCCACATTTCTTATTGAGCTCGTGCTCACATTGGAAATGTTCAAAAAATGTATTTCCTCATTAATTCTTGTACAGCAAAGCTCGAAATTGAATGCATTGTCTTCAAAATGTGATAAAACCATAACTTGAAACAGTTCAAACTGAGTTTTCGAAGATGAATTTTCAAAGATTTGTGAAAAGCAGTCTTGTTTTCAGAAGTTAAACTGAGGTTATTTCCTTAATCTTAAAACACATTTAAGACTTTATTCAACAGCTAAAAACCCCTTTACAAAGTGTTATATATGGGATTAACCACAGATAATTTTGCAGGTGTTTAACTGGAGTTTTGCTGTATTTAAAAATATGCTTGAAAGCAAAAATTTTCACTGTATCTACATTTTACAACCTGTTTTGCACACAAGTGTGACAAAGGTTCATGTGCTTTTTAAACGTCACGCCCTCTGCTTCATTTATCTCTCTCTGTACAAATATGTTTGAATGACAGTCAACAGGCAAGTTGAGACAAAACCTGAGTCATGTGAGAGAGTGTGTGGGTGGAGGGTCGATGTTCCTGCTGCTCCACAATGAACCCAGAGACGTGTGAATAACGCAGCCTGGAATCTGGTGGAGGACAAATACAGCAAAACACCCTGAAGATTACAGTCTGTCCCCGCAGGCCTGATTCATTAATGACATAAATTCACGTGCATTTTAAACTAAAACTGGACGAGAAATAATTAAATTGCTTCTGATCTTGTTTTTTGTTAGTAAGAAAGATGCTTTACATTCATTTAGTTGTAAGTTGTTTGGAGAATTAGGGCTACACTGCATAACGTGTTTTTGATTTGTTCTCAGTGTTACACACACACACACACACACACACACACACACACACACACCCTACTTCACTGTAAACTTAATAATTTTGGTAATTTCTCAGAACTTAAAAAAGCAAAAAATAATTAAAATCAAGGACTTTGGTCAATGATGGAGCCCCAGAGTTTCCAAATTAATACAAAAAATAAATAAATAAACAAATAAATAAAAGAATAAAAATTAGTAAGCTGTATAAAATAATCATAATAATAATAATAAAAATAATAAATAAAATAATACACTGATTAACTTGTTACACCCGATAAATAATGTTAAGTATCAGTACCTAATACTGTAAAATTGCTTCATGTAATTAAGTTTTAAAGCATTAACAAATCAAGATGAGTTGCACCACTGTAGTTCACATTGATATCAGTTAATCGCCTCTAACTATAGTGATGTCTAAAGTATGTTTGAAAAGACAAATTACAAAATCTCATCATTACAGCAAAAAACAGGATGTTGTTACTCATCCCTCTGCTAAAAATCTGCTAAAATTGTATGCTTCTGCAAACCACAAAAACATTTGCACATTTTATATGTATCACATCGACATCGACAGTGACGTAGTGTATGATCTGACTTTGTCATAGTGAGTTGGGGGGATGAAGGACAATGTGACACCTTGGCAAGACGCCTGCCGCGCTGCACTGACCACTGTTTGAAACCACAGAACTTTTTGTTTTGTAGCAACCCATCAGTGTTTCCCTTGTGATTTTTCAGGCACTTCTTTCTTTACAGAGGCACTGCTGCACTTCCAGCAGGGACTGTGCCCCAAACCTGGCATTTTAAGTAACAATATGATCTTTTCCTGACCATAGCCAAGTGGTTTTGTGCCTTAACCCAACCACACATTAGCCACATTGTTTTAAAGGTAAAATTTCACTGTATTCGCCAAATAATAACATGCAAATGCAACAAATCCCAAGTTTGCAGAAACGTATAATGGCAACACTTACTCTGAAGATTTGCTTGTTGTTCCTGACACCTGTTCTGATCACTTTTCTATCTGTCTGTAATGGAAGAACATCACTCTCTCCTCGTTTTGTGCTGTTAAGCGACATTTTAGCTTTCGACTTGCAGACGTTCAGTTCAGTTCCTTCTTTTATCAAATTATTCAGTATTTTCTTAAAAACAAAAAAGCAAATATTAGAGGAAAGCATAAAAAACAAACACTTTGTGCTGTAGAAATGTTTTTCTGTTGCTATTTTGTTCTTTTAAGCATCTTGGGACCTCTTCAGTTGGCAACCACTGCTCTAGAGTCAACATCTATTTATGTTACCTTTCCTCGTTCTTAACTTAAATTGATAAAGTAGGGATTATCTGCTTCTATGCAACCTCAGGAATCTGTCTCTAACTGTATGTCTTTAATGAGGACAGAGATGATGACATTAGGTAAAGAATTTATTATAAAATGTATTACACTATAAAGTGTCAGAAGTACTAAGAACATGGCATTCCAAGACATGCTAAAAGAATGTAACATAAATAGCGACAAAAAGACAATGTGTGCAATGTAGCGATTAGACCGGAGCCTCCGAGGGGGAAATATCGAGTTCGTCTTTCCGCTTCGAACAGAATCGTACAGAAATATGTTTTTTTTTTCTTTTCAGGACACTTTTTGAAATCCACTTGTTTCTGTCAAAGCCATCTGGAGAAGAAAAAAAAAGACACCAAACGGAGACAGAGTTGATAATAATAATAATAATATTATAGTGACTCCCAGCTTTTACAAAAACATAATATTCACTTCCCTTTCTGAAACATCACTTCTCAGCTTGTATACTGTACAAGGCAATAATAAGAGGAATGAACGAGTGTGTTTGAGGCACACGACATTGGCAACAAAAGCTTCAATAAAACAAAGAAAAATAAAATAATGTTTCCAACCAGTTTGGGACGTTTCATTTCATTTCATCATGTTTTGAGTTTTATCACCATATCTTTGTTTTTCTGTTCTCAGGAGAGATGTGTAGTACATTCATTTTGCCTTGTTGAAGTTGGAGTCAACATATTTGGGCCTAACAAATGAAAAGACGTGACAATGAAGTCGAGGAAACAGGCCTCCAGTATTTACATCACAGCTGGAAGTTTTGCTGAGAGGATTGGCAAGTTCAGGCCGAGACAAAAATAGTGAAGCAAGTATTTGAAACAGTCCTCAAAGGTTTATCTCTGTGAACATTTGTTAACACTGGGGAAGTAAAGCGCACAGGAAATACTGCACTCTGGCACATTAGCTCATCTTTTTTCCTTAATCAAACTGAGACACCACGTCCTGGAAAAGATCCACAAAGTCTTAAGAGCATTTTCTCTGGTCACAAATATTATAAAACACCAGCTCACACAAAAGGACATGTCCGGCCCTTTCTCAGCTAACACTACCAACTTCGTGCCATCTTTTCCTTTGCTTCTGCTGACAGAGCCGGGCTGCGGCTTCATGATATAAAAAGACAGAGTGAAAGAAGATGTGAAGCCACGCATGGCCGACCAACACTGACAGCGATACCGAGAGAAGCTCAAATTTAGCTCCAGAGAAGCAGCGTCGATGCCGCTGTGTACAAATCTGACACTGTGGACGGTAACGTGACTGTCGACGTCACCGATGCAGAAAACCTGTTGAAGAAGCGTTAAAAAGCTGCAGTGTCAGGTGTGTTTACTGGATATATTAAATTACATCTTAGCTCAGTAGAAAATCTTAAAAATGTCGTCATTTTTCAATCATTTTGGTGGCACTTTCTTTTCAAAGTAAAGGAAGCTGAGCGGCATCAGTGCACGGCCCCACCCTGTCTGCCAGGAGGATTTTTAAGATCTTTTAGTTTTGTGTGACCCTTAAACAATTTTGGTGCTGGAAGGATCAACATCCTTCAATAAGACACTGAACTTTGGGAAAAAAACTTTTCTGTTTCTGTTCAAATGGCTCAAGGTCCCTTTGGGTGAATTGAAAATGAGTAAATAGAATTTTAAGTGAAAACATTTATAGTTACACTTTATTTTACAGGTCTCATAATTTGCTCAAAATTCCAAGAAAGAAACTCATATTAACTGTAAACTCTTAAAAGTTCCCGGAAAGGACAGTCTCTTTATTTGGTGACAGTTAAAGGAAAAAACAAACTAACTTTAATTCATGTCTGACGCTGCATTTTCTGATTTCCTGTTGGTATGAAGCCAAAAAAAATGCAACTGCCGTGAAAAATAACCCGGCTGATCAGTGCTGCGTGGCCCACAGAGCACGTACACTAGAGACTTCTGCCATCCTAGCCGGCTTCTGGTTTACCGCTCTGCCAAGTGGAATTAGAAAAAACAAATTTGAGACTTTCCAAATGTTATCGCACCAAATTCTGATGGTAAAACCAGTAATTTCGTTGGGTTTGTGACACGCACTGGTTCACCGGCGTCTCTTTTGCTATGCAAGACTATGGGAAAAATATTTTTGGGCCCAACTGCACCATATGACGGACGTAATTCCACTATTTGACCACTATGAAAATTGATTTCAAAGCCTTGTGCACTTTCTCATCCTGGTCAAGATGGCTAGCATTAGCATTAGAGGAAACATCGATTTAAAATATTGAATAGTGCAGCTTTAATTACAAACATGACATACCTCGTAGTGTAACCCAAAGATCCTTTTAGTCACAGCGTAGCTTCATAATTAAGTTCTCGTTACCTTTTGATCTCTTTTTTGGTTGTTAACATTTTAGCAGGTCTTTTGAGTAAATTTCAACAGCACACAAGTAACTGTCTTATTGTGTCATCTCATCATAGTTGATACCACATCACAGAGTTCTTTTCAGGAGCTTCTTAGGAACTTATGAGACCCGTACAATAAAGTGTCACCAAAAATTAATCAATGTGAGATTTCTGTTGTTGGATTAATGAATAAATAATAAGGCAACAAGATCATCTGTATGTATGAAACCCACAAATGCACCAATTAAACATAAATTGCATTGTTTCCCACAGAGCATCACATCGACTCCATGCTGACTCCAGTGAGGTGTTTCACCCCCCAAACACTGAACAGAAAACAGCAGAAGTCTGATCTCTGATTTCAGCTTTCTGTTTGTTTTGTAGCCAGTTAAACTATTTGTAACGTGAGCCGAGTTCTTCTTTCTTCATGAACCTTTTCCTGCCTTTTCCATTTTCAGACTATAGACTTGATTGAAATTAATTTTACTATTAGTGTCAACAAGGCACAGCTCTTCAAATGTTTGGAAAGAACTACTGTTTTTTTTTAAGAATAACAAGACTATTTGTGCTCTTTAGGGAGGTAGAAGGCCACAAAGGCACTCTGAAAAATGCTGTTAATTTATTAAACGCTAAGCTTGAGCGGCCCAAATGTCACATCAGTAAAACAGAAGCATGAAGGGAGATAGTATTACATGTAACTGTGGTGGATGGAGGGAGTAGAGATGGCAGCCTCCTACACTGAAAGAGGTCCAGACATGAGGCGGCCATTTTTAACTGCGTCCATTTCTTCATGTAGAGTTGATAGTTTTTAAAAATTTCTGTCTTTAAGCTGTAAGATGAGTAAGTGTGCAGTCGAGTTGGAGGGATATTAAAAAGCAGCACAAGAAGATTAAGAACAAAATAAAAGCACAGGATTCCTCTTTGGAGCTCAGGACAATCAGCTCTTTCACAACATTCATGGTGGAAGGGAAGGTCAGCTGTACAGGTGTGGAGAGCACAAGCACAACATCTGGTTCATACGCCAACTTAATGGGGTGATTAAGGGACGAGCAGCTGAACGATTGCACTTCATGTTCATTCACACACGAGTCCTGTTTCGGGGGAAATGTCACATCAGACTACGTGATGTTTGGCGAGGACATAGAGCCGACCCCGTTCAGTTCAGCGGGATATGACGGAGCTGATGGAGTTGTACGATGTGCCGCCGTTGCAGGTGGGCGGGTAGCCGTTGGCGGCCCCCACCACCGCTTCCATGTTGACCCTGAAAACAGGAGAAGCTTTGAGTAGGAAGTCGGCGGCATCTCGGCGACCGAGCTCCCTCAGTTTGGCCATCAGAACGCCCACCGTGCTGTCCGCTTGCCCGCTCCATTCTTGCAGCAGCGCTGCTGTCGGGCTGGGCTGCAGCATGGCCTGCTGGGAGTCCGGGGCTGAGTCCAGCTCAGGGGTGCCGTTTGGAGTCCCGTTGCTGTGTTTGGCCACCAAGTCTGTGAGGCCGAGGTTCATGGCCAGCAGGCACCAGTCTTTCCCCAGCGCGTCAGGAGGGTCCAACATGCGGCAGAGCTTCCTGCGAGCCAACAGGGGGACTTCTGATATGTGAATGTCCGTTCCCAGAGTCCCCTGCTGGTAAACTTCAGCGCAGCCAAAAGACAGGATGCTGCTGAAGCTCTCTCGGTAGCCGCCCATGGTGTTAGTGAGCGAGGTCTCCCGCTGAACTTGAGCGCGGAAGAAATCTTTGGGTTGGTAGATCATGATGGGGGCGTGGTGCTCCCGCAGCTGCTGAGGACTCAGGTAGTATTTGGCAGTGAGTAGTCCGGGGAGCGTGGAGGCCAGCAGGTTCTCTGTTATACTACAGATGGTATCCAACAGGGTATAACACTTGGCCCGCTCTGAGTCGTGCCCACGCACTGAATCTCCAACCCCTGGCCGTGGTTGACCAGCAGGATCATGGCCTCCACTGCTCCCTGGCTCACCTTGGCTCCGTTGGTCCACAGGTGGATATCTCCGTCAAAATCCTCCCCGCTCTCCTCCTCAGGCTTCTGCTGGTGACTCCAGCGACACAAGTTCACCTGCAGTTTATGAAACAGGCCACAGGGGAAGGGGGTCAGGTGCTCCGCGGGGACGAGTCGTACTCCGCCGTACAGGAGTGACTCCTCCTCCTCTTCTTCGGTCCACGAGCGGTGGAGGCCGTTCGTCTTGATGAGGGCGGGAACATCCACCATGGAAGGGTTGGTGGTGTCACGGGCGCAGACGTCCATGGCGTCCAGGATCTGCAGCAGCTCGTCCACGTCACTCTCAGGAGCCAGAGCCTGCACCTCCTCCAGTCTGTAGCGCCCCCTGTAGTGGTGGATGGCCTTGGGCGTCTCCACCGAGAGCAGCTTGCCGAGGACGTTGCTGCAGAGCCAGCGAGGTTCCAGCAGAACGACATCCTGCACCGTCTCACTCTGCATGATGTTGATCTGTGAGAGGATGGAGGAAATGACGGAGGAGGAGAGAAGAAAGATGGTGAAAGAGGAAGAGGAAAGTAAAAAATAAGTCAGAGAAAGTGGAAGAAAGTAACCAGAGGGAACAGGTGTGGATAGAAAAAGGAGAAACGTGAAAAGAAAATGTGAATAGAAAGTTAGATGTGGTACAACATATTGACAAAGACACAAAAGAAAAGCGATCACCACAAAAAAGACAGTTGCTGCACTGATAGTAAGACAGGACACCCAGTGTGCTTAAAAACAAAACCAAATACATAAAGAAACACTTTCAGAGTCAGGACAGTTCCTCATTTTTCGTCCTGAGCTGAGTCACTCTGGTAAACAAACAATAAACAATGTGTTTCTGCTGCGGAGTAATTGTGAGTAATTGTTTACACATGAAAATAAAATGTTGGTTTCATTTATTCATGAATTAACAGCACACCCTGGTGGCCGTCTGGTGAACTGACAGTCAGCTGCCGGAGACGAAATTTGATGTCAAACGTAGCAATATAAACAATAATTATTATATAATGATGACAACAATTTCCCTTAACATGCTCAATGCAAGAAATGTCACAAGTTAATTTATGTTTTGTGCCAGATTGAATGTAATTTGTTAACTAACAAATTGGAAATAGTCCAGTAAATCATCAGTCGACCACATGAACTTTCCCAACGAACTAGAGTACTTTTGAAGAACTCATTGTGTTTCGACTGCAGGAACCAGCTCTAAATTAAGTTCTGGAGACATTTTACCCCACAAAGAGTCTCTGATGGTTCGGGGTGGGGTTTATAGGGATGACCGTCACCGATGGATCAAACACAGACAGCGCTGCTGCTTTAACTCATTCATAAAACAAGGAAGTATTCTAGTATCAATTTAGGACCACTGTAAGACGAGGGGAGAACATTTTCTCTTCAATAACATTACAGGTAGAGTTAGGGTTTGCTAGGTGTGCGGAAAATAAGCAATTCTTAGATGCATTGCTATGCGGATGTAGATGATTTAGCACAGATTCACAAATGTCAATTATCGATTATCTAAATGTTTGTTGACAATGTGATGCTGCTGGAACAAAGGAGGTGGAACTCGTCGCACCCAGACAGTGTGCAGCGTGGACACACTAGAGTTAACTTGTCGGTGCTTTTGATAGTCAAGGAAGGATCCTTAAACGGCTGAATTTCAAAGAGGCTACATCATCAAATCCCGACGAAGGATTGTTCCAATCTCAGTATGTCAGAGTCATTCCTTCAGAGAATTTTCATGGATGAAGGTGAAGTACCCACAATTCTTACTCAAAGGGAGTCTTGCCTAATCTCTGTTGGACCCGACTTGTTTTTTTAACGTGTTTTTAAGGTGGAACTGGAGGCCACACTTCAGGCTCTGGAGGCTGCAGAGTGTGTTCACCCCTGTGACCAGCAGCAGCCTTTATTCTGTCATGTTGCTTGTTCATACACCAGGGACGACTGATTTGCCTTATCTCCCTGGGTATTTACACTGCTATGAAAATGCAGACAACGATGGGTCGAGGGAACTTCCTGTAAAATAAGTCCTGGAACAAAAATGACCACAAATGTCTTGGTGGAAACGCATCTACTACTTTTTACAAATATGTAAATTAGGAGATATTGTGCAATATGATTTTAACCAAACCACAAGACTGTTTTATGAAAGTTTGTTTTTTAAAAATTATTTTTACATGTGAGGTTCTTTTTCTCATTTGTGAGCGCTTAAGTTTAAAAGGTTTTTCACGTTCAGTGTGTTATTACCTTCCTGTAGCTATAGTTTTATTTTCCTGCAGTTACACACAGTCTTTTTCGAAGCTGATAAAACAAACACGCACCTCCCCCATGCTGTGCAGCTGCAGGGCCAGTGTGCGGAGGTGCTCCTGGCTGACCAGAGGGTTGATGTGCTCCTGGACGTCGCTGACAAACTGCTGCCACGACGTCAGCTGGTTTGGTCCGCTCAGCTTCCTCCAGGTTGGCAGGGTGGCCAGCAAACGCTCCGACAGCAGCGTCATGGGACTGCACCTCTGCAGAGATGGAGAAGGAGGGGACAGTGTGGATTCGCTGCATGTTAATATGTCTTAACATATTAAATAAACTGACAAATGAAGAAGAGAATTGTTCCAAATTCGGCTGCTTGAATTCAGCATCTTCCCATAGAGATACTTCATTGTGGAAATTATGAAATAAATACTTTTATTTATTTATTAATTGAACTGTGTGCACACACTCTTTGAGGAAGATTTGGTAAAGGTAAATTTTAAAATACAAACCCATATCAGGGGTGGAAAGGGGAGAGATACTTGTACAAGTGTGTGTGTTTGCTTACAGAGATGATGTTGGCACGAAGCTCCTGCAGGTGATTCCGCAGCAGCTTCACGTCTTTGGAGTTTGAGGCTCCGGCGTCCATCACAAACACTTTGTCACTGATCTGCAGGTCGACCCCAAACCTGCAAACAAAAGAAAACACACAAGACCATTTAAAAACCTTAACTCTTCTAACAAGAGTACTGAGACATGTGAAGAAGCAGCCCTGAAATACTGAAAAAGTGGGAAACAGTCTCCCGACATTTTGTACTTTCAAACAGGTGTAACTACCAACACCAACTTTACTCACAGCTGCATATAATTTATCTAATTGCTATTTGACAAAGCAAAAACACGTTACCTGCTATAATTGATTTTATTACCAAAACATTTGCCTTGCATTGCCACATCTAGTAAATAAAATAAAACAAACAACTAAATGATCTCCACGTCTCTCTCGTGTGCTCTGGTTATAGTCCCAACCTGTTTCTGACTTCCTTCAGCAGCGCTTTCTCCTTGCTGTAGGTGAACTCTCCAGAGAAGGCTCTGGGGATGTCAGCAAGGTCGGCGTGTGTTGCCACCAGGACGACCATGAGAGGCTGCTGGACCCGACCCCCGAAAGCTGCAGAAAGACAGGAAAACACACAAGCACTGTTACAGAGATTCAAGACAATAATTAGTGTCCTGCTCAAATGTTTTACTTCAGCTGACATCACAATCCCTTTTTCTTTACGTAAATGTATCAGTGACCCTTCAATATCCAACTAAAATGGAAGAGGTCTCCGTCTGTCTGTCTGTTCTCAGATTTTTTGGACAACTGTTCATCGGATTGACTTCACACTTGGCAAGTTGCAGTGTCAAGTGTGAGCTCTTGAGCTCTTGAGATCTACGGGACACATTTCTTAATTGTGCATTTTGTACACACTGTGTCGTCTAATGAGTAGGGACCACTACTAGCAGTTACACCACCAAACAGCATGCTGGGTACAGCTCACCCTCTGTCATTTGATACGATGCATTCAAGAACAGATGAAGTAAGAGAGACTGGAGATGCTACACTGTAACAAGCTCAAACATTTCAAACATCAGTGATGGAAATTTCAGAATAAACTCTTTTGTTTCAGGAAACAGCCTGGTCCCACATAGCTAGCTGTAAATAGCAACATGTTTAGTTTGTCTTTCCTTTATGTAGTTTGTGCTGGTTGTTATTGATTCAAATGACAGAGTTGTAAATATGGGTCTGCTGTGATTTGGTTTTATGACCACACTTGGAGGAGATTCAGCAGTGTTGCATTTGGAGATCTTCCATCTTGGTGATACTCCAGACGCAGTGTGCCTGCTTGCTCTGGGGAACAACATCACCTCAAGTGGCACGAGTGGGGCCTGTAAATCTGGAGCTTATTCACAATATTAAACTGGGGCTTTGACTTAACTGAGGCCATAAAAGGTTTATGCGAGTTTTTGCACCCAATGACGGGAAACTCAAGCGCTGCTACAGTACGCAACTATGACATGGAAGCTGTATTGCTCAGGACACAAGGAAGCGCAGTGTTGCGTATGAATGTGTGATGAGCATTACTGCAGGCCAAGCCACTGGCATGTTCCCAACAGGCACGATTTTAAGGGCACTGCACTAGTCTGAGTCTATTTTAGGATAAATACAATATATTATAAATTTGATTGTCCACTGATCCACTAATGTGTTGGGCGTCCTCACTGATGTTGTCCTGCGGCAGGTTGAGGGCTTTCAGCATGTTCAGCCAGTAGGTGATGTGACCCAGCTGGGTCTCGTACGGCTCCTCCAGGCTGAACAGGACCAGGTGAATCGCTGTGGCGTCGTTGGCTGCAAAGTAGTCGTAGGAGCAGTAATAGACCGGGTTCCCCGAAAACTCCCACACGCTGAACTCCCCGACCCCTACAGAGAGGGAAGTAATGATGTTAATATCATTGGTGACTTCATTATTCAAAGCATTTCCTGTGTAACGTTTCAGTTTTGGTTAAATGTAAGCGTGTCTGGCGCTCACCGTGGATGTTGCCGTGCTGGATGTCGATGGCCTTTGTTGCCTGTTCGTCAGCTGCGGACAGAGCGTTGTGGACGGGGGAGAAAACCTCCAGGACGCCTTTGGTCAGGCTGGGCTCAAACATCATGCTGCGACTCCGCACGCTCACATTCTCACAACCTGGGTACAGGTTGGAAATGCTCACTGATACTAAACACAGAAAAAATACACATGAATGTACTGAGGAAACTTAACCAGTGTCCCCAGCAGGGTCAGATTTACAGAACTTTACAATATATTTCGATGATATTTGCCTTTTTTTAAAGAAGAATTTGGCACCAGGAGCAGCACATTTGATGCATCATACATTTCAACATGATTCAATGCATCTTTTATTTTATTTTCAAATAAAATCTTATGTAAGACTGTCTAAATATTATTAAACGTTTTCGAAAATCCAGACGCAGGTTTCTTTCAGAGGAATTTTCACCCAGAGGAATAAAGCACTCCTATATCCTCCTGAGACCCTGCGTCCTCATATGAAGACATCACACTCCGGGTTTGTGCACCTTATATTTCATTTGACTGAACTCAGACCTGTTGTCCTCCTTCGTGGACACTTTTTTGTGCTATCTAGTTGTGGTAAGAGCACAATACACTCATCTAATGGGTAAACAAGATGGCAGCCATCTCAAAGTCCAAAACCTGATCACATTTTACAGCTGAAACTTTTTTATTTATGATTAATAATGTTTGTAGTTTGACATGGCAACAAATTTGACCCATTTTAGCAACAGTGACAAGCTTTTATAATCGTCTCGTTTGAGGACAATGGGACTTCGTTATCGTCTTATTTGAGGACGTTGGGACCAATTAGGAGCGACAGACTGTTCCTACAGACAAAAAGACATTCCTGGCCTGGAGTATGGGTCGAGAAAAATTCATGCAGAGTTTATAAATGAACAAATCACAAGACTTTTAGATTTGTTGTTTATTATACACTTGTGACTATTAAGATAAACCCATTGCTCTGATATGAGGACATCTTTTTTCCACCAAAACTACTTCCTGTCCAAAGACAATGTTTAGTTTTTATACTTGTCAGGTTCTCCTGATCTCAAACAGCTAGGAGATATTAAAATGTATACCAAAAAGAAGCTGAGGATATAACAACAATGGGAGGATAGCTTCTACTCCTAACTATGCTTAGACATTTTCATCAGTTCTGTTCTGTCACAGAAAATGTTTCACAAGTCTTAGTTGCACTTGTGTTTCTTAATAAACACATGGACTATTTTAGACTTTTATTACTGTTATCAATGCAAAGAACAAACTGAGCTCAAGTCTTCATGACTTCCACTCTGCTGGAGTAACAGACCTGCATCCACCATCTCATTTTTCATCCACTGCCTGCACACTTGCGAACACACGGGGGTGCTATTTTATTGCAAATAAATCCACAATGCAGCATAACATTTGGATTTCATCACACTCTGAAGGACCACACCTACAGTGTATTTTCTGTGGTAGAAAATGTCTTTTTGGCTGAAGTTTTATATCAGTTTGAGTCCATACTGCCTCATTCTGACATAGCCTAACCTGTCAGTACACAAAGTTAATACTTTTGGGAAAGTTTCCGAGACATTGCTGCAGATTGATTGCGACACCAGATTGTTTTTATGCAGCCAGTGTCTGTTCTCAGTCCTGAGCAATCAGCCAAACACACAGGATAAATGAGAACACATGCTTCAGCTGCTTGAGGGAGGCTTGGTGTTAATGCACGCTGACAAAAGACACACAAAAGCATTTTCAGGGGACAGTGTGTGCCATGACGTTTTTGGCATATTCATCTGATTTGTTGTCTTTTTATGGTGACCACACTGACAATGATACCGCACTGCTGAACTGATCACTTCAAAAAACAAACAAAAAGTTCTCCTGATGAATAAAAAAGAAACTTTTCTTCTTCTCTGATCACTTCAGCTTTCAGAAAATCTCTCCTCTCACTTGTTGTTTCTACATAAGCAATGAAAAGGGTGAGGCAAATGTTGCGCTACCTGAAAAATGGACTTGATATCATATTGGTTTTCTGGTTTTAATAACAACAGTCAGTCAGTTTGGACTTCAGGGATGCAAAGGTGCTCATATGTCTGTGTCAACACCTTCTCTCTTCAAGACAGGACGAAGCGTCTCGCAAGAAAAGCTGATTACAAGAACCTCAAGCTGTTTTCACACCCTCTCTTCAATGCTTTACAGATTACTGGTGAATGAATAAAAGAGTCCCTCTCAATTAAGTGAAGCAACCTGAAAAGACAAAAATCAATGCAGAGGGCAGAATACTCTCCCGTCATATTGAGTTTTGTGGCCAACAGTATCATAAAGGGACAAATATTGACACTGGACGAAGGAAAATGTGCATTTAACGTGCTACGCTTTGACAGGCTTACAAAAGAACAAATCGATGCTTGTGCTAAAAAGAAATCCACAAACGAGCCAAATGAACATCATGACGGCCACTTGTTCCCTCTCAGCTCTGCTTCTTTGTGTCTCACTGTGGACTCTTGTCACGTATCGCTGCAGATATAACACACAGTCAATAAAGACCGTTACTGAATTCAGCTGGAATTGAAAGAAGGAGGAGAGGAATAAAAAAAAAAAACAGAAGCTCTTTCAACCTCTCTGTGGTTCTGACAGAGGCTGCAGATTTCCAGATAGTACAGAGGATGGGATCGGTAACAGTATACGGCTCACGTAACTGACCATTATCAGAGCGAGCATCACGTCTGTCTGGGAGGTAATGGCTCAGAGCGCCGCAAAATAGAGCGTTTAAAGGAAACACAATGGCATGTGTGTGTGTGTGAGGGAGGGCAGATAGAGTGCAAATACAGAGAGACTGGAGACAAAGTACGTGTGTTTTGTACACTACACTGAACATATTAGGGAGTCTTACCACAGACCTGCAGGACTGACCTCCACAAAAAAAGCTTTTCTGAGGACCAGGAGCAGAAAAGAAGGAACAACTGTTTGTACTTCTAGATTCCAGTTTGGGTTCACTGGAGTAATGGAGTTAACACTACTAAAATCAACAAGGGTGAGAAGCAGGGCGATGTTTTCAGTTTGATCGTGTGGACTTGTGTGATGAGGAACCTTTTTCTGTGATTACAGCAACTTTGTTTGTAGGAAATGGGTGTTTTCTATGTTTTCCTCTCAGCCCATTCACCTCAGTGCCCCTGGGTCAGATCTGTGAAAGCAGGGAGGTGTGGTACTGGCGTGCATTCATGTCATCCGCCCTGCCTTTTTGGATTCTCTCACTGGAGGTCAACAAAATCAGAAATCCTGCATAGGTTAGAGTGCAAAAATCTTATTTCGTAAAGTACTAGTAAGTAAAATAGCAGATAGAATTGATAGAAAACAGCAGTCTGTCATAACAGAGAGAAGAGATTGACAGACAGGAGAAAATGACTGCAAGACTGAACCAAACAGTCAGAGAAGAGTGGCAGCTGCTACAAGGTGATCGTCTCACAACCTGTCCAGTGTGTGCCCCGCCTCTCACCCAGGTTTGGTGACGTCACCGTGTTATCTGGGGCTCTGTCGGCGAGGGCTCGGTGGAGAAATCTTGTGGTGTGCACACACAGGTCGTATTTCAGGGAATTAATTCTTGGATTAATCAAAAACATCTGATTTTGTTCACAAAATGCTTCTCAGCTGAATTTCAAGACCATGTACTGCATCACTATTTGTTGTGCATGTACATGTAATATTGTGATATAAATATAAACTTCTCCAAACCAAACAGGCTTCTGGAATTCTGGTTCATTTTCCTGCACTGCCCTGCTTTTTACACAACAGAACATCCATCGTCCATACAGTGGCCCCTGACCTGAGAGAGAAGCCTGATGCTCAGGCACTTTGACAGAAGCTGGATAAGGAGAAATTATCAACAGCAGCATGCAGATTTTTCCAGGCTGATGCTTGTGAAATTCGTCTGAAAAGGGGAACAAGCACTAAATGAACACTGTTCCTAAGCACTGAATAAAATGGTGAATTAATTATTCTGGCCTGTTTTGGCAGAAGAACTCATTCTGTTCCTTGGCAGGTGAAGACTTAATCTTGTGAGGGATTACCTCAGCTTCACCGGAGCCGTCTGTCACCTACCAGCAGGTTTGGAGTTGACGGGGGAGTTGGGGTGGCGGTTTGTGTTGGTCATGCGTGTCCTCTTCCTCCTGAAGAAGCTGCGCAGGATGCCACATTTCAGAGACTCCAGCAGGGTGCTCTTCCCGGCTCCGGGGTGTCCGAACAGCTTCAGCTTGATTCTGGGCTGGACGGTCTGAGTGGGCCGCAGCTGCTGGATGTAGCTCAGTTTGTGGTTGTCCTGACCCCCCCAAAAATACCACAGAGGAAGAGAAGGATTAATTGAAAATCACTAACAGGTCAGGTCACACTGAGACAGATGTTTATCTACTGTATAACAGAGACTCCCACATGGATTCACCTCAAGGAGCCCCAAAACTCAGAAGTCTGACGTCCATTTATCAGACTTTGCTCCACATACTGTATCTTTGAGAGAAACACCAGACACAGACGCACCTGCAGAACACCTTGTATTTCAACCAACAACAGTGAGGAAACAGCTGTGTGAGGTTCGCAGACAGTTTCACTTTTTCCCTGAGCACCAAGGACTAATAAAAACAGACTTCAGATGACTAATACCCTTTTTCCATTGGCACGCCATACCACGCCAAGCCATGCTGCTACGATTTGTTTTCCATGGTCAGTTTAGACGTGCCATACCACGCCAAGCTGCGCTGGAGATGGACCTACTCCTGAGTAGGGATGGGCATCAATTTTCGATTATCAGTGATTGACTATTAAGGATTTGGATCGATCACAAATAATTTTGCTAGATAGTCGCAGTGTTTCCCCTACAATGCTACAGGCCCGGCAAGCCGCTGCCTACGAGACCCCCTGTCTGCACTCTTTTGTTTTCTCTCTCTTGAAATACTCACTTATCAATTAATGGATAATCGATCATTAATTTTTTTGATGATCGAATGATGAATTTTGATCGTTTGCCCATCCCTACTCCTGAGAAGGAGTTCCCCGCCCTCAACTGGGTAGTGGTGACGCCTCACCAACCGCAGTCAACTCCCCACTGACCCCGACAAAGTTTCAATTGATACTACTACTACTTAGCTCTTACGTAGCTGGTCTACTTTTTTTTAATCTGAGGGTGTCACCACAACCTTTAAACGGATAAAAAACTATCTTGAATTGTTGGAAAAGCAAGTGCATTATGTTTAAAAATGTTTAAAAGTGGACAGGAAAATTGGATGGTGTACATTAAAGTCGTTAGTTCTTTGTTTGTTTGAGGTGAACTTAAGCGCTTTTGAGTTATTGTATTTTAAAGTGACTTTTTTAATCCTTGTTTGTAAAGTGATTAGAGTATCATGAAGACACACCCCAACACTCTAGTTCATATATGGAGTTCAGCTTCTATTTTGTATTAGTTTCTCTATGTTCATACCTATATTTACATTTACTTTATTGGTCCATTTTGGCTCCTGTACTACACACTGTAACACAACTTCATGTTACTTTCTGCTGTAACTGTGTCCTACAGAAGGCCTGCTTTGAGTATGATGAAGCTGTCTGACTGGATCCTGTCTAACTAAACAAAAAGAGAAAATGCAGCAGAGCAACCTTGTGTTTTTACATCTTACATTAACTAAATCAATTCAATCAGTGCACCCTGAAGTTAAAACAATCCAGTTGATTAAATCAGCTGCTTACATTTCCAAACCCTGCATAACCAACAGCATCATCACTTGGCAGAACCCAGTACTGTGCACAGTGAAGCTGGCAGCAACCACACGCTGCAGAGACGAACAGCAGGTAAAATAAACCCGCTCCGCTCTGCCTGCGTGATGTGTCACATCTATACCCTGTGTGTTTTGGCTGTAAGTGTATAGACATGCTCTTTTCAAGTCTACATCTGATGCTATGCATTACATGAATTCTTTGTACCTTATAGTTCATTCTGTGAACTTTTGCACATCCTGCACACAACTGTACAGCTTTAAGGAAAGGAACAATATTTCAGTGGATGTGGCTCCATCTGTTATTTGTTATGATTGTTATATAGTTGAACAGGGCAGCCATAATGTGTGTTGTGTGCAAATCATCATCACAATGAATTATCTTTGTTTTCTTTACATTTCATTTATATTTTGGGGTCGATCCTCTTAATATTATCTGGATCCACCCACTTAATTTGTGCAAAAAAATAAACAGGGCATACTGTAAAGATTTATAAACAACACAAGCCACGCTCTGTAATTCTGACAATTCCACAGGTAACATTTGTTAACATCAAAGATACTTTTTAACTAACCAATAGATGAGTCACGAATCAGAAGTGGCTTCAAATGCTGTGAGTGGTTTGCGTGGGATGTGAAAATCACTCCCCACTCCCACCTGGGTCATGTGAACACACTGAATACACAAAGTTTGTAATTTCAGTGTGATTCACATCAGAGCAGAACGCAACTTACTGACATTTTCTCTTTCAAAGTTTGAGGGACGGGACTGTGTTTTTCCGTTCTTTCTGGGTTTCTGGGAAGTCAAAAACTGGCATCAATGTGCCAAAGAGTCTTAAATTAGACCCAGCATATGCAGAGGATGACTGTTTTCACAGTTGCTGCTGTCATGTTTTCACGCCCTGCACTCAATCTCAGCAGGTTTTCTGGAAAAATAGATCAGAGGAGAGGCTGGTGACGTTTAGCTTGAGGTGATGTGGTGGATGTGACTCAAGTCAGACTGGGAACACTGGACTGAGCTCCCTGTACGCCTCTGGAGCAGTTTAGACAAGCTGAACATCATGTAACCAGAAGGTTTGAGTCCTGTCATGCTAGAAACCGTGTAAATTATATTCTATTCTAACTCTGTGCTGAGTGAAGTGCTTCCACAAAGTGTCTAAAAATGGTGGGACGCTAAAATCTAACACCTTCCTGTTGCAGACGTCTCCCTCCACACCTCTGCAACTGAAATAGACCAAGTGTGAGGAGTGCTTGTGAAACCTGCTTTTGCATCATACAGATTCTTCCCCCTACATGACATTTAAACAGTGAAACTTTTACTTACAGGCTCAGGTGTGTCGTATTTTACCTTTTTAAGCTTTCCCAACAAAGAAACGATGAGTTCGTGTTGATCAGCGTGAGCCAAGTCCTCTGCTGTCTTCCCATCCTGAGAGAGAGGAGAGGAAAACAGGGATAAATACATGAGAAATCAGACAGATAATCCCTGTCACTTTGTTTAGGAAGGAGTTTTTTAGTCTTGTCATTTAGAAAAAGGAAACATATTTACTGTCTGTTAGCACAACGAACACACTGTCAATAAAAATGATGACATTTGTTCATTATTCAAACATCTAATTTTTTGAGGCAAAACCAAACACAGTTTTGACAGTACTATGGTTCAAGCAGGTCGAGTATGAACTGAGCATCATGTGAGAATCACGAGAGAAGACAGTTATTTATTTTTCCAAGCAACAACCTGAAAAAGGTCAGACTGACTGTTCTGTTGATCTATTCAGTCCTCCATTTTTAGCCACCACTGTTCGTGTAGAAAAGGAGCATCTTTTCCTGGATTTTGTACAAGATTTCATAAAAAAGACTTATCTACTAGTGACATTACTGAACTGACCTTTAAACAGAGTTTAGGGGGAACTATGGGAAACTCTGGGAAACCCCTGAAAGCTCTAAAACAGTGGTTCCCAACTGGCACGTCCAGGCCCAAAAGGGGGTCACAGGCACATTATGAATGTTATGAATATGAATTTTTATTCCTCTTTTATTCCTCTGTTCTTATTTTTTAACAGTGAATTTTTTGCACCATGCTTTTATTTTGAAGTGCTGTTTCCTGCTGTAGAGTGAGTGACTAACAGACAGCCACTTAACAGAGACAGCAAACAAACGGAAGTATGACACTGAAGATATTAAACTGTGTGGACCTTGAACTGACGGACAAACGAGAAGGAAGTAGTTGGAAACCACTGCTCCTAAATATCGCAAGTGTTGTATATTTTCCTGTGTATTTAGGTTCCTGAGATAAACAATAAGAGCGTGTCATGTACATGTTTATTCATGCATATCAATTTATGGTAATTTGTGTCTAATACACACAATGGCCAGTGATGGCTATCCATGCAAAACACTGCAATTGATAGTATATTACAGCTCAATAGGAGCTGTACACTTCTCATTGTTGGAGTCATGATGAGTTTAAAGAAGGGATAAAAATCAACGCAGCAGCAACAGAGATATCTTTTTCTCCCATACATTCTCCTTACTTGTCAATACACCTTCATTACCCACAATGCAATACAACCACCCACATTTAAGTCACAGATTTGGATGCTAGCAGCAGCTAATGTAGCCTCGAGCTGTTGAGAAGTTGGTGACAGAGGTCTGGTAAACTCCCTTCTTCCCAACCTCAGACCCTCCTGACAGCCTCCTTTTTAATTGCAAATTTGTCGTCTTCAGTCCCAACGTTCGGTGACTCAAATGACATCACTTGAGGCAAATTGTCACACTTCAAACACTCCTTGTGAAGCCACCAAAGGCTTTATACTACTTTTTTTCCCCTCATACGCAGTCGACTTTAATGTGTATAATCAGTGGGGTTTCTCTTTGAGCACTAAAACTCTCAGTTATTTTCTAGTAGATTAACTACAGCTGTAGAGTCTGTACAGCACACACACACACACACACACACACACACACACACACACACACACACACACACACACACACACTCACACTTACAGTACGTGCACTCTCTTTTTCATCCTCCGTCCAGCTCTACGACTGCCCTAATTTGTTACTCTCTCTCCGTTTTCCCTTCAACACACTGACACAGAAACACCACAGTCCCGACAAGTTTCACGTCTCTTTCAGTAACGCAGCCATCTGTCACGGTCCGACTCTGGCTGCTGCTCCACTGGGAAAAGCTGCATCGACAGCCTGGAACGCCCACAGAGCGCCTCCTACTTCTGCAGACCATGACGACAAAGGCCACTCAACTAGGTTTGTTATAAGACACTGAAAATCAATAAAGATTAATAACTGTAGACATTTTCTAGCTTTATCCTCTTCTTAGATTTTGTATGTCTTTGACAAGGTCTCACAATACTATAAAAGCACGAGAACACTGACCTTTAAATTGCCTGGATCAGCTAAATGTCAGAGGTGTAAATGAAGTGCAGTTTGGGCCAAAAGCTGACCGCTTAGTGTGATTTACATGTGAGTAATTTACGGGACTCGCTCTCACAGATGGCAGGCTGTTACAACCATTACTATCACTGCTTGGCAACTGGCAGATGACGGCTGGTGTTACGTTGACCCCAGAATATTAGATCAACTATAGTATCTCTGCTTTAGATTAAATATCTGTCGTCTGAGCGTGTTTGTGTTGAAGCAGAGCAGCAGAGGAAACTGAAGAGAGGAATGATCACACACAAAAGAGGCTCTAATTTAAGCTCTTACTGCAGGCTGACCCGACTGAGACACACATGTATTATTTCTTTAGGCGTCCAATGACATGTCAAAGAAAAGCAAATGAGCTTCCTGTGTGCTCCCTCAGCTGCTCCACAACAAACCACTGACCAGAGACCACTGGACGATGAATTATACATCTCAATATGTGCTTTTGTCAGATTAAACATGCATGGCACATCAGCTGTCATACAATATTAACAGCGAGAGAATGCAGAGAGAGAAAGAAACCTCAGTGTGAGACATCTGGCAGTGGAGAAACACCTTCTGATAACTGATTCCCTGACTTCAAGTGGGTGGAAAAAGATATCTAGTCACCAGATCAGAGTTGAATAATGCCTTAACCACAAGTGAGAAAGAAATCAAGGTGGAGACAGGAGGAGTCTCCTCCTATTACAGGAACATTAAAGCCAAATCTGGGTAAAAATGGTGTAAGATTACAGAGAAGTCTGTTAAAAAGACGACTCAAGATTGATCATATTTCTATGTATGATGTGCAGTGTGCAGATTCTGCATGATTATGATGAGTAAATTTAAAGGAAAGATATTGTTACAGGTGAAGAAGAGGGCAAAAAACACATCTGCAGTCTAAAAACAAAATAAAACCAGTAACCTACTGTGATCAAATGAATGTAACTGCATATTTACTGACTTTCATTTAGACACTGACAAAGAAACTATATGCGAAATATGTGTAGACTGGTCACCACATCAGCTAAATACGGTCAGTATCAGTGTAAGATAAAATTCTTCTATACGTGAGGAAGAAAAACAATGTATTTGCTCTTTCAATGTGGGTAAAATGAAGTCATGATGTGGGGCTGCAGATTCTAAAAAGCCTCGAGAAATATCAGCTGACAGATGCTCAATTCTCCAGGAGCATGGCGCAGCGAAAATAATGTTTTTTTTTATGTAGCATCGAAAAACTATTGGACATGAACTTCCCGTTTCCGAGGTCAAACACACTCGTATCCAGATGAAATAAGTGAATCTGGTCTCTGACTCCTCGCACCGACTCTGCTCTCCATTTGATCCTCAACAGTTTGATGAAAGCTCTTATAGCCTGCGGCTGTCGCCACCCTCAGCACCTTAGCTGCTGTTCAGACTCTGCAGAAACAACTCAATGAAATCATGACACCTGAGTGTTTTCTTGAAGACTCCTCACACTCCTCTCTGCACGAACGTTCACTTGTTTTTTATAGCAGTATTTACGACTTCATTGTATATTATGAGCGTTTTGTTTTTTATTGTGAGCATATGCAAAGAAATCCACTGTAAATATGGTTTATATGAGTTCAGTTAAAAGTGACTGATATATACAGACACATACTGATAAGTGCAAGTGATGCACCAAATCTTACTATATAATGACTTAAACTCTGTGTGTGTGTGTCTGTTCCACGTTTTTCTCCTCACTGACTTGGTCAATCCATGCGAAATTTGGCACAGTGGTAGAGGGTCATGGGAGGATGTGAATGAAGCAATATTACATCAATTGGCCAAAGGGGGGCGCTAGAAATTTAACTCTAATTGGCAACTGGGTGGCGCTATAACAACAGAAAAATGATTAAAAATGGCTAAAATGCGACCGATCGCTGTGGCTCCCCCTGTGGACCAATGTTGTTGTTTCTTTCTTCTAATGTTTGGCATGACTAAGTCATGGTATGGTATGCTGTACATAATGGGTATGGACTAATATATGTTTGTAATTTTGGTCACGCTTTTGTTTACAAGGTTCACCATTCCTTAATTACTGCCTCATTATTTTCTGGAAATAATTGTGTAATTTGGTACAAATAATAAGGGGAAAAATGACTCAACACCTCTCAATAATTAATTCAAATGTATTGCCAGAAGAGTCTTTTAATCAGCGCGCAGCAGGTTGAATATGTAAAAATGTGACACTGCAAGCATAAAATTCTGCATAACTGCAAAATAAATTCTACAAAAATGAAGGAACAGTAAATTTATATTTACTTAGATTTAAATCAGCTCATTTAAGGAAATTCCTCTGGAAATCAACAAGCTTTTATAAACTCAACTAAACTCAAATTACTGAGTCAAAACTTTTTCTCTTTGAGGAAGTTATACACATATTTTTTTCCAAGCAACTTTTGCGTAAATTATTAGGAAATAATCAGGAAATGTAAAACAGAACTGTGTATTGTTTTTTTTTTAATGTATGACCTTAACGCCTGCAGTGCTTTCCATTTACATGACTGATTTGAACTTTTTGTTTTTGCCTCTGTACACACTATTTTTCTTAGCTCTGAGTATTTTTCAATTATTGTTGTCTTATTTTCATGCACTTTGTAAACTTGTTTACATAAGTGCTATACAAATAAAAATATTAGTACTATTTTATTATTAAAAATGTGTTCCCCCTACTCTGTTGACGTCTGCCTGTAACATATGCCTGCAGCTTAGCTCACCACCTTTTCCCCGCCTCGCTCTTTGTTTGACTTTTATCCTTCCTCTGAAGTTTTTATCTGGATCATCCATTTCAGAACATTTTCTTGGATGTTTCTTTCCTCCAGAGCTTCCTCCACACTCCTAGCTGCCGCTCTGTCGCTCCCTTTTGTTCTGACCAGTTGATGTAAAACGCATCACTTCCTGTGTGACAGTGCTGCAAAGCTGCCAGACACCACAACTCCAGTAAACTACGAAATATAGAAAGTTGGCAATGGACTTAATCAGCATTGTGTGAACTTGTCTGGTGAGGGCTTGAAAGTAACGGACGTTAATTTACACATAAAAGGGCCAAACTCCAGCTTTAAGTTCCGATTTATTATCTTAATAAACAAATTTCTCTCCAGTTTTTCTGGGTATTTAATGTACAACTGAACATTTACTGTAGATGTTTTAAGCTTAAATATTTTTAGGCTGCTTTCTTTTTCCCTTTAATGAATAAATCCGGACTGTACTGACATCTGCATGCTACTCATCTCAGCTCTGTCCAGTTTGAGATCCTAAAGTTTCCAAAGATGCCAGATATGCTTGGCTGAGTTACACAATAATGTGTATAAAACAATAAACGCATTTCTTTTTATAGGATGTCATGGTGTCGCAATATAACATCTTGGATATGAATATTTCAGACACTCGCTGTGCTGTAAGTAAAGAACTGCTTTGTCAAAACTTTGAAGCTACTTAAAGGCAAATTTAAGGCGAACATCAGGGTTCAAGAGGTTAAATCAGTTTTAATAATATAAAGGAGGAAACACATTAAGACTTTAAAGCTTTAAACCCACAGAGGCCGACAGAGAAGAAAAGACAGACACTGCAGCTCAGTATCAGGAGGGCAGCGCTAATAAAGAATTCCTGCAGATTAAATCCAGTTTGACTTGAAAAAAAAAAAGCTGCCATCAGCTTTTCTACTGTTATTAAGGGCGAGAAGTGAACAGCGACGTGCTCTGCAGCTCAAGCAGGAAATTAACAACTCACTGACAAATAAGTCATCACCTGAAGAAATATAGACAGACGTGTTTCTTGTGTTCGTATGAGCTGTGTCATGTCTGCTGTTCATCCATTACACTCAGCCAAGGCAGGAGATGTCAGGAAATACGTATGATAAAATCTGTCACGGTGGTAAATCCTCTCAACATACTAATGCATTCAGCTCTACTGACAGCAGCAGTGTTCATATATGAAGCAGTTTTTTGCTCTATAATCAATCCAAATGCCAAAACACTGCAATATTTTACTAAAATGTTGAAGAACTGCTCTCAGTTTCCTGCAGCGCCTGAGATGAATTCTTCTCATGATGCATTAAGACACGTTAAACTACAGTAGAAGGCAGCAGTGAAAGAAAGAAGCTGTGCGGTGACTTACGTTGGTGACAGCGTCGATGTTAGCTCCAGCCAGACAGAGATGACGGACCACCTCAAGGCTCCCGTTGTTGGCAGCCAGGTGGAGGGGAGTTCTGCCATACTGGAGCAAGACAGAAAAATATACACAGTTTTTTAAATCTCTGGGGGTTACTGAGCACATCAAAACCGAATTAACAGGATAATGATCACACAGGAGGAGAAGAGGCTGGGTGAAGAACGTCTGGTCCACCTTTAAGGCACGATATATTCCAAAATGGCTGCAAAAGGCCAGGTTGTACTGTGTGAATCCACATGGATTTTGTCATCTGCCCATGGCGGTAAAAGGTCCGTACAAAGGATCCTCAAGGACGTGACTATGTTGACATGGACAGTATAATTTCGGCTTGTATCTGGCCCTGAACACAGACACACAGCTCTGTTTATAGTCTGACTACTTTGCTGTATCGTGACAATTTCCTGTGCACTGAAATTACTCACAATCTGCTGGTACTTTGTTCTGCCCTCTCCATATCAAGTTCTCTGGGAGATTCATAACAGCGCTAAATAGACTGCATTACCCAGGGGGCATCGGGGGCACTATGTGACGCTCACCTGTTCGCATTCTTGCCTGCCTGCTTTTCTCTGTCTGCAGCTCGTCTAAGTAACGTTATATTATGATGATGTGGGCCTGGCTCCGAAAGGGCAACATGAAGAGAAGACAGACAGTCAGAAGGTGACACAACAGAGCTTCGAAAGTAAATTATGGCGTTAACTAAACGCAGGCCGGGAGAAACAAGCTATTAGTGCCACTGCTAGCACTAAAGAGCCTCTTGATGTAAAGACAGCATCAGCTTAAACAACCTGCAGCTACTGCCATCGCTAGAGATGAGACACCCAGTTCATCGTTAACCCACCATTAATGACGAACTCATGAAACGTCCCTTGGTTTTTGACTTTATTTAACAGGACAGCTATGGTGTGAGGGGGACTGACATACAGCAAAGGGCCCTGGGTTGAAATAGAGCCCACGGCCACTGCGACAAGGACACAGCCTTTATATATGGGCCACATGCTCTACCAGGTGAGCTAGTGGTCGCCTCAGCTCTTGGTTCTTTTGCTTCGCAGACAGTACTCCTCCCGTAAAATGATGTGTTATCAAGGCTCTGATGAAGGTATGAACAAATATTGAGAGCAATTACAAACAGTGTATGAGAGCGGTGCTACAGTTTATAGACCTGGTAGAGTGATAATACACTAAACATGGTCATAAAACAGACTAGAAAAACAACTTTATGTGTTCCAAGTGGCTGAGTGTGAACATCTGCTACATGAAAAATTATATGAAGGTGAAACACTGTGGTGAAACAGGAAATGCTTGCTTAATTTTGACCAGGAGGCGAAGTGAGGCTCGATTCCAACCTGTAGCCCTTCTCTGTATGTCATCCCCTCTCTCTCCCCCCTTTCATGCCGAACCTGTCCTTTTGAATAAAGGCAAAAAGTAAAATAAAACAGCAGTATTATTTGCTTAAAAACCCATCCATGGTTGCAAATTCTCTTATCATATGAAATCTTTCTCTTACAACTCAACTCAGCGCGCACATGGTCATGCTTCAGTTGCAGGTCCTGCTCTGGTTGCCCTGCCTCTGTTTGACTGGTAGAAAAGGAGCTCGGGTGGGGTTAAGAAAAATAAAACTGGTAATCAAAGCAGGAGCACCATGTTGTGTTTACAGCTCCCTCTGTAGTTACCATAATGACGGTGATAATCTCGAACCATCACTGCTGTTCACCACAGTACCTACAGTAAACCCCAAATACTCCTGCAAAAGTTTTCTGTGCCTGAAAATAAAAGACAAGCTTTGGAAATATCAATACCCACTACAAAATGAACTTGTTTGAAAGCAGCGTTTCAATCAATTCCCTTTTGTCACAACTTGAAACAACAAGGAGGCATTCATCCTGTTTTATTCTGCTGTAAACAGAACTGGAGACGTTTTCAATTCCATCCTCCTCATTTTTCTCCCCAGTGTCTGAGGCTGACAGCAAACACAAATCCAGGCACAGACTCTGCAACGTGTGATATGCTGCTTTAGATAAGCTTAAAAAAAAAAAAAAAAAAACATTAACAAAAAAAAAACAAGCGGAAACTGAAAATAATGAATAAATCAAAACAACTCCGGCAGTGCTGTCTGCTCCTGATACACATCACTTCCCTGAACTACCCTGGGAAAAAATGTTTCCAGCGTCGGAGAGAAGCAATCCCATCGCAGAATACATTAAAATGGATGGCGTCAAAATAGAAAGTGAAAAGGCAGGAACATGTGTGGGAAGTCGTGCCTGGCAGAGAGGCGAAGCAAGATGGGATCAACCTGGCATGTGAGAGCTCCCTTAAAGGACCAGTTCACCCAAACAAAAATAAAACAAAGCTGCTTGGTGAGCAGATGTCAGAATAAAGACTCTTTTCAGGCCAAAAACTGCTCTCAGATTTTCAACGTCAGCTCAGATGACTCCTGAATTTCAATTACTACCACAATTAACAGATGTGGATTAAATATTTTTACCAGTTATATACTGAATGCCAGATTAATGAGCCCAGTCAAGATTAGATTGGCTCACACAGCAAAAATCCTGAGGCAGCATGTATTTACACTTAGAGAAATCCCTTTAATCCCTTTAATATGTTTGCCCTCTATGTTTATTTATCCCTCTGTTTGGCCTGTGATCAGCTCTAGTTTAGCCTGGATGGAACAGCTAACACAACATGGTCAAAAGTCTGTGGACACTGAAGCCATGTGTGACTGTTAAAACATCTCATTCCTGAACCATGGACATTAATCTGCAGCTGTAACAGCCTCCACGTTTCTGGGAAGGCTTTTCACCAGATGTTCTCTATCATTCATACACAAGAGCATGAGTGAGGTCCAACACTAGCTATGGTTACATGGACAGTATTTCTTTAATTTATGGAAGGACAGACACAGGAAGTGTCCACGCTCAGCAGTCAGACAGGAGTCAGGTTAATTTCCAGGGCTGGTACCTGCGGTTATTCCACAGGCTAGTTAATAACATGTCGGGCAGGAAATCCAAAGTGTGGGATCATTTTGAGAAGGTGAAGGACGAACCCAAGGTGATATGTAAACTCATCTTCATTGGTCGACTACAAACATGACGTATCATCTGAAACATGGAAGTAGCTACATGACCATTAGCCCACAGCGTCGTTAACAGGCGGCTCGCTCAGTGTGTGACGTGCGCTTGTAGATAAAATATAGGCCTATATTAATGAAGGTTCATTAGTACGGTTTTGTATTTCTCTGTAATGTAGCACAGTGTTAACAATGTTACTGATACTATTCTTTCTCACACCTTCAACTCAAACCACCCAAAATATATCATTTAATAGTTGAATTAATATCGTAAACATGCGGACGACTAGTTGACTTATGACCCTAAATGACGACCATTGGTTGACTAGGGAAATTCTTAGTCGGTGGCCGCTTATTCGCTTATCCAGGGCCGGGTTGCAGGGGCAGGGGGCCAAGCAAAGCACCCAGCAACGCTTTCCAGCTCCTCCTGGGGGATCCCAAGGTGTTCCCAGCCCAGATGAAGTGGTTTGCTTACCTTGTTGGGGAGGTCCAGGCTGGCCTTGGCATTACAGATCGCTGTGACGACGGGCAGGTTTCCGTCCTTACAGGCAATGTGCAGCGGTGTGTTGCCATGGCGATCCTGCTGGTCCAGGTGGCAGTGGTGTCTGAGGAGGCAGCGGACCACTTCAATCTGACACCTCCGCACAGCCAGGTGAAGGGCTGTGTGGCCGTCCTGGAGAGCGACACACACACACACAGACACAGACACACAATGTAAATCCTCAAATCTCACATTATTGTATGTTGCTAACAGCAGGGTGAGTGCGCTTACTCTTTTATTGGTTTTGTTTAAGATGCATCACGAGTGACTGATATTTAATCTGAGGGTCAATCTGTACTCATTTCATGTCTGGTGTTTAAAATACAGATTTGGGTGCTTTAGGTGCCGCACAGGAGCTTGCTTTGTCATTAAAAACCTGTATATTTTGAAAAAGTTAAGAGTCAGACGAAAATGACATTATGTAAACAAAAGTGTTCAGGTCTGATCACCTTGTCAGTTGCCTCCGTCGGCCTTGTGCTCCACCAGGCACTCTACAATGTCCACAAAGCCTCGAGCAGATGCCGTCAGCAGCGGACTCTCCCCCTCACGGTTCTTTGCGTCCACGTGGCAGCCAGCCTGGCAGAGCGCTCTGGCTACTGGCGAGTATCCATGCCATGCGGCGCAATGCAGCGGGGTCTCCTGCTCCTGGAGATGGAAATGTAGAATGCAAAAGAATAAAAACCTTTGGTCCTCTAGTTGAAGCAAGGTTTCCTTATTTTGCTCGTTGTGAACGTGCGCATGTGCTTACCCTGTCAGCCAGGTCTGGGTTGGCTCGGATGCTGCACAGGTAGCTCACCACGTCCACGTTGCCATAGCGAGCCGCCACATGAAGAGCAGTTTCCCCGGACTGGAGGCCACAAAAAGACTCAACATTAACAAATCATCAGCAATAAAAGTATTCATCAAGGTGCTTACGTCAACCACAACTTAAAATAAAATAATAGGATGTCTTTACAGTTTTTATGATGATCACTTCCATAACTGAGAACTATTTTGAGGCAGTGACGTCCAAGGATGTTGCAGTCATCCATAACATCATCCTGTACAGTCATGCTGTTTCCGCTGAGACAGCCACTTTCCCCAGAAACCTCCACTCAAACAAGGCATTCAGATTTTTACTGTCCTGTGTGTGCAGACATTGGACTCGTTAGCAATCGATCCATCAGCTTTAACTTTATGGCTGCCAGTCAGAGGGGAAGCTCGTTAGCAGGGAAGCTGCTTATGTGAAACAACACCCAAGACGCTGTGTTAGCTTGTAGGTGGGAAAGTGAACCGCTCAAAATAGCATCGAACTGATGTTGGAGAAACTTTACAGATCTATTTAATTAGGGGGATTACGTAAAAGCGCAGCTGATAGGAGAGGCTGTTAGAAAAAGGTGTTGAAAGGTCTTTCCCTTTCTCATAAGACAATTATCTGGTTCCGCTCTGACACCTCAGCTTGTGATTTCAGGGTTATAGAGTAATAAAGTAAGATGAAACTTTAATGTTGCTCTGACAGAAGAGGACACCACCGGCGGGTAGAATGATTGAAGAGATTGGAGAAAATGCTTTTGGGATTTCGTCTGCCCGAGCCTGCTCTGTGATGGAGGCTACACCAGCATCAAAAGCAAACACACACACACACACACACACACACAAAACCCATCGTTCTCAGCAAGACCTGTTTCTATAGCAACAGCAAATAAGCTGATAAAATGCCAGAGTAACTGGTTTCTCCCCAGGTGCTTACTGTGGCGAGTGTGTGTGTGTGTGTATGTGGGCTAAGAGATAACAGAGTGTGGTGAGTAGTAGTAACTATGTGTGTTTCTGCACATGTGTGTGTGTGCTGGGAGGAAAAGGAGGCGCTTAAGTCACCTTATCTTGAACATCCAGAGGGCATTTCTTTTCATGGAGGAATTTCAGGGTCTCGACGTGGCCGTGTCTCGCTGCGTAGTAGATGGCGTTGGCTCCACTCTGAAGGTTTCAAGAGAGAGAAGAAATTCCAGGATTTATCCCTGACCTTTACTAGAAAATCAAGCTCCCTGGGAATGTGTCTGCAGCCCGATGATATGAACACATCCTCATAAAATACTGCACACAACATTTTCTGACAAAGAGCTTGAAACTATTTTGAGGATGTGCTCGCAGTTAAACCACCAGAGCTGAACGAGCCAGCTTCTTGTTGAATGATTTACAAAACACCAAACGCTTCCAGATGTACAACAGGAAACAAGTGTAAGAGATTCAGTGAGAGAATTGATCAAACTTGAATGAGGACTATGGTCCAAGTATTCAGGGTTATACTCTACTTCAATAAATGTTCATGTTGTTACCTTTCAAAACACAACCACAAAAGAAGAACACTTCTCTCCACAGGGCTTGGTGACGTGGTAAAATCAATATTACACCATCAGGTATCAAATATTACAGTGACGATGTTGACATGCACGCTGATATCCCACTATTATTCCAAATTTGATACGGTTCATATAAAACTAAGTGAGGCATTTTCTGACATGGAATATGCCTATATTATTCAAGTTTTAGGAGCATTATTTGGACCTATTTGGACACTGGACATAGGGGGTGGCATGGTTGTATAGTGGTTAGTATTGTTGCCTCACAGCAAGAGGGCTCTTATAACATGTTGCAGACTTTTTTTCCCACAATGTTTTGACAATTTGATAATTAATCAATCATTTGAGAGGATAATTGTTAGCCACGGCCCAACTTCAATTACTCATTTTGGCATTTTAGAATTATAAATTTTAATGTTTGCAAATAGTTTTTTTTATATTTGTCTTACAGTTTCCATATTTTGAAGCTGTTGTGTTGGTACACACAGATAAATTGAAGAATAAAGTATCTGTCTTTATAAAGATGATTATCAAACTACTTAAAACATGTGTGTGTAACATATGCTCGTCTCTGCAGTGCAGCACAGCTGAGTGCAATGAGTTTATGGATACATTTATAGCGTGGATCGCCACCGTCATAATCCAAGTGACAGTCTGTCACATTACTGCAGCTCCGACGCCTTTAATTCATGTCTGTTAACCTCCACAGCTGCTGATTAGACCGAACAGATGAGTTTACCTTGTCATGGGCCTGGATCTCTGCACCTTTCCTCATCAGCACCTCGATGATCTGAATGTTGCCACAGCCGGCTGCAATCAGGAGGGGAGGAGTCCCATGCTGCAAGGTACGCACATTGTAATTTTTAGTTTTCAGTGACCATGATGTGTTTGTGTAACTTGAATTTGTGCTACAAAACCTCAATCTGACAGCATGTAACTATTACAACTTAAGAAGATTTGGAAAGGCTGATTTTCTCCCACAGGTTCTGAAAAGTTCAGGAGATGAATCTGCATGGACGGATCTCAGGTTTTAGACAGTATGTGTCTTAAAGTGTCAGCATAGTGATGAAGATACAAGCTGAGGTAATAGAAAAGAAGGAGAAAGGATGGCAGAAAATGGAAAAATGACTCTGCTCTGAGCTTAAACACAGAGCAGAGTTAGAAATCTGGCAATTACCAGCACTAACTCTATTCCTTACACAGCTCTCTCAAGCACTCTGTCACTAACTGTAGTGCTATTCTCCTCCTCCTCCTCACGTCGCTATTTTCTTATGCTCCCACTCCTCTTTTTCTCCCGTTTCCGTATTTTCCTCTACACATCGCTGAGTTTAATAACATCGTGTCCCACCCATCGCCCATCATCTGTCAACAAACAGCAGCATCTCTTCTCCAGTGACGAGAAACAGTGAGCAGACTGATGACGAGGGAGGTGCTGAGTCTGGATGCAAAACTGCAATTCATAACCCACTCTCTCATTAAATGTCTGCAAATGTGGGTTTCCAACTCACAACCCAGCATCATCTCTGTATGTTCTTTTCTTTCGACAAATACGCATAAATAAAAACTTAATAAAGTGGAAAGTGCCACAGCTGAACTGTCTGTGATTATCATTAACATTTCTACTCTTCAAAAAGGAATATTTCAGCCCTAAGGATGAAAATTGGTTCTTTCTGGCTGATAATTTTCCTTGTGCAGAAAGCTCTTCTGTTTATGATGGTCGTAACTGTTATATTTGTTTATGTGCTCTCTTCGAAGTCACCAGACTCCATTGACAAAAACACCAATTTTACCTCACAAAACACGGGAGCTACTGTTGGTTTGTTTGTGAAATTGTGTGACTTTGGTGAAACCGAACTGACCCTTTAAAACACCAAAGTCACATGATAACACAAACACACGAACTGACTGATGCAGCGGTAGACTTTCAGCTCCCGTGTTGTGTGAGGCATAATTACTGGTTTTGTCAATGGAGTCTGGTGGCTTTGAGATCACGTTCGAGTTCCCTGTCGAAAAAGAACTGTCTGGTGGCAAGGTGACGTAGTGAAAGTATTGTAGATATAGCGTACACTGAGACTGACCCTGTTTTTTAGGTGGCTTTGATACATTTTGCTGCTGTCTCCATCTACAGCAATACATTGCTTCGCTTCTGTGGTGCTGCTCCTGCTTGCTTCTCTAAACTGGTGGTGCACTGACCACCATCTACTGAAGATAACATGCTGACTATGGATAAGTACCTCATAAAACCCCACTTCAAAAAACCCAAACTATCCCTCTTGAAGACAAAAAAAAAAAAAAAAAAAAATCAAACAAACTCTGTGTCCTCGTCTTTGCTTCAATCATCATCCTAAAATGAGGCATGATCTTGTGATCACAAACTTCCATTCAGTTCCTAAAAAAGGCCGTCAGACTGGCTCCAGGGAAAGACATGTGGACACTGACAAAACCAGACTCGACCAATCAGCTGCCTCAGTGATGATACTGAACTGAACTGAAGTCTGTTTGTGGGAAAGTGACCTGCACTGCGAACTTTTATAGACATGGCGTTCTTTCAACTAACGTAAGTGCTGTCAATTTTTTTGTGTTTGATTTTCTGACAGTTATAAGTTTGGATTTATTATAAAAGCAACACAAAACATTTCACATCTCTCACAAATAATAAATCATTATCAAAAGACAGGGTTGATACTACATATGTTCAATATGTCTGTGTTGGTCACCTTGTTCGGCTGGTTGACGTCGTAACTGTTCAAGGAGCCCAGCAGGTGCTGCAGACCGGGCACGTTGTCATCGTTTATGGCGTGGATGATGGCCTTCATCACAAAGGAGTCTTCCTCGTCCTAGACGGGTGGGAAAGATAGTTATTACTCTTCTACTGTTCACGGGATGATGATCTAATCCTGTGAACATTAATCCTGTGAATTCTTTCTATCACATGCTCCCCGCTAAGTCTCTCTTTCATCTTTACCCTCACGCATGAATACACGCAGAAACAAACAGACTTTTCTTTTGCGTCTGCGGTTCAGGTTCAACATAAACCATTACTTTTTTTTTTTCTTCCTACTGCTGACATGTGACCCAGTAACCTTCATCCAGAGTCAGCTGGACAGCAGAGAAATCAGCTGTGACGCTCTGCTGCACAAAGAGACGAGGAGGAGAGAGGCAGGGAGGAGGGAGCAGAGGAGGGGAGGCTGAGGTGGCGTTTGTTCTGCCAAGCGTGACACTCCGGCTACATTCCTCAACATAACCTCCCTGCTGGGGAAGCCATGACTAAACCACCTCAGAGGGGCTGCAAACACAACACAAACATGTACGGGAAGCAAACCGCCTGCTGGGGATTCGCTGTCAACTCAGTTGTTTGGGATTTTTACCTTAGGAAAATTGCAAGTCATGACACAGGATGGAGAGGTTTTACCGATCTACTTAATTTCTCTTTGATGTGAAATATTTTCAGAGTAGGCCTCCACTTCAGAGCCTTTCCGACAAAAGAAGACAACATCCACAAAGCATTGTTTCTCTCCATCTTGACTCCTTGTGACACATCTGGTCCTGGACAACAGTCTCCACAACAAAAACAAAACAAAAACAGCTTTAAAACACAAGGAAGGACTTTGGTATCCGGGAAGCAAAGATGTGGCCCTGCATGACTAAAAGTTCAGCGGCAGACAGGCTGAGAAAAATAGGGCAGGCAGCGGGAATGAGTAATGCTCCTCTGTCCCTCAAGAAGTTATTTTTGAGGTGTTTTATAAAGGTGACTAAACATTATGTGCCTGTTACCTCTGCAGGCTATTTCTCCAAAGTATGTCGCTCTTAACCCACAGTCACCCTCCTCTCTGTGAGTCTCTCTCACTGTTAATTTGTGTTGCAGAGATTACTCGATTAGTTGACTGACAGAAAAGTGTGATTAAAGTCATGGATGAAAAATGTTTTAACTCTCGACTTGTTTTGCTTCATTTCATGCTTCATGTGCCCTTTATCCACTGTCACTCTTGGCCACGCAGAGTAAAGTCATGCCGCACCGATTTGTGTTTCCATTGTCAGTAAAAAATATGCCGTGCAACGGCAACAGCGCCAGAGATGGACCTACTCTGGAGTAGGTCCAGTAGTCTGGCTGCCGCCCTCAAGTGGACAGCAGTGATGTCTTGCGACTGCAGCCAACCGATGACCCCCGTTTCCCCCCCCAAACACACGTGTGTGTTGCGAGACTCTTGTCACCTCTGTCTGCAGGAGACCAGATAGAAAGGCGTCTTTAAAAGTCTGTGTTCAGCTCTCAGTACTTTTGTAGCCTCTAACTGAATCTATGTGGTTTGGAGTTTAGTTTCTCTCCTACGTCCTGTTTTTACTTTAGATATCTGCTTTATTTTACTGTTTCATGTTCGCTATCCGACATGTTAGGAGTTGTGTCAAGTTGCTGCTTGAAAAGTCAACATTTCCTTCTCTGCCGCTTCACAATAAAAGTTTACACATAAAAAATAACAGGGAGCTTTTATTGTGAAGAAGCTATAGGAAATTAAATGTGTTATTACTGAATTAGTGGAACTTTGTTAGCGGCTTTCCTTCAATAAAGGCAAGTTTAATAATTCAGCAGGGAGGAAAGTGAAAGCAGGAACAGCCACAGTGAGATGTTGATGAAGGGCTGCAGACAACAGGCTCTTACTGCACCTCTGCAAACAGCTCACCTCCAGCAGGTGAACTTCTTTTACCTGCACTGCTGTGGAAAAACACATGCAGCAAAAATAACAGGGGATTTTATTCCTGCTGCTTTTAAACATCATCACCCAAGACAAGCCATCATCAGTTCAAGACACGCAAGCAGGTAGCCCTGTTGTAATGGAAATGCAAATCCCTGCTGTGCCGGGTTGACGCTCCAAACCAATCCATGACTGTCGAAAAGGAGCAATGGAAGTAGGTGAGCTGGCAGCCAGGAGCAAATGGTACTAACTCCATAAACAGCGCTTAACAACGGGCAACAGTGCTTTCTTCAGCTCTGTATTGCAACATACAAACTGCAGTTTGCAACATGAGACGAATTCTTGTCGTGTTCATTTTGACAAGTTTCTTTAAACAGAACAAACACAATGATTGTCACATGCATGATCATGCGAGAGTAGAAAAAATCATTCTGCTATTGGTGAGCAACGGTCCTTTGTGCAACGAAACAATGCCAACATCTCTTATTGGCTTCTTCTCCATAGCAACAGCTGCGAGACTCGTGAGTATTGTAGTACTATAGAGTCATCCTCCATGCCGAGCAGACTGGAAACACATGGTTTCAAAGATGAAATATCAAACTTGACAGCTGTGACAAAAAACCTGTAGTTTCACTGAATCATCCAGGTGTGTCTATGTTGAGAAAACCGAGGTTATCAGGAAAATAAAACTTAATACCCACTTCTTACTCTACTTCGGCTCATTTTAAAGACTAAACAATTATTCAGAAAAATGACTGGCAGATTAATGAATGATGAAAATAACCATTATCCGCAGTCCTACTACTAACACTTTCTCAGCTCTCTGATGTGTGCACTTCCTCCCACTCTCTGATACAGAGCCTCTAACACAAACAGCATCTTAGTTGAAAATTTACAGAGGGGCCGCTGCACTAAAACAAATCTCTAAGTCTTTAAGTAAAGCACTTAACCCTGGAGCTGCTCAGCCAATAAAGACAGCGATCTATTAGAGAGCTTGTGCTGTTGCTGCAGCTCCGTTTCCAGACTACAGGGGGCGCTTAGTTCTACCTGCCAGCTCACCTGTGATACGAGGAAGTTGCTGCGTAATCCTCTGATGAGGAAACAGGCCTGGCCTTGGCCTGCTAGCAGTGCTTTGTAAATGATTAAGCCTATCACTGAGGCTGCGGTGTTTACATCGCATGGGCTGGACAGTATCAACATATAGACACATACATAACATAAAAGCTTGAGTACTAACTCAAACAAACTGACTTCACACAAGTTTCCTTCACACATTCCTGTGAGCTAAATCTGGTTTTCAAGGTTACACACACACACACACACACTGAAATTCCAACAGTTCTACAAACACCTGACCTGTGGCACTGTGTGGGAAACGAGGAACAGATCAATTACACGTAGGAGCTCAAGATTCAAGGAGAGATTGTCGAGCTAGAAATACCAGAGCTGTAACTGAGAGCTCGGGGTCTTAATAAGAAAATGCACTTCAGTAAAAGCAATCTGAAACTCATTAAGCCGCCTGTCTCCTGTCAATTATGTTGATTTGGTTTATATTAAAGATAGGTCAAGACTGCAGAGATAAAAGTAATGGCTCTTCTGTTGTAGATGTTCTTCCTCGAGTGCAATTCAAGTGTTGTTGGTGTCAGTAGCTGCAAACCCAATCAACTTAATGAATTTGCTGTAGTAAAGATTAACAATCCTGCCTGCTCTCTGCTTTAATGCCTGTTTGTAATTGTTCAGAGACAACAGAGAAGAGCTGGCTCTTACCAGCGTGTCATCACTGCGTGCCACACTTATGTTGCTTCTGGACAGGAAGGAGCGGGACAGCCGGTTGCATAAGGAGATCAGTCGGACAGATTGCTGGAAAAGAGGAGAAGAAGAACAGCGATTCATGAGTGAGTACAAGTAGAACAGGTTAACGTCAAGTCGTGTTCAGGGGACCGTGAACGGGCGGGCAGGTGCAGACATAAAGCAATTTTCTGCTCCATTTACATCAACTTTACTCATCGTGATTCATCCTTTGATGACCCATTGTCCTTCAGACTGTTAGGCGACTTGACTCTGGACTTTTGCCTGCTATGCACTGGTAAATTGGATGCTGAGGTTGTGCAGTACAGAGTTAGTGTGCAACATCTAAAATAATTCAATTCAGAGTGTTTCATTTGGCCCTCACTGAGCACTTTGAGGCGAGCGAGTCTGCAAACACAAAGACAAACAAAACATTCATTTACACACATAAAAAAAAAGATATGATAATGTAAGAAAAGAGCTGAACTACACAAGTGTTAATGGCAGAAACCAGTCTGTGACAGCGCAACAACACATTATTATTAATGCTCAAACATTTATCACAAGGTAAACACACCATCGCTTGCACCAGAGTCTAATGGCTCCTCAAATCAAGTGCGTTTATGTGCCTTTTGGAGGACTTGTACAGTATTAAGCTACGCAAGGGCTCTCTGTGTTTTCTCACTAATTTTAGAGATGAGTTTAAAGCTGGGGAAGGCAGTTTTACTTTGGCGTTTTTGGGCAAAAATGCCATGATAAACTTTGAGCATATTGTAATTAAAGTAGATTAAGAGAATACTAAACTTCTGCACCTCCGCTTAGCTCTGTTTTCAGAAAATCTAGGCCGGGATGGGAGACTGACCGACTACAGGTCAGAGAGAGGGCGTTCTTAATGCACGTTCATGTCCCTATGGTGAAAGCCTGATTCAAAGGTGGAGAATCCAGCAGAGAAATTTGCAGTTCCAGCATTGGCAACGACTGCAAAGCAACCCAAAAAAAGGAAGACAGACTTATCATATAGTGTCTAAAAGAGAGCCTGACAATACACAAAGCAAACGAAGTGTCAGTATCAGCCAAGTGTGTCAGAGGTGGACAGTAAAGAGAGTTTCGCCTGCTGCTCACAGCTGCAGCTTCAGGTTCATATTTTGGTAGCGAACATTAGCTAGAGCCTCGAATCACAGTGTGCCCTCTGTGTCACTCCCCGCCGCTACAGACCACCCCACTGAGAGAAGTGGAAGCAGCTCCAGAGATTGACCCCTAGATGGCAGCTGCAGCAACCTCAATCCAGCCAGAGCAAAACCCCAACCCTGACACAGTCCCAACTTTGTGTCGCAGCCGGCAACCAAAGGTCCTGAGCTAATGCTCCACAGTGGTGGGGAGCGAGGCAGAGGGACGGTGGGGTGTCTCATTTGTGGTCTGATAACAGAGAGAAAGCAGGGCGAGAAGAGGCTGAGCAAATGCGCTGCTGGCGACTCTACAATGAAACGAGATGAAATAAATCAGTGTTTGGGAAACACTGTATGAAGCACGTGCATGAGCCTTTGCTCATCTGGTGGGAGGGGTTTGGACAAATTCTGATATTTTTTGTTTGCCTTTAACTCTACACACCCTAGCTTTAACAGCACATTGCAGTCAGTGCCTCTCTGTTCAAGAAAGGAGAAACCTTTTCGACTTCAAATCAACAGCGTGCGGCTTTCATGACAGCTGGATTTTATTTGCTCTGTTAATCAAATCTTTTTTAATTAAAGTATGGTGTGATATTCCATCAACCTGACACCTCTTAAATCTCACTTTAACAAACAACAAATATACTAAAGTCTCTGCTTTGTCATGTTCTGGTGTCAGTTTTGCATGTAGAAGTAGATAAAGTCAAATCAAGGTGACTGCAAAGCCAGAAGCTTTCAGTGTGCCAGACTCCAGCATGAAGACAGAGACATGGCATGACAGGACCGCCAAACCACCACAGATAAACACTCCCTGCATTTCTGTCAGGCTAAGATGTGATACTGGGTCAGCTGTGACAAACCAAAACAGACAAGGAGACAACCATGAAAGCAGCACTGGCGGTAAATCTAATGGTTATGGCGAGGCCTGCAGCAATTATGGTGACATCAAAGAACGTCTGAGGAGGCAAGAAGCTGTCAAAGTACAGTGTTCTGGGGATGTCACGACTTTCTAAGTTTTTTGTCTTTCGTGATGCTTTGGAGACAGTGTCAGAGAAAAACACTTACTTTCCATTTTCTCCGAGCTGCAAACTTCTTGAACTTCTCCATGTTGACAGCTGACTCCTTTCTGCTCAGTGCTTGTTGAGTGTCTTTTGGCTGATTTCACAACACAACAAATGCATTGACAGGAAAAAAAAAAAAACAAGGCTTATGAAAATATTCTTGGCAAGATCACTTTGGTACAGAATCAATCAGCTGAGGCTTGGCAACATTCAGCTTATAAATCCAAGCTGTTTCTAACATCAACTACTACCTCAAAATAAAAAAGAAACACTTTATATTTTACAGGACTGTGAATGTTTTAAATAGAGATGATATCAGTCGGCTATAGAAAAGCAGAGTCCAACCTTGATCCAAGGGTGCTGGAGGCTGTCCTGAATCGTCATTCTCTTTCTGCAGATAGAAAACAGATTAAATATAAAAAAAGGATTATCTTTTAATATTTAGCAGTTCAAGAGTTCAGTGTTTTCTGGCGTGATTCAGCATTTTAATACTCAAAGTAATGACTATTTATGGCCACAGTTCACTTCTATCCAAACAATATATTAACGTCAATGATTTTTACTTGATGTCATTGGCATCATCAATGTGTTTTATTTTTAAGATCAGGAAATATACCCTCATTCATGGGGGGTGTGTGACATAAAAAGATCCAACTGACCCTTCACTAAGGTCCAGGTGCCAGAGCCAAACACTGTTCATCTGCACACACTGCGATGCCACACAGCTGGTTCAATATCAGCAAAGTTTCCCTTTATATTCATTGTCTTGTGTGGTGATCAGCAGTGATGTGGTGGTTCACTTTTACACTGTGATCTGTAGCCTATAGTTTGGCTTTAGCTTCTAACTGTCTTTGTCTTTTTAACCTGTTGTTGCTGCCGTTTTCCATCGGGTGACTTTCCTATACCTACTATATATCTTACTATATAATGACGAAAACTCAGTCTGTGTGTGTTCCACGTTTTTCTCCTCACTGACTCGGTCAATCCATGTGAAATTTGGCACAGTGGTAGAGGGTCATGGGAGGATGTGAATGAAGCAATATTACATCAGTTGGTCAAAGGGGGGCGCTATAGCAACCGATTAAAATGTCAAACTTTGAATGGGCATATCTCATGCCCCTATGTCGTAGAGACATGAAACTGTGCACAGAGACGTCTCTCCTCATGAGGAACACATTTGCCTCAAGAACCCATCACTTCCAGTTATATAGATTTTCCACCATTTTGAATTTCTTGAAAACACTTCTTCCTAGGAAGTTTGAGCGATCTGCATGAAACTGGGTAAACATAATCTAGGGACCAATATCTAAAGTTCCCTCTTGGCAAAAGTTGGAAAACTTACTAAAACTGAGCTTCTATAAGGCTCATCACATAAAGGTGTATAACATCTCAAGGGTTTCACCCATCACCACGCAACTTTGTAGGCATATGACCACACATAATCTGAGGGGACCCCTCCATTATTGACCCCATCAAACAAAATGGGGGCGCTAGAGAGCTCATTTCTTATCTAGGCCTAACCGCCATATCGATTTTTACTTTTTAAATGCGACCGTTCGCTGTGGCTCCCCCTGTGGCTGAATGTTTGTTGTTGTTGTTTTTTTCTAATTTTTGGTGTGACTAAGTCATGGTATAGTATGCTGTACATAATCACGGAAATTGTCAGTGTGTGTCATTCTGTCTGTCCCACGTTTTTCTACTCACTGACATGGTCAATCTATGTGAAACTGCACATAGGCATTGGGAACAACACTGGTAGTTGCTCATTTATAAACCGTTGATGCTTCCAGCCTGTATTTCATCCCTTTTCACTCTGACCTCACATAATTGTGGTACTTGCTCACAAAATAGGCTGTTGCTTCACGCTCCCTTTATCACAACTCAACTAGGAAGAGTGTCGTTCTCCTACAGTGCTCCTTGAACATGGAATAATCTGCAAAAGACATTAAACCTGGACACTCTGCCACACTTATGGCTGTTTAAATGCCTTATATATGATCTTGTTTAACACCAAAGCATATTTATCACCCAGTATTTCTACTTTTAGCAATCATTTATTGACACTGTTGTTTGTTGTCATGTATTGTTGTGTTTTTAATGTCTTTGTTCATGCTCGGCATCACTGAAAATGAGTCACCCCCAATCGATTTCCTGAGTCTTAAATGAAAATAAAGGTTTGAATGAATGAATGAAAGAAAAAATAAATAAAGCCTTTCACAAAAATGGGCTGTTCAGTGTCTACACTCCTCAAAGTGTCCTGACACACAATCCACATGGATGAAGGCATTTTTTCTCTCTTCAAAATTATTTGTGTGGTTGTGAGAGACACCAAGAGCATTTTTTAAACTAAGGTTGTATCTGCAATATGTTCAGAGACACCGATTGCTGTCAACAGTCCATGATAGCTGTGGACAAGTGGACCGAAGGATTACTGAGCACGGACAACAATCACAGCTGTGTGCAGATGGATATAAGAAAGTGTCACTCCCATATAACTGCACAGAAATGATTAAGATGCACTTGTGAGACACTAATATCCCATCATACTGTAAAATGATTGTTAAACCTTGAAAGATTGAAGTATTATTTTAACAATTTGCAAAGCTTATTCTAGGAGCAGTGTGACTCAAGCCACTGTTCAGACTGACATCAGCACTGTGTGAAAAATGCAGCCCCCTCATTTGTTATAATGAGGCCACTGGGTCGACACAACAGACTCTGGCAGAAAGACGCACAATCATCCAGCAAATCTGGTGTTTTGGCTTCTAATAAGGCTTCGAACTCACAGATTTATCACTTTAACTGGACATCCTGGATTGTGTAAATAGGAATCTCCTTCTAACACAGCCAAATGGGATTTAAAATGTCACTGTGTCTGTCAAAAGAATTTGTTCGTAATGACCTTATGACTGGCCCCCAGATGACATGCTCTCGACCTGTCTCCGACCCTTGGTTTCTCTGTCTTCCTCTTACAAATGTGTTAGTGCTAAACTTCTTTAACCTTAGCTGATGAGTCTGATGATGTTGCAGTGTTGAAGTACAAAACAGGAACAATTCATCATGATTAATAGATGGATGGTTGGACACAACAAGACATCTGAATACATCAGCTCAGACTCTTTGAGGCTATTATGGCAGATTATTTGACACTGAAAACAAATTTGTTAGTTAGCTGCAGTCTAGTTGAAGCTTTGCGAGTATAAATGTGACAATATCTCTTCCTGATCAAACAAACAAGATTTCTACAAATGAAAACACTACTGGATGCCAATCTTTTCATTACATTTATGAGTACTTCATCAGTTCTGTTCTCATTGTAATCACCATTCAAAATAGTGTGACATATTGACCTTTGTTGAACTAAACATCTCATTTCCTTTTGAAACTCTTCATACTTCTCTTTAATACACATCTAATACGGTAATCAGACATCCGAGTAAACAGGAAACAATTTGCATGACAATTAATTCATGCACTACTTCCCATAAGATATCTTAACAGAAAGGACGCTTAAGTTGGATAGATGTTCCAAGGCATAAAGTGGCACTTCATCCACACAAAGATTATATTTAATTTACATTTTTAACAGACTAACACCTTAAATGGCAGTAATCTACATTTAGCCTCCATCTGACCTTCAATAAAAGCCTTTAAGGAACGTGGTTGAAAGTGGTTAAAAGTACAGATGCTCTTCCCTTATTACAACTGCTGGAACCTAACAATGAAAACAATAAGACATTGTTTAGACAAAGTTTCAGTTTGTTAATGTAAGCCAGCATAACCATTAGGGAAACTGGTGCGGTTGATTACACGCACACAAAACTTCCTCCTGTTGACGTCTGTTCAATACCACATCCCTGTTTCTACACTGTGCTCACACACACCTGAGTCAAAGCACAAACCCACAAGCCTTCACTCTACTGACTGAGGTAACAGTGAGCTCAGGGGGTGATGGTGTCCGTCCACATTTTAGGAGAGGAAATGTACCAGATGCACTGATATAATCTCAGTGAACAGTGAGTGTGCAGTCCAGTGTCATGGCCAACATTATTAATGTGTGTCTCCTTCAGGGGAACCTTCATTACTCTTCCTGCCAGCTGAGTGGATCCATGTCCTCTCACGATGTAGATCAATTAAAAGCCGTTCCGTTTTGATGCGCTCGGTCGGGGATTTCTAAAAGCGCCATTAGATGAAGTTTGTAAAGTCAGACTCCTCTTTCACCCGCCGTCTGTTTAAGGCGCCACGTTCCTTTTCTCACTTTATCCCGTCTAAATGAAATTATCTTCACACCTATAATTATTCACCGCTCCTCACTCCTCTCCCGCTAGCTCCATTGTTCACGGTCTCTAAGTGTTGCTGCAGCCATTCAGCTGTTGCTAGAGCAACACGGTAATAAGGAAGATGCTCACAGTTTTAGAAGCTGGATCGTCTCTTGTGACAACATGGTTTTATTTGGGATATCGGAAGTAGGCCTATATTCAATTTTCTTGTCTGCCTTTTAGAATAGAAAAAATGAGACTCCTCAGTGGGAAAATACTTAGAACAGTGTCTTTTAAAGTCAAATGCTTTAGAATTCATACAGAGCTAGGGATAAGATAGATTATTTTATTCATAATGCTGCTTTACTTTTGAATTCTAACTGGCAAAAAGATGCTGTCTTCCTCATTTTAAGTCTTGTCTTGTTGTTGATGTATTTAGAAGATGAACTTCAAATGGTAATTCCACAAAATATGGGAGATTAAGTCTTCAAATAAGGTAAAAAAAAGGCGTAATCTGTGTCTTAAAACACCGTCCTACAGGTCAAATTGACTGATTGGTTTACACTAAGCTTCATCCATTATTTGACTGACAGGCAATTAATTGCCAACAATTTTGTTTGAACTCATTGATCCAATGTAATGCAATGAAACAGCATTAGCTGAACATTTGCAGAGCTCTGAATATACAACTGGATAACTGAGACTTGGATCATAATGCAAGAGTTGTGTAAGAGTTTGCAACCAGATGTATTGATATAGTTCTGCTGTTGTTAAACAGAGACACCTATGACTTTCATCCATCAAGAATTTTATGATTTCTGGATTCTTCATTCACTGGAGGCACAAAACAGTTGTGTTCATGTTCATGAATTCAACGTACCATTTTGGGGGGTGATGTATTCCTCTAACAACTGACATAAAAATAGTCAATCCTGAAAATAATCATTGGTTACTTCCCCCATTTTGAAAACTGTCGCCTTTTGTTTTTCACCCAGCTGATACAATCAAAATCCCCGTCTCAAATATCAGACAGAAGGATCATACATACTTGGGGTCTTTGACAAGGAGCCGTGCGATGAAGTCTTTGGCCAGGACGCTGGTGCCGCTGAAGAACTCCTCGTCAAACGTGTAGTCGACGGCCGACACGTTGGCCAGAGTCTCTTGCTTGTTGTCGCCCAGGAAAGGAGATGCACCACTCAGACTGTACAGAGGGGTAACAGTGAGGTTAGATGTGTAGAGACAATGAAGACAATACAGTCAAATACCTGTTCACCAAGATAATCTGAATTTGATTAATTTCTTTTTGACTGCACGTTAAGCTCTACATTTGTGTTTTAATCAACTCAACGACTTCAGAACATTCAATTTAATCTACTTGAACAGCGCCAATGCTCTTTCATCATCTAACTTGTCCCTGAGGGTCTTGTAATTAATGGATTTCAATTTAAACACTAACTCACCCACCGCTGTTTGGTTCCAGCCATCGAAACCGAAACTGAGATCTTACTACTCGTTGATGCAGGGACTGTGATTACGGAGCCATGTAGCAACTAATGGTGACTCATTAGTCAAGCCTCGCTATCAAACTGACGTACTTGGTGTGTTAGTCAAACATTATCAGAGTAAAGCCAGCTGGACAGCTCTCGGTTACAATGAACATGTGAGGAGTTTGAGCAGGGTGCAAGAGTTTGAACACACTTTCACACCTCTCAGCTGAACGCACACGTAAAAACAAGATGTACACTGCTGCTCAAAAGTCTGGAATCGCCACATGGCTAAAAGTACTGATCTATACTTCTGAATGGTCTTTCATGCTTTCAGTTTGCAGAAAGTCCTCTTGACAAAATGATCTTATTTTATGTGAATGGTTTGTTTTATACATGGAGAGCAAAACGCTGTACAAAGGTTCGACCAGACTGCCAACAAGGAAGAGACAAAGTAGAAGAAATTTCCTGTCACTGGTTAAAGAAACTGGAGGCTTAGCATCAAAATGTGTGCCGATTTAAAAAGGAGCAGTTTCCTGATTCAGTCTAGAGTGCACAATTATGTCTATGACACGGTAAACTCAGAGCTAGCATTGTTGGAATATCAAATGAACAGTGGACTAGTAAAATTACATTTTAAACCTCCTCAGTCTATGTACTGCGTAGACCGCAGAGGGCCTGAAGAAAAATGGTGTCACTAAAATCAAAAGAGCCCAGCTGCACCTCTGTGGCTCAGAAACGATTTTCTGGACTGGAAAACAACTTCAGAAATCAAAGTTCACACAGTATTTTCCTCTGTCTTGCAACACTGTGGGTAAAAAGTGACTTAATAGACATTTGAATCATTTAATTCTTTCTTTTGGGGCCAAAACCGTCTTAAATGTCGATAAAACATTTGGTGTCTGAATTATACTGTTTTCATCTACAACAAAATAGCTATTAATGACGGAAAGAAGGAAAAACTTTTGAACATAGAAAGTGTTGTGGGAACTTTTGAGTGTAAGAAGGGGATGAGACAGAAGCATGTCTGAATGGACAAACCTGGGCTGCAGTTGAATCGTCATAAAAATTTCCTAATGGAAAACGTCATGAGTTTAAGGAAAGATGTGTAGAGGAATTCACAAGGACTCAGGAAAAGACAACTGTGGTGCTAAAAGAATCCGACGTGTGATGCTATGGTGAAATTACCATGTTCTGAAGATGGACTACTAAAAATGCTTCTTAATTCTACTGGTTTTTACACCTAAATGTATTTTTTAAATATCCGTTATAAACCTTTAAAACCTGATGGTTTTATGACTTCTCTCTTTTACTTTGTTGCCTTTGTGAAGGACTTTGTAACGTGGACTTTGAAGTTATTGTTGAGATTAGTATTATAATTATTATTATTAACCTTAGATACTTTGCCCTGTGACACCGTGAGTTTTCGTGCAGGCTCAACAATAGGGCAACAACGTTATTTCATTTCAAGGTTGGAATTAAAATAAAGAATAAAAGTAGGCTTCCAGTCATTAAAGCGAAACTAATCAGTTGTCACATGGAGAACGGCTACTCACACTCACCCTCCTGTCGAGTCATATTTATTGAGATAAATCCCACTTAGCATCCATCCATTTTCTGTGACTGCTTATCCTCTTAAGGGTTGCTAAAGGGCTCGAGCGGATCCCAGCAGACACTGTGGGAGAGGTGCGGTACACCCTGGACAGGTCGCCAGACTATCACGGGGCTGACACATTCACATTCACACCTACGAGCAAATTAAAGTCACTATTTAACTGAGCCTTGCATGTGTTTGGACTGTGGGAGGAAGCAGGAAAAACACACACTAACATGGGGAGTACATGCAAACTCCACACAGAGTGACCACCGCCGACCAGCGTGTTTGAACCTGGAACCTGCTTGCTGCACTACCATGATTACGTGAACATCATTTTTAAATTGATAGACATAATGTGAACAACTGAGTAGTGAATCGATTTAAATGTTGCTGTTGCAAGGATATTGTGAGATGTCGCTATCTTCCTTTGGTTAAGGATTAATTAAGTGTACCCTCTGCTGAAGGAGATAAGAAATGAAGCACTGACGCACCTTTCCTTAGCATTTCAAGAATTCAACCAGCTCTTATCATGGCTGCCACTTAAATACTTCCAGGTCATTTCACCCAGTTAGGAACCTTCCTACGCTGAGAAGACTATTCAACTGCAGCCCACGACACGGTACCGTAAACACCTGAGCGATCATGCATGTAGACACGATCTCAGTTCCTCAGAGCTCAGGCAGTTAAATCAGACACCAGTCCCTGACAAACCCCTGGCCGTCCCCTCTGCTCTGATATCTCTCCAGCTCATCAGCTCCAGCTGTTAATTAACACGCCAGCTGGACAGACGTGGAGGTCGTGCAGGTCAAGCTCAAGTTAAGCAGAAATGTATGAATTTATCGACTGCATAAGGTGCAGCTGCTCACAACAAACAAGTAATTAAGGCGATTCTGTGCCGAGCCAGGCGGTAACACCAGCGGGAAAGTGTTAAGTCAGGATTCTCTGGCGACATTTTATTCACCAAAATGTTTCCCAAATGAGACTGAAAGATGCACAGTGCACAATTCTTAACAACCTGAAACCCAAATTAGGGCTCCAGCAGAGCAGAAAGCTGGCTGATTCACCACATTCACCCAAATGATCTCAGCTTGCATTATCGCTGACACATGAAGTCTTAAAAAATGGAAGTCAGAGTATCTTATGTGACTACTTTGGAGTTCCCAAATGGAGCTTTTTGTGCAGCTTCTATTACAGTGTTACAATCAGGTCATCACTCATCCAGCATATTCCCATTAAGGGTGGGAAGATGCTCCCTAAAAGTACCTCAAATCATTTATTCGTATTTGTAATTCCTAATTATTGAATTATTCTTCCCTCTCACTCTTTACAATAGGAGATGAGCAGTAAGTGCACCTCGCTGTTGCTCTGCTGTGATAATAGGCAGTGAGCGATCTATTTTCTACCTTGCCTGGCAGAGCTGTGACAGCTGTGTGGGTGGACAGCATGAACAAAGATCGTGTGTGCATGTGTACAGTATGAACATGTGCATGGATGCATGTGTAAAAGTGTGTTCATGAAGAGTAGAGACAAAATGATGCATCATTTGAATAGTCCCTACAATTTACTCTTTAAAAATGAAACATGCGATGTTCGCAGCCACTTATTATGTAATAATGAGATAACACTTGTGTTAGCATTTACCTTTACTTTCCCTTTATTTACCTTGCTGTGTTTTAGTGAGAGCCCTCTACATGTTTGTGTGGGCAAAGGCACCTAAGCGCAGTCTTGTGCACACGTTCTGTGTTTGTGCTCCGTGTAGGTGTCTCTCTGAAGGATAAAAGGTGTGTGGGAGCTCAGAAAAGCTCGTAGCTGTGTATAGAGAGGAGGACAGCATCGTCAAGAGCCAACAGCAGTTGATCCGTGGGTCGCACAGGGCACGAACTTTTCTCTTGCTGTTGAATTAAACTGCGCTGACATGTCTGCAGACAGCTGCTTCAAGAGCACTCAGTACTTCAACGAAAGCACTTGGCTGTAGAAAATGAAGTCGCTGTAGACGTGTTTGTTGTTTGAAAGATCAACTGTTTAACTGAAATCTGTGCAAAGTAGCCACACAGGTGAAATGTTTTAACGTAACTTATTGTGATAGGACGAATATCTAATCAGGACTTCTTTTCTGAGGTCACATCCTCTTTATTAAGTGCAGAGCAGGCCAACAAGATCAAAGAGGACTGACCAGACCTTGGACAAAGTCCAGAGTCGTTTAGCTTCAGTAGATCAGCCTCCGGCAGACAGACATTTCATTTTTGAGAGCTCCGTATTTTAGTTTTTGTTAAAAAAGAAAATCTGGAAATATATTTTGAATATAAAAATAACTGGTTAAAATCTACTGCTATAATCTTGAAAAGATTCCCTACTCAATTAGTAACTTAAATAAAAATTCCAAAAGGTTTGGGGCCCTTTCTGATGTACTTTAAGAGCTGCCAGAAGATTTTATGTTTGTTTCTTGTTCTCGGTGATTTATGTCAGCGTACACTGATAAAGTACCCCATCATTCTGATCCTGCCTTTTACAAAGACATCGCTCCTCTTCTCTTTTAATATTAAGCCTGACTTTCAGCTTATCTGTCTTTTTTTTGTTTTGCTCTATTCAGGAGACGGCGGACTGTCCTACTGACGATATTCCAACTGTTATTAATTAAGGTATTGGGAGGATTGCGATTTTATTTCAAGCTTTGTTCTCCATCATACATATTTAAGTTTAATACCTGCTGTGAGCGTGCTTTGTGTAATCCTGTTAAAACCTAATAAAAATATTCTTAAATCAAAAAATCAGATTTGAAAAAATACATACTACAAAAATCTGTCATAAATAGGATTAAAAATTTAAAAAGCTCTTTATATGGATGGACATTTTCTCCCCACTTCTCTTCATTTTCAATTACAGGAAGCATTTTCTGAGTAGTCAAGGTTGCCAGAAAACCTTGTATACTGTAAATCGACGTGAATAGTGTCTTTTTGTAGCAGGAAGTGCAAAAACGTTGAACATGTAGGGATCTAAAAATCCAACTGATTATTAGTTTAGTGTCAAAATATACAGTATTTGAAATAGCAAAAGTCAATTTATCTATCATGCAGGTAGAATAGCCCATTTCTGAGTGATATGAATTATATTACTGCACTACAATTTTAATGCATTAATGTTGTAGTGGGTAAAGAGGGACCTTATTTTGGAGTATCTAAAAAATTGTGCTTAAGTACAGTGAATGTACTGTACAACTGACCCTAGACAGGAACCCCTGACTTTTGTTGTTTAAAGCAATAATGGCAGAAAGCGACTAAAAAATTTTTTTGCTGAAAGTGCAGACCGTAGGCAAATCGTGTCCCTCAGAGTTATTTTGTGCAGCCCCCGAACATGACATGAAATTAATGCCTTATATTTATAATATTTGCGGCCCATTTCAATACTTTCACTTTCACTAAGTTTGATTTAATACACTGCTAAGAGACTGCATCAAACTGCACAACCCCTAAACAGTGTCCGTCAGGTTAGGGATGACAACTTGCAGAAAGCTACCGGCTGCATGGTCACTAGCAGCTCTGTTAGCGAAAGGTTGAAATGTTAGTGGGACTCGGTCATTAAAACTTTGAGCACCTCAACTTAAAATGCACGAGGAAACTACAAAAAACAGTGCTGGTGAATTTGAAAGTTACTGAGAGAGAATGTGGTCAATAATGACTAACCGACACTGGCTGTGTCTGATCAGCAACACAATCTCTCTTTAATTAAAGGAAATGTCCACACAGCTGCTGACACAATGTCACACTGAAGTGCACTCAAAAAGCATTTTCTAAAATGCTTGCCGGTCATTTCTGCAGGCTGTTACTGCTATTACTCACGACAAACAACACTGTGACTGCTGAGTTCAACGGCAGAGAGGTCAAAGAGCCGCCTGCGACCTCTTTAGGTTTTGACTGACTGTTTAGTTCAATGAGTGATGACATCCTGGCGCGTGTAAGAAAACCTGAACATGAAGGTTGTTCCCAATTTGTACATGTTTCACATTTCACACAATAATCCATCATGACAGGAGACATTTACAGGATGCACTGGTGATACTCACAGGATGTAGGTTATCACGCCGACACTCCTGAGGAGAAGCAGAGAGACAGAAAGAAAGTGAATATAGTTGTGCACTTTGATTGCAGTGAATCATGCAAAACATACATTTACTTAACAGCAGATGTTCTTCAGAATTATGATTTCAAACAGCGTATGCACACAATGCTTATTGTAGAGCAGATTGAGTTCTTGTTTACTCACCACATGTCTGCCTCCAGGCCTAAAGGTTCATAGTTGACTACCTCTGGAGCTGTGAGGCAAATGAACAAAACAGAACATGATTAATATTCAGGTCAGCATGCAAACAACAAACCCACACCACAGACACCAACTTCATCTTTGAGTTAATGTTCTCTGATTATCTATTTTCCCTCACAGATAAATTTACTTATTTTCTTCTTGCAGTGTCTTTTTGATGACTTTTGTTTGAGCTTGTTCTCACATTCAGATTTTTCAGTTTCTTTAGAGGTGTTGGTTTATGAGCCGCCGTGTTTTTTTTAATCACACCTGCTGGAAGTGTGATTATTTTTCTTCCCCCTCTCTCTTGTCACATGCCCTCAGATGTGTGAAGACCGTAACTGAAGATGAATCGGTGCCTTCACTTCTAATCAAATTAAAACAAACAGGTTTGATAGGACACAGGGATTCTGTGGGAGAGAGGATCCAGACCCTATACCTGCACCTCCGTATGACACTAACATTAAATAAGTATTATATCACTGCTGGAAAGATCGTTCTTTCATAAAACTGCAAATACTTTTGAAATTGGTGCTACATGACCACAAAAACTAAGATAAAGGGCTGTGGCGTTTGCTTTTGCTCAAGAGGTAGAAAAACTACAGCTACCAGAATGCACTGTGCCGTACCGAACCAATAATCACTCCTGCTAGTAGGTGAATTAATGTGACGGCAAGGAATTTGAAAATTTGATCAGCGCTGCTTAGTTTTATAGTTTGATCTCAGTATTTTCAGCCTCCATTTTCACTGTGTGGAAAAAAGTATGGCGCCCACTCCCTGTTCATTATAGCCCCGTTTCCACCAAACACTTTCAGTATGGTACCTTTGGAAGCAACAGTAACCCTTCAGACATGGTACCTTGACCCTAGCGTTCCCATGCAAACAGTGCCCTTAAATGTGGGCGGGGTTGTTGTCACTCACTGCTCAGTCTGCACCTGGTTTATCGTCCACAGAACGAGGCTGCACGCCGACATTTTCAGAACAAAATAAAACAGGCTGCAGTGAGAGTCTCTCTCCATGGGATATTTAAATATAACGGGTTTGTGCATTTAGTCCTTCTCAGGCAAGCTCAGGGGTTTAGTGTTGCCAGAGCCCACAGTTGTACCGTTGTTTCTTGATCTGCTTCTATACTATTTGTGGCCGTGCTGGCGGGCAACACAAAAATGCATAAGTAAAGCCTGTAGTTCCAGCAGCAGCCCGGGACGGCCAGCTAAACTCCGCTGAATGAAGTGCTTTGCGTCATCTGGTGGAGTTTCACCAGGGTGGGGATATCTAGGCACTGGTTTAGAGTTAAAATTACAACATTTTGTCACTCCAGTTATAGTCTGTCTTACTTTTATTTAGGGGATAGTCATGCATTCGTGTTGAAACTACAGCTCCAATAGTTTGGGGGATCTGGGGGACATTGCTATGGAGTCAGTTAGCTGTGGGTTATAATCATTTTTTAGCAGAACCTGTTCACATTTGAGCATATCAGCACCATTAAAGTACGCTGAATAAGCTACTGGTAGCTCCTATTTGCAGTTTTGCTGTTTTCACTAGATTACTTCGACACTTTCGAAAACATCTCAAGTTCTCAACATATAAGTAGCATCTTTTAAAAAATGATTTCTATGTGTATTTATGGACATTTATTTGCTTAAAACATCTGTGACAAGGACATCATTGGGAAGTGTTAGTCACATCGAATCCACAGTTATGTGTATCATGTCTGTGTATTCATGTTTGACTGATTTATGACCTCACAATTTTAAAAAATGGTGTACAACTAACAAAAAAAGCAGATGCTGGAAAGACAAAGGCAAAAGTAAGACTCATAAATCATATTGCCCTGAATTTATAAAGCATTTTAGTTACAATTTACTTGCAGCTTTCTGCCGCTTGATCTTAATTTAGACCATTTGACCGCTGCCACCCTGTTGATCTGGGAACAGGCCCTGGTCTTGGCCTGGATGATGCTGGTGGTGAGCACTGGCATCGAAGCAAGAGGAGAGGCTGGGAGTGTTGGCGGCCGCCCCGGGCAAAGGGGTAGGTGAGGGGAGATGGGACAGAGCCACTGATGTGTCTATTAGTGTGTGTCTGTGTTGGCAAGAAGGAGCTTTCTGATAATCTCCAGTCTATTATCAGGTCTCTCTCACTTAGTCCCTTTGGCACCTGCTCTCACAATACGCAACCTCTGGGATAAAGCCAGGAGAGCAGGGTGATGCACTGAGTGTTTGTGTGTGCATAGTACTGAAAGGATGGAGGGCATATTTGCACAAACTCCCCTGAGCAGAAGCTGTTTAAACTAGACAAGGAAATAAGACAGAATCACAATTCTTCAGGGAAGCACATACAAAGAGATACTGACCTACAAATTCTGGAGTTCCAAAAATGTTTTTAAAATCATTGCCAAAATCTATCTTGTGGGCCAGGCCGAAGTCAATGAGCTTGATGCGCGGGTGAGGCACTGAGCGGTTCAGCAGCATGATGTTCTCCGGCTGGAAAGACAGAAAGAGAGAGACAATTACAAAGGTGAGACAGGAAGGACAGACTGGACATCTTTATAAGGACCACACTTTTTACTGCCCCTGCCTTTTTCAAGTCTTATTAGCACAGTTTCAATGATGGACAGTTAAGATACTTGCAGAGAAATTAATGGGCGAATAAAATGATCAGTGTCAGACACAAACTCAGTGTAAATAAGAGAGCGAGCAGCAGAGTCGGACACAAAACCAGGAACAGGCTGGCAGGAAGGAGGCTCATCAGCCATGGAAATCCCATGCAAAACACGAGTAAAAACCTCTCGAGGAAGTGGGAGAAAGGAAAGGACAGGCAAAGATGTGCTTTAAGCAAAGCCAAACAACAGAAGCCGGACATTCCTGAGGACACAATGGCTCTTTTTAGACGAAGCCATCTTCCCTCCAAACCTCGTCCTTTCAGCTCGACTGTGAGCCGAGCTCGAGGATTTAGTCTGGGAAGGAACAAGAACAGATTGAATGTGGGCAGCAGTGGCAACAGGAGGCGCTGAGAGAATCTGACTCCAGCTCGGCTCGTTGGTTTTATTCTCGACAAACACTGATATGCTTATGTTACTGCTGGAACCAAGAAGACTGATATCAGGTGAACACCTTAAATCAAGGGTTGAAATGTAACGAAGTACATTTACTCAAATATTATACTTAAGTTCAAATTTGAGGTACATTACTTAAGTATGTCATTTCAAGACACTTTCTAATTCTACTCCACTACCTTTCAGATGGAGATATTGTACTTCTTTTTTTACTATATTAATCTGACAGCTTTAGTTACTTTATAAATTAAGATTTTTGCACATAAAACATACAAAAAAACATTTAAAATATTATGTTTTTATAGACTGAACCACCTAACAGTATATACAAGTTCAAATGGAACAAATTAGTTGAATGACTGAAAATTGACTGGCAGCTATTTTGATGATTGGTATTAGTTTCATTTGGGTTCTCAAATGTAAAGATTTGCTGATTTTCTTTTTTCTTGTTTCATAATTTTAAATTTTGTACAATTGGATAGACAAAAATAGACAAAAAAAATACAAAGATTAATCCATAATGAACATAATAATCGGTTACAGTTTTATACAAAATAATTGAAAATGAGCTCCAACTCAACCAAATACTAAAATAAAATCCTGCTTTTACACAAATGCATGAGTAACAATAACCTAATGATATTATATAACATAGCACAGCAGTCACAGGGGGCATTTTTCTGCATTAAGTACTTTTACTTTTAATACTACAGATAAATTGTCCTGATTATACTCACATATACTATACATGTACTCACAAAGCTTAGGCAACTGAAACTCAGCACCTCACTGTGCATATGGATCTTTGACTTCCTGACAGGCAGACCCCTGGTGGTGATAAAAGGCTGACACACCTCTTTCACCCACATTCTTAACACCGGAGCACCCCAGGGCTGCGTTCTGAGCCCCCTGCTGTACTCCCTGTACACACACAACTGAATAGCCACTTCAGACTCCAACACCACCAGTGAGTTTACTGATGACAAAGCTACTCTTGAACATCAGCAAAACTAAGGAGATGATAGTGGACTTTGGGAAGGAGCAGGGAAGGAACTACACCCTCCTCTAGTGTAGTGAAGATGCTAGATAGCTTCAAGTACCTTAGTGTCCATATGATTTTACTTGATAAATAAATTGATTACTTGTAACAGAGTACTTCCACAGTGGCAGTTTTACTTCAGTGAAGGACCTGAATAACTCCTCCACCATCATGAGCAAAGAGCTATTTTCAGTGAAGTAGTGTGGCTACTTGTACTGCAAGCTCAATAACCCAAAACATGTCTCCCCACAAATCTCTCCATGGCATAATGAATATCACAAGGATTAAAGCAGTAGTCAGAGTATTAGTAAACAATGATACAGTAGGAAATCAAAATTTAGGGATTTTCTTTACAAGCTGGGTCTTTTCAAGTGTTTTCCATTAAAGGTACAGCTGGCTTTAAATCCCTCTGGTGCTTCAATTCAGATACAAATTGTGTTTTAGATTAGTCAGACATCATTAGTCCAATCTGCCCAACATATTAGGCTCTTGAGAATATTAAGTACATTGATTAGAAATGTTCCTGTCTCTGTACAATTGATCTGACTCAAAACTATTAGTTGCTCACATTTCAAACTGTGTGACGGCAGAGAACAGCTTGTATATCTGTCCCTGAATGTCTATGAAGGCTGTCATGCTATTGTTGGGGCTTCACAATGTCCACATAATAAGTATAAATAGCCTTAAACTAAAATTGACACAGGAGAACGTCACAAGTAAAGAAAGCTGCCAACCTATGCGGTTGAATACCGCGGCATTGCAGAAAGCCATTCAACTAAACAAATTAAGTCTTAAACTGAGCCACTGCTAGACAGTGAATAACAGCAGCTGATATGCGAAGCGGAGGCTGCAGTGGTTGGTAAAAGCTCTAGCATTGATCACAAGTGGCTGGCTGGGCACAGAGGTTATTATTTTCTGCAAACCTGGAGGCTGAATGTCCTGAACTCCGAGGGATGATTTGTGAAGATTATTCTGTAAGTGGAGGAGTCGGTCTGGACTGTTTATTCTGAAGACGCCACATGCGCAGCAGTAAGTGGACAACTGATCAATGATATCGATTCATATTTGAGTAAAGAACTACCACAACAATAAACCAAACATCAAGGTAATGTTGAAGAACGTCACGTACTGCGCGGCGTCCATGCTGTGAGTACACTCTGACCTTTACTCTTCCTCCCTCAGGAGTATTAAACAGCACATGCTCCATAATAAAAAGGAAAAAGTCCAAAATAAGTCAAAACTGATTAGTCATGGTAATTAGTCTCAGATGCATTGGCTCAGAGAACATAAATACCAAGAGAAGCTGATAGAAAAGAAGAGGTCGAAAAGAGGCAAGCTGATGCAAACAACAAACATATATTCGCATAATAATGCAAATCCACTTCTCCAGTGAGCTGGCATTTTGGAGAATGGATGTGAACTACTCCAGGCAGCTGAACAACGGGCAACACTTTACTGTGACCTCCGATAAGAGGAGAACATTATGGAGGGTTTTGTCTTTTCAAAGAAAATATGCAACTGTGTTCTCTGATACGACCTTGAGCAAAATTGCTGTCATCATCTTCTGTGTGCAAAGTGTTTTCATGAAAATGTCACAATCATCACAAGAGTGGATCTCTTCTCTCAAATTACACAATTCTGTTTTGGTTCTTATTTTGAGGACGTTACCAAGCCTAATCACTTCAAAGGCCTCATTTGCATTTGTTGAAATGTCTGAAACTAATGATCTATGAAGGACAAGCGCATGAGGCAAGTGTCTGTTGCTGTGTCCAAGCTAAACTCTAATATCCATCCATCCATTTTCAATCGCTTATCCGGGGCCGGGTCACGGGGGCAGCAGGCCAAGCAAAGCACCCCAGACGTCCCTCGGTGCCTCGAACACCTCCAGCGGGAGGCGCATAGGAAGATCCTGATCAGATGCCTGAACCACCTCAAGTGACCCTTTTGACGCGAAGGAGCAGCGGCTCTACTCTGAGCTCCCTCCAGATATCCGAGCTCCTCACCCTATCTCTAAGGCTGAGCCCAGACACCCCATGGAGGAAACTCATTTCGGCTGCTTGTATCCGTGATCTCATTCTTTTGGTCACTACCCAGAGCTCATGACCATAGGTGAGGGTTGGGATGTAGCTGGACCAGCAAATTGAAAGCTTCGCCCTCTGGCTCAGCTCCCTCTTCACCACGATGGTCTGGTGCAGTGCCCACATCACTGCAGATGCAGCACCAAACCGTCAATCCATCTCACGCTCCGTTCTACCCTCACTCGTGAAACAAACACTAAACACTAATATACTGTGCATGATATACTATATACTTATTTTCACAATACACAGTTATTGCAGTTAGTAAAAAACAAGTCAGCCATTTAGCTGCTTCAGTTTTGTGGTCCCAGTTTTCTGCACCCTGGCTCACTGTCACACTGACATGACTAAGTTGTAAAGGGTTGACCCATTGATTGGTTTGGCCAATTAATCTTTGTGAGCCTGTCTGAGTGTATTGTTTTTTACTTTAACATGTATATATATATGACTTATTTTGCTTAAATTAAATGCTCCCTCCAGTAATTCCTACACAGTCCAGCAGTATACTAGGATTTATCTTTGTCTTCTTTTTTGTTTTATGAATCTTAGAAAAAGTATTTTGAGTATTTGGAAAATACAAAATGACACTCCAACGTATCTTGTCACAAATTACATGTGACTTTTTTTACACCAGTAACTGGTAAAACAAGTTACCAAATACTTAAAAGTAACTGAAATTCATATTTCAAATACAAGCAACAGAAATCAGCCAGCTCTCACTATCATTTTTCATATAGGCTTTATACACCAAGTTAAGGTAATGTCACTGTGTACCTGAGAATCTCCGGTTGACTCTGAGGATTTTTTACGGTTGATTTAATGTTCAGTAGAATATTTATTTGGGTATTTATCATTTCGAGATGTTGAGTTCAACATCTATACAGTTTCTAATAAACATGGTTAATTTCTGAAAATGTCAAATTCGGAGGCAGGAGGGAGGGGAATGGAAGGTGTTGTTAGTGGTGACATTGGCAATTGGCTATCGTTTCTTGCTGCTCCAAGCTATCTTAATTATACTGGCCTTTCAAAATGCAGTTCAACCCCTACTTAGCGGGACATTGTGCATTGTATTTTGGAAAAATAGCATCTCCAACAGACACTTAGAATCAGATAGACTTAGCATGACATCCTGGCATATGCTTATGACCGCAGCAGCATCAAATGTGTCCATTAATCATTTAGAGATCGGAAAATATGGAAAAATGCCCATTATATGCCATTGTTAATTTTTCATGTGGGGACCAGTGAAGGATTATCTCATCTAATTATTTCTCAAACCCACTGTGGCATCTTCAAATCAGTCAAAACTATAAGATATTCAGTTTACTCTCATTTCTACACCATGATAAGGCAAAGAAAAGCAGAAAATCCTCACACTGGAGAAGCTGGAACTGGAGACAGTTTGGTATGATTAAACACTTTAAATTGATGTTGTACAGACTTGGAACACAGTTTTGGTTTATGGTATGTTATCAGTGTGTGCAGCTGACTGAACAGACAATGTCTAAAAACCTGCAGTACTCCTGCTTGGATTACATGTCTGACAAAGGGAACATCGAACAGGATGGTGTTGTCTATCTTTAGTTGCTGCAGTACCTTGAGGTCAAAGTGAGCGATTTGTTTGGCGTGCAGGTAGAAGACTCCGTCCAGGATCTGCTTGAGGAACTGGGTGGCCTCCTCCTCGCTCAGCGACTCCTTCTCTGCCAGGAAATCGAAGAGCTCACCACCGGCCACGCTGGACGAGGAGAGACAGAGACAGAGAGAGAGGGAGGGAGAGAATTAAAATGTGAGATCTCTCAGATGAGAGCCAGCCACAAATCCCTGCTTATCAGAGCTGAGCTGATGTAATCTAATCATCCTGGTGCATTAGAGCCCGACCAATTTACACATCCCAATAACGTTTTAACCAGCGCCGCTCTCTGTAAACTTCTATAATGAAAACCCTTTATTAAAGTCAACAAACTGGAGGATATGAGAAAAAGTAATATGCCCAAATGTTTGAGCTTAGTTTGTTTTATTGGAATATCTAAAGCTTTTCTCAAGGTTTTGCACCACTATTTCATTTTAAAATAAGTAAGGATCTTGGAGGAATAATAATCAGGGTGTGAAGAACATTAGCAGGAAGCAATAAATAAGCTCAAATGTGATCACTCACTGAATCATGAAAACATTTAGCGAATTAAAATCAACACCGTTTGCCTGAGTGAACATAATTACAGCACAAAAACAGCGAAATATTGGGACTAAATCCCATCTGATCCATGAAGTTTAATGAAAAAGACCGACCCATTTCTGGCTAGTTTGGGGGCATGAACATTTTATCATACAAAACTGACTAATATTAATACAGTTTTTGGTGTCTTGGCTTTTTAATCCTGTCAGTATCTAATATCGTTTCTTATAAAATCCCCTTTTAAAACCTATTAATATCAGTATCAGCACTTGCAAACTACTACCAACATCTTACCTTACATTTTATCTATAGAAACCTAGATCATTTAATGAACTAGCACTTAAAGGAAGAGAAGAAAAAGCAGAGACAAGGGAATGAAGCGAGCAGAGGATTTATCACGGTCACAGCATGAGTGAAAGCCTGCCGCGAGGGGAAGTGTGACGATAAAGAGAGGAGAGAGGAAGAGTGCAGATAACTGTAATTACAGCCATGTTTATCCAGTCGTTGAGTGTTCACTTACAATGCACACACTGTACAAACACGTGCTTGTCTTGCCATATAAATAAATAAGAAATGTAAGTCACACTTTAATTACTTTCATTTTAGTCGCCAATTCTCCATGTTCAAAGTTGCATCTATCCAATTATCATTTTAATGTCTTATATCATATGAAATGTAACTTTATTTTACAAAAATTACCACCAAACAACGCCTTATCAAATCCTACAAACACACACGTGCACAAACACACACACAACTCCACCCTTCAGGGAGGAAACACCAGACCAGCTGCACAGCTGGGACCTCCGCCCCCTCCTCCTCCTCCTCCTCCCACCAAACACACACTCTGTATCTCGAATGTTTATTTCATCATCTGCTTCAGCGGTTACCAGGGTGTTCACGCACAATCACAGACAGTAAAGAACATTTCAGCCCGATCACGTCACCTCTGCCTTATTTCACACGCGGCTGGCCAATGTTTAACGTCAAAGTTGACGACTGTCACTGTTGCGGTTGTATTTACCCAGGGTGCAGCGGGAGGAGGAGAAGATGTGGAGGACAAAGGGACACAACGTGAAGCCAAACATTTTTAGCATCCAACGTGTAACCTGTTGTTTTACCTGCCCAGGGCTGGAAGTGCTAGCATGATGTCATACTACCAGCTTTGAATGCTAATTGTGATGTGTGCAGAACATTTAACTGTCATCATCTAAATAAATAACCATTTCCTCCAGTAGATTACGTGTATTAGATCAAAGGAACCCTTCAACCCAATCATTTGTATGTCATGTGCTCTCCCTGTGATAACACTGAATTCAGGAAGGAAACTCTTGCATGCCTCCACTGTGAACGAACAATCCAAAACCTGATAAAATTCTTGATTACCTAAAGTCATAGGGGTTCGGTTTAACAACAGGTAAACTATATCAGAGCTTCCATTTATCAAAGTCTCATTTATCCAAGTTGTCTTTAGTGGTTAAAGGAATACCACAGCGCCCAAATGATCACCTGTGTGTCAGTTACTCAACCCGTGTTACATTGAATTCAGGAAGAAAACCAGTGGATGAAGAATCCAAAACGAGAGAAAATTCTTGATGAATTTAAGTCGTAGGGGTTTATGGATAAATGCATGTGTTTGGGAAGTATGAAGCAAAAACTGCATAAATGAGACTTGGATTATACTGCACATGCTGTGAGAGAGTTCGTAAACAAATGTTTCAACATAGTTTTGATGATGTTAAATGTGAACCCATATGGCTTCAATACACTGAGACTTTTCTCCGTTTTTGGATTCTTCGTCCACTGCAAAAAACACAAAGCTTCTTCCTAAATTCAACACAACACAGGGTGAGTAATTGACATACAGATGATCATATCCCTTTAACCACTGAAGACAATTTCTCCCAGCCTTTGGCAAGTTGTGGTGTCAGACCCTGTCACAACTCTCAGTCAAGTCCATAACAAGATTGTCTCAGGCACACAAAAAAAAAACAAGTTAATGGCTGTCCCATCCCATGATTGTCTTCTTTTGTGTGAACTGTCAGAAGTCACAGAGTATTAATGGTATAAGCTTGGCATTAACACTGAGTCATCATCGCCTGCCTGCTCATGGAACTGAAACAGGATCACTCCCCCAACAAAACATGATCCCCTATGGTTAGCTGTGGTTTCCTGAGTTTGTATTTGGCCCTTTCAGACCATCTTTGTTTTGCCCCTAGTGTGTGCAGTGTATCACGCACCGTTGGCACTAGTAGGCCCTGTAGGAAAAGCTCCCTTCATTTAAACGTTTCAATACATAGGGTTGTCCTGGCTCTAAAGTACTACAAAGAATAAATTGAAATAAAACAAAACAAACAAAACAACATAAAATAAAAATAATTAATTAATTAAATACAATTAAATACAACAAAATAAAATATAAATAAATTAAAAAAAATTAAAAAGAGTAAGTACCCATATCAGGTCAAAGAACTTGTGACATGTGGGTCAAGGATGTGACATTTAAAATTTTCTGTCCCTTACTTTTGGCAAAAGCTATAAAAATACATTCGTCAAACCTACTGTGTGAAGTCTACAAGCTACACCTCCTGGGTTATATTTCATCTTCTACCCGTGCCCCCATCCACAGCACGTCTACACAAACGCAGCCTGACTGACATAACAATGAGAAACAACTCGTCATATGAGCTCCTCAGGGAGCAAATCCTATCAATGGTTGTCAGTGGCTCAGAGTGCATCTTTCTGGGAGTGTTTGATATGAATAAGTTTGGGGATCCATGGGCTAAATCACCGTGACAGGTCAGGAAAATAAACTGCAACGTCTCCACAGACAACAGACCACAACATATATTATAAGATTATAGATCATTAAACATTTTTCAAATGCTGAAGCTTCCTTTGAACCAGTGTGACGGACTCTTTCCCAATGACAGTAGCTAGCAGTAGCTCCAAGAGTTGCTAAAATGTGCCAGATGACACTGTAAAAAAAGTCATAGTATATTCATCTGGGATAATGGCAGCATTTTAAAACTTTGCAGATAAATATCCTCAACAAAACATTTGAATGCAATAGCAGCATTCTCTCTTCCAACCCAGAGAGTAAGCACGTCAATGTAACGATCCAAACTCCCACTGTGCAGTGAGCGGCGTCTCCTCCTGCCTGGCCCACACCCACTAACTAACTGCACGGTGGTGTTGCCAAAAATATCGTGATCTCGACACATATTGATTCTGAAAATTTGAAGCAGTTTAAAATGCTCTTCTTCTTATTGTTCATGTTTACTACAGTCCTGCTACAACCAAGAAAAGTTGTTCTCATGGTTAAGCCTTTAAAAATAGTATTTCCATCAATGCCAATTTTCCACCTTGGTGTAAAAATGATATCGAATACCATTATTTTCAAGGGACAGACTGCGCTGTTAGCAGAGGAGCCATGGACGGCGATTACTCTGAGCAGCATGAATGGGAATGAACAATGTTGGAGCCATAATGTTATTTTGTTTGTCTATTCTATCCTTATCTTAACAAGGTAAATATAAATATACACATGCAGATATCAAACTGAACACAGGGTGGAGCATTCATTTGTGAAGTGTATATAGATGAGCTCCACGTAATGGGAATCATGTCTGTGGAACGGGAGGCAAACAGTTTTTGATGGTGTTACGGAAGCATTTCGATAAGCATGAAGTATCGTGTGGAAAACTTAATTTGCTGAACGGAATAATGTTTTATTTCTAACCCAGAATATGTGACCAGAACATGTTCACCCATTCACCCCTCACATTTTGATTTGTTAAAAGTCACGACAAACAATATAACATGACTCTGAAGAACGAGATAGCAGTGTGCTCGAGGGCTGCCTTTAGCATATGATACTCAAGAAAAAACGCAGGTGCTCTTGAAGACAGGGTCAGCACACGGGAAGAGAAAATTAACTTCAGGCGCTAGTCTTTCTTTCTTTTTTTGATGTTTGTTATTGAACTTTTCTTTTTTCTTCTCTTTTTTTTTTTTACATGCATACTTTTTGACATTTCATTTTAGGACAGAGATTTTTTTTAAAAACACTTGTGGAGGCATGTCACTTTCAAAATGGCTTCTCATTGTAATCCATTGCTGTCACCCAACTGTGCTCACTACCAAGCTGTAAAATGTTTCCTTGACTCCTTTCCACTCTTTTGCACCCTTGCATCCCTCTGCTACTGATGCAGAGACGCGACGTACACCTCCAAAAAATTTCAACCACGCGTTGAGGCAACGCAGACCCATCGCAGACTGCAAGAGCCATGATTGGTCCTTCAAACTACATCATTTCTTGGCATTTCACAAGGTTTCACTTCCTGCTGCAGCATCACATATTCGCCCGTAGTCTGCCTCAAGCCAATCAGCGCAGTCGCCACTCTCTTTGTCGTCACCGTAACATTTGTAATAAGAGCATTTGTCTTTCTCTCTCAGTCGCCACCTTCACTGTGACTAGAGCAAAGCCAGAAGATAAACAAACAATGAATGATCAATGACCATAGATGTCACAGAGTCTAGGTAGTATATAACCAACGCAGTACTATGACAGGCACACAGCAACTGCAACACAAGACAGACCTGTGCTACACTTTAACAAACCATGCTACAACCCCATTTCCCGTGTTGCAAAGAAATACCTTAGTAACACAAAACCCTTTATTGAAAAACTTGACACAACTGAACAATGCAGCGTCGAAGTGAGCAATACCATCAGGGAGAGTGAAGCTTGAAATGTGTGGGATACAGTATGTGCTGTGGAGGTGTTATGTGGACGAAGCCAAACAACAGACAGGACGGATGCCAGCTGGAAGAGAGTGAGGGAGAGCTAATGGGCCAGTCTTATACAGGCGTTAGGGTCCACGCAGATCAGGAAGACACATCACTGACAAGTCAACAAAGAGAGACGTTCGGGTCTGGCTACCCCATAAAACAGCAGTGATAACTGGGACCACCCCACCTAGAGACCCCCAGCTGATGTTGCCCAACCCATCTTGAGCTGTTTCATAATCTTTACAACCTCTTATGATTTCTAAGATCTGTAATTCTAGACAAATCTGACATGAAGAAACTGACACGAGATCCTAAATGATTAAACAGTTTACAGAATAAAACACAAAGCAGTCCGTTACTCAGTGAAATTAAATTTTGTTCGTTCCCGTTCACCTTTACTCAGGAAGAAGTGGCTGCTATTTACAACAGCTATTGGTTATAATGACTTGCTTTAAAAAAGGGGACCTTGGCAGTAATTGGAATTTTCTCAGCCACACTTGTAGGGGACATTATATGGAGATGGGACCAGTTTTTTGAAACTTCACCTAATCAGAAGCAAGGAGCGTTTTAATGGCTTCAATTCAGGACAAATGTGACATGAAAATATTGACGCAAGGTCATAAATGATCAACTAACTTAGGGAATAGAATACAAAGTGTTTCGTTGCTCAGTGAAATTTGTCTTGTTCCTGTTAACCTTTACAGAGAGGGAGAAGTGGCTCAGCACAGTTGCTCTTTACAGCAGCTATTGGTTATAATGAGCTGCTTTAAAAGGACAGCGTAGCACTAATTGGACTTTTCGCAGCCAGTCTTTCTCAGACATTTGAAATCCAGCTCTCCGTCGTGCGAGTTTATTCTGCCCGCACAAAGACAAACTGATTTGTTTAACTCAATAGAAAAGATGATCGATGGATCCTTCATAGTGGGTTAAATGACACAGTTTCAGCAGTGGTGCTATCAGACACTGAAAACTGTCCGCTCTTAAGCAGGTATCTTAAACTGGATTCATTCACATACACCACACATCACAGCTATTTTGATTTCTGTGGTTAACATGAGTAATACCATGAATTAATTTGTGATAATTAATGGAGGTGACACTGTAGGTTAGTGTCACCTGCTCTTACAGGGTACCCATTATGCTCGTTCTCAGGTTCATATTTGTTTGTAGGTTTCTACTAGAACATTTTTACATTTTTTAATAGTCAAAAAACACTTTATTTATTTTTATACACTCTGTTTTAGCACCTGGCTCTTAAAGCCCCCCCCTACCCACCCAAAAAGCCCAGTCTGCTCTAAACATTTAGGTCTTCTGCATCACCGTTCTGAGGGTCTCTGCACCATCATCGCAGCTGGGAAAATTATTTAGTGGAGTAAAGTGGCCCTTCATACTGTGCAAAATCGCCAATGAAAGCTTTTAAGGCCAAAATCGTCAAACCATGTTCCAGTAGGAATATGGTTCGAAATCAGGGAGAAATTAACAACAGCAGCAGCTGAGATTTCATGTCACCCTGACGTTAGCCTATAGCTACATGTAGCAGTGTACTGTATAAATCTTTCGATTTTACTTTGATTCATTCAGACTATCGCTGCCTGCTGGTATGGAGAGTTATTTGCTCCCTCGTCGGCTGTGTGCTGTAGTCTCTGTGATGTGTTTGCTAGCAACAAGCAAAGTGAGACTACGCAACAGTCAGCCTTTGCTTACACTCGTTCTCTAATGTCGGTTTGGTCGTGGCTGAAGAAGACGACCATATAAAGAAATCAGTCACGATTTGATTTCATCTTGTAGCAAAAGTTGTGTAAATCACGTGAGCTCAAAAGCCTTTTGTGGGAAAGTGGTTCCAACTACTGTATGGACGGGGTCGTGATGGACGGGGGTCGTACTTATACAGACAGAGCATTGTAAATAACCTCAGACATTACTATGCAACTGAATAGCATATTTCTATCCACAAATGTATTCAGACAGCTGATAACAGGGGTGATATTAAATGGAAATGGGACCAGTTTTTTATATTTTTACTATTTGAAAATGAGATTTGAAACCCCATAAAGTTGTGCATTGGCCTAATCAGGAGCAGGGAGAGTTCATGTAGACGTCTTTTGGAACAAGAGCACTTGTCTGAGAGAAAGAAAACAACTTGATGTTGATGTTTGTTTATAAAGATCCTGGTTATTTTGACTTTAAATGTAAATTGTGTGTTGTCTAAAACATCATTAAAACAGCTCAATAATAAGAAATACGATTGTTTCTGTACCGCTGTGCAAAGCTTATGGCATTAATTGAAGGTTGTTACGCGCTCATTTTTATTCTGATTTTAAAAATCAGCCTCTGAAGCATTTAATCAAGCCTCACAAACATGGAGATGTTGCCGTGGTGACCTGCTCTACCACTTTATTGAGTTGGAAATGAGCCATGGACTCATTATTCATACACGCGCTGTGCTGTAGGCCCGGACTGGTTTTATGCCGGTGATTCCTTCCTTGTTATTCAATCGCAAGCGATCACTGGTCAGGAATGTTGTCCGGCAGCTGCAGTCCTTAACTTTACGCTCATTACTGCTGGCTGTAAGGTGACCTACTAATTTGAAGTGCACCCTGATCTGCTTTCATACCTATTTGTTCTGAGTAAGCGTGTCGGCGAGGTAATTGTGGTGTAAACATGAATGATGTTACAGTGTTTGGAGTTCCACCTAACCTGGTAAAACTGGTCCAGCTGGTGATTTGCGAGCTTTGTGCCACACGACACCACGGACAGGTTACAGCTGCAGGCAGTTTATAAACAACCTACTCTGAATACTGGTTACTATGAAGGCATTAATCACCATCTCACAATTATTTTAGTTCTGAAAATCCATTCAAAAACAAGACACTTTTTTCAGCAAAATTAGGGCGTATATGCATTCATTTAAAGGTGGGAAAGCCTAGTAAAAAATAGGCAATAGACTTTGACGAGCTATAAAGTCAAAGCAGCATGGAGGCCAGAGAAAATGTTACAGTAGTCTCTTTTTTTAAATCTTTTACTTCCTCAATTTCTCTTTCAAATAGAGTGCTGATGAATTTGGAACAATATGGAAGCTCTGCTGGGGCGGAGACGGACGGGTTTTGTGGCTGAGATGACAAAGAGTTGCAGAAGTTACGGTCGGTCACACAAGAAAAGGGGCAAATACTTGCTTGTCCACTAAGATGGCATGTTTCCATCACTGGTGATTGGAGCCAATAAATAGGGGTGATTACTGCAGAGTCATTTGTTCTGGGAATGAATTGTAACCTTTCTCACGACAGAAAAAATGTTAGCGGATATTTTTTTTTATCTAGCAGAAACGAGGCTTAAGTGAGCTTTTATATCAGTTCTTGTATTAAAGGAGCATTCCACTGATTTTAGACCTAAAGTTTAGTTTGTCCATCATGATGAGTACAACTCAGCCGGAGAAAATAGTTGACTAAAGGCAGCTTTCCAAAGTTTGATGGCATCGAGGGTATCCAGGCTTGGCATGAGAGTTAAAATCCTGTTCAACTGAATCATGGGAAATGTAGGATCTGACATTTTTAGGGCTTGACCCACATTTAAGGATCAATCAAGAAATCTAGGCCTCTGCGGCAGAATCCATTTAATTTGAGTTTTGAACCCTAGTGAGAATGTATCCCGGATAGTCGCGTAAAACTAGGTTTTTATAAAGACGCTCGACAATAGGACTATGATCATTTTGAAATTTCATACTTCCAAGACCTCAATAATTAATGATATTGATAATTAATGTCTAGATTATATCACTGATTCTGATGACATTTCATAAAGCCTGTCTTGTATCAGGCAAAATGATGGCAGCACGTCTTGTTTTGTCAAAATGTAGTCAGTGTTTTCAAATCCTTTGAAGCAAGCCATGGATTTTTTTCCCTCCATTACATTCTTGGACACCTACCTCACCATTTTGTAAAGGTTTCAATGTAAAAATGTAAAAACAAAAATCTCAATTTGCCCAGTTGTGACGCACACAGAGGAATAAAAGACGAGGCCACTCACAGCTCAAGGATCAGGATGACCTCCGCCTTGTTTTCAAAGACCTCGTGAAGCGTGATGATGTTGGGGTGCTGGATCTCCTTCAGGATGTTCACCTCGCGCTCGATGTCATCCCTCGTCACCCCCCGTCGGCTCGACTTGCTGCGCCGCTTCTTGATGGATTTGGCGGCGTACTCCACACCCGTGATCCTGTGCCGACATCTTCTGACCACGGCAAACTGGCCGCTAGTGAGGGGAGGAGAGGAAGAGATTGTCAAAAGGTGTCATCCAGCCTTGAAACATTACTATGAGAACCTCTAAAGCTCCGTCATGAACACAATTACATGTGCTTGACCCATACGGCAGAGATGCTGGTACGCAGATTTTGTTTTTGTCAGAGCCAAGCTCGCAGTTTCTTATCTTTATGTTAAGCTAAGCTAACTGGCTGCTGGCTACAGATGCATATTTACCTTATAGATAAGAGAAAAGAGTGGTCCATTTCTTATCAAACTCTCAGCAAGAAAGCAAACAAGTGTATTTTTTAAGATGTCATCATCATAAACAAATAAGACCAGAACCAATATGAAAATAACGATGCAATATATATAGAAGCCAGAATCCGATGACAAATAATAAGAGGACAGCAGACGATACAACTGACAACATGAACAATAAACAAAAGACAGATGTGTATTGGAAACAGATCAGAGTGAACTAATCAATCAGCTACAAGGACACTCTAATGCTCAAGTGTTAAATTCCCTCAGGGTTCATTATTGTTCGCGAATACACAGACAGAAAATGACTTCATGCTGTAGCTGTATCAGTTTCAATGTGGTAAACACAGACGTCTGAGCCAAAAGGAGTGGGCGGGATAATCAGGCATTAAAACGGTTGATCAGAAACAGCTTTAATTATTAACTGGCTGATGTATCATGGCCGACGCAGCCTTGAAGCAGAAATAGCAACGAAAGCTGAATTAAGACACAAGTGTGTCTTCAGATCCAAATCTGCAGGGGGGACGCCAGGTCAACCTGTGGAGGTGTTTCAGAGACTTACTGCAATATTAAAACCCCCAAAATGAAACAATGATTAAAATGGATTATATATAAATGTATATTTTCCTCTTTTTACCCCCGAATCTGTCTCTAATTACAGACGGAGCACCGAGCCAAGCAAGACTCACTGTCTGCAGTGGAAAATGAGGGTATTCCTGTATCCCTATACGTTACAAAAACACACCTGCCTCCACCCACAGCAACCCCTCATCATCAGTTTGACAGCAGCGTGTAAATTATATCCAGGCAGCGCAGTCCTCACTGTCAGCAGCACGCTGATAAGAATCACAGCTCAGCACAACATCAACACAGCTGACAAACATCCAAGCAGTAACCCTACGCCCCACACGCTCAACTGTTTAGAAAGCAAAAACCTTTCCTGCTTGTATGAAATTCAATATTTACTACAGTTCAGTTGCATAAAAGCATGTCAGTCTGAGAATATTACACTTTTGTACAGTAAGAAATAAACATAGATATAAAGAGGTTTCACATTAAGTTTTCCGATAGCCTGGGTTTGTAACTCAACTGTTCAAACTGCCATACCACTTAATAAACTTGGATTTTGGCAGGACTGAGCACTTATGGTTATGTTTATGAGATATTTTGGCAGCAGAAGCACCTGCATGTCCAATATAATTTAAAAACTTACTTGAAAGTGTGTTTGATTTCTATGATGTTAACAAAATCAAACTTTAACAGACTTTCTGTGTAAACTCTTGGCAAATTCTTTGGACTTGAAACGAGGAGCTGAAGCAATTAAAGTTGTTTACTCAATCAGAGATCAACAGAAATATCATCTGCAACAATTTTGCTCATTTTCAGACGTTTTTTTAAACTAAAAATTCAGTGGTTCCAGCTCAGAAATGTAAATTTCTTGGTTTTCTTCATCTTTTCTGATATTTAACAGCATTAAAAAATGTGGCTTTTAGACTGTCGGTGGAAAAAACAAGCAATTATGAAGATGTTATCTTGGCCTTTTGGAAACTGAGGGGGGCATTTTTCATTTCTGACATTTTTTAGACTCAACATGAAGCGGTAATATGACAAAAATGTTCCCCTCTGGGATATAACAAATGCAGCCGTAGCAACAAATGCATGTCTTTGTCTAATTTTGAACAAAATGATCAGCTCCAAAGAAAAATATTTCATCATTCATTTTAGGGTCCTTCCATTTACTACAGTGTTAACAGCCTGCAGCATACATGCTCATAGTTAAGTGGATATTAAAAAAAAATCTGTGTTTTCAGCCTGAAGTGCACACATAAGCACTTTCACTGTCAAAGCAATCCAAGTGTGGCGAGCCTGTGTGACATTTTAGCGTGACAAATTACTCGATGTATGAACAACACAGGAGCTGTTATGGAAATTCCACCATCATGTTGCCATGCAGCATTGTTATTGAACGCTGCTATCTGACTGGATAACGCTGACTCCACTGTCACTCGACCGACAGCGCCAGAAAAACCACTCGAGGATGCAAGGACACTTGGCTGAGGGCTGTTGACGCCTCCGCCGATTGTGCCTCCTCACGGCCCTGGCAATCATGAGGCACTAAGTGTACCGAACACCCACGGAGGGAGGAAGAGAACAACGGAGTAGGGGGTGAGAGAAAAAGGAGTGAGAGAAAACGAGAGAGAGCCACATTCTGTCTCATCTCAGCCAGATTTTCACGCAGATTTACAGCTTTATGGCAAGAGCTTCCTCTGCCTTGGCAAAAAAAAAAAAATGGCCACAACAAAGAGAGATCCCTGCGCTGTCATCTGACTCCTACAGTCCTGCCAAGACTAGAGTGCACAGTTGTCAGGAAGCAGTTTAGTAATTTAGCTATATGTTCCCACTCTAATCTTCTCTCTACAATGTGTCTCCCAACACTTGATGAGTAAATGCATGATCCAGACTACAATCCTGCTGGCTGCAGAGGAGTCTTATGGGAAACAAAAAAGGCCTCAGGGAGTATCGGTGACAAAAACGTCACCCTACTCTGACCCGTGACTATAATGTGTCCCATGGGCCGATCATTGGTGTCTGAGGCCACGTCCACATTCATGAGGCTGAATCTGAAACTTCTGCGTCCACACCAACAGTTTCAGGTGATTGTGGAAGTTTCACCAGGCTAGAGCTGCAACAATTAGGCGATTACTCCTTTCAAGTCATTTCTCAAGCAAACTTTTAATGGTTGGAGCTTCTTACATGTGAAGATTTGGGGCTTTGCTTTGTCTGTGTGATCACTGATCGAATATCTTGGTAACTGGGACAAACATTTTGAGGCATTTTACAGACCAAACGATTAATCGAGAAATTATCTGCAGATGAATCGATGATGTATCACTCGTCACCTGCAGCCCTAGAACAGCTAAAACATGGGTGAATCTCTCCTTCTTGCTCTTTGGTTCTGTTCAACAAGCACGGCCCATGAGTTATTCCACTCACTCTAAGTGCCCTCAAAGTGGCACAGTGAAATGCATTTGCACATCCCTGCAAAGCAATCGGTGGTGGAAGGCTGGTGATGCAGTGACTACTTGTGGGTTGTGCAGTGGCTGCTACTGATTGCAGCTTTTTTTGTTTGCAGCAAAAATGGACATTAAGAGGGAGGTTCTATTGGTGGTGCTTCTCATTCTGCAGAGCAGGGTTAATTGGCAACTATTCAAGCAGTTGTTAGTCATTTTAATGCAAAAATGCTAAATATTCCTCCATGACAGCTTCTACAATGCGAGGATTTGCTGCTGTTCTCTGTCATGCATCTTAGTAATAAAATATCTTGATCCTTTGGACTGTTGGTGAGAATAAACAAGCAATTAAGACACTTTGTCTTTTGGGAGATTCAACGTTTTTGGACATTTTATAGACTAAAGCATGGAGCGATTAATCAAGAAAACAATCTACAGAACAGTCGACAATGAAAATAAGGCAATTCATAGGCATTGGCAGAGGTATTTCTAAACTCCTCAACAAATCCCAAGTCTATGCTTGTGGAGTTGTCTGATACTACTAGATAATACTGGAGGTCGAAGGTTTCGACAAATCCACAGTTTTGAAGTAATTCATCGCCACTGCGGTGGCATCGTCCTATGACACATGCCAATGCTGCCAAGTGTGTAATTTCCTACTCTTACCTTTACCTCGTATGTAACATTACTTGTGACAACATTGGGAAAAGCATGTCCAGTTTTGCTTTAACAGCAATGGCAAATGTATAAACTGCTTAGCTAACGCAGCAAATGTCAACGGGTGGTGGACCAACAGAATAAATTCAACCAATTGTAGGTTGTTGTGACGGCAGCTTTTGAAAACCTGAACAAAGCATTTAGGTGTCCTTGTAAAATCCTACAATGTTTAAAAATCAACTTAAAAGGCATAGTCATTTCTTTATTATCTATGCCATCCATTTATTTAAAGTTACTACCAGCAGCCACAAACACATTTGGCTACAAGTCACCAGTTTACATGGTTGCTAAATCAAAACACAGGCAGCTCTATGTTTTGTAGAACAGTTTTCCATGGAAATCTTAACTGTTACTTGACAGAAGGTCAATAACTGTCGACATTTTATGTCAAAATTTGTCATCAATTAGCTGAGACGCTTAAAAAAATGAACAAACTTTGCTGCTCGGGGCGCCCATTAGCTAACCTGGTAGAGCAGGCGCCCCATGTACAGAGGCTTTGTCATGCCGCAGCCGCTGCAGGTTTGATTCCAACCTACAGCCCTTTGCTGCATGTCATCCACCCTCTCTTTCCCCCTTTCACGCTAACACTGTCTTGTGAATTAAGGCAAAAAAGCCCTAAAAAATACCTTTAAAAAAACTTTGCTGCTGTCACTTTCAGCCGGCTGCAGCAGACACTGCGACTTCCCACCACAGTAATGGCATAGCTGCAAGGTGGCACAATACACAAAGCCAAATTTGTGTTTCGACAGCCGTATTTTGCATCTATATTACTATGAGAGAACAGTGTTTTCTTCTACTTTGACAGCAGCAGATTAGTGTGGATGGCGGGAAAAACCTGAGGACAGAAAAGATCAACACCCTGCAAAAAATCATACAACCAGACATCACTTTCCAATAATTCTTACTTAGTTAAACAAATGCTTTACATAGCCTGGATATACTTTTCAATCATATTACAATCAGCGACATTAAACTGGCATATCTTGATTCTTGAAGGGAAGTAATCTGATTCTGACGGTTAGAAAATTGCTTGCTACCGCACTGCTAAAGGGAATGATGTCTCTTTAAGGAAGTGACTTGCCCTGCGACTGAGCCAGAGACACGAAGCAGACAATGTGAAGAGGAAGAGAGAGCTGAGGATGAGGGCTTTCTCATGCTAATGACACTTCCACCCCCCATTCAGTCTGGTTTCAATCTATTGTGGTCCCCACCTGTCAGTCAGGCCTCCTTCATGTAGATAGAAGGGACGGAAAACATCAGGATTTGATCTGTTTCTTCCAGAGGTATTGACAAAAGAGAGCAGAGGGCTGTTGTTCACACTATGTAATATTATACATGTATTCAAATGACTGAACACCTGTTACACACATGCCTGGCTGGATGAAGCCACAATAAGGCAATGACTGAACTCTGCATGTGATCGTACCTCAAAGGATAATCACTTTAGCTACAAATGTGCAGCTGCAAAGGTCAAATTTATACATCAAATGTAATGTAAATGCTTATGGCTAATGTTTGACCCATTTTCTAGATAAGCAGAGGTGCAGGTGATTAGAAAATTCAACAGATGAGCATGTAGCTTCATGTGCTAACCACTGAAACTGGAAAAGTAGGAAAGACAAAAATCTTCCGGCATCTAACAAACCAAATAGGCCAACAGCAACAAACCACAACCCCAACAAAAAGCCAGCAGTCCGCTCAGAACGTCCCTCAACTCATTCCTGTACTTTCAAACTTTCCACTGCTTTAAGTTCATGCAGAGGAAAAGAGTAATCTGTGAAGCTGTGGGACTTGGTGTGAAAATACTGTTGAGGATGAGAAAGGAAAACACAACTGATTTCCTGTTCTTGATTATACACCATCTGTGCAGTTTTGAAGACATCCTGTGACACTTGAGATGTTTTTTTCCCACATTTACTTCTCCAATCGGTGCCGCAGTCTTGAATCCTTTTAATGGTTTTATTCACACTGTTGATCCATTTGAGCGACACGAAACATTATGTACTAAGATGAGCCTGGACTGAAAGGATCTTGAAGAATGGCAAAAAGCAATCTTGTGTGAGAAGCCTGCTGGACTATTCGCCACTCTGCACTTAAAATGAACCATTGCAGACACTTGAAAATATTCTGTTTGATATTTTGTAAGTGCTCTTATGCTGCCTGACAATAAACAAGCAAGTGAAGCCTTGTGGGCTTTCAAATTCAAGCCAATTCAATCGAATTCACACAATACACGGAAAAGTTCACGGTTCAGTGCAACTATCAGTTAAGAGTAAATATGCATGACTGCCAAGGTACACTCACACTTATATGATTTTTTACATCGACTATCATGTTAAAGGACCTGCTGGGTGTCAGGTTGAGCATACTCGAACAACGACTGCAGTGAAGCAAAACAGTGACTATGGAAGATGAAAAAAGATGTATAAGAGGCATTGTAATTACTTCGCCTTGTTGTCAGTTTTCCCAGGCTGGAAGGGGACTTTTTAATGGCGAGACTGATAACAGAATAATGAATGTGTGATGAGGTTTTGCCAATGCGTAACAGCACTAATACACAGGTGTTTATGAAGCACTTTCTTCTTTACTGCGCTACGCAGCACGGCAGCTGGGGAAATTCAAATCAAGTTAGGATGTAATAAGGCTTGAAAATTGAATAATGGCAAAATCTTAGGGCATGAATGCATCAAAATGTGTATTTCCGCAAATAGCTGTTTCAAATATGCAAATGATTTGTTTGAAAATTGCAATAAGAATAGTAGTGAATTAGAATAAGTCCAAATGTGATGATTGAAAGAAATATGAAAAATGTGTTTATATAAAGAGGCCCAGACCGTGGATATCTTTGGAGTCAATCTCTGTTTATTCCTGACAGCAAGAGGTTACAACAAAATCCTCCGTCAATTACGACCATATAAACTCGGGCCCACTCCAATGGAGTACAACAGCAAAAGGACGGCCATCTATCCATCCATTTTCATCCACTAGCCAAGCAAAGCACCCCAGACGCCCCTTTCCCCAGTAACTCTTTCCAGCTCCTCCTGGAGGACTCCAAGGTGTTCTCAGGCCAGATGAGATATGTAATCCGTCCAGCGTGTTCTGGGTCTGCCCCGGGGCCTCCTACCAGTGGGACGTGCCCAAATACCTTCAGCAGGAGGCCTCCAGGAGATCAGATCAGATGCCTGAACCACCTCAACCATTCTCAGAACCCATCGGCTGTATTTGGTGTCTGACTTCCGGCAGACGGCAAGACAGCCTCTGGGGGCAGGTTTGATTTGGGCGGAGGAGGCGAATTTCCGTTTCCGACTTCTGTTTATATATAAGTAAATATGCTGAACCATTGCGATGGATTCAGAGTTTGCAGTGACACCAATTATGTTCCGCCTTGTTAGTTCACCGCACGGACCGTTTAACCTGGCAACAACTGCAGCCAGCTCAAACGTGATTGGTCAATTTCACGCAGACTACAAACAGCCTACAACCGGAAACCAGGGCTCTTCCGCTCTTCTTCCAGAGTCAAGATCTCCGGGGTTTGCCTCTTCATAGAGACTACACCTCAACTGACCCCTTTCGATGTTGATGAGCAGCAGCTCTACTCCGAGCTCCTCACCCTATCTCTAAGGCTGAGCCCAGACACCCCACAGAAGAAACTCATTTTGGCACTATCCAGAGCTCATGACCATAGGTGAGGGTTGGGACATAGATGGACCAGTAATAAATACTGATATACCTTGTTTTTAAATAAATACTTCACCCTAAAAATGACCATTTGTTTATCAATTACTCATCCCATGTTACATTTAATTCATGAAGACAAACAAAAAATCAAAAGCAGAATTGAAGATATAGGCGACTGTGTTTAACAACAGCAAAACTACATCAAAATATCAGTTTACAAACTCTCAAGCAACTCATGCAGCATTATCCAAGTCTTATTCATCCACTGTATGCTCAGTACTTACACACACGTGCATTTTCACTTAAATCTTAGTATTGAAAACTAAACTGAAAGCAAAACTTATCTATGCTCTCTTCAAGGCCAGACTCCATTAACAAAAACAAAGATTTTACCTCGCTGAACTGCTGGTGTTTGTGTAATTGTGTGACTTTGTGTTGTTGTGTGACTTCGATGAATCCGAACTAACCTTTCAAACACCAAACAAACTGCAGATAGAGGTAGCAGTAGAACAAAAAGTAAAATTACAGTTTTTGTCATTGGAGTCTGGTTTTCAGAGGGCTTGTGAGTTGTGTGAGTGTTTTTAAACAAATGTTTTGATATGTGTAAAATGTGGATGACTATGACTTCAGTTCATCAAGAATTTCCTCCATTTTTGGATTCTTCAACAAAACCCAGGGTGAGTACATGACAAAGGGTCATTTGGGGATGATGTGTTCCTAGAAATTGCTCCATATCATGAAACGTTTCCAGTCGCCCATTTAAAACACAAAGACTGTGCTAACAGTAACCATAACACAGCTAAACAGTGCACCAGGAAAACAACATGTTTGGAGCGATAGCATGTAGCCTGTGGGAATCAAAATCACTTCTGTTATTTCCAAAGTTCTCCCACTGTACGCACATAAAGAGAGGGGAAAGTGAGCCCACCCTTTGTTAACAACACCAGCTGCACACACATACAAACAAGGGGAAAATGGCAGCAGTTCAACTGAGCTCTCTTCCCTCGGTGAGGTAGTGGAGGGAAACCAAAACCCAATGCTGCCTTTAAAATCAAACACCCTTTCCTCGGTAGAGTTTCTCTGTCAGAGAGCTGAGACTTAAAGCTCTTCAAAACCTAGCTAAGAGCTAAGTTAACAGGAGTTAATGCAGTGGATTCCCCCCATATGACAGACCTCTTATGTTTACCTACTAGGAGAGGCTAGCTGGGAAATCCCTCTCATCCTCCAGGGATGTTTAGGGAGAGCTCTGACTTGCACGAATGCTGCCGAGTAAGCGCAAAGATGGGGCAGGACTAATGAGCAGGCAGAGAAGAAAAAGCCTTCCTGGGAATCACTGACAAACAAGAGGCAGGGAGGCTGTTTTTCAAGAGCAGCTCTCCCCCTCAACCCTCTGCAGTGCAAAACCCCAGATAGTCTGCAAGATCAAATTGCTTCGTTCCCTTTGTTGTGCTTAAAGCACAGACAAGGCTTCCTACTTTTGGCCTACTTGTTTCTCTAAAGCAACTGGAGGGGCGGGGATGATAGGGAAGGAGGGGAGAGGTTTGTTTGTGTCTATCAGAGCTGCCTGGCTGTGTGACAACGACTAGCAGAGCATTGCATTACCTAACAACTCCTGGCTGGAGTGTGTTTATCTGTGGAAAGATACAGCGGCGGTTAACAGATTTATTGCTGCATGCTTCTCTTAACCCTTGATACAGAGACACTTCAGTGCTCCACACTCAGCTATATCTAAGGTTTACTATATACAGTCCAGCCTGTTGAACATGCACACACGGAAGCCCAGTTGCGTATACAAAGTATAAAGTAACTGACGCTGCTTCTTAAAACAGACCTGCTGTCAGTCAATTTACATGCAAACAGCCACACAGAAGCCAGGCTAGAAGCATCAGTTCAGCCGGTGCAAACACGGCAAATTAGATTTTGTGTCCGCTGAAGTGTTGCTTCAAAGCTCCAGCTGCACACAGGCACTGATTATAAAGCACTGAAGCTGGAAACACCTTTAGAGACTTCTTCATGTGGCAAATATCGACTTAACACAAGTTACTATGGACAACAGCAGCTGCTAAACTAATGGAATATAAGGAAATAATGAGTTTAATAATCAACCACTGACAGAAAATTTGCAACTACAATGATAAAAGATTACTAAGGACATTTTTCAAGCAAGCCTCAGTGGAAACAAAGCTTTTATCTATTTCAATTTCACAGATAAGGAATAACTGTGAAGACAATTAAGGCTCCACAAAAATAGCCTTTTAAGTCTTGTGTGTGATTTATCCTGGCTTCATACCAGCAGAGGAAAGCTATGCGCTCGCTAGGCTAATTTATACAATGTAAAATGCCATAGGCTTGTGCTAAAAACATTAGCATGTTGTATTTGTGGGACAAATGTGTCCAGATAATGTTTGTCTGTGAATGCTGAGAGTTATAGTGAAGCTGATTTGTGTACTTGTCTGTTAAGCCATGTTGAATGTGGGTTTTAATTAATACTTAATACAACATAGTCTCTGGCTTTAGTTTGATATCTAATGACAGAAAAATGCACATTTTTGATCTGTCGGTAGCGCAGTTAGCACACATTAACTTGGAGGGGTAACCTGGCTTCTTTATTATATTTCATGAACGTCTCTGTCACCCTGAACATCCCGCCGAACCCCATTCAAACTCCTACAAACTACAAACAGAGGGAACAAATAGTCAAATATTTGGATTGAACAGCCAAATCCAGTTTCAACTGACATAATTCTCAAGTACAGCCCTACTGTAGTGTAACATTTCAATCCTTATAAAAGAAGTTATCCTGACTTTTAAAGTATGATAGCAGATTGTCACTACCAGCTGCTTGTTGACATTAAATGCTTTTGCCCTGATGTTGTGTGAAATTAAATATACGTCAGGATTACAGGCAGTAGTGTTGACCTGGTACCGTAAGGTGTGAGCAGGATGCCCTTTCATGAAAAGCAACAAATAAGAGTGAGGTGTGATAACACAGATTCCTGTGTCCACTCAGTAAGAAGACCGACAGCTGGACACTAGTGAGCTGTCAAATCAGTACAGCTTCACCTCAGACTGCTAGTGAGGAGGTTGTTGCTATGACCGGGAGTCTGGCCTTGTCAAAATGAGGCAGCTCTGGAATGAACAATGTTCAGCGGTAATGAGCAGCAGAAAGGCCTTGTAAACAAAAATCAGGAAAGTGGGAGAGGGCAGGGCAAGGAATAAATTTGATGCTAACGAGCAGCACAGTGTGGCCATGCAGTTTGTAAGGTGCACTGGATAAAACAGTCTGGGTAGAACAAGCAGCTGTAGGTGTTCACACATTACCACCTCTATATATTCACTATGTAGAGCCCCATGGGAAATACAGACACACCCAGAAGCAGGTCGTTTACAGTATATAATAACTGCTCATGTATCATTTTAAGATAAGAGCTCATGGGATAGACTTCACCCCTACCTGCCTACAGGTTATTTGTTTTCCCTTCCCGTAGGATCACATGAGGACATCTCTGTCAAAGCTTATATGGTGACTTAAGACAAAAAGGTGCACAAACAAAAAGAAGCGCCAACATTTACTGGAAAAAAACAAGTAATTGTGCAGGTCTGAAATAAATAGTTAAAAGTTAAATGTGTAAGATTTAGGGGGGATTTAAGCTGAAACTTCTCCAGGTTAGAATTCCTTCATTGTTCATTATGTTTTTACCATGAACCAAATTATCCACAGAGGTCTCCTCCTCTTCAAAACAGACAGACCAGGTGATTTAAACTGGTAAAAACACTGAATAAAGCCATTACAAACAGTGTATCTCCAATGCTGTTTGACTTGTTGGAGATGGCGATCGGCATCTTCTCTGATAACGTAAGAGCCAGACATTCAGGAGGTTTTTACTGCTCAACTCAACTCAAATTTATTTGTAAAGCACAATTAAAAACAACTCACGACGACCAAAGTGCTGTACTAAAGGAATAAAATGCTTAAAACATACACATAAGAGGTGACATAACTGTCAGGTACACAGATCACACATTTAGAGACATGACACACAGGCACATGTTAGGGAAGACCACATCAGGGGGACTCAGACGCTAATGAACAAATAGGCTTTGAGCCTAAACTTAAAAGAGTCAATGGAGGAAGCAGATCTGATTGGTATCGGTGATTTTTTCCACCGATATGCTGATTTACAGTTTTGTTTTTCTTAGCTGCACTGTTTTGCCCCTGCCATGCTTCTCACTGCCTGCACGTACCGCTCTAGGCTCTTAAAAGCAAACTCAAGACCTACCTTTATTGTGTAGTGCTTTGTCTTTATTTTTTTAATTCTGTGTGAACTATGATTTTTACAGCAGACATATATTGGTTGTAAATATCGGCTATCGGTTTTGCTGTTTCATAACAATCGGTATTGGCATCAGCTCTGAAAAAAACATATCGGTCGATCCCTAGTTAGAAGGTCTGAGATGAAGGATGGGGCCAAACCATGAGGGGCTTTAGAGCTACTGGTAGCCAAATTATCTGCAGAGGTCTCCTCCTTTCAAAAAAAACCCCAAACCAATCGGTCATTTAAACCGCTAAACACTGAATAAAGCAGTTTCACATTGCAAATCAGTGCTATACTAATGCTGCTAGTCGTAGTTGGGCTTCTTACTATGGTGGCCGATGCGAAAACCGGATTGGCCCTATCTAGAGCCTGTGTTTGATTGATCCACTCTGGGCTACTGTAGAAACATGGCAGTAATTGTGGCCATCTTCACAAATGAGGACCTGCTCCCTATGTAGATATAAACAGCTTATTCTAAAGTAAGGAAAGCAAAACAATTCTTATTTTCAGGTGATTATTCACTAAAGAAAACATATTTATTGTATTATATTCTAATTCTGCCAATAAATCCTACACACTAAACCTTTAATGGCAGATTTAAATCGTTTTTATGCACATGCAATGTCGAGCATACAGCATCTCATCTTGTTTCATTCATTCATTCATGCAAGTTTTTATTTTCTGAAAAACAGCTTGAGATGAACTTCCCCCTTTAAGCACTGGTGGAGAAGAACTATTTACAGCGGCTTATCATTTTCTTTATCACTCAAGAATTGAGGAAGCATTTGCTGACTACATCAGGTGACTCTGATTATGACACCTCAGGTAGATAATCGCTATTTATACCTCGTAGGTTACTGTTTAGTCAGAATCAGCACTCTGTGGCACAACTGCCCGATCTGGGTCTAGACATTATGACATCTTATTTCAACAGACTAGAAACACAAAATATTGACACCACAAAATGAAAATATTAGTCTTGCAATGGCAAAAAGTCCAGTGATACACAGTTAGTTGTTGATGGCAACCAGACCTATATGCATTCCTGATTTATTTGTGACATGATTTTTTTTTTAGCTTTACAAGTAGACACAGGGTTGTGTTGAAAAGGCGGCCTCCTCGGTGAGAACGAGGTGATAACAAGCTCAGTCTGAAGCTCACGTCGTCAACACAGGGTGTCTGGCACAGCTTGGGCTGACAGCAGCTGAAGATGACACACGTACAGCTACTCTCTCTCTCTCACACACACACACACACACACACACACACACACAATCGCTACCTGCCTGGAAAATCTGTATTCTCCCTGCTTGAGAGTTGATTTCAGCACAGGCTCCAGCTGGCTCTAAGATCTCCATGATATCTTAATGCATCTGCATTCCTGAAGCTAACATGCAGGAAATAAACCTGAAGTTTTACCAGTAGAAACATTTTTTCTTCCAGCCAGACGGAGCATGACGAAGCCTTTTCTAAGACCAAGCTTACACTTGTCTGGGCAGCATTAGATGTTAATGATTTACTGCAGAATAATTTAATGTGTAAGTAATTCCTTTGGAGACTGGAAAAGGAGGGTACGATACCCTTCTAATCTTTGCCCTCAATCCCGCCATGATCCATCTGTACATCACAGCCTCTTAAATACAGCCTACACTCGTGGGAGTATAATGCATGTATGTCATGACATTTTAAATCCATCACCCACACACACCCCCCCCCCCCCCCCAAAAACACATCTTACACAATGTATAAGGACAAAATAAAAGCCCTGCTTGCAACACATTGTCTGCACAGAGCAGAGTGTTTAACACCTTGCCGGCGTACATGCTGCGTCTGAGAATCTTCAAAGAGATTATTAACCTTGAAACAACCACATCACCATGAAGCTGTTATTTCATTCATTACAGCTGACTCACTGCTGGCTCTAAAGACCGACATTTAGTACATCAACACTACAATGCAGTTGGTTGCTGAAGGCCAATCCAGCAATCATTTAATTCATTTGAATTTCGCATCTCCTCTTAATCTCATGAAAATCAACTGGAAGAAGATAAAACAACGCAAACAAAAATCACATCATGTTTCGAATACAAATGCGGCACAAGAAAATCACATTTTAATGTACACTGAAGCTAGTACATTGTGTTTTATCGGTTTTTCCATCAGACATCTTTATAACATAAATTCATGCACCCACTACAGAGCTTATAATTGATTCATTGAGTGCAAGTAGCATACCTTATTTTTGTTTAGAGAGCAACACAACAAGCTCAAGGATTCACATGTGACTCCCTTGGTCTGTAACAGCTTGGGTTGCAACCAATGATCATTTTTATTAGTGATCAATTAGATTATTTTGTCTATGTCGTGATAAAATAGTGAAAAAAGCAGAAGAAAAGATCCTAGCGCCCAACGTGACATCTTTAGATCGTTTTTTTCTCTGAGCGACAGCAAAAAACAAAGATTGTCAATGTACGGCGTTAATGTGCAAAGCTCATAAAGTCATGAAAGGTAAAATCTTTGTATCTTGTGTCGCATTTTAAAAAATTTCACCTTTCAGGACTTCTGGGGCTCCTTGATCATGGACAGAATTTTAAAACTTACCATTAACTTTCCGAGGACACATGATAAAATGGAAATGGAAATAAACAACATGTAAAACGATCAGAACTATATACTTTACTCCAAATATCAAATATGGTGTGGAAATTAACAGCAACCTTTTCCAATATAGTTGGCTATGTTTGTGACATTATGTGGGTCATCCGCAGAAGATTACTGTAACAATTCATTTTATTACACACAACAAAACTTTCAATGATTTCTACTAATTCCATGCCTGGAAAATGACATTGTGAAATTCCCTGACTGTTCAAGGTTTTCCATGACCGAGATAAGCAGTATTCTGCCATTTTGAAGCTTGAAGCAGAAAATATTTTGCATTTTTGCTAATTAAATCCCAGAACAATTAAAAAAGCACTTGACGAAGCATTTTCTGTCCATCGCCAAAGTGTTTTCGCAACAATAACAGTCAGCTTAATACTAAATAACTACTTGAGAATGCACACTATAGGCTCAGAAGCTTGAGAAAACTGTCTTCATCACATAAATCCTAGTTATCAGGTCTCGTATTTGATTTAGCTCTGAAGGATAAGAAATGCTATCCTTGTGCTATAGTGGCCAGCACTACACTGTGTATCACCTCCCTTCCACTACTGTGAGCCAGCTATTGATTGGCTCTGTGTACTACTACTGTGAAATAGGAGAGGGTGGTGAAAAGCTGAAAAGTGTTAAGTACAATGGCAGGCAGGCTAACAGAGCTCCGGGAAGGCACACACCGCACACACAAAGCATCTCTGTCAAATCTGATACTGATGCACATGGACTGATGGAGGCTGACACACAAAATGGGAACACAATGAGTGAGATCTCACCTACAGTTTGGTTTCCCTCAGTGTGAACCACGGAGGAGGTTTGCTTTTGTGCATTTTTGGTATTTTGTTCATTTTGGTTTATGCTGCCCAGTGACCAGCAAAACAAACTGCAAGTCACATGATATGAAGTCTATGACATTGTTTGGACCCAAAACAGCTTTTTTAAGGCTACTCGGGAGCTGACACTGAGATATTGTCCAGTTTTTGACACGGTTAGGCAAACATGGTCCATTTTCACATTTAGCAGTTACAGAGTGACTTGATCATTTATTAGAAGTTGTTTTTCTGGCCACATGGTGAATGTTGGTTTCTAGTTTTTCGGAGAAATGTGTCTCTTTCGCTGCTAAATGCTCAAATATGTTCACAAGCTAGTCTCTAACTGTGTCCGTCTGCTGTATGCTGCTTTGCAGGTATAATGCACGGTGGATTTTAGTGCTTCTTCTGTGTAAACAGCTGATTGCTGAGGTCAATAACAACGCTATGGGAGCGATGTGAGTGAACTAAAACAGTAAATTTGTTCCCTGCACAGAAAAGCAATTAACCAAAACTTACTAAAAAAAACTCTGTAAAGCTGAGGAGAGCTACAGATTCAGCTGATAATCCTCTGTTGGTTCATGACTACGAGCGAACCCTTTCAAAAATGTCACATTATTTTCACTTTAATACAAACATACCGATTACAGCAGCCTTGACCTCTCAAAAAGAGGTTCGGGAATAGGGGTGGGGGGAATCGAGTTTTAGATGTATCGAGATTCTGTCTTGAACGACGCAAGGATCGATTTGGAAAACTCATAATCGATTTTAAGTTTATTTTTATATTCATTTTTCGAATTACCGTAACTCCTCGACCATTCACACTATGGACGTAATTCCAACGGATTCTGAAAGCTGAGAAGCAGCTTTGATATACAGTACAGTGATATACAGTACATCACGGTAGTGAAATCATTACCTGTGGAGGAGGGGAGGGAAGTGAGCACAGCAGGATGAGTGTGACAGCTGACGAGGAGTGTGTAAGTTGGAGAGATTTAGCGGTGTTTTGGTGAGTTTTAGTGGAGTTTGGGTGGTTTTTCTTTGTAAATAATATTTCGTGTTGTAAATAACAGTATTTGTAGTGATTTGAGAGCTTTTGAGTTTTTTTTATGCCGTGTTTTTGAGTGTTTTTTGCCGTATTTTCGTCGTGTTTTCACCATAGTTTTGCCATTGTTCGTCTTTTTAGCAATAGTACGTGTTTTTATAGTTCATAGATAGTTATAGTCAGTTATAGTTTTGTAAATACTGGAGGAGAAATGTTGAGGAGGTCGACAAGGGACAGGAGAGTCCTGTTGAGATTTGTGGATGAGGAGGATGGACCGGAGGAGACTGGTGGAGTGTAGTCCTCTCAACCACAGTAAGGTAACACAGTTTGTATGCACTGGATATGTATTCCCAGTTTTATTACAATAATGTTTTTCAATATCTAGTGTAAATTTTCTTATTGGCTCATTTTAGAATCGAGAATCGTTTTAGAATCGGAATTGAATCGAATCGTGAGGTGCCTAGAGATTCCCACCCCTATTAGAGAAGTACAAGAATAAAGACACAAGAGCAAAATAAATCTTTAAAACACTGTTTTTTCAGCCCAGTCGCCAGAATAAAATGTTGGCACTGTATGTTTCTGCACAAATATTTACCACTTGTACATTCCATAAATATGAGATATTCCAGATTACATGTTTGAGTTGAGTTTCTCAACAGAAGGAGGAGGGGGATGATGGACGGTATGGCACCTACAGTAGGTGAGACAGCAGCAGAGCAGCAGACCGGTGTCAGGGACCAACTCTCTAATGAGAGTTTGGGAATGTCGAGCCGTGTAGCGACAAAAGCTGGTATTTTCCAGTGAGCGTTCCAGACCTGTCCAACTATGTTACTAGCAACCAAGCCCAGTATTTTAAGCAGAAACACAACATATTCCTCACTATAAAATGTAAAGAAATGTTGTATTTCACATATAAAAGGTACAAATGTAACACAACATATCCTTGGTTTGCAAAAATGTACATTTATTCTGGGATTGGGTTGATATATTCTAGATTATATGTTTCCAACCAAGACCTGCCACAAACAGTAATAAAATATTATCAGACAGAATAATGAAAAATAATGAAACACAACAGTGATTTTATTAGCATCTTCTTTGTCGTCTTTACCTACTAATGCTATTTTTTTGCATCCTACTATGATAATCTAGGCAGAAACCTAATCTATGCTGCTGCCCCACATCTGCCTTTTAAATCTGCTCTGCGGTCTGACATACTTTTGTACTGAAAAGGATGTGATGTCATTAAATACATGTCTGTGTTTCAGGTTGCAGCAATCTGATGAAAGTGAGGTGCTGTAATCTGGCATGAGTCTCCATCCCCATCAGCTTTGTGACAAAGCAGCTTTTATGCAGCCCAATGATTGGCTGATGGGATCAGTCATCACCATGTCGACCTGGCAGAGAGCGGTCAAGTGCGGCAGGCTTTTCATAGGTCTCCAATAGACCTCCTGCAGAAGGTAAAATTGCAGTTTTATTTTCACATTACTCCGCGATATATGCTAAAGCCCGGAGTCCCTGGTGAGTGGAATAAACAGGGAGATAACAGCACTATGTAACCTCTCTTTCAACTGCCTGCACTGCGTTTATTCTACTTGTTTCAGGCTGAAGTGCTTGAATGTGCTGCCCACTCACACCAAGTTTGCAGTACTCCAACAACAGCCAGTCTCAGCAAATCAATACATGTGCTCAAAAGAAAATTAGCAACCTCATTACTTCTCATTGGAAAAGAAAGGTTTTATTAAGTGAAGGACAGAAACTGTGAATGTTCTGATGAAATGAAGTGATGTTTTAATGTTTACACACACACCCAACAAAGACAAGTGTGAATGTACAGTATGAATACTATCAGCGCTACGACTTTAATAAATGTGGGTACACAGGTGAAGCAGTAATGATTGTTTATTCACCTAAACTGGAATTTATAACTGCACTCCTCTTTAATTAGCACTTAGAGACTAAGGTCAGCCAGTCCATTAGTTATTCATTAGTTTGTTGACTTCTCACTTAGCAGGTAATAACCTCGACTCATCAAGTGTTTCCATACCTTTAGAAGAAGCAAAACTGAAAGTCATCTGTCCACTGTAATGGAAAAACACAGCAGCTGCCAGGTTTTATGGATTTATTTGATGATGTACCTGAGATTTTAAACAGGACTGCCAAGTGTGTGGATGACAGTCCAAGGAAAAACAGGCCCTCGGATAAACCTTGGAGGTGCATCACGCTGTGCAACGATGCATTTTGCCTTTCAAATCAGAGATTAATATTTCATGGGGATAAAAACCATCTTTGCTGCATTACTGCCAAATTGCTTGGCACTTAGGAGCCCAGCAACAAGAGGCAAAGTGAGAGTGAGAGAAAGAGAGCAGTAGGACTGTGAAAGTGGTAAAATCTGACGCACATTAAAGTGGAGTTATTTCACTGTCGGTTTAACTACCTTACTGCGAAAAATCCCTGCAAAGATTTTTAACTTTGATATCTGGTCCCTTTCTTGTTTCAAACTGAATTCTTCAACAACTCAATCCGTCTTAATCTAAAAACCATAAGAGCATTTCTTTCCAATCATATATTACCCTGGTGTGAATTTGGGTCACGCATATTTTTTTATTCGCAGCTTCACACAAAAAGAAAGAAACCAACAATCTCTGCTTTTGTGTGAGATGCCTGGTCACTACAATTACAGTTCTGCTTCTCCAGTTAATTAAATTGTCTTTGGCTCATGGGGGATGAATAAAGCCCCAGGGCGCTGCACACCATCCTTTGTCAGTGCCCAAATTCACCACATCAGTCTACTCGTCCAGAACTGGAGATAATGCAGCTCTGAGCACTTCCTCTACATTTGTACATTCGTCTTGGGCGTAAACTGCTACAGGAAATGGTAAGTGTAGATGAGAGAGCAGATAAAAACCAGAACAGAAACTACATACTGCTGACAAACTATTTATTAGTAGTCTGTAATACCTCCCATTCTGTGCTCTACATAGCAGGATGCTGAGTGCAACGTTTTAATATTCTCAACTGACAGAAATGCTGTGAGGATTCTTTTCTTTGTTTGTGTAACTGAATATACTTTGTTTTGTATTGTTAGTTGGACAAAACAAGCACTCAGATACAGATACTTTTCACTGTTTTCTGACATTTATAGACTGATCGATTATTCTGAAACATAAGACCATTGTGTTCAATACTGCACATTGTTCCAGTCCAGTTAAACTGGAGCGCTCCAGTAACCAAATGGTCGAGGGACATTCCACCTAACCACACATCCCTGGTTGGATTCTAGCTGGAGACTTTTGTCAAATCACACGGCTTTCTCTCACCTTGTTTTCTGTCTGAATCTTCACTGTCAACTATCCAATAAGGCAAAAAAATTAAAACAAACAAAAGCCAATATAATCTGCATATTTTTTTGATTAGTCAGTTACTTGTTTAGGTTAGGAAATGGTGAAAAAAGACCATCCAGGTTTTCCAGAGTTCAAGTTGAGAACTTTAAATATCTGAATTTGAAATAATTGTATTTGAATTTTCTCATCCTGATTGTCAATGCTGTAATTTTTCTAAGTTGGTTATTCTGTGCACACGACATCTACTGCACATCTGTCCACCCAAGGGGAGGGGTTCCTCCTCTGTTGCTCACCCTGAGGTTTCTTCCCTCTTCAAGTTTGTTCGCTAATAGGGGGCTGGGCCACGTGGGCAGCAGGCCAAGCAAAGTATCCCACTCCCCAGCAATGCCATCCAGTTCCTCCTGGGGGACTCCAAGGCGTTCACAGGCCAGATGGGATATGTAATCCCTCCAGCGTGTTCTGGGTCTGCCTGGGGCCTCCTACCAGTGGGATGCGCCCACAACACCTCTTACCTGATCAGATCAGATGCCCGAACCACATCAACTGACCCCTTTCGACGCGAAGGAGCAGCAGCTCTACTCCAAGCTCCCTCCAGATGTACGAACCCCTCACCCTGTCTCTAAGCCCTTCGAGACACATTTGTGATACTGGACTATATAAACAAAGATGACTTAACTGCAAAAGAGGCAAATCTTCACAGTGGAGAAGATGAAACCAGAGACAGATAAATATTTCTTTACTATATTTAACTAATAATGACCAAAACAATGAAATCCATTATCTATTTTGTCGATTAACTAACTGTTTTAACTCTACATTATAAAGCTGATAAATGCTGACAGTTTTTGCTTAGTGTTCATAGCCATTTACAGCTTTGATGCATTGTGTCTGATGAGGTTTACAGGTAAATACTTCATGCATTATCGTATAAGTGCAACGTATGCATCATTGTTTTGATGCTGGCACTGGTATTACAAATATTGGTCTATGGTACTAACAGCTTGTGATCTGCCGAAATCAAAACTCTGCAAACATCTGTCCAACTCCTAAAAATAAACTTACTGAGAATCCCACAGGGAAACAACGGCCCACACACAAAACAACAAATATGCAAACATGTCTGCTTGTTGACTTGTAGGGGTGATGGTACAGTCAAGGCCTTTACACAAATCAGTCAGTGACCATTAATGTGACTCCACACTGATGTTTTTCATCAGTTTCACAAACCTTTCACATCAGTTTTGGTCACTTCCTACAGCCGGTCGAGTCCCACCAGGTTCAGACCAGAGTATCAAACCAACCAATGACTTAGAAGCCAAAGGGACGCTGCCTTTGCAGCAGGGCAGCAACCACAGGCTCTGAGGCTCTCTACTGTCCGATATGATTCAGTGTTAAACTCCCTGGTGAGGCCAAGCTTTTCATTAGCATGGAGCGAAGTGTGGGAGGGCGGCTCGGAGTGCTCCCTGCCCACTCAGCTGTAGTGTGGGCCACAAACTGCACCGGCAGAAAAACATTATGCAACACCACCATGCCATTGTGTACAGCGGAAGGGTAACCACGGCAACAGGATTCAGAGGCTGAGCAGAGGAACCAGCGCTGGTTGGAGGAAGGAAGAGTGTGGTAGATAATCCTGGGTGGCCTTAGACAGCGTGTGTGTGACAGTGTGTTTGTGTATAGATATGGATTTTGTCAGGATGTCCTGACGGAGTTTTTTTTCTGACCCCAACTCCTTTCAAGTTAATTCATGCAAAGAATGCCGAGGCAACGGACACCAATAGCTTTGGTTTGCATGGCGAAACTATGTCTGAGCTACACTGGAAGACCTCAAGTTCCTGTTTTGCGCCACATATTTCCACATTATTTCAAACGAGACACGTTAATAGGGAAGACACAAGCAGCGCACAGACTGCACATCACATCACAGAAACAAAGTCATCCTTTAGGAATGAACCTTACTCACAACAAAAATGCATAGCGGCGTTAGCATGAAACAGTTTCAATTAATCAATCAATAACCGATGCTACATTATTTCAGTCATTTTCTAAGCAAAAATGCCAATAATTTACTGGCTCCAGCCTCTCTAAAGTGAGAATTTGCTGAGGGTTGATCAAGAAAAAGTGGCGGTGGTGGAGCTGTAGCAATTATTTGGTTACTGAAAAAAGGCACAATAAAAATTGTATATGAGCATGCGAGCACTGTTGGACTGCAACTAACAGATATTTTCCATTGTTGAATAATCTGTTGATTATTTTCTTTATTAATCAATTAGTTGTTGGGCATATAAAATGAACAGCATGTCAGTGTCGAAATGACAATGGAAAATGTCGTCAGTTCACTGTCGTAGAAGGCTACAGACGCCAGAAAATATTTACATTTAAGAAGCGAGAATCAGAAAATTTTGACTTGCTTTTCTTAAAAGAAGTTCTCAAACTGATTTATCAACAATCAAATTAGTTGGTGATTAATATAATCGTTGAAAATTAATGGATAAATCGATTGATTGTTGCAGCTCTAAAATTGAAGATTGAAAAAACAAACCAAACAAAAAGATACAATGCCGATTCATGTAGTCAAAAAAGGATTCAATATAATGAGATTAAGTGAGATATGAACTCCCAGGCCTCCAACACTGCTCTCACAATGCAGAATTTATACAGATAAAATGTAAGATTTAAGAATATTCATTCATTAAAATTGATGTTTGGTTTTTAAGCCCATGCATTTTGGGATATTTTCCCCCATAACACCAGACCGCTCAGCCACCTGGACACCACTACGATACATCTTTCATGTTACATTACCTGTTAACCTAAAACTAGCTAGCCAACAAACTAACATCAAACTACAAAAGGCATCTGTGTTATCAGTAAAATCAGTCTCCAGCTAAAAATCGCACAGTGTTTGTTTAATATTTAAATGGCTGAGTCATAAATGTTGTAAAGACCTTCGACATGGTTGGGGCGTTCTAACATTTGAAAACTCTCTACAGGTGTACAGACTTCTTCCCACTACAGTCCAGCAGCAACATGTGAACTGAGGGAGGGAGGAGTCACAGTTGCAGCTTTAAAAACTATAAGCGACAGCACTGACAGACAGATTACTGACAGAAAGCTAAATGAGAGGCAGGCAGTGTTTGCCCTTGTCTAGTAGCCACAGTGAAAAGCCATTCAACATGTCAGAGGAATGTCATTCACCTCCCCCAGCTCCAAGGCTTTGAGGCAGCGCCAACAATGGATACATTGTGCTTAGAGGTAAAGAGAGGTGAAAGGTTTCTTTTACCATCTTCAGACTTGTTATGATCTACAGCCACCATGGTTCCCGAACATTTTTACTGTCAAGAGCTCCTGAACAAATTCCTCAAGCCCAGAAACAGCGTTCATTTAATTACAGAGACACAGGTGTGGACTGTTTGGATATAAAGATAATCATCCTGGTACCCTTAAATGAGCTCTGTGGTAGTTTTAGAAATACACATCTGGACAATGACTGCGCCGCCTCTAACAGTGCTCCTAGCAAATCAATTAATTATGCAGAGATAACTGGGAAAGACTCATAAAACATAAAATGTGAAACAATGACATGAGCTGATGAGCTGTGAAATTCTCATTTATCCTCCATATTGATTCCAAGGCGTACAATATTCAGTAATTTATGCAAATACTCTGTAAATCTGACCATTGCCATGCCAAGAATTAACTTCATAAATGATCAGGAGTTGGTAATTATCTCTAATCTGTATTCTTGGTTGGTTGAAGAAGCTGCAGGGAGCACCAGATACATATCAAAATCCATATTAATATTCTTGTAGGATTGATTAGGATCCTTTTAGACAGAGTGGGACACACTTCACTGCAGATTTCACACACAGCTAACAATGAAGCCACTGAGTAAAATCATGCAGTCACTGACTAGCTGCTGTCCAAGTCAATATAACTCCAATTTGGCCTAGGAATGGTTTGACAATTTCCAAAACTAGTGCCCATGTTTCTCCACTAATACCATAGTGATACTCTTTATGATACCTTATTTGCTTTTCTTTTAACAAAAGAAACAAAAAACCCTCAAATGCCACCTTGTCTATAAAAAACAGACTAAAAAATACTTAACAGCAAGCTATCAGTTCTGTGAGGCTGTACTGAGGCAAAGCAGTGCTTACAAACTCACATGCTGATGTTTAGCAGGTGCAGTGTTTACCATGTTCACCATTTTTGTAGATTAAGGCTGACGGAAATGTTACTACATGTTAATGGTCATCAATGGAAGTATTAAGCTAATTTTTGAGCTAATGGTGGCACTAAAGGAAAAGTCGGAGGAGTTGGGAACATGACTGTCTGTATCAAGTGTCATAGCAATCCATGAGTGGTTGTAGAGATATTACACTTCAAACAAAAAAATGTCCTCTGGGGAACCATTCATGTTTGTACAAATTTCATGTTTATCCAAAACATAACTACACAAAATTTGAAATTTGACCAGACATTTGTCAGCTGCAAAATGACCAAACTTTTGCCGCATGGTGAACTGGGAATCCAAATATTATATTCTTCATGAACTGAATTACCAGGGGTTTGTGTTAAACATCAGCAAAACTATATTAAAACATCAGTTTACAAACTCTCACACAACTTGTGCAGTATAATCCGACTTTAATTTATTCAGTCGAAGCTCCGTACTTCCAAAACACATGCATTTTTCGCTAAAACCTTACTTATTTAAACCCTTTCGCATACGTGTAGCATATGCCTAAGAACTCAAGAGTTCAATCCAAGCAGCAAACTTCAGGGCTGAAAAACGGGGCCAATGTCGAAGTGCCACAGCCTGCAGTTCCTCGAATGGCCACTTGAGGCTGGCTCCAGAAGTGAGTTGATCCCCACAGACCCCCACGTTAAAATGCCCAACTTCACAGCAGAAATAAACATGTATACAGCCTTGGGCTGGGTATCGTTTGAAAAATTACAATACCAGTACCAATACCAGTACACTTAAAGTGATACCGATACCACATGAGTACTTCATTCGATACCTAGATGAGTAATGTTAGTAGCTAACCATTAGGCTACCTGAAGTAGTCGATTGCTGTGCTTGTGTACTGGACGGTTTATGCTCTCGAGACGCAGCTTGAACACAGTGCAGCTATCCACCCTCAAGTTCTCTCCTTGTTTGATTAGATGTTTTTTCATCATGCTATGCTACACGTGTCACCTGTTTTTTCCAAAATAATTTTTCCACATTTTAAGCACTTGCCTTTGTCAGAAGCCTCTGGCATGTAGTTGAGCCATACTTTGGACTGTTCTGGACGCATCTCGACACAACACAACTCACAACGTGCTCCCTGACTTGAAAATCATTACAGAATTTTTCTATATCTGTGTACAAAAAGGATCAAATGAAGTACTCGTTTGAATGGAGCAGTGTCGATACTACTTGGTATTGGATTATTTCGGTAAAGGTATTGAGTACCGATACCCAGCCCTAATACAGCCTGGTACCAAAAAAAACAGTTTTGGTCTCTGAAGCTAATTTCCAAAAATTCTTGAAGTTTAATATAACACACCCATTTACATTTTACTGAGACATAAAGTTACACATATGTAGGGGTGTGGCCATGTTAGTGACAGGTTGTCTGAGAGGCGTTGCTACAGTTTTTAAGTCAGATCCGCCCCTCGCTCCCCCACAGCTCCAACCTCTTGTTCAAACATGATTACTTCTGGCTCCCCAAAATCAAAATGGCAATGGCTGAAATGCTGAACATGAGGTTTCAAAACAGCAGTCCACAAATTAATGGGTGATGTCATGGTAACTACATCCAATTACTTTAAAGTCTATGGTTCAAACGCACACCGTTGCCCAGGCAAAGTACTCGGCCGTGCATGAGACTGTTTGTACTGATGTGTTTTCCGTATAATGTTGTCACCTAGGCTGGGTCAGCATCACAGTATTGTGGCACACCAATTATTTAGAAATCCCGACAGTATTGTTTTTTTAATACCGTCAAAAGATACAGGCGCTCCTCTCTCTACTAAACTCATTGTATATAGTGGACACCACATGACACCAGGGGTCTCTGGTCTCTAAGCCATACACTGTCACATACCGTACACCCTGGTGAAATATTTGAAAGGTACGAAAAATTAGATACAGCCCAAGCCTGTTGTCAGCATTGTCAGTTCCTGATGAATGGTGGCCTTTTTTGGGTTCTCCACTCACTGAGGAGGCATGTGAGACTCAGGTTTCCTTACAAATTCAAGGTAAAATGCAGTGAGTGATTGATATATACTGTATGGTCATTTTGCAGGTGTAGTACTTCTTTAATGGACACCTGTGACGGTTGTCAATACTCAGCATCACAGATCCATTTTTGTCAGCACCACAAAACTGATATTTTAAGTTTAAACCGACTCATCTTGGCTCCTCTGAATTCTGCTGCTAACCTCAACAACACAAGGTTTGCACTTAATCTGATATCTCGTCATGTTGGTTCAGTGTTTGTCAGAAAGCCCACAGAATAAGGAGAATCACTGCTGTACCTGTTTTCTGTATATGCTAATGTGCTCAGTTAGCTTAACAGAAGGACCGAGACACACATACAGAAACCAGCTTGATACCAGGTTGTGCATACAAATTGAGAGAAGTGCAAGACCGTTGTTCTGACAACCAAGGAGATGGTGGCAGAAGGTGAGGAGGGGGGCTGCTGGTGCTTCAGCTGCTCCATCCATCGTCTCCTGTTTTATTTTGTGCTCGCTCTCTAAAACAGGGCCCCTATACGTCTGGTGAAACTGACATTCAGGCGGTTTCGAGGTGGTTAACTCTGTCATGACTCAGGAAAAGTCAGCAGGCACACAGACTGGTTTTGTAGGTTTAGTAATGACTCTGTGCTGATGTGACCCTGTTGTTACGAGACAATCTATAAAATGAGTAGGCAGGAAATGACATTCAAATACTAAATTATGACTGCGCTTTATGATTTGTGGTAATGACTGTGTGATTAACAGAGTTGAATTTCCTCACCTCCAGTCTGACCTTGTTGACACTAATTAAAACTGAGCAGAGTTTTGAAAGCCCTTGCCCTTTCTTTTGATTATCTCCAAGCAGAAACACATCACAGACAACACAAAAGGTTGTTCTTCAAGGAGAGGACCTTCAAGGAAACCAAACATAACAGACCGTGTGAGTGTGAATATTGCCAAGGCAACTCAGAACGACAACAATGATCCACATAGAAACAAGCAACAAAAAATGTTTGGCATCAAACTGTGAGGATTATCAGGACCAAAAACTGTGCTTTAAAATGCTCCCAACATTCCTAGATTTTATTTGTATATCTGTTAATATGAGGTATGATATAATTCAATGTTAGTGACCATTAAGCAGTATTGAAACCAGCTGTGTGATAAATCTGTACAGAGACAGAGGAAGAGAGAGGGCAGGAAAAAGATAAAGCCAAAAATCTATAGCAGACGATAAAACTCTTAGCATTCCTTAGGTGCATGGTGCACTTGCTAAATGAATTCCCGGCAGAGGGCAGGAGTGCATATTGAGTATGTAATGCATACTGAGCAGGGTCATGCGTTTGTGCAGGCTGGGCCATGCATGTCATTTGTGTTTGCACACATGCATGGACCATTTTAAGGTCTTCAAGCCTCAATGCTGGTGCAGGGTTTCCCACATATTCATTTATTCCGGGCGGACCGCCACGATTAAAACACATGCCGCCACATTGGATAGTTCAATAGGTGCGTTGTTGGAATATTTATGCTGTTCAGTTATTCATTCGTCCACATTCTCGCAGTGCAGAGTGTACTGTGTGCACGGACGGAGCAGCAGAACGTCAGGCGCAGTGACAGTAAAGCCTAGCCGCTCATTGTGCTGGGTCTTAAAGTTTATTTTCATACACAAGTAGCTGCTCCTCTCATCCATAGATCCACTGGTACACAAGGAAACACAGGTTAAAAAAAAGTACATCGCCGCAGCAACCTCCCCAACAACTGCCTGCCTGCAAGACAGTTTTTAAAGGCGGCTGCTGCTGCTACGATCCAGGCTGCAAAGACAGGTAGATGCTTTGGTGAATGTAACTGACGGAAGCACAAGCTACTTCTGCATCATGTAAATAAACGGTAGAAAGACAATAGAAATCACTGATATTACCAAAGATATTTGGGCAATTTAACAGTCATCTTAAGTTCGTTGGAAATGTTACCCAGGCCTAGTCTTCGTCTGGTTCCGTCATTCTGTCATTTTGCTTCCGTGACACCCACTCCCTTCTCTTTAACTGGTCAAAGCCAGGTGGCTACCACCAGCAGCTCAACGCGGTGAACTCTGCACACCAAAGCAAAATCTGTGCGTGTTCATGTGGGTGGCAACTGCTTCATACCCCTATTGCCGTGTTTGAAACCACCTCCCCTCCGCTGCCTTCCTCAAATTGAAATAATTGGAGGTGACGAGCTACCGATGGTGTGATTTCCTTGATAATAAAATTAGAAGCTGCTAAGAGAAGTAGGTAAGTGACATGATTGGGTGTGCTGGCTGAACACCTTATGCTTTCGTTTTCACAACACTGATAACATTTTATCACAAGCCAGATTGAAACAACTAGCTACTTACAGAATTGCTTGGCCATCAAGTGGATGAGACAATCCCAGACAGGGCAACACTAACTTTTAGTCGAAGACAAAACAGGTGATGAACTGTTAACAAATCTGGACACTTGTGCCAAACAAAAATAAGGAATACTGCAAACTAACTTTACAACCTGAAGGAGCAGCAGAACTAACTGTGAGACTACCATGTTTCAAGATCACACATAGGGGTTGAAATTATAACTATCATCCCAATTCTTATGACTTTTTTGAGGCTTGGCTAAAACCTGCTGCTCAGTACAGCTCATGTTGTTCACATGAGCTCATGATTAGAAACTCAGGCTTTTACCCTGCTGTACTTTCTTGAAACAGCCAGACAGCAAGCAGTCAAGTCATTCAGTCGGCACTGCTGCAGCCAGGCAGGCTTGAGCCAGACTGAGGCTTTACTTAATATAACAGTCATATGTTAAACCCTCAAGAGTATTTTTCAAAAATGATCTTTAATCCCTCTGGGGGCTGATGACATTTTGCTCACAGTGCTTCAAATTATCCTGGGCACAAATAAGCCCACGCAAAAAAGAATCCATCAGAGCGTAGAGGCAGCAAAAGCCTTTTTAACGTGTTACGATGAAGATTTTAAAAAATAGTGAGTGCGCAAAACTTCTAACAAAGGGTGTCAGAATTCATGCACTTTGAGGTGCATGTGTGGAAGCTGTGTAGGCGTCTATTCCCTGGAAATAAAACATGCAGTGGGACAGCAGGAGGATGTGTACAAGTATATATCAGCTTAGAGTATGAAAGCTGCATACGTCTTGATGTCCTGACTACCTGTATGAACTCACTGACAAGTTTGCCTGTATGCTCTTTGAAAATGACCACCACTTTGACATCCCATAACAAGCCCACATGGATTCTCTGATGTATCCCTACACACAAGAACACACACAGTACACATCCAACCTCCTACAGACAAAGCTCTGGTCCTGGCCAAGGTGCCATGACTATTTCATTGTCAATTTTTGTGCTCTTTGCTCAGCTACGATGGCTTTCACAGGTCATGCTCCCTGCCCAGTACTTTTTATGACTATTCAACACAAACACTCTGTTGCCTCTCGTCTTTTTGGGGAAAGAACGCCATAAAAACAGAAAGCAGCAGAGTACATACTGTTTTGCATTATTTTATATTTATTTTGACATTACCTTAAGTTATGAAATCATGTTTAACGGTGCAGTATCACTGGAACTGCATCATGTTTGCAAGTAAATATAGTCTGACATCTTCCCAGAGAAATGTCTTCGATTCACGTGGGCGAGCGTGTGTAACAACAGAATAGATATTCCAAAAACGTCGAAAGGAGGAGTGTTACATAACAAACACATCTTTTGAATGCAATGTAAAATGTTTACACCACCATGTTCAAACAGACTAGATTTCGCACCATTTCTATTCCGCTGCCAACTTATCTGGGACTAAAAGGCTCCATGTTTACTTATGTACAGTCATCCGACTCATTACTGTTGATGGCAGGTGAGAAGAGCGTGTGACAGAGTATTAGCAAGAGTGCAAAAGCAACACAAGGAGGATGAAAGATTGAAAAGGGGGAAAGTTGTCTTTCCCTGATGATTATAGCCCCTCCGTTTCTGCGCTTGACTGCCTGCAGATCTCTCCTAATTGACCACAAAGGGCTGTAGCTCCCTCTACGCCCCCCCTCTCAACACACACACACACACGGAGCATGACACCCCTGCCATTCACCCGCTAACACAGTTGGCAGGGATCCAATTATCCTCCATTGACTGTAGAGATTAATTGAAAATAACTCATTACGCTCCTCGAGGACATTCCAAGTGAGTCAGATTTCAATTGGACTCATGAGCTGACCGCAATTTGAGGAGTCTGACTGGAACGATCACAAGGCTTAAGTCATCCAGACAGAGATGGACAGACCGGCCTTCGAGACATCGGCAGAGAGAGCAAGAAAGGGAAGAAAATCTGAGTTGAAATCTGAACCCTGCAGGAGTAGCCTACTGTCTGTCAGTACTTCTACTTCTGCACCATTTCTGCTTCTGCTCTTTCCTTATTTTTATTTTCATCTCTTAAATGATGATCTTGAAGTCACAGGGATATCATCATGCCTCTCTGACACATACTCTTTACTACTGCTGCAAAATGTTGGCAATACAGACTGAAGCATAGTGTGCCTTTGCACTCAGTTGTAGATAAGTGTGTCAGACTAAATGACTGAAATGTAAATACACAGTGGAAGGTGGTGACCGGAAAGATATGCCTTGTTATATTATCCTACTATGACTGGTATCAATGGCGTCCTTCCATATTATCAATTCTGAGTTTGACCTCTTGACTTCACACCTGATGGCAACAATAAATACTGGGCTGTTATTTGTCGTCATCTTCAGTATGATGAGATCACTGCTTAATTACAGCAGAAATTTAAAGCTAATCGCCACCGATGAGCTGCAGGATTTTCGATCCAACGAACCAGCCAACAGTCGGCCATTCGTCAATGCTGGGCCTTCACTGAGCGCCTGTTGCCCTGGTCGGTGCGATGTGTCCTGCACGTTTGCCCCTCATCAGCTCCCACATTTTTTTTGGCAAATTTTGTGAAACTGCATCGGTGACAATGGAGCCCATTGGTGAATAAAACCACTCTGATTGGTGCACAAGAAGAGAAACAGAAGTCAGGAAAGTAAACAAATAGCTGAAGTCAAGAGGGAGTGTTACATAAGGTAAGATTATTTTTCTTTAGCCATTGAGCTCTTTCGCAGAAACATTTCATGATGGTTTGTGTTAGTGTTCATTGGCGGATAGTAAATATGCTCCGTTCTTTCAACAATGGATTGTGTTGTTAATGTGCTAACTGGCTAACTAGCGTCAAGACAGTCTTCCAGTTTCCCTTTTTGATAGAAGATTGCAGACTACCATCGTCTGAGCTAGTTAAATCACTAATGTATTATATACATCTCCTGTAGCTCTCGATAAAATAGCTATCAATTCAAATGAAGATGACAAACCTTACGGTTTACAACCGTTTAATTCAATTGAGAAAAATAGGAAGTACGACGACATAATTCAGTCACATTGTGTAAACTCTGTATTTCCTTTTTTCCTCAGTGTCCATCATTATAAAACTTCCTCAAATCAAGGCTGTTATAAACATAATGAGACTTTATTAATAACCGAAACTAACGTACTTAAAGCCAAATCCTTGGACTCAAAAAGAGGCAACACTGCATTTATGTGACAGCACTGTGGCTCCCTGGAGTCGAGGGGGGTGGGTTAGGGCGGGTGAGTGAGTGGCAGGCCTCATCAAGGACACTCCTGCTACCCAGACTGCCCCTCCACCCAATAATGCAATCCAGGGTAGGGGGGTAAATCTAGGTCAGTAGCTGGGGCACAGTCTGCATGGAGTGTATGCATGGCATTAGCCGGCGCTGGTTGTGTTCGGAAAAAAGACAGTTTGCTTTAGTGAATATTCTGTAGATTTATTTTTAATAGTCTGCATAAAGACGAGCAGTTTCTTGAGGGGAAAAGTTCTGAATTATATCGCATTTAATGCGGGAGCACATGTGGAAGTCTTGCATATAATCCTATTTTGTATTCATAGAAATGTGTCTTTGGAGTGATTTTCACAGAGGAAAAACCCGAGCGCAGACCCAGTTTTATGCTTTTTAAATTCATTTGCATTGCAGAATCTCGGGTGAAATACAGCAACCCCTCCTCCTCTACGGATGGCAGCCATAATTCCAGACACACACACACAGACACACACACACCATAGACACAAAAGGAGGGCCAATTGGTAGAGAGCCACGCAGCAGTCAGATTAATGTAGACTAATGATAGAGGCCGAGCACTGCAAAAATATGCAAAGTGTAAAACTGCCCTGTGGACCAGATGAAAGGCACAGACCAAATATATTCCACAGTCAGCGAATGTCTTAGTTCATCTTTCTCTCTCCAAGTCAGCCGGAAAGCAGCTGAGTCAGTGGGTCTCCAAACAAATGACAACATGGAAACTGGAAAAAAAAAAAAAACTGAACTCAACTCACATGACCCAACAGCTTGTTTTTTTCATGCAGACTTGGATACTGCTCTGTTTTGCTGAAGAAGAAGCACCCGGCATGCTATGGCCAGACCAACATAACGGTTTGCTGAAATTCTAGACTGACAGAAACCGATCAGATCAGATATCGGCCTGGCAGTATCGTCTGCTGACGTGATGGGGGTTTCTCTCCTTTTGACAGCAATGGAAAAATACCCTTGATTGTAAAGCCTGTATGGTGTCCCAGATTTCCCCCTTCCCCAAACAACAGGAGGGAGTCACCTGAGAGCTGCTTGGCCACATTAGAATCTAATTAGGTTTTCTGTCAAATTACTGTGTAAAAGCCGTTTTTAAAAGCAGTCACGGTGATAAAATGCTCGGGTAAACACTGAATCTTCATTTCATGAAATTAGTTATACATAGATATATTAGGGATATTTTTTTTAAAGGTATTTCATAAAACGAGGCTGTCTTGCAAAAGAAAGACACAAAGATTGATGCTGCATGACAACAGAATACAGCGGAAAAAGGCTGTGGCTTTTGCTTTTTCTTAAGAAGTAGAAAACCTACAACTACCAGAATGCAAAGCACCATATCGGACCAGTAAATGTTCCACAAGTTGCCTGTCCGAAAATAATATGGTGATCAGCTAAACAGTAACCTAAAATATGTTTCTGAAAACTTTTTCGGGGAGAAATAGGCAACGTACTAACAGAATCTTTTTTCAGTCTCCGTTTACACAATACAGGAAACACTATGGCGCCCACTTCCTGTTTACAAACTCTTGTAATACAGCTAAACAGTGCACTAAAATACAGGCCCTTAGTGTCTTAATGACGAAACACAATCTGTAGTTTGAGCAACAGCTCTAGAGCCTACGAACATTTCATCCCGCAGATCTGAACTGGGAGATGAGCACTTTGAGTACTTTGTTCATTTCATACTACGCACATTGTTGTAATACAAGCTGGTTCAAAATCGTTAAAGTATCCCTTTAAATTATAAATGAATTGTTTGGTCAATGAAATGGTGAAAGAAAATGCTTCCCAGACCCCAGGATGACATCCTCAAAACGTCTTATCGTTGTCCAGCTAACTCAATCAGATAGCTTCACCACAACGTATTGAACTATTTAACAAATATTAGGAACAAGAGCCAGTTGGGGAAAATAAAACATGCCCTTCAATGTGCTGCTATTCCTCGACTGCAGGCTGAAGAGACCCTAAGCCCTGATAAAGTGTGTTTTTATCCCTGCAGCCAGGCCACACACCACTGCTATGAAACCCTCAAATGCTTCAACGATGCTTCCCCCCTCACTTAACCATCATTTTGAGGAGGCATCAAATAGGAGACCCGTTAAGATGCCAGTTACCATGATGTCTTCAGTAATCCCCTGCTGATCTCAAGCCTAAAGTGAGAATTTTCTGCCAATCTGTGAGGCAATTAGAGACCAAGCGAGCACAGATGTGGTCAGTGCTTGGCTGATTCGAGAGGAGTTGGAAGGAGAGCAGCAGCGGTGGCAATTTCTATCAGGAGCCCTTTAAAACACAGCTGGAATTACACACTAACTGGCCATTTTTTGGATGAGGTTCAAAAGGGAGAATTTGACAACCGATGCATTTGACCGGGATTATCACACTTTCGTTAATGCAGCTCTGCAGGTAACAACTTGATGCTTCGCCTGGAGGCTCAACGGCTAACCCGCTGTGACTCCAGCAATTCCCTGAACGACAGTTCGTTTTGCACTTCTAATAATTCCAGTTCTCCGAGTCCCCTTGTGCACCTCTGGAGGGCTGGTAAAAATCTGTCTAGTTATCCGACATTAACAACACACATACTGACAGGGCTGAGAAAGACTGGTCAAGGTCACAGGGTGGTTAAATCATGGTCTAAAGAATCAATTATTTTGGATAGGGAAGACTTTAGCTTTAGCAGGTGATTCCAAGGGCTGGAAATACACTTAAAGCTGCACACTTCACCCTCAAAGGAGCTCTACACATCTCCTCTGGTTGTATTTATGCAGCTGCGTTGCTTCTTCCACATGCCCTCCTCCTCATTATACTGCGTGCATGCTCACTGGAGCTAGACACTAATGAAGCTTAGATGCTCAGCTTCACCAGGCTTCAGTGTTGCTATGCATGCATACACCAAAAGCAGGCGGTGTCAGTTTCAGTGAATGGATAAAGTCCCTGCTTGGATGATTTCCCATTTTGCCAAACCAAATGGGCCTCCGTCCAATTCCAGCCAGAGTCTGCAGCCTGGAGTACAGTCACATCAAAAGCCTCTCTGTCTTTAAGCGTGCAAGGCATTACAGTGCAGGTCATGCCACTGTTATCTAGCCAATGAATAGACAGACTCACCAGCTTTCATCAAGAACTAACTGGTTTATCCCAAAGTTCATCCAAGTTAATGCATGGTAAAAAAAAAAATGTTTGGGAACACAGCACGATATTCATAGTCATTTAAAAAAATATATATCACAGTGTACAAAAGAGTCAGATCTAGCAAACTGTCCTAAATGCACAACACTGCCATGAATTTCCATTGCTGAGTTTTGATCATTGGCATAAGCAAAGTCATCAAACTGCTATATAAGGCCACCTGTTCCTCGTCCAACTGGGGTTTCACTCATTAAAATATTACCCAAAAGTTAAAAGAAACCTTTAGTCCTGTTAAAGAAAACGGGGGCTGCATGACAATAACAATATTACTTGCACATTACCTGTGCTTGCGCCATGTTGTCTCTCCTGTAAACAAAATATTGCCAGATGGCTGATGCTATTTTTTTAGGTACCAGTTCCTCTTTTGAATTGCACTTTTGTCTGCACTCATCTTGTCACACTTTCCTCCAACCATGCACAGCAGTGCAGCAGCATTAGTTTAATAAACCTCACTCGCACGCATACAGATTCTGATCGATCAGACTTTGCCTTCTGGCGAGGGCACTGTCTGACTGGCCAGAGAGTTAACAGCATGGCGTGCATCAATGTAGCCCCTACAGTACAGACAGATTACATAAGATGTTACGAAATTCAAAGTGCAATATCGCAGTCTTTTGTGATAGGTCTATTGCGCAGGTTTACATCACCATGACGATGGAAAACTGATGGGCAATACTGGGCAGCTCTAATGAAAACAGAAGAAATTTAGCAGCGTCTGTGGTCGTAATTGGGGATCCAAAACAACCATAAATATAAATAAACCATATGAATACAGCTGTCAACTTTGTGTCATCAAAGTACAGTCGTACTGTGAGAGAAATAAAGACGGGATGTTTGGCATGAGGTCTGACAATAAAAAATATGTCTTGCCAAGCAGCAACCTTCGGGTTTGGAAAATGAAGCCAATACAAAGTGCAAAAAGCTGCAGTTCCTTAAATGGCTACTTGAGGCTGGCCCCAAAAGTCAGACAGTCCTCATAGTACTAGGGATGTACTGTTCCGATATCTGGATCGAATATCAGCCCCGACATCATCAAAATAGATGGATCGGGTATGGGAAAATGCAACCTATACCTGAGGCAATCCTTCCCCTTTAAATCTATTGCAACGCGAGCTACGTCATACATCATGGAGCGAAGGAGAGAATCTGCTGTGTGAAGGTATTTAAAAGGAGCAATAAGCGTAATTCATAATTTCTAGATTGAAGGAATTAAAAAATTGCTATGTGAAGAACTAGAGGTGTAATTTCATCTGGAGTATAGCATGACCTCTCACAAGCCGTTTACAAGCCGGCCCGGCTGTGCATTCATGTATGTTCATGGTCTACAGGCAGTGCACAACAGCAAACCTAGCAGTGAAACGATTTCCCTTTTTACCCCTTTAACACTATTTCAACTGTTTCATTTTATCTTGGGAAAGAACTGTTTGGTCATCAATGCTTGATGCCTCTAGTCTTTTCAGTTCTACATGTAAAGGTATATAGCTTTTTAGGTCAACCATGGTATCGGATCAGTATCGGCTGATACTCAAAGCCACAGCACTCGGGATCGGTATCGAAACTGAAAAAGCTGGATGGTGCATCTCTGCCTCATACACACCCATGCTAAAATGCCCACCTTTAAAGCAGAAATAAACATGTTTACAGCCTGGTGGAAAAAATGGTTTTGGCTTTAAAGCTAATTTCAACATTCATGACAACTGTTCTTGGGGTGAATTTTCTTATAACTCACCAGTCTCTATTTTATTAAGGCTTACAGTTATGCATAATTAAGGGCGGGCCGCTTTTTATGACAGGCTGTCTCCCGATTGTCTTCTGGTATTCTTAGTCAGATGCACCCCTCGCTCCTTGCCTTCACAGTGCCAGCCTTTCACCCAAATGTGGTCACATGTGGCTCCAAAAATCCAGACACCGACTGCCAAAATGCCAAACTTGAAGCTTCAAAATGTGAGTCCACAAACCAATAGTTGACGTCACGGTAGCTACGACCATTATTTTTACAGTCTGTGTCTCTCTGAGAATATTCTAAATACACGCTCAAGGCCCAGTGTCCTGTTTTGGCTGCAGACAAGGTGCATTATGCCATTGTTAGTCAATGCAAAACATGCCTCCCACTGACGGATTATTCATTTCTGTTCTAGAGAAGATATTATTGGACTTATTTCCAAAAGTAGGTTCACAGAGTTTTATAGATTAACCAGGCTATCAAAAGCTGAGCTAAATGTATTATTTCATATCATGCAGCAGCCTTGAGCTCCCCCTCAAGTCATACGTAATTCTTCTTTCTCATAAAGAAATGAAATCCTTTCAAAAACAGACTTGTGTAATACTCTATCTGGGCTGCTCTCAATCAAAATACGAGCTTGCATGGATGCCTTTATTATAAGAAAAGGCAATATTTACCATCTTTCAAAACTCCAAATATTAAAAAATCCACTATTATCTCACTATGATATCTGACGACCCAATTTCAAATCTCCTCTCTCATAATCAGACTACAACGGAGAATGGATCCTGGTGTTGGAGCGACAACCAAATGAGACTATCACACTCACAGAGCCGTGTCTTTACCTCCAGCCAGAAATTCAATCCCATTACACAAAGCTCCCCAATCGTCTCTATTACCAAAGTAGCATAGTAGAGCAGCTACAGCAACTTCAGCTCTCCCCCACAGTGCTGGAAGGTGAGCGCTAATAGGAGAGGCAGTGTTGCCAGACAGGCCCCGGAGAGCAGAAAACAATTGGTTGATTATTACCAACACGGAGTACATGTGTCGCTTTGATAACCAGAAACTCACGGAGATCCATTTCCACGTTTCTGACAGTCATTTGAGAAGCCATCTGCGATCCACCGTGAGGATACACGCACTCTGGCTAGAGTTATTTCTATTTTTACTATAACATAATGTAGATTTTAATCCCTGCAGCAGTAAAAGTAAGCTTAAATCAAGACAGCCACCAGTTTTGACACAGTGGTTTCATGTTTAACTGGACAGCAAGGATATCAGTCGCTCCTCAGCCTTATTGTGACCATGCGGTTTTGTCATTTAAACAACTTTACAGACAAAAGAAAAAACCTCCCAAGAACCACAACACCTGTCTCGGCAAACTGTTACATCTACATTCAACCTGTTTATCGCCGCTGTCAAGCATTCACCTTTGACCAAACACAGCGTGGATGAAATGAAAGCAGCCTGTGCCACGATGTAAATCCTCTCCCTGTAAAGACGTACAACGCTCCCTCCTGCAATAAATCTCTAGGAAGAGGCAGCAACAGTAACAGACGCTAACCTCATCACTGACAATGATGCATTATGGACTGCATTAATCAGACGCACTGGCAGTAAGGGGGGTGGTGCGTGTCCTGGGGACTGCTCACAGGGAGAGTATGTGTGCATGCATGAGTGAGAGCGTGCATTAGTGTTTAATGTATATGCCGTGTTGTGAATGCAGCATGGAAACATATCTATTATAAGAACACTTAGGATGGAATGGTTAAAACGATAAATATAATCATATATTTGAGCATATGGACTATTTGCAGAACTGTAACTGCAGCACAGCATGAAAACATATATTGAGGACTATTATATACACACTTCGGATGGATTGGCTGAAATGAGAAATATAATAAATTTAGGTGAATGAGCTAAATGTATGCAGAGCTGTGAGTGCAGCATGGTACATTAACACATCTATGACTACATGAGCTGTAGATAGATGGGTTAAAAAGCGACATGCAGCCTAAAGACATAAATTTGAGCATGCATTAGTGTAGGTGTTCATGGACTCCCTGTGTGCAGAGTTGCAGGAGCAGCATGAAACATATATTTAGGACTATTATATGGATACTTCAGATAGATGGCTTAAAAATTTTGAACATAATCACATGAATTTAAGTATATAAGCTATCTACATGCAGAGTTGTAGATGCAGCATGGCATGGACACATATTCAGGACAATAATATGGCTGGACTGGTTGAAATGAGAAATATAATCATATAAATTTAGGTGTATGAACTATCTATGTGCAGAGTCGTAGATGCAGCATGAACACCTCAGACAGAGGAGTTTAAATGCAAAATATTATCATACTAATTTAAGCGTAAGGACTATCTGTATGCAAAGTCGTAGATGCAGCATGGCATGGAAACACACTCGAGACAATACTATGAACACTTCAGGTGGAATAATAAATATCTAAATGTAGGTGTAGGTGCAGCGTGAAAACATATATTTAGGACTATTATATGAATATTAGAAGAAATAAAATGTAAAATATTATCACACTAATTTAAGCAGATGGGCTATCTGCATGCAGAGTTGTAGAAGTAGGTGCAGCATGGCATGTAAACACATTTCGGGCTACATGCACAGTGTGGACACATTAATTAAAATGCTAAATATAGTCTAATCATATAGATTTGAGCATGCATTGGTGGCAGTATTTAAGGACTGTCTGTATGCAGAGTTGTGGACGCAGCACGGCATGAAAACATATTCAGGATCTACTCTGTGTGCACTGGATGGATGAGTTAACACTCTGAATATAATTTAAATTAAGAGATGACACTAAGGTGTTTCCCACACCCTCCCTCTCTCTCTCACACCTCTGCCATAAAAAGGAGAAGTTCATACGCCTTAGAAATAAGAAGACCAGAGCATGATAAATAAAACTTACCTCCCCAGCTCGTCTCCAATCTCGTAATAATCCTCAACATTTTCTTGGTTGAAAACAGTCATGTTGTCCAGGCACTTCTTTCCTTTCCCCCCGACCGCAGGCATGTCCTCCGAAACGGGTCCAGCGGCTCTTCACAGCGGCACCATCCTCAGCAGCAGCCTCCGGTGTGGGCAGGGTTACAGCCAGCAGTCCTCCGCATGTTCGAGCCTCCAGAGCAAAATCAACAGATGAGAGAGGAGAGACATTAAACCTCGAGTATGACTGAGGAGGAGGAGGAGGAGGAGGAGGTGGGCGTTCAATCAACAAAAGGAGACCAAAGTGACGGAGCAATGAACCTGCACCTCCGGGGCGACGTCACGACTCCTGGGCTGATCTCTCCTCTCCGGTCCGACTCCACACTATCTCTATTATTTTCCCGGGCGAGCGTTTGAATTACTGGGCTATAACAGCTGCCAGCGTTACAGATAATAGTCATATAAGCACACGCATATCACCACCGGCTGGCTAGAAATGCAAATAACCCCCCATGAAAGCTTGGTGTAGCCATGGGAAACACGCTAGCTTCCTTCCTTCCTTCCTTCCTTCCTTCCTCAGTCCTGCAAGAGAAAAATGACGCTGAGTAAAGTCATATCTGCTTAAATAATGACCTGAGCGGACCCGGGCAGGTGTTTCACACAGTCTATCTGTGCTCTTAAAAACTCCTGTCTTCCAAAAACAAAATTAAAACCAAGCAGCTCAGCTTCACCTGAATTAAAACCATGACTCGCCCCTTGTAATATGAAATATTCAGAATCGTGGACATTGGCTTGTATTAAGGAGCGTTGCTGCCTGTCTTGAGCCCGACAACTGACTCAAATTGAATGAATTCACCGCAAAGTATCTTACCGTGTGCCGGTGTGGGTCCCGCTGCCAAACGTGGCCGTGATTTCATGTGTTTTGCGGGAGGCTGTGGTCCCGGTTTGGCTCACGGAAGACAAAATGCTGCTGAACGGGAGAAATCAACGTTAACAATGTAAGGCAGTCTGGTCCTGCGGCTGCCTTCACTGGCTGTGGGACATCTGGACACCACACGATGGACTCAACTCGAATTCTATCGGTTTCATCATTTAACAAACAATGCCAACCAAGGCTATCACAGATGACAAATCTACCTAGTAGCTGTATTCTTCTATATCATACATACTCTAAAAGAAACGGATGGTTGCTGGCCTCCTTAAATTGTATCAAAACTGTCTTTTTCAACGCTGAAGCCGTAATGCCTGTATTTTTACGTGCTTTAAACGTAGCACCGTTGTATTCCAGCGGCACCGGTCGCAGGAGGGCAGCAGAGTTTATTTTAATCACAGATGCGCAGATAATTGTGCTTTACAGAGGTTTTTTTGTCATTAAAATGTTAACTGTTGTGCAGCAGCTTATTTATTCGTATTTTATGATAGATTAGTGCATACCCACTGAGTGCACAGCTGCCCACGCACAGTTTCACATGGTGTGTGTTTGGGATACAGGTCACAGGAAATTGCAGATTAAATAGTCAACTCACTCATTAAGAGGAGCAATGTATTCAGAGCTTTTGTGAATTTGATAGTACGATTGCTTTATTGAAAGTGCAGCACCATTGCCAATAGTGGGATAGTTAGTGGGCTAGAACTAATAATAATAATAATAATATAATAATAATAATAATACATTTGTTTGGCGCCTTTCAATGCACTCAAGGTAGCCTTACGAGTTAATAACAGAAAACATAAGGACAGTACAGTAGCAAATAATAAATATACAAATACAAACATGCAGAACATAGAAATAGCAAAAAAAAAATACAAGTAATAAAGAGAACATACAAAGAGATGGCTAAACAGATGGATAAACTATTGGGATTAAAGGAAGTAGGCAGTTTTGAAGAGGTGTGTCTTGAGGTGTGACTTTTGGTGCACGAGCACCAAAAGAACTGAGTTTGAAAGGAGGTGTACATTAGTAGTTGAGGTTGCACGTTGAAAGGCAGATAGTTAAAGTGTTTATATGTTGTACTGACTTAAAAGTGGGGGACTTAGTCACACCAAAAAACAACAGCATTGGTCCACAGGGGGAGCCACAGCGATCGGTCGCATTTAAGCCATTTTAAATCATTTTTCTGTTGTTATAGCGCCACCCAGTTGCCAGTTAGAGTTAAATTTCTCCAGTCACCTTGAGGCGTCCTGTTCTACATATCTATCAAGTTTAGTAAAAATCCATATAGCGGTTAGGCCTAGATAAGAAATGAGCTCTCTAGCGCCCCCATTTTGTTTGATGGGGTCAATAATGGAGGGGTCCCCTCAGATTATGTGTGGTCATATGCCTACAAAGTTGCGTGGTGATGGGTGAAACCCTTGAGATGTTATACACCTTTATGTGATGAGCCACGCCCTCCGCAATATTCATTGCCTTATAGAAGCTCAGTTTTAGTAAGTTTTCCAACTTTTGCCAAGAGGGAACTTTAGATATTGGTCCCTAGATTATGTTCACCCAGTTTCATGCAGATCGCTCAAACTTCCTAGGAAGAGATCCATTTTAAGTGTTTTTTTTTTAAAATTCAAAATGGCGGAAAATCTGTATCACCGGAAGTTATGGGTTCTTGAGGCAGATTAGTTCCTCATGAGGAGAGACATCTCTGTGCAAAGTTTCATGTCTCTACGACATAGGGGCATGAGATATGCTCATTCAAAGTTTGACATTTCAGTGGGTTGCTATAGCGCCCCCCTTTGGCCAATTGATGTAATATTGCTTCATTGACATCCTCCCATGACCCTCTACCACTGTGCCACATTTCACATGGATTGACCAAGTCAGTGAGGAGAAAAACGTGGAACAGACACACAGACACACAGAGTTTTCGTCATTTTATCGTAAGGTAAGATGACAGTGCTACATCAAGACTGCATGTGCCTTATAGAAATAAATGCCTTATAATATTTTAAATGATCACAAACCAATGAAAGACACTTTTTTCATTGTTAATCCTCACTTTTCTGGTCTTTTCACTGCTAAAATAACTGAGGTTCATCTTCATTGTGATATATGTCATGCACTTATGTAATGCATGAATGAAAAAGATAAATAAGTCTGGTGAATGTAAATGAAATCCCAGTTTTCTGACATATTCGTTCCCATTACCCAGAATGGAAGAATCACAAAGCTTTATTAAATATTTATATCACTTGCTTCGATTTTTATTTTGTGTCCTTCTGTTCATGAACATAGTTTGTGTTGTGACAATAATATGATGATATGGCTCTTCTCTTTTTAAATATTGTTGTAGAAATAACAAGAGACTGAGACTGAAAGGAAAATGAGGCTGGACCAAAGGAAACAAAAATACAATAAATTACATTTTTTGCAAAAAAAAAAAAAAAGAAAAGAAATATAACAGCATGTTTAACTGTAAAACACATTTGGATTCATTATACAAATTGCAAAGTAAGATAAATACATACATTGAAAACAGACATATATATAAATAATTCTGACTTTACTGATGTGGGATACTCGCCACACAGAGACACAATAATGTTTTCCATAATTGATTTTCACCATTGTTAGACCATATGCTTTCAAAGGTCAGATTTTCGCAGTATGGCAGTTTAAAGCCATTTGAGTCCAGATGGTGACTTAAAGGTCCAGTGTGTAGGATTTAGGGGGATATTTTGGCAGGAATGGAATATGATATAACAAGTATGTTTCCCTTAGTGTATAATCACCTTAAAAAATAAGAATTGTTGTGTTTTTGTTACCTCAGAATGAGCCATTCATCCACACAGGGAGCAGGTCCTCGTCCACAGAGTCTACCATGTTGCACTGCCATGTTTCTACAGTAGCCCAGAACGCAAACAAGAAACTGTTTTATTCAGTGTTTTTAATTGGTTCAAATCTACAGGTCTGCTTGTTTTGGAGAGGAGGACACCTCTGTGGATAATTTGGCTCACAGTGAAAACCTCCTGAACAATAAACACTGAAGGAATCCTAAGCGGGAGTTAACGCTTGGCACATGGGAGAAGTTTCAGCTGGTTGCAACCTGCAGTCCTCACTGCTGGGAGGACGTACTAAAAGTACGCCATACATCAACAAGACGCACTGCCACCTGTCTGCATCTGCGTCTGAGAAATCTATAAGCATTTGTACATACAGCACACACTACCCAGGTTAGGATAGTTTGGTGGGAAAGAAAAAATCCTCGTCATCCCCGTTGATCTCAGGGTGTGAGAATAAATGATCCACCCATTTATCTATCAGGCCATTTTCTAAGCTGCTTATCCGCTGCAGGGCTGCGGGGGGCTGGAGCCTATCCCAGCATGCACTGGGAAAGAGGCAGGTTACACCCTGGTGAATTTACTGAGAAACAAACCTTACAAATTGGAGCAGGAGGCCCCTGCCGACCTTTCACTCTCTGAGACTCATTATGTGTTTGATTTGTATTGTACGTGCTCAGTCAAGGTGAAGTGTGAAACGGTGTTACCATCATATCTGATCTGGTCTGTTGCCCCTCAGATGGCTCACTGGAAAGATGTGAGATGTAGAGTCTAGAGCTGCAGCTGGAGTATGAGTTTCCTCCCTGATGAATTTATCTTTTTTTGTTTTAGATTATTTAATCTATTAAATTTAGAAAATTGTGACAAATGCTGCATCAAAACCTCTGAGAACCACGAGCAGATTATGAGACGACGGGCCCTTTGGGCAGAGACAGACGGCCCTACCACCTCTCCTACAAAGGAGCAAGACAGACTTTAAAGTTGTTGAGCATCTTTGTTGTTGTTTTGCAGTTTTTCATAGTCTTCATGAGTCTCTGTGTCTGTCTGTAGCTGTTCTGCATCTCTTTGTAGTCATTTTGTGTCTCTTTGTAGTCATTCTGTGTCTCTTCTTGATCGGAACGTGGCTCATTGAGTGACAGGTGAAGGCCAGGGCAGCCCTGACACTTTGGGCCTGTGTTGTTCAGTAATCCATCCATGCTCAGAATCAAAGCATTCAGATCTTTTACTGAAGAAAAACAGCAATATTTTAATATAAAACGTTCCATCATAAGTAAAAATCCGGCATTGAAACATGGGTAAATGTGTGACTCCCTTTTGCCTTCAGAGCTGTCAAGGTACAGGAAACATTCCTCAGAGATTCTGGTCCATATTGACATGACGACATCACACAGTGGCTGCAGATTTGACGGCTGCACATCCATGATGAGAATCTCTCGTCCCACCACATCCCAAAGGTGCTGTATTGGACTGAGATCTGGTGACTGTGGAGGCCATTGGAGTACAGTGAACTCATTGTCATGTTTGAGATGATTTGAGCTTTGTGACATGGTGCGTTATCCTGCTGGAAGTAGCCATCAGAAGATGGTACACTGTGGTCATAAAGGGATGGACATGCTCAGCAACAATACTCAGGTAGGCTGTGGTGTTTAAACCAGGCTCAGTTGGTACTAAGAAAATCTCCCCCACACCATTACACCACCAGCAGCAGTCTGAACTGTTGGTACAAGGCAGGATGGATCCATGATGCCAAATTCTGACCCTACCATCTGAGTGTGGCAGCAGAAATCCAGACTCATAAGACCAGGCAACATTTTCCAATCTTCTCTTGTCCAGTTTTGGTGAGCTTGTGTGAACTGTAGCCTCAGTTTGCTGTTGTTAGCTGACAGCAGTGGCACCTGGTGTGGTCTTCTGCTGCTGTAGCCCATCTGCTTCAAGGTTGGACAAGGTGTTGTTGCTTCAGAGATGGTCTTCTGCAGACCTTGGTTGTGACCAGTGGTTATTTGACTTCCTGTTGCCTTTCTATCATCTTGAACCAGTCTGGCCATTCTCCTCTGACCTCTGGTTGTGTGTGAAAATCCCAGTAGATCAGTAGATCCTGAAATACTCAGACCGGCCCGTCCGGCACCAACAACCATGCCACGTTCAAAGTCACTTAAATCACCTTTCTTCCTCATTCTGATGCTCAGTTTGAACTTCAGCAGGTCGTCTTCACCATGTCTTCATGCCTAAATTGAGTTGCTGCCTCGTGATTGCCTGATTAGCTATTCGCGCCAATTGCCTTTCATTTTAATCTTCTGTACGATCACAGATGAGCTATTTTGGCGCTAACATGGAGCATAGTCAGAGCTGTCTACTGATACATGATGCTCTTTTTCAGCTGCAACATCATAAACACCCTCTATATGCCCCAGACTAACAGCATGATGATCAGTACAGCGCAGTTTTATAAATCATTTTATATTACTGCTTGAGTTTGTAAATAAAAACAGGAGCATATATTGTTCAAGGCATAATAAACCCCCACAGCCGCTATGCTCCAGCACAATGAGATTCTTCTAATATTTCACAATAACAATTGGAAACATCAGGCTGGAGCAGTGTGTAGTTCAGCTGAGAGAAATTGCTGTTGTGGTTTAAAGGGTTATTACGCCATCTGCTGGTGACAAGCTGCAGTTATCTGACAGCAGAGTCCCATTACAGTATTAAAGAGCAAATGTTTACAGTCATGGTAAATAATCTTTTTACTTCTACTGACAGACAGAACATCTTGGTATGATTCATTTCTCTAATGATTAATTTACATATATTGCATTTACCTTTCACCATCAACCTTCGTCAGTGGATGTCAGCATCAGACATGGACACAGAGAGACACCCTTTGCAGTGGTATGTTACACCCCCGCAACTATTGTAATATAAAGAGTGACAAAGACTGTATCTCCTGACTTTCAGCCAGGAGCCTGCTGTTCAGCTCCTGTGAGAATTTTAAGCCAAACCATGATGTTTTTTTCTAAACCTAACCACGTGCTTTTGTTGCCTAAACCAAAGGACATCAACTTACCTAAGTAAGTAAGTTTATTTTGAAAAAGACTTTGTGTATGTAACAAGCACAAGCTGACACGCTGTCCATGAACATCCAAAACAGACGCAGGAGGGTACCGACACATTCTCACTCCGACCTCATCACATATTGACGTTTTGGTCACGGACTTTCCACGTCCACATATGACATGCAAGGCGTTGACGTTCTGTCGCATGCATTGTCGACTTTCAAAATACACTTCTGTTTTCACAGGAAACTTCCCGTTTACACACAGTCTCTTTCAAAATAAATGCACTACGTTGGTACAACATTACAATTTTCATCCTCGTCCTGCTTCATTTCCTCCTGACGCTGCCGGGCAACGTCACATATCATGCCAACGTTAAAGGATGGCTTTTGTCGTTGGTGTCTGACGCCTCAAGTCACTGCCAGATTGCAACGACTTCTGAGCGAGACCGGACTCAGGGTACCTAATGCATAATTTTTGACGTGTATGTCCATTGACAAAGTGGCGATATTGGATGAGTTGGGATGAGAATATGTTGCAGCTGAAAACACGTTTCTTATTTTCAGGTGATTATACACTAAAGAAAATATACTTTTTTATATTATATTCCATCTCTGCTAATATTTCCCCCTAAATTCTACACACTGGACCTTTAAGATTTTAAACCAATATCAATCCAATGGAGCATTCCCAGTAAAAAAAAAGAAGTGTCAAGGTATCAAATATCCCATGATTTTAAAGCATTACTTGAATATAAATATGCTCCTGGACCTCAGAGAGAAAAACTACCATGATATTATTAATTTTCTTGCTGAAAGTTTTTAGGAACATCATTGCATTCATATCAGAAAAACTCCTCATGCACAAAGAATTAGAAAATTGCACATCTTATTGATCTTTGAGATCTTTTTATTGCATTTGTTTAAGTACAAAATGATACAAAATGGTTATCAGGAAGAGCAGAGCTAAAAATCACAAGATTGTTTGACATGTTTAAGAAACACTTATCAAAAATCCTTTATGTTACAGTTTCAGTCTTCGGGGCAGGATACAACGATATAACGATAGTAATATGAAGATAAATATCTGAAGTTTTCATCATGGCTACAGTTTATTTAGGAGAGTACCACAGAAATACTGGAAAAAGACACTAGTGGACTGTGTTGCAGCTACTCTTAATGAACTGGTTCTGTATTAATACTGCAGACAAAGCTCTGCTGAATGCAACCTGTGATTTCTGGCTGTTTACAGTATACCCACCTGAAAGCCAGTGGAATATAAAGGAGAGTATACCCACTTCCTCTTTGGTACTCACCTACCTAGTAGTACACACACCACAACTACCACTAAACCACTGGCTGTTAACACCTGTGATGTGTGTGTCAGCAGCGCTCGCAGATTGCTTTTGTGAAACGGACCCCAGTATGATCAAAGTGGAAACGACTGGACTGGCTACCAGATAATGCCTCAAAACATCAGAAACATACAACACAACTTGATTATGAGCTTAATTTACACAAAGAACAAAGATGCAGTAAATGTTTCTTCTGCATATTCAACCTCTGAAACATCTCCAGGAAGGAACACTTTACAGTAAATAATGACTGAGCTGTCAGTGGTGCAAACCAGCGTCACCACACTGACCTCCAGCATCAGATTCTGTCGGACGAGCAACGGTTTTACTTCAGAGTAAACTATGACACACAAAACCTTAAAAAACTTTTGGTTCACCACTCTGGTTTGGGGGCGATACATTCAACTCTGGGCGACAAGTGACTGAATCACATCAGGGTCAGAGATTTTTTAGATACAAATACTACAGGGTTTATGATGTCATCAGCTCTCTTAATGGTTTAAAATAAACTGTAGATGAAAAACTGATGAGTGAATAAAAACCAATTCTATGTGGACTATTCTTTAAACTTCACACACCAAATAATAAATTAAAGACCCGACAGAGCAGCTGTTATCTTCAGGTTTAAACCCCAAACATGATGATGGTATCTGAAATAATATCTTTGCTTAAATTAAGGGGATAATCAGATTGTTTGAAGATACTTATCCACAGACAGTGTAACACATACAGTAAATGGCGGTTAGCATGGCCACAGTTTGGTGAAGCAGGCTGAAGTACTGATACAGAAGCTAAGCAATGCACTGCTGTGGACGGGGGACAAACAGCTCCTCTTCAGCAGATCCAAACTATCCCTTTAAAACATCTCTATTCCTTGACAGGGTTGCATAAAACGTATTGTTTCTACATCCTTATCGTTAACTTAACATTGTCATTGTTGTTTCTGCTTTGCATAATGTAGAAATTTCCTTCTCTTTAAATATTAAGGCAAGTTCTGTGTTTAAGTGAGCTCATATTTTCAGTGAGCTGAGGAGAGAAAGACGCTGGGAACAAAGCAGATAACAGCTGAGATACACTGATTTTTAAGATTAGAATTAAATGATGCGTGATTTATGCTGCATAATTAAAAGCTCACGGGAACTGTGGAAGCAGTGTTTTTAGGGCCGGTTCACACTTTGTATTTAAATGTGTTCTGTGTGATCTGATGGATGTGAACGCACCAAAAACCGCACCGACAACGATGAAGAAGCTTTAAACAGAAAATGTGGACAAACATGAACCCAGGAATGGATTTAAGGATCGTCCCCTCAGCTTTGTAGTGTGTGCACAGTATGATAAACCTCCATCTAAACATCAAACATCAGTGTGAATGCTGAATGTGGTCTGAAGTGGGCACTGCAGGTGCATTTAACACACATTCTAGTGCATGTATTCTAACTACAGTCCCTCTAAACTGGATCTAGACATGACGCAGGTATATCCACCAACAATAGTGAGCTTGAACAAGGCCTTAACTCGGAATGTAAACCCAAGACTTTACCACTGAGACACATTTTGGACATTTCATGCTGCCATAAAGCTGCACAAAAGAAGATTTGGTACCACTTTATAATAAGGCATCTTATGAAATTGTTTAGTAGTTGTAGCTGATTACTTTAAATAAACAGATCACTAATAAGCCATTACAGAGAACAAGTTTTGGGTTGCCAGGTTGTGAAAAATCCCACAGGCCAAAGACTCTTTTAATTATTGCATGTTCTGTGCCTTCCAACCAGTGCATGCTGGGATAGGCTCCCTCAGCGACCCTGCACGATAATTAGATTTTGATGATCGGTGGGTGATAAACATCTTTTCCTAGTGCTTTAACTTATCTATCATACAGGAAGATTAATCCATCGCTCAGCCTGACCAGTGTCCGTTAGTTTCTTTTTGGCCCGGCACTACTTTTTCTCTCTGGACACCAAACTTTACTGTTGTATGAAAATAAGTGCATAAAAAATGCTGCAAGTACTGCAACAAATTGTGTCAATATTATTATTAGTAGTTCACTTATGAATAGATTATCAAATGCCGTAGCTGATGGATTGAAGAAGTGCAAAAATCCCTTTATCAAAATAATAATCTCCAAGATTTTCATTTAAATAAATGTCGATTGAGTCATTATGTATCACCAAATGAGGTAACACAATGGTGATTGTGTCGAGGGCGACATTCCCAGAAAAAATCACAAGTGGCGCGGCCATTTATAATCCACTCTTACACATAATGAAACATACACACATGCACACACACTCCCTTTCATTTCTCCAGCTGCAGAAGGTTCATGAGAGCCAATCTGCATTGCCTAACCTGCAATAATATCTGTTGTCAACCACCAAAACCAGACCTCACAAGCCTGTGCTGTGTGTGTGTGTGTGTGTTTATGAGTGACAGCAAGCGGGGAGGAGAAGGTGGGCTATTGCAGTGGTTCCCAACTGGTCCAACCACAGAGTCCAGACTTCCCCTTAGTCATTAGTTCAAGGTCCCACAGTTTAATATGTTCAACGTCATACTTGTAATTTGCCCGTTGTCAAGCTAGTTTGCTGTCTGTTAAGTAGCAACCATTAGTCACTCTCTCGACAGCAGGAAAAGGCACTTCAAAATAAAAGTTCTGTGTCGCAAACTGACTGTGCTTCAAAATAAAGTGTGTTTTTTACAGATTTGACACGTTCGCAAGTCACTAACGGTCTATTCAGAATGGACCTGCGACCCACGTCTGGACCGCTACCAACCAGTAGGGAACCACTGGGCTTCTGAACTCGTAAAGCCCCACCAGCTGGTTGTGGGTTGACCCTCAGATCGACATTTGTCTGCCAAAAAGTGCAGCAAAAACTGCTTCTTGCCACAGGTGCAGCTGAAGGGAGCAAAACGGGGATCTTCGAGATTGTAACTGTAATGGCTTAAAATGACCTTCATGACTGATTAGCGTCAGGTCCGCTGTTGTCAGCAAAGGTTTGTATGTTTCTCAGTTCACAATAACCTGTCATGATGCACTGAGAAGTCTGAGAAGACAATTAAAGTAATAATAATATCAATTTCACAACCTGGCAGTCAAACCATTGCTCCTATAGTAGCTATTTGTTTTATGTCACGCAAGAATAGCTTATTTTCTAACTAATAAAACAATTAAACCTTTAAAGTATGAAGTGTGTCTCGATGCCCAGTGGTACTGAAGATTGTAATTTAAATGCCCCTGTGTTTTTGGGTGTAAATCAAAAATAGGATTTGCTTTGCTAGGATTTGAGTTACTGTCTTGCATGAAATTCTTTCAGCACACAGACAAAACACACTGAAAGAAGAAGAAATTGTCCAGCAATACGGTGAGTCCTGAATCCTGCCATGACTTCTCCTCCTCTGAGCCCCGGAGAAGATGGACGTTTGTTGGGAGCAGTTTACGACACATTCCTTCATACATTCAGTTAACTCCCATTGTCATCGTCTGCCAAAGTGCTAACAGCTTTCAAGGTAGGAAAATAAAATGCTTTAAAAAGATACTAGAAGTATAAAATTAAAATATTCTTATGCAAAATGGCTTTGCTGGTTTTATCCCCTGTACAAAGCCCTGCTGTGCATCTGGACTCCCAGGGTTAGGGAAGTCTGGGTCGTCTGTAAACATGATGACACTTTGTCCTCCTCAGGAAGCCAAAGTGTTTCCCTTCTGTGGTTTGTCCTATGTGGAAGTGAATAACCCTGTTACTGTTTCTAGTGTCAGAAAGGCTTCATCTGTTGCGTCTGCATGAGGCATGTTTTACATGAGCGCTCATGATCTGAGGAAAGTGATCCATCAGAAGTGGTGAGACATTTCGCTGTAGTTTCCTTTGATATATCGATTACAAGATAAATGCTTGGAGCAAAAGTACTTTTCAAACCTCGTCCTGGGCGACTGAGATGAGAGAAGAATCTGTGACGTGGAGTTTTCTGGAAAGCCAGAAGAAGTTCTTCAAGGTGTACATGAATGTACGAATGGGAGATTTTAACCACCGGCGGCACACAGCTGTCCAGTTGGCATTAGTCCTTCTCCCTGACATTAACCAGCTGTCTGTCAGAGTGCAGGATCTCTGATTGTCCTGTACATCTGCAGCGACGTCACCTCCACATCTGGGACCTTGACGTTTTGAGGGCGTCCTGTCGGGCTGTATCCAGCCGATCGTCCCATGGGACTGAACCCCATGGTAGGCCGACCAGTGTGGGCAAAACCTGAGGATCGGGACACAGCGGGACGCCGCAGGAACCGTCCCGACGTCACCAGGTCCCCGTAGCCCTGCGCATGCGAGAAGGCGTAGCCTGAGCGTCGGGAGCTGGTGCGGCGGATGCGGGTGCGTCGAGGCGGAGGGGCAGGTGTCGCCTTGGCCTGTCTCACCTTGAACATCACCTGAAAGTTTGGACAGATAGTCACAGAGAGAAAATTCACATATAACAAGTGCAGCTGTATCTTAGTGTGTAAAGTAAAGTGTAAGTGTGGAGTTGTTCCATCTGTACCTTGTCATTGATGGTGGGGCAGAGCTGAATAAACAGGAAGCGGTAAGTGACCACAGGAAGGACGCACAGGATGGAGGTGAGGAGGATCGTCAGCCAAATGTTGGGCTGGTTCAGAGAGTTTCGGGCCGTTCCTGGACAAACACACACACGCACACACACATAGAGAAGGTTTGTATTTGTACATTTGTTGGGCTCTTCTGTTGAATTTAAGACTGTCGTCGCTGAATATATGAAACATCAAAGAGGTAAACACGACTAAGAGTCACACCAAACATTGATGCCAGCGTTCTATACATTTTGGTTGGCACTAAAAAAGCCCAACTGATCACATGACCCTGTCGACAAACTACAGATGACAGTATGTTCAAGGATAAGCAACGTTTGTGTGGCCTCCTGCACACACACAGCAATGATCCCGGCCAGTTTTGGTATTTGGGTTTGGTTGTAAACTTAAGTTTTGCCTGTGGAAACTGAATTGCTACATCAGTTTGGCAGGTTGAAGAGTTCACCACTCACCTATGAAAGGGAAAGCTGACGGCAACATGAGAAACATGCCGTTACTGTACATGGTGAACGTGACAGCAAAGTACATGGCCAGACTGCCCAGCACGAAGAAGGTGTTGACTGCTGTCCAGTAAGACATCTCCAGCCCCAACTATACACACAGACAGTAAACAAAAATATGTGTCATTGCTTTTATTCTGAGCCTGATGAACGACAAAGAGGAGCTTATCCGAAAGAAAAGGTTCCTCGCACCTGGATGGTGACGGCAAACAGCAGACACGTCTGGGTGAGGAGGGCGAAGGACTGGTAGTCAGCGACGTCCTTCCCGTCGTCCCTCACGGTGTCCTGCATGGCTGCGTAGGGGATGAAGAAGAGCACCAGGGAGCTGTAGCAGCTGTGGAGGGCACACTTGAAGAAGGCCTTCTTGCTGAAGTACAGGTTGAGTTGACCGGGGACGTAAAGCTGAGGATGCTGGAAACTCCAAATGTCGTTCACATCCTGAGAGAAAACAGATAAGTAGTCTGTGTGTTTCCTGTGTTCCTTGTCAGATCTATCACACGTACACACATCAGACAGTTACCTGATCAAACAGACTCATCCCCAGTACAGGTAGTGCTGTGTACACCAGGTTGTAGAGTGTTATGAACCACTCATCATACACCGTCTGAAAAACAAAGACAGAGACATTTGAATAATTTCACACAACTCCAGGACAAATGGGCGCCTGACTTAATTAATATAATTACTTGAATGAAAATCCTTAACTTTTAATTTAAATAATAATCATTTGCACATTTCCTTCCTCCCTACTAGTCCTGTATTTACTGTACCCTCCCGTCACTCTCTCACCTGCGCAGAGAAGCCGCAGAAGAAGGCGTACCAGAAGTGGACAAAGGTGAAAGTGAAGTTCTTGTAGAAGAAGTAGCGCAGGAACTTGCACATGCGCAGGTACGACCAGCGGCCGTGCACCAGCAGGAGGCGCTGCAGGAAGCGGAACTGGGCGAAGGAGTAGTCGCTGGACAGAACGGCCTGCATGCCCTCCTGGCCTGAGATGCCCACGCCGATATGAGCCGCTGGGCGCACAAAGAGAGGAAGAAGATAAAGAATGATTGAATTTCTTTGTATCCAAAAACAGTGATGGACATTTCAGTCACTTTTTCAGGTTTAATGCAACCATAGACACTATCCTTAAACTTAAAGGAATACAATATAATAAGTATGTTTTCTTTCGTGTATTTTAACCCATAGTTGAACATTTTTAAACTCTTGATGCTCAGAAAAAACAAACAACCAGCAGTGCTCAGCGCAGACTTCTCGCCCAGCACCTTGTCGTGCATCAGAAAAAAAACCCTTTGGTGGACTCAGCCCCTTAAAGCTTCTCTGTTGCCCTACAGATACCTTTGATCATGCTCACATCGTTGGCTCCGTCCCCTATGGCCAGCGTGACCGCCTGCTTGTACTTCTTGACCAGCTCGACCACCTGAGCCTTCTGCAGAGGAGTGACCCGGCAGCAGATCACAGCTTTACACATACACGCCGTCCTCAGGAACTCCAGCTCCATGCTGCGCTCCAGGGCGTACGCCTGGGGGAACATGGGAGGAAATAGGGAAGTGATGAGAGGCGGGAATTATACAGCATTTGAAAATATTACCTGTACAGTGTCGGCAGCTGCAGATGCCCATGGAGGTAATAAACAAGGAAGTATGACCAACAATTCACAACAAAAATAAATCAAACACCAAACGCTGGTGTTGCATTTTCTTACAGATTACAGTTCTCAAAAATTTCAGTTCAATCATGTCATAAAAAAAAAATATTCCCTCGACTGCAGCTAAAAAATGTCTTTAAATATCTTCAAGAATAAATTATTTTTCACACATTATAAACAAATGTTCCATATTATGTATTCCTTAATGAAATGAAGGTTTTGATGCAACAGGAAGACACAGTTTCCCCACTAAATTTCAATAAGAAGCAACACAAGTCACAGAGGACAGTTAGAGCTTCTAATTAGGAAGCTTTTTCTGACGTACCAGGCTGTGTCCGTTGACGACCAGGCCGTACTCTCCGTTTACCGGCTCGTCTGAGATCACTTTCCCACCTTTACCCACAACTCCTTCTGGCAGAAACACTGAATCCTCTGCTGGTTTCATAGAGGTCTGTGCATCTCTGCTCCACAAAATAGAAAAAAAAAAATTAAAGAAACATCTAATAATAACGTCAGTTCCTCATGTTCAGTCTAAACTGAAATTGAATTTGAATATTTCCTCTGACCTCAGTTCCTGTCTGACATCCTCAGGTGAGTTCCCCGACACGATGAAGACCTCGTTCATCTCCTCCCGCAGTAAGTTGCACGCATACCCGATGTTTTCTGCAGTTTCTGCAACACAAATAATCCACACCGTTAAGAAGACAGTAACAGCAGATAACATGAAGTGCACAACAAAAAAATATGCTAATCATACTTGAAATTATGTACCTTGCTTGTCACCAGTCAAAACCCAGATTTTGATGTCAGCTTTGGCCAGCTGCTCGATAGTCTGAGGTACACCGTCTTGTAACTTATCTTCTATGGCTGTTGCTCCAAGCAGCTGGACACACACACACACACACACACACACACACACACACACACACACGATTAATATTCAATTCAAATTAATAAAATCCAGTTTTTACAGTATGAGCTTTACTGAAACGTGCATTCTGTTTCCTACCAGCAGATCCTTCTCTATCTCCTCATACAGCTCGTCCAGTTTGCCCTCTCGGTCGTCCAGTGCTACGCTGGCCTCATGGTGGCGCTGTTTCCACTGGTTGAAATACTCCTCATCCAGATCCTTGTAGGCCAGCGCCAGAGTGCGCAGCCCCTCCCCTGCAAACTCCTGCAAATGGGCATGCACATACTTAAATAGATGAAAACTGCACATATAGACACACATGCATAAAAACACTGAACACAAGCCGGAAAAACCAACACACACACTCACTCACTCACACACAAACACACACACACACACACACACACACACACACACACAAATTATTTTAATGCTGCAATGTTTCGGTGACGAGACCATCACCAGGCAAACTGGTAATAGATGTTTATCAACACTGACTCCTGCAGCACTCTATCAATTTAGAGTCAATTTTAAGGTTTTACTCACTGTTTTAAAAGCACTTAATGGTCTGGGTCAAGCAGTAATTGTTGAGCTTTTGTACCCAAAATCAACCACAGACTAAATCCCCAAACTCAGAAACTGTGTGAGCAGCCCGCACGTCTAAACTGTTTAAACTAGAGGAGATTTGGAGCAGCCTCTCTGTTGAAATATGTCCTGCAACCTCAGTAACTTCTTCTTCAAACTTGTTTTCATAAACTTGTATTTCTGCAGTAAATTAATTTTTCTTTGTCTTTTAATTCATTTCGATCATCTTTATAGATGAAACATATTTTTCTTTGCATTGCTTCGATCAGTGCTGCACAAATCGAAGGTTATTATCCAAGCATGTAAGTTTAATTATTCATGCTTCCAGGGCAGCAAGAGGTTTCTGGAAGACGCAGCTGTGGGCTTAATCCAACTCAATGTTCTGAGCTGAATGGATAAACTTTGTCTCTATAAACACACACAAACACACTTGACACATGATGAGTAAAGAACCAACACACAGGCATGCGGAGACAAACATCCACCAAAGAGGCAGGAAAAGACCAAAAAGGATTCAGATGAAGTGTGAGAATCAAATGTCAAAACACACACACACACACACACACACACACAGAAATATAACTGACGTTAAGGTGCTCTGTAGTGACGTCCATCAGCTTGCCGCAGGACTGATGCAACCTCTCGTAGATGATTGTGTCTGCACCTTTACAGTAGAGCGAGAGCTTCCCCTCTGGACTCCGAACTGTAAACACAAACATACACACACACACATGAATGAGAGCAAATATGTGTTCTAATTTTAAGACAAGAAAAAAGACAGTGACCTCGATAAAAGGCTGGGGTGGTAACACAGATCTCCAATGACAGCAGTCTTTGTTCTATCACACTAAATAGTCAGAGGATTGTGCACCTATGACCGACATCCTCTTGCGGACGTTGTTGAAATCCAGGATGGCGAGGAGCTCATAGCTGCGCTGCTGTCCCATCTCCACAATGGAAACGCTGTCCGGTGTGCGTGAGCGGAAGACGAATCCAAAGTTTCTGGCTGCTGTTACCAGCGCTCCTTCATCTGGAGACTGGGCCTGGTAGAAAAGTTCACCTACAGGAGCAGAAAGGTCATTTTTCTGTCAGCGCAGAAGGAGGAATCCTCAATCCTTCAAGATCTAGTGAAGTAAAGCGACAACAATTACGTCTCCAGGTTTCATGTCTCTCTTCCCAATTTACACTACATCTACGTCTGTGCAGCCTTGTTTATTCAGTGTCCATGGAGACGAGAATGAACGCAGCCATCAAGGTTTTTCATACACAGAAAAGATCTGTTTACTTTCCTGATAACTACATCACTGCGTAACTCATAAATGTTCAGACAAGTGTAATAACTGGTTATTAGTGATGCTTTGTATATCTGCAATTCACAAATATATCAGTTATAAGTCACTTAAGGCAGAGCTGTTTGCAGGCAGTGACGTACAGGCGTAGAGGCAGCTCTGCGTAGGAATGTGTGTTCGGTCAGTGTTCTTCTTGTCTCGCTTTCAAGGACAACGAGCTCACTTTTTACCACAGTAAGAAACATTTGGGCTAATCTGGGTGCCTGCTCCCAGTGACATTAAAAGAAAACACTCTGCTTGTGTGATCGATTTATTTTTAGGATTTCTGATTTTTATATTCAGGAACTGTCCTTTTTCCACACTCTTGTTTTTTCTTTCTTCCGCCCAGCTGATTCTAAAAAAGACAACCGCTGTGTTTCACTCACTCACTCACACAGAAAGCATTTCACCCCTCCTCACCTTCCTTCTTCTCCTCGGCCATGACGGTGTGGCAGAGGGCCAGCAGCCTGAAGAAGGCGTGGACCTCTGGGTTCTCCAGCTTCACCGCCTCCACCAGGGAGTGGTCGTGGAACAAGAAGCGGGAGTCAGCCAGCGGGTTGAAGGAGAAGTCCACCGTGTCTGTATGCTGTGGAGAGAGAAAATTAAATTCGTTTTAATCCAGTGAAATCCAGCCTAATTTATGTGATGTAACCTCTGTGACAAGATAACTACTGGCAGCCAGCACGAGGGAAGGTGTCAGGAAAAGTACATCATGTAAAAAGACACTTAAATTGACCTAATTTGCCAAATTTACACCATTAAAGTCCAACTCACCTCTGTAATCTCTAGTCTTTGACCTGTGTAGTCAAACACATCCCCTGAAAAGAAGAGAAAATATATGAAGCTCGTATCTACACTCCAAAACATAAATGAACCAGTTACATAACAGACACAGAGGAAAACATGCCTTTGCAAATCTGAAAGAAACACATAGTGCAGGACCCCACTGACACTACGTTTTTCCTGATCCACATCAGACATGTTTTACACTCACACACATCTTTACCATCTCCCCATTTGTATTTTTTGTATGTAAACTTTATACTGTGAATGTCTGCACATCTCCCACTACACATTTTTTCATATTCCGACACTAAACTGTAAGTTATTCAACTTTAAAAACATGTTTCTCATATTTTTTTTCATATTTTCTGTGGTGAATATTTCATTGTGCATTATGTCTCTTGACACTTTTTTATTGTCGTGTATCAAATCACCAGGACAAAGTCCATGTATGTGCAAACGTGCTTGGAAAGGTTTCTTTAATTATTTTACATTGTGAAAAAGGGATGTGTAACAAAGATATACATTATCAAATTGGACGACATTCCAGTACATCATTTTTAAGAAGGAGACCAGACATTCTTTAACGAGATCTATTCATTTATAAAAATGTGGCCGTGACTGTCGCAAACATGGGATCCAGTTTGACCATAACTTTGTAAATCTGTTCAGTCGTAGGTGAAGTGAGAAGGTAATTTTTTCTGTTCTATATATTTCATTAACTGTATCTGTCCTCTCCTCTGTTGTCGAGTGGTCAGAAAGCAGCCAATGTCTTGGGATGCTCTGATATCAAATATCAATTATCGAATAAGTTGTTGTTATATTTTTTCTTTTATTCATTTTTTCTTGTATGTTCTTGGTTGGTATGAGTGATTCTTGTGATTCTATTTCTTAATTTGCATTGTTCTTTTTCTACCTTTTAAAGACCACAGGCTACACTGAGTAAGAAAAAAAGAAGTTTCCTTTCATGTCCCTGAGGGGCCTTACTTCTGTTTTATTGGTAAATTTGCTGTTTCTTTATAACTGGAAGAGCTAAACAACATGATCCTTTAATATTTGACAAGCTCACTGATTAGGTGGCAAACACATAATAGCTAATATATGTATAGCGGCACATTTTTAAAAAGTCTCTGCATGTCCATGTATTTAGATGCACTGAGGTTCATAGAGCCAGAAACTTTATTTTGGGAAACAGCATTAGAGCTACAGATACAGTAGACGTCTTGAATCTTACCGTAACATTTGCCGTTGATGGAGCACTTGTTGAAGGTCATGATATTCTGGGTGAGCGTTCCTGTTTTATCGCTGAAGACGTACTTGATCTGGCCGAGCTCCTCGTTCAGCGTGGTGGTGCGAGCCTCGGCGGGAGTGTTGTTCCGGGAATAGTACATCTTCCTGTCCCAGTCGATGTAGAAGCTGTTCCCCAGACGAATGATCTCCACACTGTTGAAAAATGTACAGCAGATACAGGAACAGAGATGAAGCAGATATAATCCTAACGCATTTTGTTAAGTTACTTTAAATCTCATAAAATAAACACATGCTGGTACCTGACGTAGAGAGAGATGGGCACCACGGTGTTGAGGATGATGACGTAGGACCAGAATGTGAGGAAGGCGGAGAAGCCTGCACTGTTGCCATCTTGTCTGGGCAGGAAGACCATGAACTGTGAGCCTTCGTTCAGCTCCCAGACGTAGTTTCCAATGGCCAGGATGGTGCACATGAAGGCCAGAAAACCGAAAATCTGCATGGAAAGTTTTGGAAAGAGTTCAGAGGTCAAAGGGGGGTTTATCAAGACTGACTGGACCCCTGAGCACTCGTTTAAAGGTACAAATCCTAATCTAAGTCCAAGGAAAAAGTTGACTTCACTATCAAAGGTTTAAAAAGCCAAGAGTGGAACCTGCAATATGACAGGTCTGAAGACTGTCCTGACATCAGATAAACAAGTTAACAATTTGAGGACTCACACAAAGCACTAGCACATTCATCAGTCGGTCTACGCTGGTCCTCTTGAACGTGCTCTTCCCACAGTTCTGCATCAGCTTCGTCTCTGGACCTGCACAAAAAGAGGAACAGAAACAAGTAAGACGTCAAATGATCTCATATCCTCCTCCATTTAAAACCATCTTGGTGTGTGCTGAAGTGAAATAAGTGTCAACTGAGACACTCAAGTTTTGTTCTTTGTGTCTCTCTCTTCGTATGGTCACGAGGTTTCCCGTTACCACAAGATCCCTGTTAACATGTAGCCATGAAGAAACTCATTCCCCACCTCCAAACAGCACCAGTCCAAAGCACCACTCGGTGTTCCTCAGGGTGCAGCCGCGCAGCAGGATCTTCTCGTTGTCCAGCGGGTATTTCTGACCGGCGTACGTTAGCGTTCCTGTGAAGCGGTCGAGACGGTTGTTGGGGGGTTCACAGCATACCTCGCCTGCAGGGACAGAGAGGTGATGGAAGAAAGGACAATTAAAGCTTGCATGCATTCAATCTACTGTGTGTGTGTGGCTACTGCATTTAGCCCAAAAGAAGTTTTTATTTGTCAAAAACGTGGACAAATTTCAGTGAGCTTTTAAGCCTGAAATTGATATTGATTGATGAGAAAGTGCTCAGCTTTAGAATTGAGCCTCAGAACATTTTTAATCACAAGAACACTGGAGCTATTTTTAAAAACTGAACATGACCATAAACTTGAATGACTAAACTGCGACACACGCGTGCAGTAAGTACAAAGTAAAAGTACAAACTAGAGCTCTCACTTGACTGTCTTTGTGCTTCTGTGATGTTTTTCTACACAATGAAAACAATGTTTATTAATTATTAGTTGTGTATATGTGTGTGTGAGAGAGAGAGGAGAGGGAGAGACCATGATAAGAGTCGCGAGCTGTGACTGCACCGCGTCCTGTACAAGCCAAGCTCTCCAACTTTCTTAGCTGAGTTTGGATATTTTCTACAAACTGACATGAGGCGACAGAAGAAGATGTAACCATAACTGGAGTAAATTAAAGCAATGAGAGTTGCGTTGTTTCTCAATGGCTGCCCGTGATGATGGTGAGGGTGACAACAGAGCTGCAGCAGTTATCTGTGTAACAGGGGGAAGCTGTGTGTGTGTGTGTGTGTGTGTGTGGTGTGTGTGTGTGTGTGTGTGTGTGTGTGGCTGACTTTCTGGCCTACACGAGGTGTGACACAGCAGCTACCAAATATGAATTTTGATGTTTTATTTACACAGGTGATACTCATGTTTGTTAAAAGTACTCTGTCTGTACCGGATATTTGTTTCATACCAGCTCATCCCTAACATCAACACTTAAATATGTCTCAATTGAATTCCTAATCTAAATCTGAGCCTTTTTTGATACCTGAACATAATTTTTTTGCTTCAATGGAGAAAAAGTTTAATGCTATTTGTGACTGTGCAGCTTCTCCATGTAACAGAAGAGGTTTATTGTGTTTTTCAAAGTGTTTATACGACCAGTATCCTGGTTCTTATCTGTTTTTGGAGCGCCCTGGTTATGTGTTAAACATCATATCTTGGTTTTAGAGAACCTAGATAAGACCTTATCCCAGTTTTCCGCTGCCTCAGAAACCGTGAAAATGTGTGTGTTTATTCCCGGCATGCTTGCAATTTCAGAAACAGTTGGCTGTACTCTAGCAGTCTTACCGTTGAAGTCTGCCAGTTTTTCAATATCCTCTCCCAGGTCTCCTGTCACAGTCAGGGCCTGTCTCACCTTCAGGTTTGTCTCCCTGAGGATGAGGAGGAGAGGAGGACGATAAAGTGAGAAGGACGAGAAGCAAGGGGAAGAGGAGGAAAAGTATGACATGACATTAGACAATAAAAGCAGACTGACCCATCCAGTTCTGCCGTCTCGATGTACACCAGGTTGAGTGGTTCACTGCTGGAGAGCAACAGGAGGTCGGCCTGAAAGTACAGGAGGATTTATCACTGAAATCTGCTGTTTGTCTTTCTGGAAAACAAAACATTATTCATCATACTGCTGGAACGATAAGCTACATGGAAGTTTGTCAGACATACAGACGCTAGGTTAGGTCAGTGATTTCTGGCATTAACAACACAGGATCACAGAAATATCAAATTATCTCTGCAGGAGTTTATCGTAACTGAACGCCAGTTACAACCTTTGCCTTTGTTGACAGCTTTATGGCTGTTCTTACTTTTGCAAAGGAAAAAAAACACAAGACGTTCTCCAAACACTGAATACTGCAAACTCCCCAGAAATGTAATGATGCAACATTCTCATCTTCGAGGTCTTTATAAGGCAAACGTGAAGCTTTACTTTGTTTGTACGATCCAAAGATGAAGCGTTTAAAGAAAAACGTCAACTCAAAGATGTAAAACTGTGAATCAAGGTGACAAACAGAATACAAAGGCACAACAAGAGGCAAGATGTACAGAGAGTGGAGGTGTAATCTGTTGGAGGAGCTTATGAATCAGGGCGTCTTCAGGCAGAAACAAGGTGAATTTAGGACATTTAAAGACATTTTTAACACCACTTCAAATTAAATTTAAGATGGTAAAAATGATGATAGGGTGTGTTACGCGTTGCTTACTTTTTTGTTTTACTTTTAGTAGGTACTGCAGCTGCAAGGGTACATACTGTTGCATGCAGTATGCACACAATCGGTACACACTCTCACACATAATGTCACACCATGAACTTTGACCCTCTTGATTTTTATATCCGTTACCGCAGAAATAAATCAAACGCTGCTTACTGAGTTCACCAGAGATGGAGATCAACCCAGAGAGCTCTGCTGTTGTTACTTTGCAATATATATATTTTAACTTTAAAGTTTTAACTGCACAGATTGTAGATTTTAGTATGTTATATTTGTGACAGTGAAATTACAGCAGCTGCTCTGCCATTTCTGTTTCATAGTTATATCCTGATGTTGTTTGTGATATTTATGATTATTTTGTTCACTTAAACAATCAATAATTCTGTTATTACTATTGGACTGGTCATCAGTTACTTGAATACGCTGTCATCCATCATTGTGACCTCAGACAGTTGTCAGTGAGCTGTGATTTGTTTATGGCACAGTCAATGTGGCGCATCATGTGCTGAACAGAGGATTGTGGGTCAGATTAGCCAGAAAAGCATGCTGGTTTGCATACTGCAAAATCGGACATCCTGGTATTTTTGGCATGCTGCATTTGACATTCTATGTATTGGGACAAACAAATTTCTCCCGATTGCTGCTCCATCGGTGTGTGAAAGCAAATGTAAATGGATACTGAGTAGCAGGTGGCACCATGTATGGCAGCCTTGGCCACCAGTATGTGAATGGCTGAATGTGACATGTTGTGTAAAAGTGCTTTGAGGAGTCAGAAGACTAGAAAGGCGCAGGTCCATTTGCTTTGTTGTGACTTAAAAACATTTCAGACTCATCCAATCTGAATTCAAGACATTTTAATACTCTTTACTCACAGTGACAAACTGGTTGTTTTCCAGCTTGATGATGTCTCCCACCTGGACGTCCATCCATTTCTCGCTCCGCAGTCTAAGAACAGGAAACAGGAGCTGATTAGTGACTCTGTGCTAAGCTCAGAGAAACAGTTTTCTTTTCCCTTTTTCTTTGAGGATAGTCAGAAAATAAACTGCCCATAAATAAGCACTGAACACAAAGGTCATCCTGATATTAGTCCCCTTCCTTCACCGCAGTTTCCTGCCACTTTCCTGTATTGTCTGTCTGTGTATCTGTCTGCCAACAATAGCCGGAGTTTTAAAAAGTCGGCTGGAATATAAATATTTAATGATTTTCAGGGTTTTCGGTTTCACCCGTCAGCCTGTGCTGATACTTCAAATTTGAGCAGAGGACAGTTTTTACTTCAATTTCTTTGTAGTTTGCTAATGCTCAAAGAGAGCTTAGTGAATGTTTGCAATACTTATAAAACCTCTTATAACGAAATCAAGAAATGAACCTTTACACTGAGTACAATCGATCTGACATTGTTCAGTACACTTTAAATCAGCATCCTTCATGTTTCAGTGGAATTTTGCTGAAGTTATTTCATTTGACTGAATTATTTTTGTACACTTTTCACCTGTTATATTGAAAAACGTTGAGTTTTTGGATAGTTGGTGAGCCAAATAAGTAACCTCATAGTCAATGTTGGGCTCGAAATGATCATTTGTCTTTTGCTTTCACCTCTTATGAAATGCTTAATAGACAGAGTAACTGAAAAAATAATTAATGCACTCGTCAAACATGAGAAATCATTAGTTTGAGCACTATCGCCACAACAGTTTTAACTCTTGTAGAATTAAATTTTACCCTCCATCAGGCCTCTGATACCAAACCTGCATCAGTATTGATTCAAAGAAGCATCTCTAATAATAATATTCACATTCACAGTCTTGCCGGGAACAAAATCGGCTTCATTCAATGGTAAAAACTTGCAATTCCTCCACTTGTTTCCCAACTACACTGTGGAAAACTATGCTTGTACTCCAGGTCCAAAACTTCAAATCAAGCACTCCCTGACATCAAGTCAACAGGAAATATACAGTCTCTTCCCACCATCCTGCAGCTGCTTCCCGTGGCGCCCTAAACAGTGGGCATTGGGCAAAGGCCAACAAGTGCAAACCCAGACAGAAAAAAGAAACAACTTATGTGCAAGTATTTATATCTGGTGCACCATACATATCGAAACATACAGCTGGTGCCTTGACTGGAAACACTGGTAATGTTGGGTTATTACGGCAATAATATTAACTATAACATGCTGATAATTAAAAGTATTGTCTTTCTTGTACTACATTTGTACAGACAGCAAATAACTGATCAATTGATTGATCATTCCTTGTTAATTTTTCAGTTACAGCTGGTTCCGATTTTATTTTCCAACATGATTAACTTCTTCTCTCCTGTTACTATCACTTCAGACAGGGCTGTAGTTATTACTGAGGGCAATGAGGTCATGAGCTCCGCTACTGTTTCTGGACGATGAATCCCACTTTAGCATAAGTATCCCACCAGCATTAGTAGTGCCCCCTTAACACTATAAGGTCAGCTGGAAAGACGCCACCAAAAAAGGCTGTAAGGGGAAAAAGTTCTGCAGTAATGAAAAAGACGCACTGCGAGATGAACTTAAACAAAGGAAACATTATTTTCCAGAGCATCAGTAATGATGTTACTGGAAAAATTAAAACCCAATAATAGTCGTAACATTTGTGATGCTGTAAATGCCGTATCAACAGAGAGATGCACAGTAAATAAAATTAAAAGCTCTGACATTAAAAAGAAAACAAAAGACCACATTGCCCAAGGGTTTTTATAGTCTTAATTGGGATCAGTGGACTGACAGTATTTCTTAAGCCCAATAATTTAATAATCTAATTATTAAAATCACTATAAAACACATGATAATCTAAATTTGATTATATGATACTCATGGTTTTTTTTTTAATGTTCCTCAAACTTAAAACTTGTATTTCCTTTCATTGGACAGGCAATATTTGGACTGCAAAAATTAGATGGTTTTTTTTCTTATCGACCCATATATTAAATATTCTCTTACCTAACAGAAGTGCAAAGTAAAAAACACTGGTGAATTCCAAAAGTAAATGAGTCTAAAAAAATAAAAACAAATCATAAACAACATGAACATGAACACAAATAAGAGAAAATTTGTTTGTATATCGCTTCCTGCACGAGATCCAATATCTCTAAATCTGGTTTTAGGGAACAAGAAAACCCACCAAACAAAACATAAAGGACATTTAAATTAAATAAAAAAGTATTTAGTTTGGCTTTTCTTCACCAGAATTACATTAATCTGACAACTGTCACTTAGGGAGATAAACTTACAGCTTTAATTATTACAAAAAGGAAAACATACATTTCTCAGTGGGATCTAGTTGTGTTAGAAAATTTGGACCCTAATGTCTATAATTTACTGTATATTTTCAGTGCACTTCTACCTTTGTATGACTTCCAGTTCTGCTTATAGACAAGATCAATGGGTATTTTTTTTACCTTTATTTTATATTGTATCTTGTGTGACAAGATAAGATAATACTTTTGTCTGTCTTGCATCCTCATGCTCTCTAACAATCAACAGAATGACATAAAAACAAATAAAACACATAAAAACATCTGTAAGGTCATCTGTCATCTAAAGACAAGGAACAATAAGCAAACATATGCCCCCCTTCATTCACACACATATAAACACATCTATATTAAACATCCCACATTCAACCTAACGTAAACTCTATCCAGTCCAACCATCAGGAAGCAGCTGCAGGGTGGTGGAGAGCCCTTGTTTTGTATCCTGTTGACCTGAGCTCTGCTATTTCAACTATGTGAGATATGCTTCATGTGCATATATGGGATGGTCATGTGGGCTTTATTTCACCCTTAGAGCTGAAACAAGCAAATACAATGACTTGAGGGATAATTTCGAGGCTTCTTCATAATAATGCTAAAGTGCACCCAAGATGGTTCCCTGAGGAACACCTACATGTACAGAAAAAAGTTAAAGGACCCTGATGGTGCCTCTACAAATACACAAAACCAGCAAGTGGCTACCTGAAATGTTGGATATATGAGCACGGGTGTATTTCAAACTTACTTTCTATCAATGAGGACTTGAACCTTCCTGTTGTTGACATGATTGTCGCTTCTGTGGCGGTTCTGGAAAAAGAAACATACACAATAAAACAATGAGTCATAAGAGGGCACAAGAAACAGTTTTACCACTAAATACTGATTAGTTCTGACGAAAGTTCCCATGAAACTAATCAGTCAACAACTGATATGTTGTGGTTTTTTTGTGTTGTTTTGCGTAATGACACAAAGGTCTTAATGTGTTGAGGACATAATGTTACTGTGTGAAATGAAAACCTCCCATTAGTGGTATTCAGCTGAATTAGACCTTTGACCTTATAAAAAACCTCTCCTTCCACTCCAACCACTGATGACTCTTCACCATCATGACGCCTCCCTTGTCTCTTTTTATTCATCTCTTCAGTTTCTGATCACTATTTATTTCTGTGAGTGAGACACAGAGGCGGCAGCTCAAACAGTCAGTACAATCAGGTGGTTTCCCCTTTTTTCAAAACGCCAACAGCTTTCAAATGCTTGCAGTGTTTCATAATTTTTTTCCTGAAGCAATTTTAACTTTACCCTGGCTTAACAGACAAGTTCACCTCTTAACCCTTATAGTTACAACTGAATTTACTATTTACAAAGACTTCACAGATCTTTCCCCAGAACAAGAAGCTCTCGTACTTCTACCTGTCACCAAGCCAAAGGGTTTAAGTCCAGATTTCAGCACTCAGTATGAATACACAGGTGTTACATACAGTGTAAAAGAAAGTTAAAAGTAAGAAGAAAATGTAGCCTAATTGTTCTTTCTGTGTCAAACCCAGAAAATGTTTGTTTGGGTTTTCTGTTCTACTTTCTGGCAGAAACTTCTTGACCTGCTGCTTCTGTGTGTTTGATAACTGATTTCTGTGTCATCTGGTTGACTCAAAGGCCTCAGGCAAAGGAACAACCAATTAAATTTTGGTTGCCATACAACTTTTTTGTCTTGTGACCCCTTTAAATGAAACAAAATCCTACCAGTTGTGAGTAGTTCCACTAAAACAGATTCATATATTATCATTATGGGCTCACTCTTTTCCCCTTTAAAGCGGGATGTATGCTCTTGCGTTGAATCAATGCTGTACCTACGCCGTAGCCTGTTGTGCACCTCCCCAGAAATGTAACTGAAAGTTGCGATGCAGACCTCCAATCTATGTTTGTGAGCTGAAACCATTTCCCTCAGTGGAAACAACGCTTTTATTTACTTTAATTTTACAGATAAGAAACAATAAATTGTGAAGACAATAAAGCCTCCACAAAATATCAGTTTGAGTATTGTGTGTGATTTATCCTGGCTTCATATGAGCAGAGAAAATCTCCGCCATTCGTTAGGCTGTAAAATATAATATAATATTATGATGGAAACGCCAAAATTTGAATTAAAATCCCCTGATTCGCACAAACTAAAATACGCTCGCTTTTGCCGGGTTTTGGTTGATTCGAAAAAATGTTGATTCGCAAAACGGGGGATGGAAACAGTTATGTTCGAATTAAGTCTGACGTAGCGCATCTCTCTCCATGGTGATATCCACACTCCGGGTCGGGAAGGCGGTAATGCATTTACAAGCTGGTTGCCAACCGCCAGAAAACACAGAAGAAGAAGAATGCGAGACGCTGTGTTTCCGGTTCTGTGGAAAACTCACGCGAGTTTGTATTTTTACCAAAGTCCGTACATTTAATGGAAACACACAGAATTCATATTTCTTTTAATGCACATTTCCCAATGATTCAAATCAATTCTGGATGGAAACATAGCTACAGAAGTATAAATCCCGCTTCAGGGCGGTGGCCTTGTGGCTAACCTGTGAGCGTTATATGTACTCATGTGTTATATGCATGCAGCAAAGAGTGATGATAGTCAGCAGGATTAAGCGTCGAGTGTTCAGGGTTCGGAGCCGGTAAGCTGTTGCTGAGAGAGGTAACAGTATATGTAATTTGTGAAAAGTGAAATCATTTTTTTTTATTTCACAAGGCAAAAAAAGCAAAGATTAGAGGGGAATCTAGCAAAATAAGCACAATTTTGTGTTTTATTAATGTTTTTTATCCCTTGTAGATGCATCAAACCCCAGTTAAGGAGCCACTGCATTGTATAGGCTAATTATTGTTTTCTACCTGTGAAGCTCATGTAAAGTGAGGCTTGATCCAGTTAAACGACTGGTACGATTTCAGAAATACAAAAACTATATATCTGCTATATTCCTTCAGTTCAGCAGGCAGTAGTTTGTAAACCAGTCCTTTCACAGCAGCTTCCTAACACTGGCATTACTTCAGTGTTTGTTTTGCAAGGTCATCCACCTCGCCATACATGGCCAGTCTCTAGTTTCTGTGTACCTGCTCACGAATATCACGTCAAGCCTGAACCCAGTGACCTCACTAAAGGAACAGATGGGTACCGGCGGCGAGGCACGTTCAGGATCGTCACTGCAGCTGCTAAACAAAAAGACTCCTGTTCTCCTCCTTCGGCTAATGTTTAACCCATGACAACACTAATTTCCTCTCACTGGTTTGGCATTAAGTTACTGGGTGCAACACACACGCACGCACACACTGTACTTACACATTTGTTTGATTGACCTTGACGGCTGAAACAAAGTCATTTTCCTTTCATTGTTTAAGAAGTGCAATTTGTTCTGTTTTGGTTCCCTTTAAGCAGCGAAAGAAAAAGAAAACAGTTTATCCATTAACAATAAAAAAAGACTTTCTGGTGAACTATGAGTCAGCAGGTCAACTGGGGGGATTTTGTCATTTCTTAATCAGTCTAAACTACCATGTGACATCAATTTTCGTCACCACATTACAACATTGTCACAAACCTGACTGATGAGAAATAGTCTTACAGAAAAGGGAACAATGAATGTAGTCTGTCGATTTTAAAATTTTAGCTCCTATCTGCCTAAACTTTTTTTTTTTTTTTTTTTTTTTTTTTAAATAATGGAAATAAGCCTGAGGACGACTGAGGTTATAATGTGCTTGGATCATTACTTAAACAAACAGAGACACAGCCGCCACGGCAACCTTAATCTGACGCTGAGCAGACTGATAAATGCCTGTTTGAGACCACACAAGTTCAGAGGAGCATGTTGCACACGAGCCTGCTGATGTTAGTGAAACAGTGAATATCAGCAACATCAGATAACATGAAATGACAAACAGTGCTGTGTCTCTTTGCACAATAATCCACCAATGTATTTTAGTTTAGATGATACTTAACTAGGACGACATGTCATTATGGTAGTTTGCTTCAGAGTTGATAGAAATGATTCCCTGATCAGCTGTGTTTACTTTTTTTCAGACAACAGACCAAATAGTTGATGTGTGTTGCAACATCTTCAGCAAGGCGCACACTATACAGACTCATTTTAGATTCAGGCTGATTATCTGCTGGATCAGTTTCAGTTTGATATGCAGTTTAAGGGGGGGTCAGGTGCCTGATTAATTTCCTGAGCAATCTGGCTCATGGACAATCAAATGGATTCCTGGCATATCGGACATTTTGGGCAGCTGTTTTGCAGCTTGAGCTGTTCCTGATTTCTGATTTCCTCATTTCCTGTTGTCAAAAGATGTTTTATAAACAGTAGTGAGCTTGTTCAAATATTATTGGAGTAGTATTACATGTTGTGGCTAAAACTGTAGTCTTGAGATTGCTGTGATATAAAACTGAACTTTTAGAACAGACAACACACAGTCTGTTTTCTTATTTACCAGTTTCACAAAACACCTTAAGTTGTTTCCATGAGTATGGCACTTCAGACTTAACTTTTCCTAAACTGAGGGACTTCTGTAAGGGTGTTGCAAATAATCCCTTAGCGTTAAATAAAAATGTTAAGGCATTTAAAGCATTTAAAGAATTTGTACAGTGGTAAAATATAATAGTCCTATGATGGCCATTTGTTTGTTTGTGCTCAAATTTGTGATACTTAATGTCTTTAGTGCAATAGTTTAACTAATTTAAAGGGATTCCTTAAGTGCAAGACTAAGATAAGGAAAATAAGTGAACATTTTAAGGAGAACTTTTGTTCAACCGATTTTATTTCAAGAAAGCCTTAACACGGACTTTAAAGGAAAATCTTGACTTAAGGTGTTTTGTGCAACCGGCCCCTGCATCTTAAGGCAAGTTAGATTAAAGACTCAAGACAAGGGGTGCACAATATTGTATTTTTTGCCGATATCCAATATGCCGATGATTAACAACTATTTTGGCCAATACTGATATCGATATATTCACTTTTTTCCCCACCTAATTTTAGTGATCATCAAGTCTCTTCTGTACTGGAATTAACATCATATTCAGATGGAGACATGAATACAATTCTTTTCAATGCATTGCGCAAATTAAGAAAAAGCATGTTGGTCGATTACAATAGTTCATTTTAAAGACGATATTGGCCGATACAGATGACGTGCCAATGTTATTGTGCGTCCCTACTTAAGACTTTTTGTAAATGCCACTTGGATTTTTTACAATAATCAAAATTATCAAAAGACCTCTAAAATCAAAGCATTAAAATTTGTTAAAAGGTGAAACACATTCACTTACGATATCGTCAGTGGCATCCTTGGCAGCGGTGACTGCCAGCACCAGGACCAGAGGCACGACTGTGGTGAACCAGGACAGAGAGGAGATCTGAGGAATCACCTGAGGAGCACAGAGATGCACAGTTTAAGTTAATTTTTGTATATGATAGTAAGTGAAAATTGAAAAACAAAAACAGAGAGGAACTACAAACTGTGTGGGTGAGAGACAGAGGAGAAAATGAGAATGTGATGAGCAGGAGCCGGGTTATTTTTGATGTGAATCTAAGAACATTTTATAGTTGTTTCATATTGTTTATTTAAAGACCTAATGCATCAATTCTGGTGCATAAATAGGCAACATGGACTTTAACTTATACAGAAAATAAATCAACGCCATTTTAACGCCATTTATTTAAAACTGTCGTTGTGCTCGAGTTCCTCATTGTCTGTCAGCAGAGCAGTAGCCACAGTGTACAACCTCTGTGGTGCAACACAACTGTTCTGCACACGATGAGGCAATTTCCTGTACTGGATATTACACTTCCTTAATCTAACTGCATCTGATTCATCCATTTCCTGTTTGGTTAACACACAGCTTCACTGTGAGAAAGAGCAGTCGCTTGAATCGGATTGTGTCACGTTGGACTACAAGTTTGCAAGTGTTTGTGAGACGCTGATTCTCACAACATTGTCTGTTAGCTCTGACAGTTTCATCAAGTCCCAGGAAACAATAGGAGTTGTTTAATCTTCTCCGCTTGAGACAAAATCCTTGTAAAGTGTAATAATGTTATTCCTGACTCTCTTCTTGTCAGTGTGTCACATGTTCGGTATGTCTTCAACCAACCCTAGAGAAACACATCTGATTTGCATTTCATTATTTGAGATATGTCAAATATTTTACATAAAATTTGCTTGACAGTTGGATGGCTGTGTCGCCTGTTGCCTTTCGTGCATGTGTACGCTCTTGTTTCGCTCACCTGGAGCACCAGCAGAAACAGGAAGTAGGCGTTGGCGATCCTCTGGAACTGCTCAAACAGGTTGAGAGGTAGGAAGGTGAAGGGGTTGTACTTGGAGGTCTTGATGGCATTTGTCTGGTAGAGGTGTTAAGATAAGATACGGTGTTAAATCAATACAGGATTAATGCTGTCGAGACATTTAAGCTTTTTTGAATTGACATATATTCACACATATATTCACATATACTTATGTGCTCTTTTCAAGATAATCAGGCTCCATGATTAGGTGAGAAATCCAAATGCACACTGGGTTCTAGTTTCTTGTGTGTATGTGGTCAACATGCTGAATATGGGATGTTTTGTCCATGTGACACCGAGGTCAAACCGGCATCAAAACGGGAAACAAAAATTCTCGATCATGAGGCTGCTCAGAAAAACATCTACAGCATTTACTTGACCTTTCGTCCTCTCTGCCTCTACCATAAAAGGTAAATAGTTGTAATAAATGTTGCAGTTGAATGAGTTTATCAGTGAGAAAACAGCAGACGTGCAGACATGATTGACTGTTTCTTGCTCCCTGACAAGATAAGCTGAGTTATCTTCAAGACTCCCTGAAGATAACTCAGTTTAAACTAAGGCGTGTTGAGTTATTTCCTTTGTTTTCTTAAGGAACCGCCCCTGCTGTTAAAAGGCTATAAAAAAGGTTTCTCCTCCGACACGAAAGCATGGGATCATTATTAGATAAACTGTTTAATAATGCATTTTAACATTAACAGAGCAGTTAAGCATCTGATTAATTTCCTTCGTGTAAAGGTGTGCAAGCCTATTCCTGAATTTGGGAACACTTAATCGTCACAGTCTCACACCAAGTCAGTTAAACTTCAGGGATGTCATTGACTGGCCCTCTCGTTCCCCTGACCTAAATCCAACTGAGCAACTTTGGGACATCATGTATCGTAGCATCCATCGCCACCACATCGCACCACAGACTGTCCAGGAGCTCACTGATGCCCTGATCCAGGTCTGAGAGGAGATCCCCCAGGACACCATCCTCCGACTCATCAGGAGCATGCCCAGACTTTGTCAGGAGTGCACACAGGCACGCAGGGGCCAAACACACTACTGAGTCACGTGATAAAATTCACACAACCGTTGTTACGTCATTTTGTTCTTTGCTCATCAGTAAAAATTTTCAACTTGAATAATTCGTTCATCAAGATCTGATGTGTGATTTAAGTGTTCCCCTAATTTTCTGCAGCGTATTTCAGCATCAAAATAATAATAATCTATCAAATCTTAGGCAAAATATTTTATGAGAGCACAACAAATAATGTAATAAAACACAACAACTGGGTTTCTGGGTGTAAACCGGCCACAAACAACCAGCTGAAAAGTGAAGTCTGGTTCCCTTTGTGTTAGCCGTTGGTTCCATGTGTGCACACTGTGTTTATATGAATCCAAAAACTTCATTATGGAAATCTAGCTCTGTGCATCCGGGATGATAACACAGAAGCATGTTAGGTAATCCCATTCATCGCTTGAACAAATATTTGCATGTGTTTGTGGTCCTTTGGATATTTTAGGTCAGAATGTCACGTCAGGAAATGTCAGCAGGCAGAACAACAAATGTAACACACATGACGTCCTTTCAACTGAAAGGTTCGTGGCTCTTGACCCCGACGATGTCTCCTGGAAATTACATTTGTTTTTTATTAAACTGCTTTCTGAATTATGTTCTTGTGGCAACTTTATCGCTCTCTGGATTATTTTCAGATGCAAGTTTTAGTAAGTAACGAGACACTACGTATATTTAAATAAACGTAATAACAAAGACTCTTGTCTTACATTTATGCATCGAATGCACTTTGGTTCAGGTTAAAGAAACTGATTTGGTGAATTGGTATTTTGGCAGAAACAACTGAAATACCAGAATCAGAATCACAAATACTTACGTATTATAAAAAGTAAGAATAAGAGTATGAAATTAAGTGTGTAGTTGTAACACAATAAATATTAATTGCACCAATATCAATCTAGCAGTCACTAAAATGCTGTCTTTACTGTTTGTTTGCTCTGTGCCTCATGGTGGTTATAATTCTCTCTCTTATTGTCCTGATGACATGTTTGTGGTACTGAACGCACAGATAACAGAAAGTATGCAGAGAATTTCCTGGAGGTGAAATTCCTAGAAACACTTCTCAGTGTAAATAAGAGGTCCAAACGTCTCTCTGGATGTGTCTGCCTAAAATACTGAGGTCACTCAGAGGTTCTTTGGTTTCAGACTGAAGCGGAACCAAAGAGCAGATTAGGGATCCCCTGAAATACAAAGAGAAATCATTCAGAAATCTCTGCTTTACAGATTTGGTCATCTGTAATGCAAGCATTCATTTGGTCTCTGTGGGAGTTCTTTCTGGTGGAAGGCATTTGCTCTGCACCAGGTGGATCTTATCAGGAGGCTGAAAGCTCTCAAGCGGCCGGACAGTGACTCCCATGTTAGTTTATCACTGGATCTATTCACTAACAACATTACCGCCCACAGACGAGAGATTTTGTTCTGGCTGCAAATGTTTAAATACACAAGCAGAGGGAAATGACTGTGTACACCCTGTTTGGTATTTTCCACTAGATGCATCCTCTCCGAGAGGCATGCAGGATAATCTGTTCCCAAAAATATAATTAAAAGGGACGATCAAAAATCACTTTTCAACTTCTCATTTTCTATTGTTCTATTGTTCTCTCTTGCAGCTCTGCTCTATTTAGTTCTTCCTCTTTCACTGATTTCTTTTATTGTCTTATGAAGCAACTTCTGTTGTTGTGACATATTAATAAAGTTTTTTTAAAATTATATATTCCTATTTTAGAATATTCATACATATCCCACGTAATGATGAGCCGGTAATTTGTGCATGTATTTTAAAGGTTGCGATTACGTGACCAGTGCACTGACTGAAGTGAAGAAGGACGTGGTCCAGTCCAACACATTCTCACTCTGACCTCGCCACATATCGACTTACCACGGCGACACACGATGTGCAAGGTACCCTGGGCGCGTTGGTTGTTGACGCTCTGGGACTCTGTGTCAAGTTCTTTCAAAATACACTTCCGTTGTCACAGAAAAAGTACAGTTTGGATACAGTCTCTTTCAAAATAAAAGCACAATGTCACAACAACATAACAACACTGCAAATGGACGTTTTTTCCTTCAACAACAAACGCGCGGTTGCGTTTTGCCAACACATGCATGTGGTTGGGATAAGGAGAAAAGAACAGGGTTCGGCCTGCCAGGTGTTTGTTGAACCCATCTATCAGCCCTCCCGCCCACACTACTTGGACTTCCACCCCTTAGCTGTTTCCCACCACGTTTCCTCCTGACGCTGCCGGGCCCTGTTAAACAATAACGGTGACCGGCTGCGTGTCATGCTCACCTGAAACAATGTTTTTTTTGTCGGTGTCGCCGTAAGTCACTGACCAAGCGCCGGTATTCATGGACTTTGGAGTGAGACCAGGTTGTCTAGTTAGGAGGCAGGCTGGGGCGACAGATGGGACACAAAACACAGGACTTTTCCTCAGGAGACCAGTGTTCGTCACTGAGTGAACTCTGAGTGAACTTAGTTATTTTAAGTTACATCGTCTCCATATTTCTTGCCTAAAACGAATCTTCTTAGCCTAACATTAATTACTTTACTTTAATGACATTACGTCATTCGTGGAGTGCGAATTTGTAGGATATGGTATGACCGGTCGCGTATTTTCCAACATTAAAGAACAGCTTTTTCTCGTCGTTGTCTGACGCCACAAGTCACGACCCAAACGCCAGATTTTGACGACTTCAGAGTAAAACCGGGTTGTTTTTTTTGTGTCGTTTTGTTTTTTTGTGCTTTGCTACTACAGATGAAAAATTGGCTAATTCTTGCATTTTTTTTACCTTGTGTATTTAATAATTTGCACTGTCCCTTCTTAAACAGACTAAACTAATTTACATTTTCCCTTCCTGAGTAAAATCCTCCTCCATACAGACATACAGTCATGGAAAAAATTATTAGACCACCCTTGTTGTCTTCAATTTCTTGTTCATTCTAATATCTGGTACCACTAAACGTATAATACAATGAACACAACAAAAAATGCAGCTGGTCACATAATACTTTATGTCCTATTTGACATTCTTAAGCTTAATTGATTCCCAGGGTATATAAGAGGCCATTTCATGTCACAAGCAGCACTGCACATGCAAAGGCCTAGAGTGGTTTCCTGCTTACATTCAAGCCGTAGCACAACTCAGAAGTTGTCAGCTCTCACATAATGCCTAAAACAAAAGAATTATGTGAAGCCACAAAGGCAGCCATCTTGGCACTGCTGGAAATTGGCATGAGTGAGAGACAGGTAGCGAAAAAACTGAGATCTCCAAGACAGCCGTTCATTACAAAAAAAAAAACCTGAACATGGCACTACCAAATTGCTACCTGGCCGTGGCAGGAAACGTCTTTCTACCCCACGAGATGACCGTGCACTCATCCGTTCCTGTGTCAGGAATCGTCAGCCTCCAGGGACCTTAAAAATGAGTGGGCACTGTCGAGAAATGTGACTTGTTCGGCAAGGACAGTTCGAAACCGACTTGTTGAAGCTGGTTTGAAGTCACACAGAGCACGCAAGAAGCCCTTCATCAATGAAAGGCAGAGGAAGGCCCGGTTACTCTTTGCTTGAGACCACAAGGATTGGACTGTTGATGATTGGGCTAAGGTTCTTCAGTGAATCCAATTTGAATTGATGCCCACTCCAGCCAACTTACTGGTTAGGAGGAAGCCTGGAGAAGCTTACAACCCAGACTGTCTTGCCCCTACAGTAAAACATGGGGGTGGATCAGTCATGATCTGGGGTTGTTTCAGTCTGAGTGGAACAGGGCAAATGCAATTGTGTGAAGGCCGAATGAACCAGGTCATGTACAGGACTACCTTGAAAACAGTCTTCTTTCATCAGCTGGAAAACTCTTTCCTGCCTCGAATGACTGGATTTTCCAACAAGACAATGCCCCTTGCCACACGGCAAGGTCAGTTAAAGCCTGGATGGAGAACCACAACATTCGCACCATGCCTTGGCCTGCTCAATCACCAGATCTTAATCCAATTGAAAACCTGTGGAAAATCATCAAACTCAAAATGAGAACCACAAGCCAACAAAGAAAATTTGTTTGAATTTGTCCAACAGGAATGGGCTGCTGTGACAGCAGAACAATGTCAGAAGCTGGTGGGAGCATGCCAAGACGCATGGCTGCAGTCATCAAAAACAATGGTTATGCAATCAAGTATTAACTCTTGTGTGTATCATGTGTTTAAAGCAAACAGAAAAGAAAACATGGAATGCTTAAAAGTAGTGTTTTTGGCGGTACAATGCCATAGCTATTGATGTAAGAATTTAAGTAATTTTGGTTATTATCAAGAAAACCATGGAAAATGAATAGTTCTTAGTTCTTAAATTAAACTCTCATGAGCTATTTTTGTTGTTATCATTATAATTGTCCAAACAAATGTACCTTTAGTTGAGCCAGGCATTAAAATTAACAAGAAATTGAAGAAAACAAGGGTGGTCTAATAATTTTTTCCATGACTGTAGAAGACATCTTATAAATGACACCTCTTACTGCATGTCTGCTGACCTGGAGGGTTTTTAAACAAGTGACTGGCCTATGTAACACTTTTAGAACCAAGAAAGCACCAAAATGCATGTGTCAACAATGTATTTACTCTTTTTAAAGATTATTTTTTGCCTGCAGGTTGGGATCAAACTCGAGCCACTGCTAAGGACTCAACCTATAGGGGGTAGCACACTCTCCCAGGTGAGCTAGAGGCCGCCCCCCATGTCTTTATCCTTCTTTGAAACTTAATATTTCAGTGATCCAGAGTTGTGACTGCAGCAACACAGAGGACAAACTGGGGTGAATGAGCTTACCCAGAAGCAACCTCAACTCTTTGACTTTGGCTGACGTCCAGTCTCCTGATAACGGCCAGACACTCAAGCAACAAAACGAGAGTTTCTCTTGTAAATATTTGTACTGACAATGTGGCAGTGAGCTGTTTTGTCTGTAAGGTACGTGGGCTGCATCCGCCATACATCCCCTTCTCTATTTCAGATGTCTTCCACAGGACAATAGACCCTCACGTTGTTGAACAGCGTTGAAGACTCACCAGCAGCAACACACACATACACACGTATTAATACTTACTGCATATCTAAAGGAGAGGTTGTACTCGCGGTCGTTGGCGCGGATTTTCCTCTCCAGCTCTGATTTGAAAAGACAGAAAGTATCATAATGATTTACATGACTTTACCAGTGTGTTTATCAAGGTCTCAGGTTTTCTGTAAGTGTAATCTAAAGCAAATCACAAAGAACCAGCGAGACAATTTTTGCTGTTTCATGAAATCTGAACCTTCATGATGAATAAGATCCATGTGGTGAAGGCGTACCTCTCTCTTTCTTCCTGACACAGTCCACGCCAAAGAACGACATCTTCTCTTCCTCGTCCTCCTCCTGCTATCTATCCATCATACCAGTCTGTGAAGAACAAGAGACAGCTGTTACTTTATGGCGGGACAAAAGCATAAATCTGGGTCACATAATATCTTCATCACCAGGAAATAAACACACACACACGCCCCAGACTGTTCCTGTCAAACACTGGCTTTCTCCTGGAAACTGGAGAGTTTAAACGTTCCTGTTAAAGTGAGAATGACTTAATACCCACCAGCTGCCATCAGAACATTTTCCATAATGTGCCCTATGAGGTAATCACTCCCCAGCCGTATGGCTTTTTAAACTAAGGTTAAAGAAGGTTTTAGGCTCCCAGTACAGCTGTTCTTTAAAAATACATTTTTATTTATGGTTGGAAAAGTTTTTGAGGCCAAGCAGAGACGGTGTAAACATCTGAATGGTGGAGGCGACTGGATAAATGAAGCTTGTGTTATACTGTATGAGCTCTGTGAGGGCTTCTAAGATGTTTGATATGGTTGGTGATTCATTATCCGTATCTCTATCAGCACATAGAGTCAGACGACGATTCACACCTATGGACAATTTAGATTCATCAATTAACCTGCATGTCTTTGGACTGTGGGAGGAAGCTGGAGCACCTGGAGAAACCCACGCTGACACGGGGAAAACATGCTAACCCAACCGTTCAAATCAGAAACCCTTTTGTGCCACCTGATGCAGTGATGATATAGTTGTGGTGTTGTTAAAAGTGGTCCTAAATCAATCAATCAATCAATCAATCAATCAATCAATCAATATGTTCAACGTTTTTCATGGACGCAACTGAGAAAGACAGTTTTCCTCACAAATTCAAGGTAAGACGGCCTGACTGGTTCACAAACGATCATTTTGCACTTCAACGATTCCTTTGAAAACCTCACATGAACGACGAGGTGGCCGAGTGGTTAAGGCGATGGACTGCTAATCCATTGTGCTCTGCACGCGTGGGTTCGAATCCCACCCTCGTCGTAGACAAGTTAACTTTTGAACTGCCATGTTTACATTTCAACATGCTCCCCAACCCTGTTTGAAACAAATCAATTTCAATTCAACACAGGGGAAGATAAAGAACATGCCGAACAAACAGCCACAAGGAATAAAAAAACATGTAAGAAGTAGAATCAAATCAAAGCAAATTTGTTTCTATAGTGCATTTAAAAACAACCACAGTCGACCAAAGTGTAAATACAAATATAAAACAGAATAACGATTATAAAATGCTATGACACTAAAACCACTACCAACAAGCAAAGGCCAATGAAAACATGTATGTCTTAAGATTTGTCACTGGAGGCGGAGCATGATCGAGAGCGGAAGGCTGTTCCAGAGCTTTGGTGCAGCTACCACAAAGGCACGATCTCCCTTACGCACCAGCCTCGATCACGGGACACTTTAAATACACTGTTCTGAGGATCTAAATGGTCAGGAGTTGGAGTAGGGGCAGAGAAGTTCGGTAATGTACTGGTGCCTGCCCAAGTATGGCTTTAAAAACAAATGAAAGAACCTTAAAATCAACCCTGTGCTCAACAGGAAGCAGTGCAGGGATGCTAGCACTGGAGCAGGAAGAAGAATGAAAGCCTCTCCACCGTTTCACATTTCACTTTTGTTTACGTTCGCTCTACTCCATGGGTATTTATCTGCTTTCACTTCCCTCTTCCCATCCAGAAGTTATTACTCCAGGTTTGCATCAGCCCTCGAGCCGCTTAATGTTTTTCCCATGTAGGGCAGAGTGACTCAGAGGGAGACTCCCCTCTCAGGACAAGCCTCACTCGTTCATCTATCTGTCAGGTCAGAATCAAGAGCCACGTCTGGCCGTCTGCGGCCTGTCTGAGCCGAAAAGTGGCTTTCGGTATGCCACTGTTATTTCAGTGGCTTCGCTTACCGCCCTGACACAGCAAGCCCACAATCATCAGCAGGCACCTGTGGTTGCTGCAGTGCGCCTCGCACCATGCATTTTCATTAGTGGCCTGAACGCTAAATGCTGAATCCAATTAAAGGAATACCTCACATCTCCAAATGACCATTTGTGTATCGCTCAGACTGTGTTATGTTGAATTTGTGAAGAGAAAGATTTTCTCACACATTTCCATGCTGAATCCAAAAGTTTCATTTCTCCGGTCACATGTTTAAGGCTTCCCAACAGACAGCCCTCTCTGACAGGGAACTAAACTAAGAATGAAACTTGTATATGCGCTCTCCAAAGCTTGACGCCATTGACAAAAACAGTAATTTTACTTCACCCTTTAAAACACCAGCATTAAAAGAACATTTTCGTAAAGTGTTTGTTCAACCAGAAATGATCTCAAAGTTGTGATCGCCAAACCCCCCAGACTGAAATTTATTGTGCATAGAGGCAGCAAATCTTCACATCTAACTGGCTGAATTAACTGTCACAATCCAGGGTTTTTAGTTTGTCCTCTTATCTCCAGGATTTTGTTTGTGTTCTTCCTTGTTTCATGTTTCAGCTATTTCCTGTTTTAATTTGCAGATTCACTCCTCGTGTGTCATGCCTGGTTTTATTTCCTGTCTTTCTGTGTTTTCCCACCTTTGTCTTTGTCAGTTTCACTCACCTGTTCTAACTCCCCCAATCAGTGCCTTTCCCTCATGCACCCAGCGACACACCTGCCCTGCGTTTTACCCAGTCACTCAGCTCCCTCATCACCTTATTCCCCTCACCTGAGCTCCTCTGCCCCTTTTCTACACCTGCACTTCATCCCCTTGTATGACTTTGACTTCATTTTTTTGTGATGTTAAGTTGCTGTTTCTCTGGAATAAAGAGTGATCTCTTTGAGCTCCTGTGGTCTGCAGTCGCCTGCATGTGGGTCAAACCTGCTCCACACTGTATAACATTAGTGGTTTATTCCAACCAAACCACCGCCTGTGATTGTTGGAACAGTGGAGAGACATACCAAGATGTTCTTTTAGTTTTATTGTGTTTGTTGGCTTTGAATAAAGTGCTTTACTATGATAAAATGATTCATGTTTCATGTTAAAAAAAAGAAGAATCTAGTATGTAGTGATAACGAAACAGCTACGTCACAATAAAAAGAAAACGATCGTGTTATATCATGAATACAATCTTGTAAAAATGAAAAAAGTTTGCCGTTCAGATGAGACTAAATTAAGAAACTGAGCAGGATTAATTCATGTCCTGGTGAAATGACTGAGTGAGTAAAGTATTTTTTGTGTGTGTTGGCGCTTCAGTGAAAACTGTCCTAAAACCACAAACTTTTTAACAAAATTCACCAGAGATGTAAACTTTATGAAGTGCAAATGCCGTCATCAGTGAGGGAAAATGTGTGTGCGTGAGTGTTTGTGTGTGTCCTCTGCCCAGATCGAGGATTCCCGGACAGGAAGCGATGGTTTTTGAATGCTGGTTGCCAAGGTGACGTCAGCGCTGGAGCTATAAATATCACCCACATGTGTTTGTTGAAGAATGTGTGTGTTTTAACAGGAATGCCAAGGCTCTGCATGACACACACACACACATGGCCAGGACAGTGTGTGTTTTGTCTGCATCAGTGTTTACGGGGTGGATAAATATCTGTATCCACATGTTCCCTCTGTTGTATTTGGGTACATTCTTGAGTTTTCCCACATGTTATCACGACTAGAGAGACTCACAGTTGTGACCGCCCACCACATCCCACCATAAAAACCCCAAAGCAAACAGTCCACCTATTCATTCACTCTAATTTAACCGCCCAGTTTATTCCACAGCCAAACACGGAGTCATGTGACACAGGCAGCGAGAGGCGTCTCCAGCAAGTAAAAAAAAGGTGACATTTAAACTCACTGCAGTCACAGGGAAGATTTAACGAGGGTTTAAATTTAAATGTCATAACAGCGTGGACTGTAGATTAATGTGGAGTTGTTTCAGAGTTTCTCACTCTCGCTTTTGGCAAATACTCAGACTTTCCAGGCTTTACTACAGCGCCGACACACCGCAGAGACACAACTGGTGCCAGAGAATTAGCTGGGAAGACGAACGCAGCCCTCAAGTTATTCTCGAGTCACAAATTTGATGACTGCAGACTTAACTTGATAAAATCAAAAAAGACTTGCAGCTCGACTTGGACTTTTACACCAATGACTCGTGACTTCACTTGACACCTTCTCTCAAGCTCAAAGATTAAAAAGTATGTTATTTAAAAAGTGTGCGACAAATTAATTCCTCAATCAGCTAACATTAACGCTATTTATTCCCAGTAAGTCGACACTTGATGCCCCAGATAATGCACTTTGAATCAATCTGAAAGCATCCAATCAAGTTGCAGGAGAGAACCATGAGGAACTAACGTAACATTACTGAGCGCAAGTTGGAAAACATTATCACAAAGATAACTGATAATACAAAATTTACGCATTGGTCAAAAACAAACTGCAGTATGCGAAATGCGTGAGTGGAAAATTACAGAGTGGCAACAGCTTCCTATACACTCGTTTTAATTAATAAATACAAATTTTAAAAAGTATTCATGAGCTTTGTAAATGTAATATATTAATACTCTGTTGTTAAAATGGCATTATATTAGGTGAAGACCGCAATGTGACATGTTTAGGACTCGAAACTTAGGACTTATGGGTCGACTGTGATTTGCAAATCAGTAGCCATGTTTCCATCAGCCTGTTTAGAGGAGCATCTAGAAGTACTGCATCGGAAAATTATGATGGAAACGCCAAAATTCGAATTAAAATCCCCTGATTCGCACAAACTAAAATACGCTTGCTTTAGCCGGATGTTGTTGATTCGAAAAAATGTTGATTCACAAAACGGGGGATGGAAACAGTTATGTTCGAATCAAGTCTGACGTAGCGCACCTCTCTCCATGGTGATATCCACACTCCGAGTCGGGAAGGCAGTAATGCATTTACAAACTGGTTGCCAACTGCCAGAAAACACAGAAGAAGAAGAATGCGAGACTTGTTGTCTTTCCGGTTCTGCGGAAAACTCACGCGAGTTTGTAGTTTTCACCAAAGTCCGTACATTTAATGGAAACACACAGGATTCGTATTTCTTTTAATGCGCATTTCCCAATGAACTTTTAGTGTTTACCGTGACCATCCCAAGACACACCTGCGTTGTAATCATGCTAATTAATCAGCGTCTTGATGTGCCACACCTGCCAGGTGGATGGATCATCTTGGAAAAGGAGACGTGCTCACTGACATGGCTTTTAACAAATTTGCAAAAAAAAATTTAAGTGAAATAAGTCTTGAATGTACATAAAATAGTCTTACACTTAAAAAGGTTTAGACTGAAACCTGTGAAAACTGGAGCAAAACAAAAATTTGGGTTACAATTTTGGTTTAGTGCAGTTCATGAGCTGAAATGTTAAAAATCACAGTTACAGATAGTCTTTTAAGATCTCATCTAATATGGCAAACTGTAAACATGGTGTTCTGATGTCCAAACTTTGGTAACTGGTAAGTGTAACTTACTGGAATTTTGTTTCCAGGTACGTTACTTGTGGTGTTTAAACAGGTCAGAAAGGTAAAAACGGTTTCACTTCAAGCTGTGAAGCCGCAGTGGAAAAACAAGTGTCTATAACAAGGTCTGAATCAGAAAATGTGGTTTAATTTAAACCACATTTACCAACAACACCCAGAGATGCTTTGGAAATGTCCTACTTCTCTCGCTCTGCTCTTATTTCAGTCACCCACACACACACACACACACACACCACACACACACACACACACACACACACACACACACAACCTTTTACTTTTTAAAGTGCAGGCAACAAACACTGGAATAACTGTTATTCCAGGTAAACAAAGGTGGGTAACAGTATCCCAGTGTCACAGCCACCTGTGGGTGCCTCAACAGGTCAGAGGTCACACAGATGAATGAGGGTCTTGTCCCATCAGTGATCTCTGGTTTCTCAAACTAAACAGTGCTCTATTAACAAAACTGACCGCTTGTTTGCAGCTGAAAGAATCACCATTTTCCTCTGGGTGTGTGTGTGTGTGTGTGTGTGTGTGTGTGTGTGGACAGATGACTGTGTATCCAAATGGCTGAGGAGCCCTTTTGTGTTTTCCTTCTACTGCTCACTCCAATAACAGCTGACAAGTGATATTGATACCAGCATAATGTGGAAGAAGTGTCGTGTAGTCAAATGTTTTGGTGGCGTCTCGGCACGCTGAGCAGGTGACTCCGTCAAGTACGCCGCACTCAACACTTCGCCACATCTTTTATCATGGTAAATGTAACTACCAGTAAATGTTCAGCACGTCCCAGAGACGCACGATTTGATTGGTGTCGGGGGAATTTTGAGGCAAGTAATGCACCCAAATTCATACATATCCCATGTGTTTTGAAAGGCTGCGATCACGTGACCGATGCCCTTAGAGGTGTAAAAAAGGAAGCAGTCGCAGGGATAGGTCACAGAGAAGTAGACTTTACACATGAATGCCAGGACCAAAGGTTTCCCAGCAGAACACTGCATTATGACAAGATGATCAATGTTATTTAATTCTCCTGTCAGTGGTTTAATGGTCTGGGTGATCAGTGTATGAAGTGTCGCTGCTGCTGTCAAGCTCAGGCTCTCCCTCATCTGACACTGCAGCAGCGGGCCGCATGGTTCTCGCTCTGTTATCTGATGCTATCACTCCCGCAGTTTTTCCCTCATCTGTAATGATCACTGTCTTTACAGTAGGTCGGCCTGTTTCATCCTCAGTCACTGCGCTGTTGCCTTCTAAATTTGGAAATTATGATTGGCATTATATCCGATTTCTGACATTGTATAGGCAAAACAATTAATCAATTAATTAAGAAAGATTCATGAGAGAAAAATACTTGCAGCCTGAGTTAAAAAGTTACCACAGATACCAAATATGCCTTATACAACACGTTTTCTTCAGTTTAAGCAAGAACAAGCCAATGCAGAGTGTGTCAGGTGATGAGGAATAATGCCTTTTAAAGCTTCTTTCGTGGAAACAAAACTGCAGTTTAAGAGCCTGAGTATATTACAGTGCCATCATTAATCTCTCTTTAAACATTCTGTAGTCCAGCCCCACCTACACAACCCTGTTTAAATCCAACTTGACTCACATCCAAACAACTGCTCTTATCAGAAAATTACACCAGTATAATGACGTGAAACACACACACCTCCCCCCAGAAAGAAAAACAGTTCTCACAGTGATGTTCTGACTGTGATGTTGATGGGTTTTAAATGCAGCATATCTTTATATACCATCAATGTATAAAACATAATACGTGTTAAATATACAGAGCGCTGAAATCATCTATAAAGAAGATCAAATTTTTAAAAATTTAAATAAGCTATTGAATACATTTTGAAAAATATGCTTATTGTATTTCTGACAAGAGATTTTAAGTTTTTCTTTCACTCATTTAGACTATAGCCCCTTTTGCACTGCCTGGTCAAGGTGGGATTATCATGCCGTAATGCCGCCTCGCTGTTTCTGTATAAAATCAATCAGGGCCGACTGCTCTGAGACAACGAGGGAGGCTGAACTTCCCCTAAAATTTCATAGAAGAAATGGTCAAATATGCACTATTGAATTTACATTAAAATAAGAATTTACATTGCATTAAACGTGCGCTAGGATGCGTTTCACATCAGGATTATGGTGTTCAAACGTCAGCTGTTTATCACCAGTTTTCAAACGCAACTTCCCTGTTACATATTCTCGTGTCAGCACGGTGGACGCGGAGCTTCCAAGCATTCCTATGAGACAGCGCTGAGCAGGTTTTTTTCATGCAGCAAAGCGAGACGGTCATTGGATAAATGCGACAAAATCGTCACTTCCAGGGAGGCTCAGCTTCCCTGGGACCTAATGGAGCGGTAAGCGGGAGAGGACGCTCAGTGTCTGCATGATGATTGGAGGAACCATTTTGTGATTGACAGCGTTTTGGAAAAACGTCTTCTGAGTTGTATTTCCATAAGCGATAGAGCTCATTTTCACCATTTGTACACAGTTCAGGTGTTTAAACCTATCTGAAAATCTTTGAGGTGTGTGTTGCTGTGGTTCTGTTACTGCCTTGCTACAATATGACAAATTTTATGATGTAACCTTACAGTGAGCTTCCCCTGTTTGAAAGACCAGCAGCTGCCACTGGTACAGTCACAGAACGTGGGGACAGAGTTGTTTCGCCTCTGACCTGGGCATAAGGGGTAATAACAATGCCGAAATGTTGTCTGTATGAACGGGACAGCCAGCAGGACAGTATCATGGGCGACACAGGTGTTATGTTTTGACGATATGTAACGTGTGTGACCCACTGCAGGAGATTTAAAATATAGCTTGTAGCAGTTAGCAGCTAAGTAAAACTAGACAACAGCGTCTGAAAATGTCCACAAATTGTGAAAACAATGAGGTGTGGGAGCTCCTTACCCTCCAAGCAGAGGAGGAAATCAGCCACCATTTAACAGGGACGGTAAATGATTGTTATTGCCATGATATGTTAGTGTTGCCAACACGTTATATGTCACACTAGAGGTTGACACTGTTGTGTTCAATGGACAATCGTCTGTTGTTATGTGGTACGCTACGGACCTTTCTCTGTGTCCTTTATAAAGTCATTACTATTATATATTATTGAAATTATACACTGGGGCAGCACGATGCCACTGTAGTTTGGCTCTGTGTAAAAATGCAAAGGTGGTGTAAAGAAGGGACTTTGTAGCGACCCTATAGCACCATCTCTGTGTTGGGCTGTAATGGCGGTGCAAAGAGCCTCAGAAAGCTCGAGATGAGGGCGGACAGGTTAGGTGTCAGATCTGTGCCGAGCACCGAGCACAGAAACACTGAAACATCTTCGACGGTATGATAACATCCAAAACACAAGTTTCACTCTGAGTGGTTTCTGCGATATTGGGAATACTTTCAAAACAAGTCAAGTTTCTATGATTTTACCTCAGATTAGCTGTTCACAATGTCGCATTATCACAGGGAGATAATTGGGTGCACTTCCTGGACGCATCAACAGTGAGTTTACTGCGTCCTTTTATATTTGAATGTGTCAGGGATACAGTACACGTACGTAACAACATCCTTTGCTGCTGAGTGTTTGACTTGAACAAGGCCACAAACACCTGAAGCGACTGAGGAAATATTGCAGTAGTTGCATAATATTTTCCGTACATCACACAGTGCACTACAGTGTCAGATAAGCCAATGAGCACAGCTGCTGCGTTTTCAGCATGTTTCCCCCCTCTGTGTGTTTTGTCTAATAGCAAACAGAGCTCTGGCTAAATGAGGTCTATTCTGAAGGAGGAAGAGGAGAGAAAGGTGTGTAGAGGACAAAGAGGTCTCTTTAATGTGTCTCTGAGACGAAGGGAGTCTAGAAAGCTGAGGCTCTGAAGAGGCTCTTCATGGCTTCTTCTGCTCTCAGTAAACAGAGCTTTAGGTTAAGGGCTTCTCAGGCGACACACATTAAGGGCATGGATGGATTCAGAGACAATGGGCCCCTGGGCACAGACATGTAAGCGGCCCCCCATCACTCCTAGAGAGGAGCAAGACCCCCAGACTGAAGAATGACTACAGTAGCTGTTTTGTGTCCCTCAGTAGTCATTTTGTCTCTTTTTGTGGTGGTTATTCTACGGCTCTTCTTTCTAGTCACTTTGCATCCTCTTGTAGCTTCCTTGTGGTTATTTTGCAGCTCTTTGTGGTCGTCATGTATCACTTCCTGGTTGATCAGGACAGCCCGCCTTTAACAAGTGTTACCAGTAAGGGCTGGGCGATATGACTCTAAAATAACTTATGATAATTTCTAATTATCTAAAAGATTCTGTATACATTATTAATAGTTCAACAAAATAAAATCAATATGGCAACAAGTCGAAATATCGCAAGTGTCAGGATATGAATTTTTTATGTGATATTCAAAATGATATCGGTATTATCGTGAACAAGATGATATGGCACACTCATGGTGAACAGTCATTTTAAACAACAGACCCTGGGGCCTGTGCCTGGTAGATGTCTTCAACAATATCCTCCCTCATAAAGCATCCACAAACTTTAACAGTGCTTTCATGAAACATACAGACACCTTGCAGAGGTATTCTGTGAAGAACTTCAAAGTGTGCATTTAAATCTTTGTAGAAATGTCCTGGTGTTGTCTTTACAGTTCTCAGCATTCCAAAATCCTCCAGCCAACGTCTTCTGTTGCATCTCTATCAACAGGTACTTGTGTTATCAGGCTGCTGGCTAATAATAGCTGGCAGCACACACTGGATTTTTCAGAGCACATTAACCCTGAGCAATAAAGCCACTCACACGGGGCTGCAATGATCAGTCAATTAATCTATTAGGTGCTTGACAGAACATTAAGCTGCAACCGTTTTGCAAAGAAACGCAAACGTGATGCTTTTACATCACAGTAAACTGATTATTTGGATTTCTGACTGTTGATGGGGCAAAACAGGACATCTGATGCTCTAGAAAACATGTCTCACACACGAAACAGACAATTCATTATTCAAGAAATTAATCTGCAGGATGAAAATAGTTGTAGTTGCAACCCTAGAGGCACATTCATCATTATCATATCAGTTCTTCAAAGATTTTCCCGGTCAGCTTCTCTATGTGGATTACACACTACGTCCTGTATTGTTACTGAATACTTCAGATCATTGGCCAATGCAACCATAGAAAGGAAGGCAGGGGAGGAAATTGCACAGTAGCACAGGATCAAAACTGAAATTCCAACTGAGTAAAAGGTTGCGCCCACTAAAAGCCATTTATTTGGGTTTGCTGTCTCCATCAGCAAACCTCCCAGTTGTGTAAAAACTGCACCTGCGACTGCTGATTTTGCAAAACACTTAAAATTGGGCGTTTGTTGTTTCAACATATCTGCCTTCAGATTGCAGCACTGAAATCTGTTGCAGTGACTCAACAATTGCGGGAAGTAGTACTGATAGCTTGTTCTTGCTAATGGCCACCAACAGCAACTGGGGACAATGGAAAACAGGACTCATACTGTACATTATTAAAAGGGGGCTAATGTTTTTAGACCAACATGTAACTTCCATGCAGCTGCTCAAACATGCATTGCTGAGTGAAATGTACAAACAGTCTCAAACCCATTCACATAATAGAATACTAAACGACTTTTTTTTCTTATAAATGCATGTGTCCCCTCGAAAAAAAGTTTTTGCGGGTCCGTAAACGCAGCACAGGAGGAGCTCTCTCCATGACTTCCTTTTTTCCACAGCAGCACTTTATGTGTCGTGGGGTGGATAACTGATCTGTTGACAGAGGGGAGCAGCTGCTGCAGTGACAAGCATTTAATTTAGCATCAAAGTAGACAGGGAAGTTTTGGCATTTCTACATTAAAAAATGACCTAAATAATGAATCAAACATCCAGATTAGGGGTCAGCAACCTTTACTATCAAAAGAGCCATTTTTGGCCAAAAAGCTCTCAAATAAAAACATATTTGAGCCTTATAATGAAGATGACAGTAAGTCTAATTTCGCCCATCAAGGTGGCAACTCTGCAGTGGGCTATTTATGATTGTTTGGGTAACCAAACGACTATGTCCACGCACTGTTAAATTCTCTCTTGTCCTCCAAGATGATTCTGATCTGGAATCCATAGCTAGCTTAGGGAGGGAGATCCAAGGTGAGTCGCTACTATTGAGGTCTGGCAGAATTCAAAGGAAAAGGTGACAGGCCCCATGACGCACATTTAGTTGATGAAATGTAGAAACTTTCTGTGTATAGGCTGCACAGTCTTACAATTATGAATGTACGAATCACTCAGCGCCTACAACGATGGAAAATATTCTTTTTTAAAAACAGCTGTTAGTAACACCGAACATTTGAGAAAACTGGCTTATTTTGTCAAATTAAAAAAAAGTGTTTTGCTGAAAAAATAAACTCAAAACCTTAATTAAGGATGCGCATTGTTCACTTAAACAACAGGATGATGCAGAGATTTAACACAAACAGAAACAATGTTTGGACTATTGTTGAGGAAAAGCCTCTGTGTGCTGTTCCCATGAAAAAAAGGTGTATCTAGGTCATACAGTGGGTACAGAAATGAGTAAAACCTCCACTCTGCAGTAGCCTCTGGATTTCACCTGCCCACAGCTAAACCACCGCTCGGCTGAAACTGACACCCTCACACCCCGAGTGTCTTTTGGTCTGTGGTGGAGATCTACAGTTGGAGCTGTTATAGAAAACCCCACTTTTGCAGAGTGCATGCTAACTGCTGCAGGCTATCCCCCCAAAAACTATGTGGCAAAATAATGCCACACTTTAATGTAAACACCCTGACACACTAAGGAAATCTCAAAGAACCGATAGTCACGAATAATGACCAATCAAAGACTTTGTGTCGCTTCATGTCCTCTGTTGAAAGATGACAGCAAACAGCCAGCTGACTGTCGGGATGCACATAAACTCTGCATCTGCGTGACAGGAAATAATCAGGAGTTAATGTGCCTAATTAAAACAAAGTGGAAACACAAAGGAAAGACATAAAATTGCAAGTGGATCGGGAACGTTTTGCGTTGATGCAGCCTGATGGAGCAAGATGACCAATGGTCGACTGTGACATGGTGTTTGAGCACTCTTAGCATTAGTAAAGAAGCGTATCTGTTCGTCAGATATGTGAGACGGATGACTGAAAACACATCTGAAACATGTCACATGTAGACTCTCTGTTAGTTTTTTCCAAACTGGATCAAAGTGTATTTCAGAGGCAGTGTGACTGCATACACGTCACCGGAAAGAGGCGGTTAGACTTAAATTTCCACGTACATATATGCAGCACTAACTGACACAAACATGCATCCATGTCGGTTGGAAATGTTTCAGCTTGAGCCAAAATCTTGTGCACATCTCCGCCTCATGAAACTGATTCCTACACATGTAGACACTGGACAAAGCTAAGAGAGAGAGACTGAAGGGAAGTTACTGAATGAACCAGAGTTTTTGTCGAGCTCTGAGTTCAGTCAAAACACACAGACACACTCCCGCAGCTGAACACAAACACACAGCGGTGCATGGTTACAATTCACTGGTCATTAACACACACCTTTAGTTGGTACAGGATATGTGTCTTAAAGCAAACATAAGCATTGCATTTAAAAGCTTCATTCTTGATTAGACCACGATTAACATTCCAGAATTTTGGCTTCTGGAAAAGCAGCTTTGGAGAAAAATATGTTATTTTTTGGTAAAAAAGCATTGATTTGGCATTGGTACCAACCGTCACGTATCTTATTAGCATTACTACAGCCTGCTGGTTTGACTGTGCTCGATCACAAATATAATGTCATCATCTGCAAAACTGATGCAGAAGATTCAAAGAAGCACTCTATAAAATTGAAATAATGGATTAATCCTGGAAAGCTGTTGATGTTGATGTATCATGGCGATTATACAACTAATGAGAATTTGGTCGGACGAGAGCATAGCGACCAAATAATCGACTAGTCGACCAGGAGACTACAGGCGTACTTGTAACTGAGGATTTAATGGATCAGTTTGTAGCTACTGATTTGTTTCGTGCAGTCATGGATTATCTTTGTTGTCACTGGAAAGATGCTAAACCGAGACACAGCTCTGGGTTTTGGCTTCCTGGTTAGAGGCTAATAGTCTCTACCGTTCACCTGTTTTCTGTGTCACTAAACCACACAGACCATATTTGTTTTGGTTTGTTGGTTCTTCTGCTAATTTGGAGCCTCAGCTATGAACCTTGACCACAAAGGACAAAAACACATTTAACTCTGTGGAGGCCTGACGGAGAAATAATGCACTGAAAATACTCTCAATATAACATACACATAAACTGATACTGATTTTTTAGATGGGACATTTTTAAGTAAGAAAATCCAACCTGTGACGGAAGACTTTGGCCAATCACAGGCAATTTCAGAGAGAGGCTGTTCCTATTGGCTGTTCTACAAACACAGATACACATGCACGTCTCCTCAGTGAAAGCTGTTTCAGTGGTGAAGAACCGTACAGAGAAAGTGGCTTTTCCTTCCTGCACTGGCAACAACAGTCTACACTGCAAAGCAACCCAAAAAAGAAAGACTTATCAAAAAAAAAAAGGTCTAAAAGAGAGTCTGATATTAACTGAAACAAAACGTGTCAATATTGGAGAAGTGTTTCAAACATGGAGTGAAAATGTTGCTAATAATTTAGGCCTCTGCTAGCTAAAGGCTCATAGCTGCGAGAAGAGTGGGCCAGAGCCAAGAGCCGCAGCACCAGACAGCTCCAATTCCTCGCCGGATCAGTAAACTTTCTGTTGCTGCCATTACACAGGTTAGACCCTGCATTGCCACTAGCTACCAACTCGCTGTGACACCACGTACTGACTGTGTTTGAGCCACTTTAGCCGCTGACTGAAGGTCTGTCTCCAGAGCTGCTGCCGCTCTCCTCCTGGGCAAACAGTCCACAGCAGCAGGAAGAGAGGCGGAGGGACTGTGGGGTGGCTAGCGGCTAATTCTTGTCTCGTTTGTGGTCTGATAAACAGAGAGTGAGAGCGGGGCAAGAAGGGGCTGAGCGAATGTGGTGCAGGCAACTCTACAATCAATGTTTGGGAAACACTGGGTTGCTGTCATTTAGTGGGAGAAGCTTAGGGGAGAGGGGAGCGCTGCAGGAGGAGGGTTGTATTTTTAAACTCTGCCATTCTCTTTTGTTTTTGTCTTTTCCAGCTTTAATCATTTTACAACCACTCAGATTTATCTCAGATCCTTTGGAGGGGCCAGACCCCTACACTGAGAAACAACCAAGGGGTCATACATAACTGTGTGTATTAAATAAAGTGCTTTCATGTTTGATACTTCCACACTTTTACGTCCGAATCACAGTATTTTACCTGGGCAACTGACCACAGTATCAGCTTCAGTCTCACTTCAGCAACTGGGTTGTATAAACAAAGAGAAGCTAACGAACTGTTCCCGCAGGTTACTGATTAATGACAGTATCCACAGTAGATCTCACTGTGCGTCAATGAGGAAGTTTACTGTGAGAAGTTGTGATAGGAGGAACAGTTATCGCTTACAAACTCTTAATTTTATCTGATTCATGTTTGGGAAAAAAGGAAATAAGTCCTTAATCACTGAGGGAGAAAATCCTTGCGTTTTGAGAGAATTCTTCCTTTGAAAGCATTAAAAACTGATTTGGGCTGATGCATGTGTGAACAGCGATGTCACCTTCTAAGATCTCTTAGCCCCCCCCCCCCCCCCCCCCCCCCCACACACACACACACACACACACACACACACTGATGATGAACATTAACAAAGCAAGAATGGGAAAGTGAGATGCAGTTATGACACGATGGCACAATACAGTGTCAAGCCCCGAGCGCTGCATCAAAAGACCCAAACAATCGACCTCTGAATAATTCACCTGACCTCTCAGGCCACAGAGCCACTCCTCCTCTCATCTTACCTGATAAAACCCCGACATTTTGATTGACCTTTTAAGCTTAATACACACCCAGACGCAGCGTCCAATCAGTCCAACAACAAACTGCCTTCAAGCTGCGACACAAAGTTGGATTTCGACCCCTGTTATTGATTCATTTGTGCACCGAATGGAAGTTACTAATTGAGATCAAATTGAAAGATTTGTTTAGATGAGGCTGGTGAGGCTCAGACACATGTTTCTCAGTATTTTATCTCTCTGATCAACCAAACTGATTCTATTTGATTCAATCTGTTTTTACAATCTTTACCTCACTGTGCTCGTCCTTCAGCATGACCACATTCATTTTGCAATTTTGCAGCGCGTTGCTGTTGTAAAACACATCTTCTTTTTTTGTCTATGCTGGTCAATGTGTCTATTGGTGCTTTGTTTTTGTACAGACTGAAATATCTCAACAGCTGCTTCATGGATTAAAATAAAAATTCTGCCAAAGCATTCGTGTTCCCCAGAGGATAACTTCTACTGACTTTAGCGACCCTGTAATTTTTCCTCTGGCGCCAACAACAAGTCAAAGTTTGTCCTTATTCTGTGAAACATCTCAACATCTACAAAAGGGACTGGCACATAATTATGCACAGTCATGGTTACAAGAGGTTTATATTTGTGGTTTTCTGTAAAATATCTCAACAACTGTCATATTGCCATGTCATGTTCCCCTCAGGATGAACTGCAACAACTTTGTCGACCCCTTGAGATTGTGACTGTGGGCATGTTAGCATGCTGGCATTAGCATTTAGCTCAAAGCATCCTCTGCCTAAGTGCGGCCTCACAGAGCCGCTAGCATGGTGTAGACGCTTGGGATCCTTCCAAAGCAGTGCCCAGCGCATGTGTGTTTATAGGTCTTAAAATGAGGTGCGGTCAGATGCATTTTTGGTGTATTGCTGTTCTGAGGCAGCAGATTGCATCACTGACCATCAAAAACATGGTCTAAAGTCAGAGTGGCACAGTGTTTTCCTGCTTTTTAAAGAGCTCGTTATTCAGATAGTAAGATGCGCCTGCATAGGCGGGTTCACACCGTGCGTAAATTCAGTTTGTCACACACACAGGGACATGCTGATGGGTTGCTGGTGGGTGAAATAAAACATCATTAATGAGAAAAATATTAACTACATCCCCTAAAATGTGAGCAAAGCTGAAGAGCTGCTGTTTGGCTCACCATGAAGAGAGATGCGTGCATATTTACACCTGAGCAGCAGCGTAACTTCACTGATTATTTTAGAAGCTGAAAGTTTAGCTCTGTTTCCTTTGTCAAGTTTACAACTACAGATTTTAGTTTTGCCGGTTAAATTTCCCACGATATTTGCTGAATTCAATTAGCTGAATTTGCCAGGAAAATAGTAAGCGACCCAATGCAGGTGAACTGGGCTTTTAAAGGGAATGGAGATGATTGGTTGAATTCATGTTACACCCAAAACCCACCTATGATTAAATAAGGGACTAAACACAATGCTTTTGCCCCTTGTGCCTTACTTTGCGCCAAGATTATGCGCCGTTTAACAGCAATAAAAGTGGAGCTGGAAGCACCCTAAATGCACTTGCACCGTGCTCGAAAGAAAGTTTAAATAGGGCCCAAAGTCTTGTTTCTGTATTTCCATCCTTCTAAAAATAATCTGTACGACGAACTAAAAGTGAATATTTTGGACTATTTGTACAGGACTGTCACATAGATTTTTTGAGTCAGAGTATACAAAGCATTCCTGCTTATGATGATCATGTTACATTCAGGGAGATGCCAGTTACTGATCATCAGTTTTTGACTCTTGTGTGCTTACAGATAAGAAAAGGATAGGTTTCCTTTTCTTTGTAGGTGATGCTGCACAAATTACAGCCATAGCATACCTACCACACACTTAGAGACATTAGTGTGCATAGAGACATACAGCATGACGACAGGTGTGAAAAGCTGGGCAGGCCTGTAGCTAGGAGAAGAGAGGCGTGTGTTGCAATGTTTCAGATGGCTTTAAAAACACACTTGGATGTACTTCACTTTGAAACACTAACATATTAGCATGTAACTTTTGTGTTTGTGGGCAAACATCTCGATTTGTTGGCATTTTTACAGGTGTCCACGTGTCCTCAGAAATGACACACCACCACCAGCAAGATAAAACCAGCATCAGCACTGGTGTGAACAATATGTCAAAACACGCAAAAATAATGACTTCATAAAGGCACTCAAAAGCCAAAGTTTGAATTCTGCGCCGCATTTCGCCTCGCTGTTCTGTATAAAGGGCACAAAGTTGTCTTGCCTGTAAACCAGCTGCCGAGTAGTAGTAACACTGAATTGACGTCTGTGTGTAAAGGGACAGCCAGCAGGGCGGGACCATGGATGGGACAGGTGCGACGTTTTGACAACATGTTATGTCGGGAAATTTAAAAAGCAGTTAGCAGCTTATCCAAGAAGGAGAAAAATGTTTATGTCCCCTAATAGGGCCGTTCCTTACTCTGCGAGCAGAGGACGAGATCAGTCGTCATATACGAGAGATGTGAATGACTGTTATTGCCATGTGATGCCATTGTTGTTGTTTACAAAGTGCTGCCCACGCAAATGTCATACGCCACACTAGAGGCTGACGCTGTTGCGTTTCGTCACCCCCGACGTACCTCTTCTGCTTCCGGCGTGCTGTCTAATATGACACACTGGAGCAGCATGATGCCACTGTTGTTTGGTCCTGTGTAAAACTGCAAAGGTGGGGTGTCACGTAAGTCAGTGGGTAGAGGTTTGATTCCAGCTTCATTAAAGGCAAAAAGCAAAGGTGGCGTAAAGACCAGTCTTCATAGCGGCCACATAGCGTGATCTCTGTGTAAAGACACAAACTCATTGAAACATATTTAAGATGTTTCAGGGGCCCCTGACCTTTCCGCTACACCCCTGTGTTTTACAGTGGCGGAAATAAACAATGCACATTTAACCACGCACTGTACTTACACACAATTCTCAGCAACTTATACTTGATTATTTCCACATTATGCCACTTTATACTTTGACTCCACGACATTTCAGAGGCACTTTTTACTTCACTTTATTTACTTTGACAGCTTTAGTTAGATGCATGAATGCAGGACTTTTACTTGAAATGGAGTGTATTTACACTGAGTTCAGAGTGTTTTAGTGCGAATGTCTCCTTTCAGTCACAGCTACCCAGCCAACATCTGTATGTGGGACCCATGTGGGTAGTAAATGGGCCCTATATGGGATTGTTGATTGTTCCATTTTGGCCCCACACCAGTTGCCAACATGGGTGGGTTTACCCAAGTGGATGAGATGCCAATTTTGGGCCCATATTGACTTGGTTCCCAGGTAGCCCCAGCATAACAAAGTGGGGCCCACTTGGGTAAAGCCATCAGTGTGGGAAATTGGTATGAGGCCAATATGTAACAATCCCACATGGGACCTATTTATCAGCCTGTTTACCACCAACATAGAAATGCTGGCTGGGTAATAAGTTACACCATCAAACTACTGTATAGTCTGACCCAGACAGAAATGATCTGCACCACTGACACAGGACATCAATGACTACTTCATCATCTTCCGCTGTACATTTCAGAAGATATGACTAAACAAACCGCAGTTTACTGATAACTAAAGTACAATCATCGTTTTCATTGAAGTCATCCTTATCATCACTGTTCTCACAAAGGTGTCGTCATCTTTAAATTACTCAACACAAAGACAACAAAACACACTCTGATCGTATAAAATACTGACTCCTGGCAGAAGTTTTGGAGAGGTTTACGCGAACAACAGCGCAAAACGACACAAAAGTTGCAGTTGTTGTTGTGGAAATAAATGACCACGTTTGTTTTGTGAGAAGAAAAGAAAGTGAAGCAGGGATTTTCCTCTCTCAACCTGGACGCACCAGCCCTCCTCTCCTCCTTTAACTCATTCTTTCCGTTACTTTCTTAGTTGAAGACTCCCCGGAGGGCAGCACAGACAAGGAAACTGAGTCGGGAGACAGCGCTCACCCGTTCACTACAGCTTCCTGTGCTCGCCTGTCTGCCTTTCTCCCTTCCTCCTTCACCTCTTTCCTTTCTATCCCCCAAATCCATCTCAGCATGTCACCCACCCTCCTCTCAATCCCCTCGACCCGTCCAAGGTCACTTAAAAAGCAGCGTGGCGGCGTCTTACCGTGCGTCCTGGCTTCGTGCGTCCTGCGGCTGAGCTGCGCGTCGCCACAAGGTCCTGAAAAGAAACTAGTAAAATCTCCCAACTACGAGGGCTAGTGTTTTTGCTCCTGGCTTCCCACCACCCGCCTCCCTGTCTCATGCTCTCCCCTCCTCTATTTCCTCCACTCCTCCCTCCTCCTCTCTCCACTCCCCTCCGTGGGCGCACTGTTTGTTTGCTGCATTTAGCTAAAAATCAACTCATGGCATGATAACACGGAATCCTAACAAAAAACACTAAGCACCAGTATGAGTGGTGTAATTAAGAAGTTTGGGTCAACTATGACTCCTGTTGGCGAAGTTATGAATGAAACAGCAGCACAAACTCTTACAGAAAAGCACCGATGCTGCAGAGGTTTCTGAGGCTGATGTGGAGGCAGAGGTGGAACATGAAGTCAGATTATTTTCCCTCTAAGTAAAAGTACAAAAGTCACACTATAAAAATATGCTGTTAGGCTGTGTATTATAGCGAAAATATACTTAATGGAGCTGCTTAAATCAGTTAAACAGTTTATGGAGTGTGTGCAACAGTTAAAGGTCCAGTGTTTAAGATTTAGGGGGGTTTAAACAGGAGTTGAATTATCCACAGAGGTCTCTCTCACTGAAGCAGTTTCACAGATTATGATTATGGGTTTGCAGGAAAGCACGAAGCGTTGAGGATCGAGGGATTAGAGAAGGAAAGGTTAAGGATGGAGGGATGATGAAGGACAAAGGGTTAGGGTCGAGGGGTGAAGGATGCGGGATGAAAGGATGAAGATGGAGGGATGAAGGGATGAAGGTCAAATGAATGAGGGATGAAGGGATGGAGATTTAGGGTCAGAGGTGGGTAGTAACTAGTTACATTTACTCAGTTACATTTACTTGAGTAACTTTTTGGATAAATTGTACTTTTCAGAGTAGTTTTAATACAAAATACTTTTTACTTTTACTTGAGTTATATTGTTTTAAAGCAACAATACTCTTACTTGAGTACAATATTTGGCTACTCTACCCACCCCTGAGTACATAATTACACACAAATATATATGTACAGTATATATAAGAATATATTTGTGTTTCTTGTGCCTTGATTTATGTTATGTTTGTAAAGATTTAATTTATTTTTGTTTTAGTTAAAGGGGTGTCGTTTAAAATACAGGAATTTGAAGATTATTATTTTTGATTGACTGATTACGTTCATGTTCTTATTTTACAAATAAATCAGACGTTACTCAACAGTTACTCAGTACTTGAGTAGTTTTTTCACCAAATATTCTTTTACTCTTACTCAAGTAATTATTTGATGACTACTTTTTACTTTTACTTGGGTAATATTGTTCTAAAATATCAGTACTCTTACTTGAGTACATTTGGCTACTCTACCCACCTCTGTTTAGGGTTGAGGGCGAGTGTGATGATGGATGTGATGGTTGAAGGCAGGAACGCAGGAAGGATCCAGCGAGTGAGACTCAGCTTCGGATAGAGCCCCCACTGATTTCTATTCGCAACGCTGTTTGTTGCAGACAGGCTTTTAATTACGGTGGCTGACGCAAAAACACAAATAGCCCTATCGAGAGCCAGTGTTTGGTTTGTCTGCTCTGGGTTCCTGTAGAAACCTGTTGGTGCAACATGGGGATCTCCAAAAACGAGGACCAGTTCCCTACGTAGATATAAACGGCTCATTTAAAGGTAGTGAAAACACAACAGTTATTTTCAGCTGATTATACACTAAAGAAAACATACTTATTATATTAGATTCCATTTCCGCGTATATATCCTCCTAAATCCTACACATTGGGAAGAAAAACAGAATTTGAAAGTACTCCCTCGTCCTGCAGCTCTCCTCCCACCAGACGACTGCAGGCATATGTACGGCTTCATACAGTAACCCAGTGTTTCCCATACATTAATTCATTTGACCTCATCTCATGGAATTACACACAGCTCATTCACTCAGTCCCATCTTGCCCCGCTCCGCCTCTCTGTCTATCAGACCACAAATGAGTTAAGAATTAGCTGCCAGCCACCCCACGCTCCCTCCACCCTGCTCCCTGCCGCTTTGGAGCAGCATCTCTGGTCCTTGACTCAGCTGTAGCCACTAGAAATGGGTGTCACAGCCGGCTGGTGGCCAGCGTCAGCGCCAGGTCTAACCTGTGTAACAGCAGCAACAGAAGTTTGCTGATCTTCGGAGAGTCAGGGCTGTCTGGTTCCCCAGAGCTTGGGTTTTGAGCTGGCTGGATTTGACTGGGCGTCTCTATAGCTGCTACCCGCTCTCCTCCCAGTGAGGTGGACTGTGAGGCGAAGACTAAACTATTAGCAGTATTTCTTCCTCCATCTCTGAAACACTTCATATGACGTGTGTTTTATTTTAGTGTTTCTTTCAAACTCCCTTTTTTATGACTCCACCTTCCTGTTTTCAGTTAATCTGCAGGGCTGGCAGTTGTTGCCAATGCTGAAATAGCAACTTCCTCTGCAGGAATCAGGCTTTCACTGAAGGGACATGAACGTGCATCTGCAGTTGTAAAACAGCCAATGGGAACGCCCTCTGAATGACCTGTGATTGGCCAAAGTCTCCCGTCAGATTTACCTAGATTTTCTAAAGCCTGAAAGCAAAGTCTAGTTTTCTCTCAGACCACTTGAATTTCAGTAAGCTCAGACTTTTATGGGTACATCTGCCCACTGACGCCAAAATAAAACTACCTTCCCCGGCTTTAACTCTTCATGTTGTACCTTTGTTCTTCCTTGTTGTCCTTGTTTTCAGCTGTATGTCCCTTTCTTGAAGAACATTGTATGTGCACACAAACTTGATTAACCTTATTTCTCCTGTTCCCCCATCTTACTCTTTCATCTGATTGTTCCATGCAGTGGTGAAATGTCAGTAGGCACATTTACACAAGTTTGAGGATGCAACAGACTGTATTTAAGCTGTGGTAAAGTAATACCTACATAATCTTTTTGCCACTGGTTGTATGTCTAACTCTCTCAAGTGTCTTTGTTTTACACCACTGACATTTCCCTCCTGTTCTTAGCTTTCTTTTCTGTTTCCTCGTAGGTTTCTGCAGCGTCTCTTTCTGCCCCCCTACCTGAGGTTTCAGTTTCCTTGCCAGCCCACAGAAGAAAGCTATTGTGGTTTAAAACCCCAACTCTACTGTGTTTTTTAGGCGCACTTTGCTAAAACTATTGTGGTCTAATACAAAAGCTCTGCAGCTCTGCAGAAGAGCAAAGGTTATAACGTTAAGTCTTTCTGAGGTGAGTGAACTTTATGGTTACTGTAATTCATATGTGTTAACCGGCTGCACCTCAAGAAAAATTATATTCATCTGTGAATACACTGAGCATGTTGTATTTATTCCCAGACACACAGCAGCCTCAGTGAACCATAGTTTATTCAAATGATGATGTGACCACAAGGTGTCGCCAAAATGCCTAAAAACAAAATTTAATATTTGTTGTGTGTCTGGAATTTCTAATGTAATGTGTCATTTTTATTGACCCGTTGTCACTGCTGAGCTCCTGAGTGGCTTTGTTGAGCTAGTTATGATATTTAGGGTCCCCTAAATTGTTAGATAGGTGGTAGATGTGGAGATAGACGATAGATAAACATTAAGTTAATGCTATTTTTAGTATTCGAAGAAAAACAAAACAAAGATAAACAAGCAAAAAAAGAAAACAAAACCAAAACGGTGTAGCTTTTTACACCTACCTTTTTCCACATTATTTCTGTCAGCTCCCTTTCAATCATACAGAGCAATAAGAAACTGACAGAAGCTAGTGGTAGCTGCCGTGGCTGCAAAAGACAGATTTGCATTTTGCAAAATGAGTCACCACAGTTGACTTTTAACCCAGTAACATCAGTTCCTTTGCTGTGGTTTGAGGTCTGTGTTGTTAGTTTGCACTTTAAGATGAGCAAAATAAACTGATTTATATTCAGAAATTTGAAGGAAATTGATGGTGGATGGATTCACAACCAGCAGGATGTGTTTTGGCTGAAGTCTCTTTGTAATCTTTTCCAGACTTTCCTCTAAACAGTGGTGGACTGAATACAATCACTATACTTCACAATGTTGAATGTCTTGAATGTTGTATTTTACCTCAGTATTTGTATTTTATGACACTTTATACTACACTACACAAGATATTATATATTATTTTACTCCACTACAATTTTAGTTACTTTTCACTTAAAATATGATGCATTATTGTACATTAAATAACCCAACAGCAGACAAACAACTTAACATAAGCGACCTCTCAATCGACTACACTATAGTTTTTTTTTTTTTTAAATAGTATTTTTACACTGTGGTAACTGGATAACTGAATAATGTTCTCATGCTGGAGTTTTGGAGACAAAAGGAAAAACGAACAGCTGCTTACGTGGTAATAGATTAACACAATAAACATTCACAAATATTAATCAGTGAAACAACTTAATATTATTTATTCATTTTTCATCACCACAAGGACAAAACAAAAGGAATATAAGGTTGTCGGATGCTGGAACAGAAGCTCCTGTGGCACCCCAGTCTGACTCTGTCGGCCCTTTCACTGTCTCTGATTGTTCTTCAGTGGAGACACAGCAACGTTTTGCACACACCTCATTGTCCTTTAAAACGTCATCATCCAAATCTGCCTGATTTTATAAAGACTTGTGTTCTTGTGCATGAGACACAGTGTTGCACAGTGTCCTGCCTACAGTGGCAACAAGGCCAAGTACTCATGGCTGTGCCTGCCTCAGGTTGTCCCGAGTTCTGCACGGAGATCTTACCCGTCATATGCGAATCAGTCTTCTAGATGTTACAATCCTTTGATACACATAGACTACTCGAGACTATGAGTGGGAGTAATAGTGGCGTCTTGGGGATTCTGAGTGGGAGCCAAAAGGTGGTCAGATGAGTAGAAAAGCAGGAAAGACTTACCTAACTTTAACTGGTCAGTTGTTGCACATACTTTCGATTGTTGTGAGTGAATTGGAGTCATGCTAGTGAAAGGGGTGGAGGTTTAGGGGGGGTAAAAGTTTTATCGGGGTCATCAGGTCAGTTCCCCCAATGATAGGCCCACGACACCTGCAGAGGGCTAATTGGCAACGCGTCTTTCTTTCCTTCCTCTTTCTCTTCAGTCTTTCCTTCTCCTCTTCACCTTCTGTGCCAGTTTTGTGGAGACCAGTTGCCTCCTTCTCTCAAGCAGTTCCTGAATTTGGGCATTTCTGTGTTCCTTTTTCTCTGCATTGCTTTTCATTGCTTGAAGATTTTAAACACGTATTCCTTCTCTGCAGAGCAGGACAACACATTATTTAACACGTCAGTTTATAAATCCTTTTAGACTCAACTGATGTTTAGTGTTCCCGCAGAAGATAGATCCTGTGTCCTAGTAGTGCTTTGTGCTCTGAAATCTGAATTTTCTGCTGACTTTTTTGTCTTCCCTGCATACATTAAACCACGTGGACATTTCAGCAAATAAACCATCACACTGGTGATACAAGTGTCTGGCCTCATAAGTGCAGATGAGCACATGAGTAACATGGGTCAGGTTGTCACGAGCTTTTGAGCAGCTTCTCAAACCTGAACAAACTATAATGTCTTTGAACTTAAGACATCTAACTCAACCTAACAAAGGTGGAAAACTGGAAGCAAATTTAAATGAATGACTTCTGTTTGACTTATTATTTGGTTTCATGAACGATTCTTTAGATCTTTCTCTGGCCTTGATGTAAGCACAATCAATCCGTTGAGAAGGGTAACTCTTCGTTTAAACTTGCTTTTAAGAGCCACCGGTTTTATATCAAAATCTCTCTCAAAGGAGCAAAGTCTTCGCAGTCTATAGAACTGGCTTTAAGGTCCAGTGTGTAGGACTTCAGGGGATAAATTTGCAGAGATTAACTAAAATACATAATCGCCTTAAAATAAGATTTTTTTTGTATTTTTGTTACTTTAGAATGAGTCGTTTATATGTATATAAGGAACGGGTCTTCATTCATGGAGATTGCTTAACATGAAACTGCTTTAGTAGGTATTTTTTACAATGGATTGCACTGTGCAATCCTCGCTACTAGATGCCACTAAAGTCACCTCAAACGTACACGCTGTTCCTTTACGGGATGAATTTTTGGTTTGTTCTTTTGGCAGGGGTTTATGTAGTTAAATTTTGTTTTATTTTAACCACAGCAGACACAGGTGGCAATGCAGGTGACACAGATGATGACTTGATAGCCAGTGATGTGATTATCCCACAGGATGTCTTGTTATGTTTGGGAATGTATAAAAAGTGTTTGCAACCAGCATTCTTGTTCAGCCACTGATGAAGATATATGTCGAAACGTTGAGCTTTTGATTCAGCACCAGAAAACACATAAAAAATGCAGTTTTTAACCACTTCACTGTTCCTAGGACCACATTTCTGCACAGATTAATCTATGGGACAGTGTTAAAGAGATTCCTTTTTGGGTCAAAATGTTGTCAAGTGGCAAAAGGTTATTTGCTTTCATATGCAGTTTATTGCACACATGAGTAATAATCTCTGGGAACATACCGTCCACACGAGTAACTCCATGTAAGTATTTCTTCTTAAAAGTTGAAATGAAAAAAAACATTTTTCTTCTCAATCCCACAAATCTACTTTTCTTGTAATAAACTACACCAAAGCTGGCATAATGGCTTTTCATGGACCATTTAAAGCACAATTTTAAGCATCATTAATACTGTGGGGGAAGTGGAGCTGATTGCTGTTTGGACACCATCAGATTCACAGGTTTCAGGCTGCACTGTGGGTGACTTGACCACAAGATGGCGCTCTGTACTCAGAAAATTTTGATTTAAAGTCATTTTCTGTTTCTTCTGCACTCCTCAAACAAGTCAAGAGTCCTCCTGCACAATATTTCTACTTTTATCACCTACATACTTTTGTCTGAAGCTCAGATTCAGCTCGTGATTGAAGCAGGTGGACTCAGTGTTCAGTGAAAGACAACACACAGGTCATAGAGACAGGCTGATACAGTCATTGGTACTTGGGGACGAACTTTTTGTGCTTTCTAATACACACATACATGAGTAGGTTCATTTATTAGAGGGCATGATAAGAAATGCACAGAGACAAGAATATACAGATAAAATAAAGATCTTTCAGATGCAAAACATTGAGATGTTAATAGGACGTTTGGGTCATTTATTGCTATTTTTAGTGTTGTGTAAACTTAGTCATTCATTGGTTGTCATCTGAGACAGGTTTACTCTGTATTTCCAGGGTCAAGACCAAACAAAGTGAAGCAGATTTTAGTTGCTAGGCTCTCCACCTGTGAGACAAGCTGACATCTGCTAAACTCATTCAAACCAGGGCTTAAAACGTTATTGTTCACTGCTGCCAATAACTAGTTTTTAATCTGTGGCTATTTGCTTTCTTTTGCTTCTTGTCTTTATTTTATTGTGCATTTTCCCCTCATTTTTAATCACGTATTTACTTGTTCTCACTTCTTGTTATATTGTATTTAAAATGCAGTTTTAATGTTTTCTTAATGTCTTACGTTTAATGTGTTTCTATGCCTCTGCAAAGCACTTTAAATCGTCTTATGTCTGATTGGTGATGTATAAATAAACTCGTCTGGCCTGGCCTGTCATCATCTGTGCTCAAAATATTCCATTACATGTATCTCAGGTCGTCCTCAGTTGTGTCCTAACCTGATATATCAGAAGAGAAACAGTTGGCAACATCACATTTTACTTAATTTTAATTTTATTATGTCCCAGAGAAAATGATTTTTTTATGATTTGACTGTTGTTTGACGAACACAATAAAAACAAAAGTTAAACATTGTTTTTAATCTCATTAAGTCCTACAATCCTGGGCAGATTACGAGACAGTTGGCTCCTGGGCACAGATATGCAACATGCCTCACCAGCTCTCTTACAAAGGAGCAAGACACACAGACTTTGTAGGGTTTTTTTCTTTATTTTTGGCTGTTGTTTTGAATTTCTTTGAACTCATTATGCATCATTTTGTGTCATTTTTTGATATTTTGCATCTCTTCTTGGTTGTTTTGCCCCCTTTTGTAGTTATTATGTGCCTCTTTGCAGCTCCTTTGCATCTCTGTTTGGTCTTTTTGTGTCTCCTCCTGGTCGGCGTGTGTTAATTTGAGTGACCTTTTGCAGAAGAAGGCCAGGGATTTCCCCTAACACTTTGTGAAATTTGAGATGGTAATCGAGACATGGGGTCTTTTATTGTTATTATTAATGTTGTGTGGTATTTCATCACGTTCCATTTGTCATGTGGGACAGGTTTGCTCAGTGTTTCCTGGATCAAAACCAAGCAAGGTGAAACAGAAGTCATTGTGCATCTCTGTGTGGTTGTTTTGTGTCTCTGTGGTTATCTTGAGCCTTTTCCTGGTCAGTATGTGTTAATTTGAGTAACATTTTGCAGAAGAAGGCCAGAAGAAGACTTTGTGCCCGGTAGGCTGTTACCAAGTTTCATTTGTCATGTGGGACAGGTTTGCTCAGTGTTTCCTGGATCAAAACTAAACAAGGTGACGCATAAGTCTTTTTGTGTCTCTTTGTGGTCATTTTGAGCCTCCTCCTGATCAGTGTGTGTTAATTTGAGTGACATTTTGCAGAAGAAGACCAGGTAGGCTCAGTCAGTAATCCATCTATAACTACAAAACAGGCCTGGATATTAATTGGAATAAAGGTAATTGCACTTTAAATGCCAATCTACTATGTCTGGGTGTTGATCTGCTTTCATATCGTTCAGCTTTTATGAGTAAAGTTATTTAATAAAATCATTGCTTTGTCATTGCTCCAAAACGGATTGTTTAAAAAAAAAGAAAAAAAAAAGATTATTTTAAAAACTATATCGATATATATCAGTCAGAAAATGGGCATTTAAGTCAAATTCGTAAATACATATAAATAAATAAACTTGGTAAAGTTATTAAAAGACTCCACAGTCCACCTTAACAGAAAGAAATATCAGTCGACCTTAAATATGCACACCGAGGGGGCTCGGTTGAGTGACGTCGCTGCCGCTGATTGGCTGAATCTTCGAGGTATGCGGGTATGCAAATTAGCGGGGTGGGCTCGTGGAAACGAGTAGGTGACGTCAGTTCCCCCCTTCGCATAGAGCGAAACAAACATGGCGATAGACTCGAGTGGACGGGGGTTTACGCTAACTTTATTCGTCTTTTCTTGTGTTTTTGCGGGCAGGCAGGCCGAGGAGGTGCCGGCGGAGCCGAGAGTCACCCCCCGGATACTCGGCATGAGGCTGGAGAACAGCAAGACTCCGGCCGGGACCACCGAGAAAGGGATTATCCAGGTGACCGAGGGCAGCGACATCCAATTCAGGTTCTACGGGCTCGACTTGCGCCCGAACACTTCGCGACTCATCAAGTTCATAGAAATTTACTCCAGCGATAAGGAGGATGATAATTTCGGCGCGGTTATGTCCCCCTTCAATAGGACTTGTCCCGAACTCACCAAGGATATAGAAGTAAAGGGGTCCATGGTGGTTACCAACCAAAACACCTCCGGGGTGGTCAGCCTCCGGATCAAGCAGCTCCGCAAGAGCGAGGTGGTGAAGGTGTTCGGCTTGTGCGTCCGTGACCCCCTGGAGAAGGAGGAGACGTGGTACCTGCTGGATGACCAGGACGGCAGAGTGCGGGTGGTGGAGGTGGCGAAGTCGTTGCTGCCCATCTGGCTGCAGGTGATCCTCATCTCCTTCCTGCTCGTGCTGTCCGGCATGTTCAGCGGGCTCAACCTGGGGCTGATGGCGCTGGACCCGATGGAGCTGCGCATCGTGCAGAGCTGCGGCACCGAGAAGGAGAAGAAATACGCACGGAAGATCGAGCCCATCCGCAGGAAGGGGAACTACTTGCTGTGCTCGCTGCTCCTCGGGAACGTCCTGGTCAACACCACTCTCACCATCCTCCTGGACGACCTCACCAAGTCCGGGGTCGGCGCTGTGGTCGCGTCCACAGTTGGCATCGTTATTTTTGGCGAGATCGTCCCGCAGGCGCTGTGCTCCCGGCACGGTCTGGCAGTCGGGGCGAACACCATCTATGTCACCAAGCTGTTCATGCTGCTGACTTTCCCTCTGTCGTGGCCCATCAGCAAGATCCTGGACTGCGTCCTGGGCCAGGAGATCGGCACCGTGTACAACCGGGAGAAGCTGGTGGAGATGCTGAAAGTCACCGAGCCGTACAACGACCTGGTGAAAGAGGAGCTCAACATGATCCAAGGCGCGCTGGAGCTCAGGACCAAAACGGTGGAGGATGTCATGACGCCCATCGGCAACTGCTTCATGATCCACAGCGACGCCGTGTTGGACTTCAACACCATGTCGGAGATCATGGAGAGCGGATACACGAGGATACCTGTGTACGAGCACGAGCGGTCCAACATCGTGGACATCCTGTTTGTCAAGGACCTGGCCTTCGTTGACCCGGACGACTGCACCACACTCAAGACCATCACCAAGTTCTACAACCATCCGGTGCACTTTGTCTTCCACGACACCAAGCTGGACTCCATGCTGGAGGAGTTTAAGAAAGGTTTGTGGGAATATTCATAAGTTAAAGACACATCTAAGAGAGTGATCATCAGGGCAGTGCTGTGAGAGATAGTCGCATCTTTTACTGAAGTAAAAGTAGCAGCACTACAGTATGGAAATATTCCTGCAGTCAAAATCTTGCTCAAAGTATAAGCATCAAAATAATAGAGATGTATTAATGTGAACATCACTACATAGAATTAGCGCCACACTTACGAGCTGCAAAGTAGCTTCACTTAAAACCAAACATCGTCATTTATTCACTGATTTATATCTTGTTCTAGTAATCCCAATCTGCAAAGTAACTAAAGGCATGAATTAAATCTAGCAAGAAGTACATATTTGCCTCCAGAATGTACTTGAGAGGAAGTATAACAAGTGAAGTGCCACAGAATTGTACTGAAATACTTGTACTTGAGTAAGTGAGGACAGGAAGCAGGGATTTGTGTCAGGTGCAGCTGTCTTTCTCACCTGGAAAATACAGGAGTGGCAGAATTATCGACACCATACAGTAACCGTGTAGTTTATGTGGATGAAGCTGATAGTGTTTGCTTGTTTGTGAGACTGTCAGAGGTGCAGGCAGCTCTACACAAAGTGATGAAACACGCAAAGCAGCTGCAAAAGTCTTCAGTATCAAAGTGAGTTCAGTGGCTTGACCTTTGGCCTCTGTGTGGAGGTGGCCAAGCAATGAAAGAAGTTTCCATCTTGGGGATGTGTTGATTTATCCTACCTGAGGTTTTGTTGTTTGTGTCGGTAGCTGAAAGAATAACCAATACGTGGTTTTTATTTCATGGGTTTTATTTAACCCAGAGTGTCAGGATGAAGTTCAGCCTCGTGCAGTGAACCTGACATGACTCGGCTGTGGTTGCTATGTGCATCAGGCGTTTTATTCTGTCCGCCAGACTCCCTCGTGTTGTGAGTATCTGAGTGGAAGTCATATTAGTTTTACACTTGAAGCTGGCATTAGGCTGGTTGTATTTTCTCTGAGGTTCAGGGGAAAACTCTGTTAAGTTGACATCTTTATCACTCATTATGTTCTGCCTGTAGACATCCTTGGTAGGTTCACAAAAAGAGAAAGGTTTATTTCCTACAGAGTGAGCAAATGGTGCTGTTAATTTAAAGCTGTGCTTGTGACTCAGCTGAGAACGCCACGCTGACGCTTTTTTTCAGGAATCAGATGTAACCACGGCTGCGTTTTGCGACGGGCGATATCAAAAACACTTCCCTGTTTTACTTCTCTGTTCTTGCTTTGCTGCCTTTCCTCTTTTAACACACACACACACACACACACACACACACACACACATGTGCACACTCCCTCTCTCAGGAGGACGTACACACACTGACGCCATCCCCTGCAGGGATATATTTTTCCACTCTCAGGCATCTCGTATCAAGGTCACAGACAGTAGAGACACTTGCTGTGTCTATATCTCAGCACAGCGAGGAATGAGCGATTGTCTTTCTGTCTCTGTAGTAGCATGTTGTAGTAACGAAGGTAACATGTGACTGAACTTTGTCGGCAGCATCAGCTCCACGTTCATACCAGTATAATGAATGAATCTTAACTTACTAAATGCTTTTATTTCACATCTTTCCACTGTTACTTATCTCAGGTCGGCCGCTGTAGATTGACTTTTGAGATGCTGTAGTGGTGCACGGCGCTGTGTGACATTTGGCCAAGAAATGGCTCTGCGGCTCATCTTAGTAGGCTTGGCTGGTGAGGTGGGAGGGTTTGGCAACAAGCTGCAGTGCCTACACACACACACACACACACACACACACACACACACACACACACACACACACACACACACACACACACACACAGTCCGGCTGCACAGAGAGTTGAAAACAATGTACACTGGCTCAAAGCTTGGCAGAGAGATTTACTGTAAAGTAGTGATGAGAACACTCAGTTTCAAATGTTGAGTTTGAGGTTTGTGAAAATTTAGGAGGCCCTCTCTGACGACGTTTACATGCACAACATTTTGCACAATATTCCCGTTTGCATGCAGCTGATCAACGTGCCCTAACATGTCGTTTAACATGTTAAAATATAGAAAAGTGGAACAACCGGACTGCTTGTGCCATTTTGCGTCTTTGCAGCAAAATATGATTTTTACAAAGTCTCACTCTTTCATTCCTTCAGCCACCTTCTTGAAAAGGTCGGTGTTGGGATATTTGTGAATATCCAAAAACCTGTTAGTATCAAAGTCTTTCATATTGTTTGAAAGTATGCGTCTTTCTTCTTCTGACAGGAAATGTTAGCCTCTCTTTCTTGCATGCATCTCCACTCGAGAGTTGCAAACTATTCGCTGGTTGGTTTGTGTACAACGCACAGAGCCGACTGTAAACAGATAAGAGGCATCAGAACAACATCAGCTGAGATGCATATTCTGAATGTGCTAACCATATAATGCTCCCACATCTTAATCAGAAAATGCTTCATTTGGAAAAAGGCCTAATTTGAAATATCCAGATGAAATATTCCTGTTACATGACCCGTATCAAATTTCTGTGCGTGTAAACATATTCAGTGCTGCTCATTACTGGTGGTGAAACATATAACACTATTTTTTTTTGATGATCTCAAAGTACTAATAAACATTTTCACAAGAAATGACTTCAAGCAAAAGAATAAGGCTGCAACTAATGACTATTTTTATTGTCTAATAACATGTCCACTAGTTTCTGGATTAACCAATAAGTTGTTTGGTCTATAAATGTAAGAAAATGGTGTAAAACGTCGACAACTGTTTGCCAAAGTCCAAGATGACGTCCTCAAATGTCTTATTTTGTCCACAACCCAATGATATCCAGTTTTCTGTCAAAGAGTAGTAAAGAAAACAGAAAATATTCACATTTAAGAAGCAAAAATCAGAGAATATTGACTTTTTTTTTCTACAATTAATTTCATAGTTGACATCCAATCAATTTATCGTCGCAGTTCTACTTGGTAAAAGCGCCATGATTACTTTGATACCAGTGAAAGTCACGTTCAAGGTAAGCTCAGTTGAATTTAGACGTCAGATACAGTTTTAATTGCATTATCAAAAGGTATTGTACATTGACAGCTTACTGGAAATAAGGCTCAATTGTTTCAATATAAATGTGAAAAGGTAGCCCATCTCAATTTCTTTGAAATCAACAAGGACAAAATACTCATATTCACTCATGTATTTGGCTCACATCACAATATGACTCAAGACTGAAGTGCTGTTGCTGTGTTTTGCAAAGCTGCGGGCAATGCAGCTGCTGCACTGTCTTATGAATCTTGAACAGCTTGAAACCAAATGTTTGCAAAATGCATAAAGAGAACCTAACAGGTAAACTGCGAGGCACGACAAAAACGTTTAGATAGAGGATCGTGTGGGTGTGTATGTTGGGAGCATCTGATGCAGGTGGAGGTCAATGTAAATACGGGTAGCTCAAAAATTAACCCTGTGCTTCTGTTGGATCGGTGCAGTCCATCTAAATGTGGCCGTTGTTTTCGCTTAGTCACTTCATCAACACTTCTACTCTCATTTCTGTAAACACAGAGTGTCTAGTAGCTTGACTAACAATGAGTACAGTGAGACACAGAGCCAGTGCCAGGTGGTTCATGTGAAGAGGCTTCAGCTCCAAAGAGAGAACTCCAAAATCTGGAGGTACATAATCGAGGAACTGTTGAGATAATTTCCTCCTAAAGTAGCCTGTTTCCCTCTAAGATTAAGTTTGCTGAAGATGTCTCTGGATTAGAAGTCCTTTTTAGATAGGAATTGTGCAAATTTGCAGGAAAGCCCAATCAGTCTTCTTTCAGCATTGGCAGTATAAAAACAAAATCAGGGAGTGCAGCAAAATGCCGCCTGCCTACTTTTGTTTATACAGAATACAGCAAGTGCTTGCAAGTGAGCAAGTAACAAAACCTGTAGCTCAGCATGTGACGTAAACAGTGACGCACTCCGAGGGAAGCCACGGCTGGTCAGTCCTTCAGTGAACCCTCATAAGTTGGTCCGTCCTTCACCGTCTCCGTCATCTGATGGTTAATGGCCTCTTTGTTTGCAAGGACAAGAAGGGCGCGCAAAATCAGCTCGCCAATCCGGCTCTGTGTGTCTAACAGTTCGCAGCTTGCCGGCAAAGCGGCCCAACATTCGCCAAAAATCTGACAGTGTAAAAGGGGCTAGAGACTAACATGTGGGTTATCTTTGATCCAGCTGTGTGAAATGCACTTCATAGAATGTGATGAGGGGAAAGGTCCAAAAACTTGAGAAGAGTTTCCCCTCCCAGAAACCATGTAAATGCACAACCACTAGCTTTGAGTGGCACTTAATGCATAGAGGAGAGACTGCATGATGTATTTAGTGAAAAATTACAGGGCTGAAATGTGACTGTGTTATCTCAGCAGGTTGTTTGTGATTGTATGTGAGAGCAAATCTTATCTATTTCCTGTGTTTCATCTAAATACTCATCAAGTGTCTGGTAGAGTTTTGCCTAAGAAAACATAAGGGAGGTGATGATTTCAAATGTTCTTATTCAAAATGATAAGCAAACGGACAAAGTCAAGAACATAAACAGGAAATTTATCTTAAAGACGTGATAATTGCTTGCTGAAACTATTTAGTGGATGTTGAAAGTCGTACTTCGTTCCAAAGGAGTTGTAAAACAGTTCTAAGCCTCCACACTGTGACCGTGTTGATGTGGTAACATGCAGGCTTGATCGGCTTCTCCTCTGACCCGACTCCCCGCTTACATCTCAAGTTCCTCTAACTTGCTGCTTGGCATCAGTTACCACGGTGATGGCATCCAGCAGCGTCAGTGTGTGTGCACGACCTGTTTCTTTAGGTTGTGCTCTTTGTGACAAAATCCACTCTGTCGGCACAAGATTTCAAACTGTTAGCCTTCTAAGTTCTGCCTTGAATTGAACGCTGGGAAAGTCATCAATACTTTAGATTCTGACATTTCTGCTTCACTCTCTCTGTGTGTGTGTGTGTGTGTTTGTGTGCGTGTGTGCGCGCACTCAGCAGCCTTTTCAGTCAACATGATGTGACCTTTCAGGTGGACTATGAAATGACCTTTTTAGATGAGATGAAATTTTAATGACAGTGGCTGTCATTGCAGAAATAGCAACAGCAGACATCAAAGAAAAAGAGAAAGTATAGGAAACTTGTATGTGTATTGATATATGAGGATGTAGATCATAGAAAATAGCGGTGCAGGTTTTGGAGCAGGCTGAGATCTATCAAAATCCCGGATCAAATATGCCTCTCGTGTGCTCTTCATCGCATACAGGGTGGTTTAAATTCATGCACTCTGGACATCAGGCATAATTTAGAAAACACACAAACACAAGTGAACCATGAATTCACTGGAGGCACATCACACTCTGTCAACAGACTGTCACATGTTGTACCCTCAAGCAGTGTATTGTAATAGCCTGTATTTTGGCCTCAGGGTCTTTAAGTAGTGCCAGGATAGGATCAAGGGGAAAATATGTATATAAGACAATCCTTCCTTTGTATCTTTTTGTTCTAGTTTTACCATTTTTTAGGATTACCGTGCAGCCAAAAAATGCTATTGTGATTAAAAAAGGACAACAAACCTCGTTTTCAGTAGCAATCTTATTCCTTACTGTAATCGTTTTAGTCATTTTAATCAAAATCTTGAAAACTTAAGCAATTAGTTGAACAGAATATTATTTGCCAGGTATTTTGGTGGTCATTTTAAATCACTTTAAGCAAAGTCCCACTCAAAAATCACAGGTACCTTCTATTCAAATGCCAATATTTGCATCTGTTCTTGGTCTTTTATGATGTTAAACCACATGTATTTGTTTTAAGTGATTATTAAAATTTGGCTTCATTATATGGACTAAACGATTTTTCTGTTAATCAAGAAATTAACTTGCAAATATATTGATTATCAAAGTAATTGTTAGTTGCAGCTGTAGTTGAGCACACAGCCAGTGGATACCTGTAAGAGGACAATGTTAACAACAGCTCTCTCGTGATGGCCCTGAATACTGCACATATGTGGGTCATGTAAACCGAGTGCTAACTCTCGTGGTCACTTGAAAGTCACTAATGCAGGAATCAATTTTGCATTTTGCATATTTGTTTTTGCCTATCACTTTTGGACTTTAAAGCCATGTACGTAACTTTTTTCATGTATTAATAGCTGCCAGTGTGAATGAATAATAATGTTTTTCAGAAACTGAGGCCTTCCGTGGCCTTTTCAGTTGCCTTTAATATCCTGTGGACCCTGTGACGTCTTTGCAAAGGTGTCGGGATGAATTTTGCGTTTGCGTGTTCCTGAGTGTCTTGCCTCTCTCCAGCTCCCCTTTTGGAAATGTAGTGGCCTTGTGGTGGGGAGTGAGGCGGAGGGTCTGGGGGCTGTGCTAACTAGCTAATTCTTGTCTCTTTTGTGGCCTGATAAACGGTAAATCCATCAGATTCAGTGCCCCATGTCACAATTTCAGTCTCCACTGGTGCTGAGAAGAAATCTCAACATTAGAGGAAGTGCTGACATGTGAAATTTAGTGTGATATTGTGGTTTTAGCAGGTTATGAATAACTAACGTCAGCTCGCTTGCCAATGCTGATGAATTGTGAGCTAGCTAACATAGCAAAATACAGTCAGATCAATGCAACATAGCTTAGTTGCAGCTAGCAGGCAACCTTAGCTCGCTCTATAATGTTATCGCTAGCAAAATCCTACCTGAGTGGTACACACGATACTAACTTATGTATTACGAGAAATGATGTTGATTTAGCCAACAATATATGATGCAACTGTACAAAGTGCATTGCAGGAATGAAGTTATTCTTTATGACTGTAATTTATTTTCCAGCATCTTATCAACATGATGCAGGTCGATGCCCAGGTGCTCTCTTGTACCTGTACTTTGAATAACAGTATTTATCTGGCAAAAGTTAAATGTCTGGTTTGATATGGGACATCACAGGAGAAAAGGCCACAAAGGTTTCCTGGTTATTTTTGTCGATATTTCAGTTGTAAATAAGTAGTTATTACCGCACTTCTTTGCACTATTAAGTATGGTTTGTGAAACTAAATAGGATGGGATGTGAGTCAGTATGCAGGTCAAAGACTAATAGACTAAACACAACATTCCTCTTGAACACTTTGAGCCTCTCCAGGAAGTGAACCAGCTTGTGTTTTGTTTGTGGTTGTCAGGACCGTCTGCATTGTCTGCTGTTTATCAGTGTTTGGTCACTTATCAGGCCACCCCACCCAGTCTCGAGGGCCTTGGCATGTGTGTGCTATGGTTTAATGACCGTTTGTCTGTTACATAGCGAGATATATCTTGAAAACTTTGACATGTAAGTGTAATTTAGTCAGCCAACCACTGGTTTGATTCTGGCGTGGATTAAAGATGTTTTTAAAGTAGGTCACAACACTTGTTTCAGATCGTATCACAGTGACAGTTTTACGGAAACAGTTAGTTGATACATTGATAAATGGGAATTTATTGAGTAATCTTTGAGGTTGTTTAAAAAAATACAAACATTCACTGGCTCCTTGAATGTAAAATTTTTGTGCTTTTCTCTTGTGTTGGACAGAACAGGAACTTTGACACTGTGTACTCTGGAAACATTTGATGGCTGTTGTTCAGTAATTTCTGGCATCTTGTAGGCTGCTTTGGGCTTACAGAGAGCCTTTAAACTAGGCAACAGATGTGTCATTTAGGTGTATCATCCATCAGTCTACCCACAGAATTAGCATTAAGTGGTGACTGCTGATATGATCTGCTGCGGCCAAGTTTGTCATTTTAATCTGCAAACATGAAGGACAGAACATTTCTTGACATTGTTGAAATGATTTTGGCAGTTGTTGGCCTTTTCTAACTTCAATTCTTAAGGGAGTTATATACGATATGAACACTGATATAGCAGCAAACTACTATAGATGTAGTGGAGTAATGTCGTCCTGAGCAGACCTTCTCTCTTCTTTGTTGCAGTAGACATTGTACATATTAAACCCAATTCAGACCAAAGATTCATGACGAGACGAAACCGTTTCAGAACGTTGCAGAGAAAAGTTGCAGCGGTGTGAACTGTCCTGTCTGAGCTCACCTGAAGTCGGCTGATGGTGTCACCTGCAACCAGCGTTGCCAGGTGGGAAATGTAGGATTATCGTACCAGAGACTCAAAATTATCGTATTCTGAGTGAAATAATCGTACATCCGTCATAACCCAAATGACAATCCTACTGATGCGCTTTAGGCAAATATAGTCACTCTAGTGTTTTCTTTTTTGGTTTACTTTTTTTCCATTTTCCTTGCTTCTGTTTTTCCTCTTCTTCTTCTCCTTTTTTGAATCTCATTCTCGCTCCATTTCCTGGCGGGTCCTAGCGCCTCGTGGAGCGGGTACATCTTGACCATTCAGCCAATCGTGCTCATTGTTCAGAGACAAACGTCACCCGTAGCTCACGCTAAGCAAAGTCCGATTGGCTGGAAACATGTCACATGGGAACAGATGCCTTCAGGACTCACAAAAAAACTCCGGCATACTGATTACAACCACACATTCATGAAATGGTCAAATTATCATACATTTGGCCTTTTTTGGGATTATTGCTCGTACATTGTATGGAGGGCCAAATTATTGTACAAATATGATAATTATCGTACACCTGGCAACGCTGCCTGCAACTCAGTTGGTCAAATCGCCAGCGGCTGGTTTTAGTAAGTAAAGCATGTCACCTGTTTCAACAGCCAATTGGCTTGTGAAGTCCGCTGGTGAAGTCAAAGTGACCGCAGACGGCATGTTCGCTTGCTGCGTTTTTGTTTTTCATTTTTCATCACTACTATAAATGCAGCTGTAGCCAGTATCTCGCCATCACTATCCTCATTCATATTTTAAGAAGCCACAAATTGTACTCAGCTACAAAATAGACCTAAAAAGCTGCAAATCAGAACAGAAGTACAGAGAGTTGTTGCATAGAGATGATACTCAGAATGGCACATTGCAAGTAGCTGCCTGTTTCAACTTGTCTCATCGCACATCTTTGGTTTGAACATGTAAGTCCCTATGTGTGTGTGTGTATGTGTCATTGGCTAGCTAACCGCCGCCACACTGCACTGTGCTCCTACGAATGTTGTTGCAGATGCGTAACGCCCACCCTCCGCTTCTTTCCAGTTTAACACTGTTAGCTCTGTTAGCACTGTTTGCGCAGTTTGTGTCGTTAGCTGCTAGTAGCCAGCTCAGCTGCTCTGTATTCAGAGTGCAGACAATCCCGTCTTGATTCTGAATCATAAATATGCTCTGAACGTTTATACAGCTCCTTTAACTGTTCGCTTTGTCAGGTGCTCTGACAGACTGGGCTCAGTAACCTTTGAACCCTGCCACATACACACACACATATTTAAACACACTTACACACCCATTTATGAGAGGGATCTTGTGACACTCCCTGCGTGTACACACACACACCTATACATATATTTACTTCACATTTGAACCCCTCCATTTACTACATTCTTTCCTCACCCCCGTCTGAACTCTTAATCTAGCCTAAACCTACTCTTAACTCTAATCTCAACCTTTTACCCAAATTCTATACGTGAACCTGACTTTTTAAGACGTGGGGGACCAGGAGTATTTTCTCTGTTTGACCCTTTAGGTATGAAAGAGCACATAGTTTTACAACTTTTAGTCAAAGATTACCCAGTCTCAGCCTGATAAGGTCGTCACAGGGCAGACCTGAATCTCCACTCCTCTTTTTGTATAATAGGTGTGTCTCTTTCACTCACTCTTCCCTCCATCTCTATCTCCAGTCACCCTGTTTCTCTGTATCTCTGCCCATCTGCTCTTGTTCTTCATATTTCTGTTTTGCCTGTCAAGTAGAGAGCAGTTTGAATCACTCTCAGCAGCGACCGAACGTGACCTAATACTAATAATCTCTATTGCTGCAAGAAAAACTATTTTGTAGAAAGCAGCTATTAGGTTATGCAATAACCTTTATAGTCACATGGAGGTGTGCCGGTAAAGTGAAAACATGGGAGGACTCGCAAAACAAGAATCTTGTAGATAACTGAACAGCCTGGAAACCAGCCCCTCCTAAATTATTCACTGAAAGCTGTTTATGAATAAATTGAGGCAGGAAATGAGCCGTGCAGTTGTGGCATTGTGCTTTGTTATATGAATTGTGCAAGGTTCAGAAGATTGTAGAATTTTGAACTCTTATCTGCCTCCATATTTACTTATTTGTTGAGTGCATTTGTTATCTGAAATTAATATAAACTGTCTTCTGGACTCCTGATTTAACGTCGCCCGTTTTCAGACTGATGGCTGTCAAAAACTACTTCTAAACATGCAGTATGTGTTCAGTTTTTGATCTGAAACTCATCACATATGCGGTATTAAATCAGATGTGAACACTTAAATCTGTGTTTCGTTGAGGGATATGAAGGTAGGGTTAGCACTTGAAGTGTATTAGACACAAATTTGGAGAAGTGTTGAAATGGATGTGGTGTCTTTTATTGTGCGTCTTTATCTTTTCAACATCAGGTTTAGGCCAGAATTGTGTAAGAAAATTGCTTTGTTGCACCCTCAAAAACAAATGAAACATCATTCTGTTTGAGCATTTATTAAAGAGGGCCTATTATGTTTTTCCTCATTGTGTTTCATATACACAGTGTTACAGGATGTTCATATTTTTCATGGCCAAAATTTTAAATAATGAGGTAAATATATGTAGAAGTAATCCCTGTGAGCAAAGATCTCAGGCTTCAGACCCCTCTGAATACTCTGCTTCCAATGTTTTTTCTCCACTTTGGCTACAAACTGATGTCAACCTCTGACAGATTTCTTTATATGGTTATCTGCTCCAGGTATGTTACTGCAAGTGCTTACTTTACATACACTGCTACATGTCGCCATGTGCTGCCGTCGGGGAAACCTGGAATCGTGGTGGCAGATGTGAATTTGGTGGTGTTTAGAAGCTTTTATTGTTGACTCTTAACAGGAGAAAACACTGCTGTACAGTCTCTCCAGGAGAGATGCCGTGTCTTTTAGGGCTGCAACTAACAATTATTTTCATTGTCTATTTATTTCTTCGATTAGTCGACTAATCATTTTATGGAAAAATATGTTAAAATGTTGAGAAGTGTTGATCTGTCTCTCCCAAACCCCAAAATTTTGTCATCTAATGTCTTGTTTCGTACTCACGCCAAAGGGTTTTAGTTCACCGTCATGGCAGAGTGTGTAAAGCTGCCAATATTTGAACGTAAGAAGCTGCAATGAGAGTATTTTTATAGTACATTTCTATGAAAAAATCACTCAAACCGATTAGCTGACTACTAAAATAGTCACCGATTATTTTAATAGTCGATTAGTCATCGATGAGTCGACTAATCGTTGCAGCCCTAGTGTCTTTAACCGCCTGGAAAACGCAAGGATGCTACTCTGTGCCAACTTTCAAGGACATGGAGGTAGGTTGCGTCTGAGGTTGCTAAGTGACCATCACAGCCTACTTAACAGAAATCCTGAGTGCAGAGACAGATGTTCCACTCTTGTGGTGTGCGCTGCTATGCTGCTAACATTACCCAATGGTTATTGACGGGTTTAATGGCAGAGCTGAGCTGTTTTGGTGTCAGTTTGAGATTATTATGACCATTAAGGAGCTCTGTGTTGGACTGTGCAGAAAGCTGCAAGTAAACTTCTACATGTACCTATATACTAACATGTAATCTTTGTTGCCAGTATTGTTAATTTCACCCAAATTTCAGGTCATATTCCCGCTGAAACATGTCCTGTTGTGTTTAGAAGCTTTTTACTGGTGATTTTTCACAGTTGAAATTGCCACTGTTCACCGTTATAGTCATTATACAGAAATGACGGTGCAGGGACGGCTTTTTTGGAGGGAGGCTTAAAGAGACTGGCGCTGAAAAGGCGTCTCAGTCATAAAGTGAATACTGGTGTTCCAGCACAGGCATTATAAGGAAAATAAAGTGTTTTTTTTAACCATTAAAGCATGTAAAGAAGTGGCAAGAAGTGGCTGGAATTGGAGTTGGAAAGATGGAGTATTCGGCGGCCCAGTAGCTCAGTGGGTAGAGCTGTATGTAAAAGCAATGTCCTTGCCACAGGCTTGAGCCCAGCCCACGTTGTCCCCTCCTTCTCTCCCCTCATGCTTCAAACTGTCTTGTCACTGAAAGCAAAGAGCCCAAAAATAATCTTAAGAAAAAAGACATGATGGAGTTCAAACTTAAATGTGTGTGATAAATAAGGTTTTGTGTCCTCTTCACGCAGGGGTCATTAAGGCTTCCTGCTGTTCCTGTCAAACAAGTTAGGAACAGTAATGCTAGAGGGGTTAGCTGAACCAGCCGCAGCGAGTACTCTGGGCAACCAGACTCAAAAGCTTTCTCTGCCACTGTCATTGTTCTGCAGGTAGCTGTGTGTGTGCCTGTCAACTGATATTTGACTTTCTGTTTTTTAAGAGACAACCCCTCAGGTGTTCTGCTGAGTCACAGAGAGTAAAAACACAGGCACAAACCAACATTCACTCACTCGCGCTTTATATCGGCTGACTCGCTGTCTCCAGTGCTCTGATTTCAGTTGTGGAAGGCAAAACTTGAATGATTGATTTAGGTCTGCAACCACCAGCGTTTTATTCTCACTGTTGCGGGTGACAGCTTCTAAAAACACACTTCTTAATCTAAAAGACAGGCAGCTACACCGACAGATCATTCTTTCATCTCTTAAATAGGTTCAGTGCCAGATATGAAAATATATTCTTACATTTGCCTGCTGCTATTTTTAGGCTATAAAGCACATTTTGTTTCACACAAGAAGCACTTTTTTTTCTCAGTTACTGTCACACCGTCTTCCTCTGTAAATGAAGTTTACACAGTTACAGAAGTGAAGGAGGTGGTCAAATTTCCATTTTTCTCAGCACTTTATTGGGAAAGATTCACCCCAAAGTTTAAAGTACGTAGTTTTCCTCTCACATATTGTGCTTATTTTGGTGTTAGCTGATCAGTGTTGGAGATATTTGCCATAGAGACATCTGCCTTCTCTTCAGTATAATGGAACTAGATGTCACTCAGCTTGTGGTGTTCAAAGCGCTCAACAGCAATGTCTCTTGCAAGAAATCATGACCCAGTTACTCAAGATAATCCACAGACCTTGTTGTGAGCAGTTTTATAGGGATGTGCGGTAACATTAGTACGTTATCACTATTGGCCAATAATGGCTTTAAAGTGAACTACCAGCATTACCTAAGATACTTTTCTTAATTTACACAACTAGTCTATACCCATTGAGTGCGCAGTTGCCCACATATAGTTTCACATGGTGTGTGTTTGGGATACAGGTCATAGGAAATTGCAGATTAAATAGTCAACTGAACCTATTAAGAAGAGCAATGTATTCAGACACAGCGATCTGTCGCATTTTAGCCATTTTTCTGTTGTTACAGCGCCACCCAGTTGCCAATTAGAGTTAAATTTCTCCAGTCACCTTGAGGCGTCCTGTTCTACATATCTACCAAGTTTAGTAAAAATCCATATGGTGGTTAGGCCTAGATAAGAAATGAGCTCTCTAGCACCCCCATTTTGTTTGATGGGGTCAATAATGGAGGGGTCCCCTCAGATTATGTGTGGTCATATGCCTACAAAGTTGCGTGGTGATGGGTGAAACCCTTGAGATGTTATACACCTTTATGTGATGAGCCACGCACTCCGCAATATTCATTGCCTTATAGAAGCTCAGTTTTAGTAAGTTTTCCAACTTTTGCCAAGAGGGAACTTTAGATATTGGTCCCTAGATTATGTTCACCCAGTTTCATGCAGATCGCTCAAACTTCCTAGGAAGAGATCCATTTGAAGTGTTTTTCAAAAAATTCAAAATGGCGGAAAATCTGTATCACCGGCAGTATGAGGCAAATTTGTTCATCCCTACATTTTTAGGTATTGGACAGTTTTCGCTCTACCGAACTACATATACCAACGGTGTAACCACGCACACAAGGAAGTGTGCATCTACTCATGGACGAGAGGCTCGTGCTTAGTGCAAGACGTAAATATTAATGGCGTACTCCTCAGGTGAGCTTTAAAGTCAACTAGCTCAGTGGTGCCAGGTGAGCTAGCTGTAGATGCATGCTTCATTCTGCGTCGTTATACAGTTGGTAGGTGTAGTTTGGTAGCAGGAAAATAGTTCCTACATTAATTGTGCTTTTCTTAATATAACACCATACAATCATTAATTAAGAACATCATACACAGAAATGTAATATAAAAGAGACATAAAAGAAAGCGTAAAAGAACAACATTAAATATTTAACTTATCACTACACCACATTTTGCAGATTCTTGATTCTTTATTATTCAGGGTCCGCATTAGTTGCTCACACAGTAACGACCGGGGGTCCACACAGAACGCAAGACAAGATATTAAATGATCACATCATAAATAATCCTCAACATCAATAAAATTAAATGAAACAAAGAAAAGAGACAATATTGATAATCTCACATTCACAGTCTCCTCATCAGTGGAGGTAGCAAATGTGGCCTGTCTCTGAATATGGGTGGACCTGGACTTCACAAACCTTCACTCCGCCTTATTGAGACCCCAACAATCAGCAGCTGGAAATCAGTAGCAGACAGTTTTCTCCCTGATTCTCTCTCTTCTTATCAGCCGCCTGCTGCTTCTCTCTTTTCCTGTCGTGTCACTGTAGCTTGAAGTGCTGACGGTGCAGCCGCAGTCCTCTCAACTTCAACTTTTAGTGTGTGTTTGTTTTGTGTGTGTGTCACACCAACACGTCCAGAGAGTTGTGTGCCATAATGATATCAGTCAGCATGAAGAACGAGCAGCTCAGCACAAATGACTGGATGTGTCCAACACGGACACGCACAGCTGTCTTGTCTATTTGTTTGAATGGAGGTTTTGCTACACATCATATTACATAACACTGGGCCGAATATAAACGTAGTATTTCTCTTGTGTCAAAAACTATTTTGGAGAAAGAAATGTGCTGGAGGCATTTTAGTTTCAGATTTTAGGGGCAACAGGATCAGTTTGGTATCGGATTTTTGGTGCTTTCGCCAAGACGATACTCTATATATACATACTGGCCTCAATATTAACACATTTTCTGCAAACAAACAGCTCGGCATAAGTTAAATAAACATCTTAATAAATTTAATAATTTTATTATCAACTAATATGATGAACACATCTTGATTAATCTTTGTTTTAAAAGATGTGAGACAATTGTGAAAAAATGCCCATCAAAGTTTCGTAAAGGTTCGGACACACCAAACCAAGTTAGCACATTAACAACACAATCAAGGTTGAAAGAACGAACAATATTTACCGTGCGTTAGCGAACAGTAACCCAAACAGTTATGAGCTGTTTCTGCTAAGGGGCTCAATGGCTAAAAAATGATCTTAAAAATAATCTTAATCTTAGTTTGTTTCGATCTCGCGCCCCCTTAAATGTAGTCTTTTTGTCCCGTCCTCACTTCTGTTTCTCTTTTCGTACACTTCTGCCAATCACAGTGACTTCTGTCATTGATGAGCTCTGCTGGCTCCGACGTCGATTTAATATTCTGAATCAGCCAAAAAAAAAACACTGCCAAGGGCCAACGTTGCGAAACTCACCAGCAGCCTGACATTGACCCATGGCTGACAGTTAGCTTGTTGTCTCAAGACCTTAAGTTGACGTACAACAATACTAGAGCTGCAACGATCAATCAGTTGATTTGTTGATGATTAGAAAAATAATCTGCAACTATTTCAGTAATGGATTAGTTGAGGTTGTTCGGCATTCTCTGGTTGCAGCTTTACTCTCTTTTCTATCTTTTTAAACTGCATATCTTTAGGTTTGGGGGCCGTAGCTTGGAAAACAAAACAAGACATTGGAAGAAGTCCCTCGGGCTTTGGGAAACTGTGGTGGATATTTTCATCATTTTCTGACATTTTATAGAACAAATAGGACAATGAAAATAATCTTTAGATGCAACCTTTGATTGATGCTGCAATAACTTCCAGCAGCTGTATAATCCTGACTCAACGGTGAATCTTCTGTGCACTGTTTTGGTGTCTAATAAACCTTCAGACTTGAACTTTATGGTTTATATTTCATCTCCTCACTGATGCTCTTTGGCAGCATGTCTACACCAACGCTCCCCCCTTGAATTTATTTTTTGTATGCAGTGCTATTCCAAGTTTGAAGCCAGTTAAAAACTCCACATGTCAACACCTCCGCTGTAGCCAGAAGTAGTGAGCATGTCAACACCAGATGCAGAAAGTAGTTTTGTTTCAAACAATCAGAAATGAATCTGTTTTGCAAAATAAAGCTGTGTCTTTAGAGCCTTAAGACCAGAGTAGACGTAACTGCACTGGGCTTCAGTTTTAGCCGGAAAAACAGGTTGGAAGAGCTTGAGCTGTCCCACACAACAAGCTTTTGTGTGTGTGTGTGTGTGTGTGTGTGTGTGTGTGTGTGTGTGTGTGCGCGTGCGTGCGTGCGTGCGTGCGTGCGTGTATTTATGCAAGTGTGTGTGTGAGTTTGTATGAGCGTGCATATTTGCAGCCATGCATTTTTGTTTCATCCCCGCACAGCGTGCATGTTTTGCAGCCGGTTGCTGTGGTCACTGCTGCTGATATGTGGCCGGCCGGTTGTGTTTTGTGCATGGGAGGTATGCGTGTGGCATTCCTTTCCCATACAGACTCATCTCTCTCCCCCTCGCCCTTTTGTCGTCAATGTTTCATGTCAACAAACAGGCCAGCTCGCAAGCTGGTGACGGAAGAGCCAGAGGGCAGAGAAACAGACTGGAAGGTCACCCAACCTGCTGGGAATATCTGTGTGTGTGTTCGATTATTGATGAAATGATACTGACAAAAGCAAACAAATCTTCAGTTATTAAGAGCTGCGAGCAGGTTATCGAGTACTGGAGTGGACTCGATAAGATTGTGTGAAGGTAAAACCACTACATCACCAAGAGAACATGACTCTAAACTGCTGAGGATGTGTGGAAAGGTGTTGTCCGTATCCTTGTCAGTGTTGCGTTGTGTCAGAGAAAGAGAAGCTGCAGCCTGAAGCTCAGCAGAGTTTAGTGTTTGTGACAAAGGTCAACGTGTTTCTCGGTTCCTGTTTCGGCAAACTGCTCTTCTCTCCTCTCGCACAGTTTGCTGTGTCCTGATTTTGGAGGAAATCTGTGGGTGTTCTTCTTTTTTTAGCGCAAAATGTGTCTGTTAATCATGAAAACCTCATTACAAGTCAATTATAAACCTGTCTACAGCACAACGCTACTCATAGATAATCATTTAAGGCATTTGTTCAAGCAGAAATGTCAAACATTTTCTCATTCCAGCTTCACAGTTGTGATGATTTGCAGCACAGATTTGTTTTATGTGATGGTAAACTGAATACATTTGGATTCTGGACTGTTGGTCAGATGTAAACAAGCAGTTTCATGACTTTTGATCGACATTTTTCACAATCATCTGACATTTTATCGACCAAATTATAAATCAGTTATCAGTCAGATCAGCTAATAATGAAAATAATACTCAATTGCAGCCAAAGACAGATTGCAGGGTTCAACGCTGATTTGTTTTTTTTCCATTTGACTGGTTGGGCAAGTGGGTCAGAAATCTACTTGCCCAAAGGCAGTAAGAATTAAAAGTAATTGTCTTGTTTAATCTTTCGCCCACATCATCTCATGCTACCCAGCTAAACTTATGCTTCCGGGATAATTGAAATGTTCACTTTAGCATGAGCTCATAAACTTTGTCTTTACATGGTTGCCATGTGCAGCTCTCAGGGAAGTGATGTGGCTCACTCCTTAGCTGATTCGATCATCAGCTCTGGAAAAAACAATGTGTGAAATTGTTTTTCTTTTTTACCACTTGCTCGATCTGAGACTTGAGTTGCAAGACTCACTACACAGACATGGCATTTTACTTGCCCCGGGTAATCCCTGATGTTGAGCTCTGGATTTATAGATGGATTATTGATTGCCCTGGGGAAAATTGGTTTGTAATAACAGCCTCACAGTCACATAAATTAATAAACTCGTGAAAGGACATGTGAGGAGGAAGGTGTGCTATACATCATGAGCTGGAGTTTAACAGTAAAGGCTGAACTAAAACGAGCCCCATGCACTGACACAAAAGATATGTACTCCATGTAGGTATTGGAGATAATGGCATGTGCGGGTATGGCAAGATGCTGCTTTGGTGTTGCATAGATCAAAATGAAATTGACTCTGACGGTAAGTTAAATTGGTATTTTTTCTGTTTGTAGTTTCAGTACCTACATTCAGTCTGAAATGACATGATGTCGTCAACGTTTAGCATCATTGGCTCACTAGGTAGAGCGTCATCCTTGCATGGTTTCTCACTGTCTTTTACTTGTGGATGTGAGAGTGAATGGGTGAATGGCTGGAAAACAAACACTGAGAATAAAAAGCTGAGAGCAGTAAATAAAGGATCAGTGCACTGAAGTGAGTTTATAGGAAAAAGTGACGCGAGTGACTTCGGAGGTGACCAGTCTAAACACTTGCCAAAGTCAAGAAGCACTGACGGCGGTCATTGTCACCTCAGCTCACAGCCTGTAGACAGGGTGAGTGATGGAGGGATGGATTTTACAAAAAAAAAGCCCCTCACTCTGCTGTCATGTCAGATTCTCAGTTGGATAAGTGACAGCTGTTTGTATTTTTGTGTGAGCCTGAGGTGAGCGTGCCGCACGGAAACACGCATCTCGGCAGCTGCAGACACACAGGAGCTGGGTGACTTTGTGGATTTCTTTAAATTGTAGACTCAGCTGACACAGGTCAGACACCAGATGCATGAAGCAGCCTGTACTTGGCTGAACTTCCTTGTACACTGTGTGTGTGCGTGTTTTTGTGTGTGTGCGCGCTCTGAAGGAGTCAATAGACTCTCAAGTGACTCTCCAGTAACTGGGGGTAAGTATGTCCCCCGGGGTCCTACTTCCTCTGAAATATTGACTCAGCACCACAGGGAGAGGTCTCGCACACACACAGAGTGCCTTTTCCATTACATGATGTCTCTATTTTTGTTGCTACAGTGATCTTGTGTGGAATGAACAACGATGAGCCAGTGAATGCTCTCAGAGGCTTTCTTACTGGAGGACATTGTTGACTAACGTTCTCAATCCTTGTAGAATCACATCTTAACATTATATCACTCCTCATATGATGTACCTCCTGATGAAACATGTTGAAGGTTGGAAATGACACATTAAGACATAGATTTTAAGTTAAAATCAATTGAGAATCAGTGATGATGATCTGGTGTGCGCTACAGGTGTCAGCTGCCTTGTGTCAAACATTGCATCACTAAAGACGCACTGTAAGTATTTCATGCAGCCCTCAAGTCACTTGCAGACCAATTAGGTCCCAGTTAGAGATGTCCACTTCCAGTTTATTTGGCCTACATCCGATCCAGGCCCTTTAATATTGGGTATCTGCAGATGCCAAGTTTGTTCTGATACTTGGAATTTTTGTGACAGTGATGGTCTTGTACTCATGGTAGCATAAGGTATCAACGTATTCTCATTGAAGAGTTCGTAGGAAACTGACAAACTATTGGACCTGTGAGATAAGACTTTTTAAGATGAAATCATGGCTAAAATCAACCCAATCTGTACCCGTGAACTCAAACACTTGATCTAACGCTATGAAATCTTGTATTTGTTGTGTTGTCTTGCTGCTGTTATTGCTGAGACCGTTGTGTCATGAATGTGTTTGATTTTGTAACTGCGGTTTTTATACAGTCTTTTAGCAGAGAAATTATTCTGTTTCCTGCCCAGGGACTACAGTTGAAAGTTAGCTTATGCACTGTCCATGTGAGAAAAAAAACAACCAATAGGATAAAATTCAATAAATAAACATCCTGCGAAATGCGTGGCAGTTCATGTAATATCAAATGAATTACCGGCTCATGAAAGGCATTACATCATTAACACACAGTCATGTAATTAGCTTAAAGTTACGAAGATTAGCTTCAGGCAGTTAAAGTTAATATAGTTAAGTTTAGGAAAAGAAACATGGCAATGATGTACTTCAAAATGACTCAGAGTTCACAAGCTTCCAAACCGAAAGTCTGGGTTTTTGTGACCCATCCACCACCCCAGTCTGCCTACTTACAAGACCACCCGGGACTACTTTCTTGTTTACTCCCATCAGTGCATTGGTCACATGATCACGGACGAATTTGGGTGCATTACTTCAATCGTGTATGTGTCTGGCATATTGAAATCACAGCCGTAGCTACCAGTTTGGCTCATTATGTTTCACAAACTGCCTGGTCCAAGGCTCTGATCATCTTGAATTATTAATATGATATAGACTTAAACTAGGAGAGTTTAATTGGAGAAGGTCTATCACTCTGTTGGAGTTGCTGGAACTATAAAATCACTCTGATTGTGCATTGGTGTCACAGAGTGGACGTTCTTTCCTCACGAACAATCAGAGCACAGTACAGATACACAAACCCAACCTGTCATCAAGTTACTCATGGCTTAAATGTTAATTAGCAACAGATGATATGACGGAGGAGGTATAGCTGCAGCTGGAGCGGCTACGTGACTCACCCACCATACCTACATGTCAGTCCACAATCAGCCCTCTCACCCCTCGGCTTGGACGTGAAAGCCCTTACAGAAATGCTACGTTAGCGATTAGCTAGCTGTGGAGTGTTAGTCTAAAATGTAAGGGTAAGGATAAGGGTTACATGTAGTTATTTTTAAGGTGAATCACGTCTTCATGTAAAATGAATTATAAAGTGGATTATTGCTGTTTGGCCTCGGATTTATTCACTACAACGACGTGTTGTCACAGAGTTTGTGACATGATGACTGAACCTACATGACCTCACTCGAATAGACAGACGGTGATCTCTGTGGCTCAGAGTTCTTCAGCTGTTGGTCACAGGGTTGCTGGTTTGATCCCTGACTCCTCCTCTTTACGTATTGAAGTATCCTTGTGTAAGAAACTCAGACTCATGTTGGGGTTGAACAGTGAGTAGATTAATCGATGAGTCTGTCAAATTGTACAAGCCATTGTTTAACAGTACCAAACGTCTGAACCTCTAAGGTTGATTTACCTCTTTTCTTTTTCTCATGAATGAGTTTTTGTCAGACAAATAATCTCATTGAAAGCATCAGTCTGTGCTGGGACCTTGTGAAAAGCACTATAGGCTAAATGATGAATGGATTTTCTAAAAAAAGATCCTCGATAAAATGAAACTTAAAATGAAACTAATCATCTCTCATGCCGTTACAAGAGCTGTTTGGACTGTTTGCAACTTCGCCAATGATGAGTGTCCAGCCTCACGGCTTCCTCTCGAGACTCAAGCGTCCAGACTAAATACACAGTACATCATCCGCCCACCCCGGCCTCTCATGTCATGACATCACAGACTCCACTGTAAAGCCGGCCTTGTGGGAAATGGATTCCTCAAAGTCCCTCTGCGCTATTCATGTAGTAAAACCAAGCAAGGTCAGAGCTGAGAATGTGTGGAGTGTGTTTGTGTCATCGTGCCAACTGCGCCCGCTTTGCCAGGACATGCAGGCAGACATCAAGGACACACACACACACACACACACACACACACACACACACACACACACTCACACAACAAAGACAAAACACTTATAGCCTTTGGTCTTATTTTAATTGCTGGTCATACGAGCTCTTTGTAAATCCCATTGATCTGCTGCTCTCTTTTTGGAAACAAAGGCAGTCGATGGACCTTTTCATGATTTCTCGCTCTCCCTGGCTCGTCTTCTCTTTTGTTTTATCATGACTTGAAAGCTTGTGGGGTTTTTTTTGTGGGGGGGGTGATAATAAAAAGTATCTGTGTCAGTGTCCTCCTATATTTAGGAATCAAAGCGTCTCACCCGTCCTGCAGTTCAAACCCAATCTCTTAATGGTGTGTGTGTGTGTGTAGTTTAAACCAGTTGCTGTCATTTGTATTCACATATATTTGTTTGGATGGAGGGGAGAAAAGTATCCACTGGGGGGACCAAACCCCCAGATATCCTCTGAGTGCTTCACTCTGGCAGCATCATTAATAATTCAGGCAGTCTGCTGCCGGCCAGCGTCCATCTGCACTTTGAACAGTTTGTCATGTGAAGAGTTCAGCAGGGTTTGTGTGTCTTAGTGAACATGTGTGTGTTGTTGTTTTTTTTATGTTGTACAGTAACGCTTGTGGCCAAAGTCCAGACCCAACCCCACTGTAACACATTAACAGGTTATTTGTGGTGTAAGCAGAGGGAGTGGGCTGATGGGTTAATGTTAGAACAGAGCTGTTATAAGATTGGCATCCATCATGATATGATTGTTTGTGGTGATGGAGGGGCTCGGCCAGGGGTGTATGTTGGACTGTACATACCTGGCCTGAATCATATCAGCTTCACGAGTCCTGCAACATGTGGCTACAACTAAGAGCTGTGATAAGAAACAGCTATTTGATGCATGATCTGATGTAAGAGCATGAACTTTTTAAGCATGTGTGTCATGTTGTATTTGAGCTATCATTAAAATCTCTGTCAGTTTCAGCGTATTTCACAGCCACAGTTTTTTTTTGTTTATCATGACTGGGCGTAATGGCTTATTCGTCATCATTTAGGGCCATTATTTGACTAGTCGGCCTCATATTTATGATATTAATTTAATTATTAAATGATATATTTTGGTGGTTTGAGTTGAAGGTGTGAGAAAGAATAGTATCAGTAACATTGTTAACACTGTGCTACATTACAGAGAAATACAAAACCGTACTAATGAACCTTCATTAATATAGGCCTATATTTTATCTACAAGTGCACGTCACACACTGAGCGAGCCGCCTGTTAATGACGCTGTGGGCTAATGGGCATGTAGCTACTTCCATGTTTCACATGATACGTCATGTTTGTAGTCGACCAATGAAGATGAGTTTACATATCACCTTGGGTTCGTCCTTCACCTTCTCAAAATGAGCCACACTTTGAATTTCCTGCCCGACATTATTAACTAGCCTGTGGAATAACCGCAGGTACCAGCCCTGGAAAACACGAAGTCGGGCGCTGGGTGCTACTCTTGTGCCTTTTTTGTGCCAGCATTCAGGTTGCATCTAAGATAGCTAAGCAACCTTAACAAGCATCGTACAGCCTATTTACCTGAAATCCTGAGTGCAGAGCCGATTCTCTTCCAGGAGCTGTTTATAAGTGTGTAGGCCTATCGTCTGTGGGACAGGTGTAAAGCTCTGGGTAGCCCTGCACTAACATGATCAACATTTCCGTGTTTATCAGACTGAATATTCACAGAAGAAGGGAAAGATATCTGTCGGCTGGGATTGGTTTGTAACGTGACTCCTGCCTGACTGCTGAGCGTGGCCTCTTCCTGTGTCTGTGCTTTCAAATTTGATTCCCACATGGTCCAGTCATATAGGTTTTGCCACCAGTGAAAAGTTACCAATGAAATCTTGCCGACTAATGACCTTTCTGGTCGACTATTAGGGGGTAGCCCAAGTCATGAGTACATAAAATATAAAAAGATTTCAGTTTCATCATAGATATACTAAAGTCTTTGATTATAGGGTTGCTTGGCCCCACAAAATTATACAATATATGGAGGAATCAGCATGGAACTTATGCAGAATGTAAAAAAAAATATTGTATAAAATGCAGCGTAGTAAAAATAAATATACATGCCAACAACTTCAACATTTATTCCTTTTCAAATCGAAGTATTTTAAGATTGTTGTATAAACACAGTAACTAGAATCGTCAGTACATGATGACATTAAAATGTATATACTCAAAGTATTCAATACAGCATCTCCGTATCAGTTTAATAAAAAGAGAGGAAAAGATTTCTAAATTACCTGGTATACTGTGATACCAAAGCTGAAAGTTAATCAGCTCTGCTCATTGAATTGCCCAAAATCTATATGTTGTCGTGTTATCCAAGGGTGAAGCATTGTTTACATCTGCTTGTGCTCTTCATCCTGTTTTTATTGAGGCATTGCTTGCACATCACATCGAGCTCACGAATGAACGTCTTTCTTCTGCTTTAGGAAAATCCCACCTGGCCATCGTCCAGAAGGTGAACAACGAGGGGGAGGGAGATCCCTTCTACGAGGTGTTGGGGTTGGTCACCCTTGAAGACGTCATCGAGGAGATCATTAAATCAGAGATTCTGGATGAATCGGACCTATACAGTGAGTTTATCGCATCTTATTGTTACACTTGTCTTTATTGTCAGTGCAGATAAGGCTGTTTTGATTTCAGTTTAAGTCATGCAGTAATTTATTACAGTTTTCATATCTGAATTGTTGTTTGTCTTTGAGATAAGTGTCAACAGACTATTTGTAGGTATTGAGACGATTAAACACTAATTAACAGAACAGCTAAGAAAATCCTGAACAGCTTGGTCTCACTCTGCTTTTGATCCTAAATAAATGTATCTGCTGTTTGTCACTTCTCAGCTGACAACCGCACCAGGAAAAAGGTGGCGCCCAATAAGAACAAGAGAGACTTCTCTGCCTTCAAACACGAGAGCGAATCAAAAGTGAAGGTCTCGCCTCAGCTGCTGCTGGCCGCCCATCGCTTCCTGGCTACAGGTGGGGGATGGACTGCTGCAAGCAGGGACACACATGCACACTCACTCAACACAGTGTTACAGCCAGTAGATTATTTATAACTTGTAAACTAAGTGTGCATTTTAACATAGGTGTTCAAAATGTAGCCACAACATGAATATCCTCAGGATGTCAGGACGGGATGGACTCTGTCTTCTCGCCGTCTGACAAGCAGAGCACGTCCATACATGCAGGGAGGAGGTTTAAATGTGTTTATTTACTCGGAAGGTCTATTTAAGATCCACACAGTACGCCTGCCTGAGGACTCTGGACCTCTGCCAGCTGGTGTGATGCCTCGCCACTGCTACAAATCACTTGAGAACATGTTGCAATCTGTCTGCTTAGCGAACGTTAGCGGATATGCTCTGCCAGCAGCAGTTAGCACTAGCCGCTGCTAGCATGACGTAGCACTTCCTCATCTCTCACAGACACTGTGCTGGAGGAGCATGCCAGAGTCTAATATCCCTGCAGGCATAACGTCAGTGTCTGTTGACTGTGTTTCTGTTTTCTTTTTCAGCGTGAAGGTTTCAATTTTCTTTCCTGATTCAGCACACAGGGATGGGATCTTAAATTTCTCGTATTTCAGTCCAGGAAGTTTCTTTTCCTTTTTCTGTTCTTGTTCGCATCAATGATTATTACACTCTGCTCTTTTTAGATTGTGTCTGATCTCTGTTGCTATTGATATCTAATACAAGATGAGAGATATATTCCACACAGGTAAAGTCAGAGACTTATAAGGATTTGTGTGTTTTGCAGCAGCAAGCTCCGTCAGTCTGTATATGTTTTTTGGTGCTATTAAAAAACAGGTAACAAACCAGGAAGATATAAAACCCACATGCCGTGAAAGTGACATGAAAGTCATTGAACCTGAGTCACACCAGAAACTTCAATCCTTCTTCTTCTGTTTTTTTTGAGTGAACCGGGTGAACGTGTTGACTTAATACGTAAACCAGAATGAAAGGAGTTTGTTTGCTTTTTCACACGATGAATTCCAACCTTGGTCATATACGCCTCACCTCTCACTGTGTGTCGCATAGGGTTTTGTTTGCAGGGTGGACTGTTTCTTTGTTCTCAGTTCGGGTGGGGTCGAAGGCACTTATGGTGGAGCTGTGATTGCAACACCCCGGCCTGTGCCGGTTGAGAAATTCATGTTAACAAAATACACATCACCAGATATTTTTAAAGCAAGGAAAATTCTCATTAATCAACATCAGTGTAGATGTGTTTGTGTTAGCTAGAAGACTAGTGTCACCACTTAGACTGAGGAAAGATGATGTATCCAAAACTCAGTCTGAAATTTGGTTAAGAATTATCTTAAAAAGGTCTTTAAAGGCATTAAAGGGTAAACATGTACACTGTAAACTGTGGAACAGTGTCTGAAGACTGATTTACATTACGGCTGCTCATGATTATTTTAATTACTGATCATCATCTATGAATCATTTGGCTTACATGCTAAGACTGAATGTATTGGAAGCTCTAATGTAGTTTTTAACTTGATTACATGACACGTGATCCTTGTAATTCTTTTAATTCTATTTGTGAAAGCTCAGTTTAAAGCTGTAAATGTATTACACTCACTTGTTAATGGCAGGATTACCTGTTGTAGAACAGGTGTACTTGGCACACCAGTTTATGTAATTGTTTGTTTTGTTGTACCACACACAGAGGCACGAATGACTAATTTAATCGTCATCTGAGTGAGTGATGTCAGCAGGTTGGTTACGATAAGAAAGCACGTGGCACTCAGGTCTGCTCTGAAACATGTGGTGCACCACGAGAATTTAATTTTTTGAGTACTTTTTATCGTCATCATGTCATTTTATGCATCTTACTAATTACACTAATGCACTGGTGACATTTCTTTCCTTTTATAAGGGAGAAATTATGTGAATGGGTGTGTCACAAAATAACAAACTTCTGATGTACAAGGATAAATAGAAATAGATAACAACCACAGTTACAGGTTTGAATTTTAAAGCATGTTATCGTAATTTTGGTGTCATGAAAAATATCTTTGAGTCCACGTCATATTCAGGGTTCTGCCTACTTTATATTTAGCTTTATTTTTTATATAAGCTTCCAGAAATGTGCTGCTGTGCTTTGTGTTATGCGGCAGTAAAAACAACGTCTTAATTAATGCACTTGTCACCTAAAAGTAAAACTCTCCTTCTCCTCTCTTCCTGCAGAGGTGAGCCTGTTCAGCCCGTCTCAGATCTCAGAGAAGGTGCTGCTGCGAGTCCTGCGCCACCCCGACGTGATCCAGGAGATCAAGTTCAATGAAAGCGACAAGCGCTCGCCCCATCACTACGTCTATCAGAGGGGCAAGCCTGTCGACTACTTCGTTCTCATCCTGCAGGTACACAATAGTTTTAGGGAAGGGGTGAAGTGAAGCTTGGCTCTTCTGTCTGTGAGAGCTTGTTGCTTCAGTGTGGGTGAAATAGCAGGAGTTCAGCTCACACTGCTGTGTTCTCCCAAAGCTGATCGATTTAAAACAGACTGGTGGATTGAAACACTCTCCCACACACTCATATATACACCAACACATGCAAATAAGACAATATCTTGTATTTTTAGCTCTCAGATGATGTCGCCTCTGCTTTTCCTGTCAGATTTAGCTGCACTATGTTGCGTCTTTGTTTTGTTGATTTGTCTCAAGTGCGCAAATATCAACTTTTTTGGATGTTGAATGTTCCTCGATTGATTCTAGATGTTCCTTCTTGACCGTTGGAATCTGATCTTCAGTTTGCCCGGTTGTCCTGAAAACAGAGATGGCGAATATGAACCTGGTCCCACAGAAATACATGAAATGACCACGCGCTGTTAACACCGCATTACATGATGGTGACATGTGTTGAGATAATGTACTGACACCATGGAAACTGTGCCAATGGAAAGTCAATTAGGATCCTTCGTCATGGTAACATAAAAATATCCAGTAGGTCTAAATCCACTGTAGTTTAGAGCAATTATAAATCTTTGTGGGATGAGTTAAGTCGTCTTCCATCTGTTGGCCGTTCAAATGAATCTAGTGCTGGAAAATGATTTAAATATTTTTATATATTTAGGCTGTTAATCTTATTTATGCACAGAGCATCACCAGAGAGGCTGAGGGAGGGGAGGACACAGAGACACTTTGTCCTTGTTACATGTCTTGTGTGTGAGACGCTTGTGTTGTCGCTGCATTTTTTAAAACCGTTCTGTCGCCTGCATCCAGGCGCTGTCTCAGTGTCACACATTAGGCTGCAACTAGCAAGAAGAACAGCGATGTGCTATGATCCTCACCTCCACCTCACACACAAACTAACAAACAAACGCTCACCGGACATGATCAAGCAGCTCTGTCTCCCACACATGCAGCGCAGAGCTGTACTGCACGTGCTCCTGCTGTAACTCATTCATCTCACAGAATGATTTAGCGTAGCACATAGACTGATGTCACACTGTGGACTTATTAACAGACAGATTAAATAGAGGAGCAGTGAAACTGTGAGTGAGTGAGTGAGTGAGTGAGTGAGTGAGTGAGTGAGACATGCACACTGGTATGCGTTATGTGACACAACTTGACCCTATATCGATATAAACAGTGTTGTCTAAATCACTATCTTGCTGGATAATATATATATCGTACATAGTCAGGATTGACTGATCGTTTTTTCCAGAGCCGATGCTGATACCGATTATTATGAAACAGAGATACCGATAGCCGATAAATCTCTGCTGTAAAAATCATTGCTGACACAGAATTAAAAAAATGAACACTGACAAAGCACTACATTCAAATGCAATTAAGCCTGTTTTAGATCTTTCAATAAATAGGAAAGTAAATAAGTTAAAAATGAATAAAAATGTAATGAAGCTGAAGAATATGCCAGCTAAATAAAAAATAAAACGAAAAACAAACAAACAAAAAATAATAATGATGAAATTAATTAAAATAAAGGAAAGCTCAATTTAAAGCCAGGCTAAAAAGGTAGGTCTTGAGTTTGCTTTTAAGAGCCTAGAGTGGTACGTGCAGGCAGTCAGAAGCACAGCAGGGGCAAAGGAAAACAAAACTGTATATCGGCATATCAGTGGAAAAAATCACTGATACCAGTAATCCTAAAAATTCATAATATCAGCCCCGATAATCGGCCGGGCAGATTATCTGTCGACCCCTAGTACATAGTGGCTATATCGCCCAGCCCTTGTAGTATCAAGAGCAAGAAAGTCTGCACAGGGAGGAGGTTGGTGGGTGGATGAGTCAACAAGAACTGCACTTTCACCACTGATCGTGTCCTGTGTGAAACTAAAAAACAACGTGGAGTTCTTTTCACTCGACTGACTTATGTCATTTCTGTAGTTTCGTCACTTTACGGTGTACCTATGTGCCATATGAAACAAGCGGAATTGTTGTAACCAAAAACACAATCTTTCTCTAATTCTAACCCAGTAGTTTTAATGCCTAAACTCAACCGTACGGCCGTGGTGGGTCGTGGTAATTTCAGGTTTTTATGTGACATCCCGCTATCAAATACCCATTGTCACTAATCACTTTGCAGACTTCTCGTCCATGTTGGTTTAGCAGCTGAGATTAGTATTCCAATGTGTTGTTTCTTATAAAAACAGAAGAATGGAACTTGGTGTAATTTTGTCGCAGCCCAGTGCACAGGAAGAAGTAAAACTTGTAAAGAAAAGAGGAATGAATAATGGCTGGCAAGCAATGTCCAGAATACAGTTGCAAAAGAAACCTAACAGCAGTTTGTCAGACCCCAGTGTGGACACACTGTGGTGTAATCTTGCAAAATTCAATCCCGGGAATTGTCTGAATAATAACCCACTAACGTGCTCTCCCCCTCCTGACGTCCGCAAAGACCAGCTACATACGTCTGACAGCCTTCTGACTCACTGTGATGAACACATCGCGGCCCCTGAGTGACATATCCTCATTACATCAGCCCAGATAAATGTTGTGCAGCTTCGATTATGAGACTGACTCTTCCTCTTTCTTCCCTTGACCCTTATCTCCACCTCCTCCCCCGTTTCTTCTCTCCACCTGTCAACTCATCCCCTCACCAGGTGCATCTGGAGCTTAGCAGTATTGATCCACCTGCCTTGCAGTTAAACGCGGCTTTGAGCTACAGTTTGTAACAGATGGCGGTAGGCGTTGCACGCAGCGCTGACCCAACAGGGGTCTCGAAACTGTTGGTAAAGCAAACTGTGTTGGTGTTTGCCTTGGTTTTGTGTTTGTGTGTGAAAAGCAAATTAATTAATACGTAATTAATTAATTTGAGTCACTGAACAACACAACATCCTCCAAGAGGGCTGTTTACTGCCAATAAGAAGTTCCTACAAGGAATCAGTTATTGTGTTTTTATAGTTGATGAGATGAAGGAAAGGCTCAATAACTCCCTCAAGGCATTAAATGGCTGTTTAAAAAGACAGTCATGTGATGTTTGGGTTGAGAGTACACTGAGGGTTGCAAAGGGTCTGGAAATGGAAGTAAATTTCTGATATAAAACTGGATGTATTGATCTTTCTTTTGGAGGGAATTAATTCAGTAAACAAGCAACAAGACAACTCATTTAACTCAAGTGTTGATTGTTTTTCTTTGTTGATTGTTGATTGTCTTTTCTATTAGAATGGTGTACAGTTATGTCTGCTTATAATCTGGTAAAGTTTCTGTTTCTGTCTCTGCATATGTTGCCGGAATGTCACAGTACCAGAGATAAAGTAGTCGATACTGATACCAGTGAAATTCCACGATTCTCGGTACCTTGTTCGATACCAAGGTAACAAAACAGTAAATCTCAGAGACGTATTTTGAAGTGAATCATACACTTTTTGAGTGTCTGAGAGTTCATCTGCTGCTTGTAGATCATAAGATAAGATAAGATAAGAAAACTTTATTGTCCATTATATTTACATGAAATGGAGATTTGTCTTTGGCATCCGGCATAGAAAATACAGCATGAAACATAAAGCACAATAAATAGAAGAGGAGACTGTGGTGCATATTTATGTAGAAATATATTTTCTCTTTTTTTTCTTAAAAATTTCTTATGCATTGTTATTTATATATTTTACTTTGTGGGTAAAGCAGGCGCCCCATGTACAAGGCTGTTGCCGCAGCGGCCCGGGTTCGAATCCAGCCTGCCAACCTTGAGCAAGATACTGAACCCAGATTGCTCCAGATGGCGGTTCCATCGGTGTGTGAGTGTGTTAAACCTGAGTAGCAGGTGGCACCTTGTATGGTAGCCTCGGCCACCAGTGTGTGAATCTGTGAATGTGACCCATAGTGTAAAAAGAGCTTTGTGTGGTCGGATGACTAGAAAGGCGCTATACAAGTGCACGTCCAAAACTTTGAGTTGGGTTTCTTAAAATAGCATTCAAATCAAATTTAAGTGTCCTGTCATCTGTGGGTTTAAATGTATGTGGATATAAACACGTCAGTCGTATTGATTTGTGCGCTTACGTGTAAATTATGTGTGAATTTGGTGTCAGATAGTTCAGTGATTTTTCGGTCCAGCAGTGTTTGCTGCACAGTCCTCAAAGGACAGACATCTCCTGCCACACACACCTGGTCAGCCACAAAAATTACAACCCTGAGTGGGATAGAAACTGTAGAAAAAAACCCAAATTCCTCTCCAGGTGGTGAGTTACAGTTTTAAAAATCTCTTTAGGAGGTTTACTTCAGGGCGGCAATACTCTCTCTTTGTCTCTTCCCTCATAAATCCGTCCTGATTTTTCACAAGCTGGATAAAAGCCAGCCGTTACAGCAGCCATTGTAGAATAAGATAAGAGACATAATGTGTGTTTGTAGTTTGACAAAATTTCAGATTGTCAAGCTCACATCAGTAACACCAAAGATAGCACACAGCATGAATTAAATTCCCATTAATCTGCAGTCTGCAGTGGTTGCATATATTGTGTTGCAGCTGAGACTGAGTTGTTTTAACAACAACAGTCACTACTGATCCAAAGTCGATCAACTCTACAAGGAGATTAGCCGGCTACTTTAAGGGTTTTAAGAGCCAGATCTGGTGGAGTGCCAAGCTGGAGGTGGTTAGAGTCACAACAGCTCTAAATGTTTGTAGTTCGGCCATTTGTGGAGCGTGTCAAAAGACTGATTTGGGGTAAATTACAGCATGTTCCCACCCACGTATTCTTCGTACAGCAGTCCTGCATGACATCTGATTCAGCAAATACTAACTTTACCTTTATTTGAACTTTGCGTCTCTTTAAGATTTACAAGCCATCAAGTGAGTGATTAACAATGAAGCCACAGTACAAGGAAAGTACACAAGGAAAGAAGCCGTTACATTGTGGGTGTGGGTGAAGTTAATGTGAGAATCAATTTGGGGAGTTTGTTCCTGACCTCTGAGAAAGCCACAAACTGCTGCTGTTGTTTTGAGTTTATTGGTGGTCTGTAATGAAGAAAATGGGGCAGTAGGAAAAATCTTGTGAACACTGTGAAAGAGTCTATAAAAACTACACTATTACTCAACCACAGTGAAAATCTGATCAGTGCTGTCTTTTTATTCCTCCAGTGTTCATTCATGCCAGCTGCATGTATGATTATCCAGCACGCTATAGTTACAGGATATGAGTAAATAGGAAGTCCCGCGTTAACGTCCTGTCATTCAGTGCTTTTACACTGTCGGACAATATAACTTGTTCAGTAGAATTCACTCTCTAATAGCACTGAATGGTGACACAGATGGGGAAAGAATGGATGGATTCACTTTGAGGGAGAAGGGTTGCAAAGGGTTGGAAAATTCAGGTAAATTGCTGAAGAAGTTGAGCTCAGGAATTTTGTAATTTTGGCTCTATTTCAATGTATTTATTGTATCTTTTCTTAGCGAGCTCATTTTAAGGGATACATGAAATAGCAATACTTGGTCCGATGGTATGTTTTAGTTAAAAGTATGACAAGACAGAGGAATACTTTGCACATATCTTTCCAAACAGGTGTGTCGGAGAGGGACGAGAAGAATTAACTTGTCAAGCATTAAAATCATTTTAATGCTGCAATATCTAGTCACCAAAACATTGCAGCATTAAGATAACTATTCTTGCAAGTTAGACGGTGTGTGGAACTCTTTTCTACAAGTTTTATTAATTTAAAGTATGCCCATTTAACTGAATGGTACATTTTTATTCTGTATGTATTTTAGTTCTATGTTGTCTGTTGAGGAAGAGATTTTTAGTCTCAAGGGTTTTTCTGGTTAAATTAAGGATGAATCAAAAAATAGTTGTCATCAAAAACAATCCTGTTTTATCTGCCTTGCTGTCAAACCTGTGGCAACTACACAATATGCAGCTGGAGTTTCGCCCACATCCTCTAACAGCACCCAGCTAAACTCCTGTTCCCAGGGTTGTCGAAATGCTCGCTTGCGCTCCAGCTCGTAAACCTTGTCTTTACCCAATACCAGTTTCTCGCGAGTGCCTGATCTGTGCTGTGTACGTGCAGCTCTCAACAGAGATGAAAATGAAGTGAGATGGCTCGCTGCTTAGCTGCTTCCATCATCAGCTCCAGAAAAAACAATGTCTTAAATTGTTTTTTACCACTTGCCTGGCTGTTGAGCCACACTGAGTTTCATTCAGCCCACAATGTCAGCTGAAATTTAAAGAACCTTTTCCAATTAGTTAAATCACTATGTGGTATGTATTTAACAAATGATTTGATTTATTTGGCATATTAATGGATTTTGTCTGCTTAAGTTTATAACTGCATATGACATGGTTAATACAACCTCAAAAAATAACCCCTTTATTTTCATCTTATTACCCTTATATTCTGTTAATTTCCATGGAAAGTTTCGACTTTAAATATTCCTGGAATTTCACAAGTTATAACTTAACAAGTAGGGCTGAGCGATATGACCTCAGATCAATATCACGATTAACTGAACATTTTACCTCGGTTACGATATTTTGTTTTGTGCCCTCATAGTTAACTGACGAGCTTTGTACTTAAAATATGCTCAGTATGCGCCCTGTTCGGCGGCGTCCTTGCAAAAGCCAAAATATGTCAGACACGTCATTTCTCTTTGGTACAAGCTGCTCGAGTTGCTCTGTTGGCTCGGTGTTTGAGTTCTCCTCCATGATGCTTCCAGGTTGCGGACCGGACGGGACAGAGTCACGCTGTAGTATGTTTTTAAGGGAATGGTACAGGAACACACACACACAGTGGGGAAAATATTTAATTATATTATTAAATATATTACCGACATGGGCAAGGTTACGGCGGCTGGAGTCGGTTTTGATTAATTTTGGATTAATTGCCCAGCCTTAAGACGAAGCCAGCAATGACGTATATTCCACATCTGAAAAGGGCGTCCTTAAAAGCAGGGGGACTTGAAACGGGGAGAAGAGGAAGGACAAATGAGGTTTCAGACAGCTGTGACCTTGGACCGACAGACTGAGAAGGGAGGAGAGCTGCGCTGCTGGTCCTAAAGGATATGCTCTTCACTAATTGATCCCCATTATATAAGATGTCAATAGAGGGAGGGAGGGCACCACTCCCCTGCTGTCAGTCAGCTGTCAACACACTTAACACACTCACACTTCAACCTGAGCATCTTCCCCTCCCTCTGCAGGCGCACACACTGTAAACACACAAAACTCACACAGCACCTCTACTGTATCCACTCTGTGTACACGTACATGCGCTCTCACATCCCACGGGGTGGGAAAATTACGCTTCATTGTCTTAATCTCACTCTTTCACACACTTTCATTTCCCACACGTCGGTTATGTCATTGTCCCCAAACAGTCATTAGCCGGTTAGTCCAGTAATCTGGGGATCATTTCAACTTTCTCCCCACTGCTAGCTCCTGGTGAGATTTTCACGGTGGGAGGCCGGATATCATTGAGGATGTTGTGGAGAGACCCCACATGTGGAGTAATCCGCTGAGACCTTTTTGGAGTGGGGCGGCATTTAGTGTCAGCTTGCCAGGGAGGGAATTTTCCACCGGAGAAAGAGAGAGCGATACTGTCAGAACCAGTCGTTATTAGTAGCTGTAGCTAGTGAGTGTGACTCTGCAGAAAATCCTCTGGGTTTAAGTTAAATTTTAAAAGCAGTAGATGGACTGATATCCTGTCTTTACTCTGAAGGCTTTGCTTTCTGTCAGGTGCTTCAGATTATGTCTAATTCAGGTAAACAGCATTAACTTTAAGATCTTAGACAGCATGAGATCCAGGTGGTTCCAGGTGTAAACCCCTCTCCTCACTGGGATTTTATGTAGAAAGTCACTTAGAATAGAACAAGGACTATTTTCATTAGATCCTGTGCTGATGAATATTTTATACCCGTAATTACAGATACACTGCAGACGACTCAATAAATTATTAATTTCCAGTTTCTCTGAAGAGTCTTTGACGAGCTTGTGTGTGGACAACTCGGAGAAAATTGGGAGTTTGTGTTCTGCTCATATTTGTCCTGTAAACAAAGCTATACACTCACATTCCAGGAGCGCTTATTTGGGAAGAGAAGAAGGGGAGAAACAGACAGAGAGAGGGAGGAGTGGGGAGGGAGACAGACGCAGAGAGATTGTTTTAATTTGACGTTTGAGAACATCAAACTGATTAAAAAATATCTGCTTAATAGCGTGGTGTTGGTGTGGAGGGAGTGCTCGCAACTTTTTGCATGGTGAGAACTGAAAATTAATGACTTGCTCCACAGAAGTAAAACCTCGTATAGACTGTTGAAGTAGAACTTAATTTCAACTTAATTAAAATTTCTATGCCTGCGTGCGGGTGATAGCCGTGGCTGGAGGCATTGTGTTTCAGGGTTTTTCCTTTCATCCCATTCTCATGAACACGATATCTCAATAACATCTTGAGGGATTTTTTTCCAATTTGGCACAAACATTCACTTAGACTCAACGATGAACTGACTAGACTTTGGTGGTCAAAGGTCAAAGGTCAAAGCCACTCTAAACTCGTCTTTCCTATTCTTGTGAATCCAATATCTCTTGACCTTGCATCTTTTTCATTCTAGTGAATTTAATATCTCAAGGAGGTCTTGAGGGTATTTCTTCAAATTTAGCACAAACATCCACTTGTACTCAATGATGAACTGATGAGATTTTGGTGGTTGTAGGTTAAAGTCAAGGTCACTGTGACCTCATCTGTTTCATTCTCCTGAGCGTGATTTTTCAAAAACACTGTGAGGGAATTTCCTCAAATTTGGCACAAACGTCCACTTGGACTCAGTGAAGAACTGATTAGAATTTGGTGGTTGAAGGTCAAAGCTCACTGTGACCCCACAGAGCATGTTTTAGGCCAAAAATCATGTGCATGTGCCCAGGATGGAGGATTTGAAACCAGCGTTTCTTCAAAACTCCTGAAGTCCATCACTCTTTTGTTGCATTCTTTGTTTCTTTGTTTCCTGAACCTCTGACTGAGCTGTTGGCGATAGAGTTGCATTTTCAGTATTGTTAGCAGCAGGTTTTGCTGAAAAGGGAGAATTCACTGAGTAAAAAAGACAATGGCCCTCATTTATATGTATATAAAAAAAAGGTAGTACAGAAAACTGAGTGTACGATTAATTCCTCGCAAAACTCTGCATTTATCAATCAGGATGTAAGTGGCTGCGCTCAAATCTCACGTCAGGTCTCAACTTGTGTACACAAGTTTGAGTCAGCGTGGACTTACAGTACAGCACAGTAAGTTAGTTAACCACATTCGGACAGCATTTAAGTATTTGCAGCCACATATTAATCACTTAAATTGTACAACACTCTCTCTATCACAGTTCGCAGCTGCCTGGCACTTTGGGACTGGCTCCAGGCTGACAGACGGATGAACACCACTGACAAACCAAAGCATGCTCAGATCAATTATCATTAAAACATCATTAAAAATAAATAAATAAATAAACCTTGCAACAGCGTTAATATTTAAATACTAGTTGCCTATGGGTTATTAAATTTTTACTGGTGTCTGGCTGGAACACAGGTGGTGCGTCTGTGTCTCCTTCGCCACCTGTTATGTCTTTTCTGTCTTCATTTCACGGCACCTTTCAGGCCGCCAAATAGAACCAGGTGGTTGGATTCGACCTGAGACATCAGTGTTTCTATTTCTAGCTAAGAAAAATATCTCCTCTCAGCCGTATTACGCTTCTCCATGTCGCAAACTCCCGAGGCGAGGCCCTTAAACCAGGAATATATTGGGACGGGATATGTAAATGTTTTCAGCCGCCACATTTATCAGCACTTGAACGTTCCTTATCTTTCAGGAATCCTGCACAAACCCTATCGTAAGATGATTTCTTGTGTCTACGCAAAAACTGCCCATCATTAGGATAACAGTGCAAAGCTGCATTTGTGGATTATTCTTTAAAACCGATAACCAACAGAATGACCTGGCAAACTGACAGAGGAAAACGAGCGGAGCAAATGCTCCTGATTATATGTATGTTTGATGTGTGGGAGTCCGATAGTAGATTCATGAGAACTAAAATCCTCAGATACAGATAATTCAGTGTCCTTGTTCCACTCCTTTTATAGTGTGTGTACATTTGCGTGTGTGTGTGTGTGTGTGTTTTGCTGGTTGTGATCTTCACTGTCAGCAGACAGGCCGTTTGTTTATGACCAGTGTGATTCATGAGTCTATAAAGATGCTCTGTTACTCTCACAGAACAGAGTCAGTTGACTCGGGCAGATTTAGATCACTGTTGTGTTTCCAGCTTCGGAAAATGTATGGAAATTTGAACTCGGTCACTTCAAGAATTTGAGCAATGTTTTGATTAGATCAAGTGTGGATGAATGGAAAGAATGATGTTTAGGCCATATACTAAATTAGCTGTGTTGTCTTTGCTTTGTCGTTAACTGGAAAAAACATTTGGGAACCATCATACCACTAATTTGTGGCATTTCCTTTCTTTGTATGTCTCTGTAAGTTTCCCGGTGGACAGTCATGCTAAATCTCCTTTTAAGTACCAAGCATCGTACGGTAACAGGGTTTGTACAGACAGGGGCAAGTCAGATTCAAGGACTCTGAATCAGTCATTTTTACTGGGGCTGTAATCAACAGAAGAAAATCACTGTGCACTGAAATTCTACCTGCTCCTCAACCAATTGATGAGTCACTGGGAAAAGATACTGCACATTCTCTCTAGGTTATCTAAATCGACCACAGTGCACTGAATAAACTCTACCTGGTAGTGTTCTGTGTCCACCAAAGCCTTTTTTTCCTTTTGCACAACTCGACATTAACACTTGCCCAGGGCAAGTAAAGTCTATGTTCGGGCAAGTGGAATACCTCAAGTGACAAGGGACCAGACTAATACAAAGAGCTAAACAGAATGTTGAGCTCATGTAATCTGGATGGTCGTACCAGGCTACTGAATGAGGACATCCTCTGTTTTCAGCTCGGAAAAGAAACACTTTGGTGGAAACACGGCTTATTAAATTAACGCCAGTGATTGTCCAACCAATGAGAATTTGGTCGGACAGGACTGTGGCTACCGACCGATCAACCAGAAAGTTAAAACCCTAATTTTTCTTAGAAGAGTAACACACAGCTGCTTATTTGCTGCTGAATTACAGCTCAAAACTCTCGCTAATGGCTGACGCTGCTCCGGTGTGAGTGTTTAGAAGGCTAGTTAACATCCTGGTGCAGACTATTTGCTGGTTTTTACCAACCCATTGGTGCTCTAAGCTCATACCCCTCATATCTCACTTGAAAATAACAGCAAGCACAGCCGTTCTTGGCTTCATAGTTGAAAACATTTATCTCATATGTTTCATAGAGTCATTTATCTTTCTGTTCTCAGTAATATTCAAGTACCTTTTCAAGGACAGAGTTAAAAGAATGCCTGATTTTCAGAGTATACCAGCACTTAAATTTCTGAGTGTACTTCAAGTACCTCAAGCAGCTTGTATGAGCCCTGTCGTATAGACAGCTGACACGTACAGCATGAAGGCCTGAAGAAAATACACATACAGAAGATACAAATACAACCTTGCATGTTTCCCTCCAAATTTTATTTTTCTGATCGACAGCTTTTTTTATGATTGGGTAGTTTATAAAAGAAGTGCAGGGCTTCACCTAATAATCTTTAATAATCTAACATCCAATGATCTGTGAGAAAAGGATGTCATTACACTGATTATTCTGTGTGACCAAAACAAAAACCCACCCAAATGTTTCTACATTTATAATAAGATAAAACGGGAAACTCATATTTCACAAGCTGAAGCTGAACAGTTACTCAGTTATCAACATTATCAGTGATATTATTAATGTTCTGCATGTGGTCGAGCGTTTAAACTCTGTTGTTGATGTTACATTCCTGGATAATTACGTCACAGCATATTTGTGAGCAACTCTTCCTGTTGTGGACAAGAGCTGGAAGAATGTCTGTCCTGTGAGAATAAGAAATATTCCTGGACTTAAAAGGAGGCAGTGTGTGTTTGTGTGTGTGTGTTGAGCTCTGACGAGCCCCCGCAGAGGTCTGAGGAGGAAATGCAGTCACAGGTTTCTCAATAACTTATAACAAACCAGTAGGGGCTTCCGCCCGAAACCACACACACACACCTTGGGACTGTGTGCGTACGTGCGCATGTGACATTGTGGTTGTGTGAGCGTGTGGTCGTGTGTGCGACTAGCCTCAGTGTTTAGTGGTTTGTGACCATGTGTTTGTCATAAAATGAGCCGCTGACTTCAGTTAATGGTCGGTGTCAAAACTGAACAGTTTGTGCAAAGTCACTGAGTCATTTATGCTGTGACACACACACACACACACACACACACCACACACTTACACACAGTGAGATGTAACAACGTGAGTCAGTGTTCATGTACATCATTCTAAAGCCCGGACTTGAAGTGTCGATGGTGTGAGGTCTCGCACACACACAGACACAGACAAACAAAGCATGGCTTCGTGTTGCCTGATTTTTGCCTGTGACCTGTATTTTCCTTCACGTGGAGGCCGTGTTCTAATACTTTAACCTCCCCTCCTTGTTCAGTGACAGATAGAGGCCCAGTTCCAGCACTTTCCTGATCGATGCTTCCTTGTTTAGTGAACGGATGGCTCCCTTTCAAAACTCTAAGGGTGTTTTCAGACCTAGAGTTGTCTCGCTTTGGTCCGAATCAGGAACTAATTTTGTTCTCACGGCAGCATTTACAAGCGGACCAGATCAAATGCCTTGTGTGAGAAAGCTGCTCTAGATTGGATGGAATTTCCATGTGGGAAAAATCCAGGAAGTAAAGCAAACGTTGAAGAAGAGTACACTTGCAAGATAAATGTGACACTTTCTAATGTCACAATGGAGGGACAACTACGCAGGTTGATTTTAGTGCTGCTCATCGTGGACTGTATTGCTGTCATTGTTCATTTTAGTCAAACCATATAGTTTGAAAACGAGGCGCGGCTCCAACTAGAAAACAATATTTTGATGCATTGGATGTGCTGAATGTGCATATAAGGCAGTACAGGAGGAGGTGCACATTAATAATCCTCCAGGACTGTAACGTGCTCATGTTTAACCCAAACAATGTGTCATGTGACTGCAGTTGGTTCACATCCAGGTTGGAACACAGACGAACCGCACCAGAGTTCGTTTGTAACCGGAGTGAGACCATCTCTTCAAGAAGGTCTCAGTCCGGTTGCTTTGGTGCACACCTGAGTGTGATTGCTGTGTTCACACCTGCCCAAACCAGCCACACTTAGGGGGCAAACAAACTTGAGTTTGATTGAACCGAACCAAACAGGGCAGGTGTGAAAGCACCGTTACAAACTCTCCTTTTTGATTGACTTCAAGACTGTGACTTATCTCTCAAGACCTGGTGTCACTTAATTAAAATGTTTCCCTCCTCAGTTTCCTCACAGACATTCTCAACGTAACACTGTCTTTTACTTAATACTTGCACTTAACTGTGCAAATGTAGGTTAACCTAACTCACTCTAGTAAGCATATTATGACATTATAACCTCTGCATGAGGAACAAACGTACCGTTATACTAACCTGCAATACTTGCACAAGTAAAAAGGTGATTTGTCCAAAAGTCTGTTTTTGATTTGGTGAAAAACTGTCTTGAAAAGGTGCTAAAAAGCATCACGCGAAGGTGTAGACAGCCTGATTATGCACATGCAGTCACTTGGCTGTTGAATAGTGTCAACAGTGTGCAGAAACTGGTAACATAAGATTTAGGTGAACACCACTTTAAAGTGATCTCCCTTATTTTGTTTTGGTTAAATCTGTAAATCCGGAGAACAAACACAGTTTGGCTAATTCCAATTTCACTGGGTGTTATTTTCATAGTTGTTGACATCATTTCCACTCGGTGATAATAACACTGTAGTCACTGAGAACATGGCTGCATTGGGAAAGAAACCAGATGATAGGGAGGCAGGTTTAAAACAAACAAACAAACCCCAGACTGTTTAAACACATTTGGAAGAGAAAGCAAAGGCAAACAGTATAATTATCAGCACAGTTGTGGCTGTTAACATCCATTGTTGTTAACAGAACAACTCTCAGGTGGGCTCGCTTTCAAATAAAGTGATTCAGATAATCTAACTAAAACGTTTGCTTGTCTGAACATTGGATGCTTCTGGTAAAACTTCATTATCTCTGTAACTGTTTAGTGTTAACATAACTGAATGGCCCAAACTATAAAAATAAGACCTAAGTCGTAATAAACTGGACTCAAACTGGAGTATAGGTTAACTTTAGGAGTCATTCCTTCTTTAATGTTCACGACATTTTACAATTCTGACCTCCAGGCCTCATTTCAACACTTTAACAAGCTCCCTCACTTCACCCTCCTACTTCCCCAAAGGCTCTGCCGTAGTACTTTCACTGACAATCCTGCTCCATCATGACTTCACCTTTCTGCCGTCTCTGACCTTCATTTGTTTTGTCACTGAAATAGAAACTCCTCAGACTCCTCAGTCTAGTTTTACTGATCACTCAGGGTCACACAGAGGGCTGTGTTTGAAAGTTGTTGGCGCAACATACATCACCGCCCTTATGTGCGTCAGTTTGATGGATAGAGTCTGTCAGCAGGTGCACAGAGTTTGAGCCCACGTTGTTTTATGAGTCATAATGCACTGACTTGAACTTTGGCCAAGACCCACCCACAGCGCAGGTCCTCGCACATGTCTGAGCAAAAACACACAACCAGGAACTCACACTCCTGCTGAACTTTGAGCGGAGTTAGAATGATGTCCAAGTGCCATGTCGTGTGAGGTTTATTACCATCTTCACCATCAGTTTTCATAAAACCTGTCTGCTTGTATGCTTACTGGAGTTTCCTTGAGAAACGTGGGTTTAGATCAATTTGAATTTAGAGGTGTCCTGATCATTGACCTTAAAGGGGGGCAGAGGTAGAGTTTTTACAGACGCACGCACAGACCGAGTGTTATGACAAATGATTGGCGAGATGAAAATGTGTTTTCCTTGTAAATAAAGTAGAAAACTGCAATAACTATCGTATTATCTTAGTTTAATGTCATATCAGTGTACTGTGGTCTTTTTTTTATAGTAAGCATAACAAAAAATATCACCACTGGTATGCTGATGTCTCGGTACGTAGTTAGCTAGCTAGCTAATGTTACATTGTTGTTTATTTGCGCATGACAGTCCCACACTATGACATATTTTCATGTTGCATTCCCGTCTTTTGATGGCTCATGACACCTGAAATTTGTTACTCCTCCTTGAACATCAGTGCAGACCGGATTAGAGCACAGGTTGAGTGGCCTGGCATGAAGCAATGTCCTTTCGTATTATTGACTTCGTCCTGCAACAAAGTTGATGCATTTGTAACCGCTCCTTGAACATCAGTGCAGGGTGGGAGCACAGGTTGCTAATGTTAGCCGCCAGAGTACTGCTAGTTGTCCTTTTTTATTAGTGACGTATTGCATTCCCCTGCTTTTGATGGCTTATGATACCTGAAACTTAACTCAAGTCCAGCCCAGCGTTGCTAGGGACGCTGCTTTTCATTTTCTCTTGATTCCCTGTAGCTATTGTAGCGCAGATTCAGCCGTTGCTGGCAGTTTTTTTTTCTCTCCTCTCGATTTAATTAATCAATAAAAATCGTATAATTAATCAATATTCTGTCTCAAATTATTTATTTAACTGGTAATTACCCATGTAATAAGTGCGTTGGGGTTCTATTCCCCTGTCGGGATTCATTTTCCCAGTATTCACTGGTTCATTATACATTATCCCTTATTTAATGACTTGTCGCATTCCCTCACTTTTGATGACACAAGACTCCTGAAACTTGAAGTCAGGACGGGCTGCATTGACTGTCCTTCCGGCAGGTCAGTGATTTAAACTCATAAGTATTTATGACATCAAATATTTATTTCTAAATATGCAACAGTTGAAATTAATGCGAGATAATCTGCCTAATCAGGACTGTGTAGGTGTGTAAAATTAGTGAACAGTCACCTGCTCAGAAGTACGCGACACTGCCTTTGTCCCAGCCTCACCCACTTCACACCGGTGAGAAAACTAAGGACAGAAACACAAATAGAAAATAACTGTCACATTTACATATCTAGCAGATAATTGTGTTCAGGTTGCTCATAGTGATAAGCTGAAGCTTTAAGGAGTTAAAATCCAGACTAATGAGACCCTTAATGTTCATATGATGTCATTTGTATCGTAATGTACCAAAAAATTAGATGTTGAAATAATTAGATGGCTCCCACAGGGTGTGATGAAGCATTTAGCTTAATTTAAGACACCTTTTAGACTTCATTTGCTAGATTTGACAAGTGCAATACAGATAAATGATCACTATAATAGCGCATACTGGATTTTACTGAGGAAGTTTGTGGGTGTTTTTCCATTTATCATAAACAGAAATTATAAAACCAGTGTTGTAACTGTTCAGCAAGTGTTTCTCGGCGCATTGTCGTCTGTACCCGCCTGTCAGCTCCTTTGTTCGTTGTCTTACACCGTCACATGTGTGACGGTCTGCCGTCCTGAAGTGTGACCTTTTGCACGTAGGCTTTGACGCAGGGTTTATTGCAGATGTTACGGACTGAGGCTGAGGAGGCTGTGAAGAAAAACCCTCCTGCACACTCCATAGTTATTCCTCAGCTGAGACATAAGAAATAAGAATGATAAAAGCCTGAGAGCAGGGCTGGTTCTCTGAAATATACTGCAAGTGGTGGACCATGATGACCCATCCATGGCCTCTTTTTTGAATAAAAGCCCAATGTTGGTGCAGTATATTGTTCCAAGAGTTGGCAGGCTGTACTGTCAGTGCAGATCTGGGAAAACGGGTCTGACCGGAGCACCGGCAGGCTTTACACCTCTCACTCCTGTCCTCCGCCTCCCCTCTGTTTCTATTCTTTCTCTCCTCCCTCCCCCGTGCCTCCCTTTTTAAATTAAACACAAGCCACGCAGCAGCATGGATGACTGCAAATCACCCAGAGTCAGCCCTCTGCATGCTCGTGAGGCATGTACGAGTTTTTTGTGTATGTGCACGTGGTACAGGCTGAAGAATTTGACCCTGGCCAACGCTCGTATACACGCAGAGCTGACCATATGTTGAGAGGTGATTAGCATCTTTCCAAATCTGCTCATATACTTTAAGTGGAAGAAAGCTGGCGACAGAGCCGGGGGGGTTGAAAGTCACGCTGCTGTAACCTTGCATACTTGAGGGGGCGACTGCAGAGTAGATGCTGGATAAATGAAGGATTCAGAAAGAAACATCAGCAGGCCAAATGATCTGATAGATAAGTTTCCATGGCATCCTGGTGGTTGATTCTTTTTTTATTTGTTTGTGTCTGTACCTTTGCAAAAAAAGCAGATAAACCAGAGGAGGTTTTCAGTGAATATCTGCTCCTTTCCACAGCAAGTTGTCCTTGACGAGGCATTTGACCTCCTGTTACTCATCGGCCAAAGGTAGAGCCCTGTGGTTGCACTGAGCGGGTGTGAATATGTGTAACTGGATGAATTTGGATCAGTGCGCTGAGGCAAAGGCATTCACCTTTGCCTTAAATTGACCTTTAAAAAATAAAGATAAGCAGTAAATATCTCCACACGTGTTCAGAGACACAAGGGTCGACACTCTGCACAAAACAGCTTCAGAATCAAACCATTTTATTTATTTTTATTATTATTATTTTTAATCAAAGCTTGTTAATGAAACAAAAAGGAAATGACAACTTTCGCTCTTATTTTGCTCCACTAGAAACAAAAGTATATACTACACATTTTTCGACAGGTTGCTGAAGTTAGCAAGGAAAGTGGCACGGTGGATCGGTGGTTAGCACTGTCGCCTCATGGCTACAGGGTTCGTGGTTTGAACCCCTCTGTGCAGTTGTCATGTTCTCCCCGTGTCAGTGTCGTATGCGTGTACCCTGCCCCTCACCCAATGTGAGCTGACGACCCCTAACAGGATAAGCAGTTATGGAAAATGAATGAATGAATGAACAGAGCCTCTAAAGTCCTTAAAGGTGATATTTTTTTCATTGAATTATTAACTTGTTCACATACGATAAAGAAAATATATCAGCTTGTGGGATCGACATGTTTCATGAATTTTGTTGACATTTTGAAGACCAAACAATTGATTGATAAGTTAAAAAAAATACACTAAAATGACATTTTAGATAATGTTCATTATTTGCCGGGATGTTGGAGGGATGATATCCGGCAAAAAAAGAGATGCAAAACAGTCAGCCTCGTGCTTTAAATGCATCGTCAGCATCAGAGTATCTTTCATGTAGATTAGGGTTCAGTTGTGATCAGTGTTGGCGGCGGCTGTGAAGCGTTTGCTGTTGAGCCGCGGGGAGATGTCGTGAGCTTAATTCAGCACAGCGTCTGTGATGGGAGCAGCCTACTTTGTAACTTCAGTGACAGATACACCACCACCACCACCACCCCCTCCTCTCTTACTCCCCCACTGCAATATCCAAGCCAGGTTTCTAAATTGGCACACACCCTAAAATAGCACGAGGGGATGGTTATATCCGATCGTTTATGTTTGTAAATCTCTCTGTTGCACCAGGAGGTTTTAAAGAGAAATGGACACAGAGCTTAATAATGGTTGTCGGCTGGTTTTACATACAGATGATTAAAACGAGTACTTGCTTGTATACTTAAAAAAACTCTTATTTTCTCCTGTTAACTTAAACTTAAATTTCATCACATGTATTCCCTCTGCTTGTTCCAACACTTTTATGATGCTATATGGGTGAAATATTAACCTAACATGTGATAGGTTTCACGTCTGCACTGTTTCATCAAAGGGAAATATTCAAGATGTTTTGTGCATCATTTTAAGTTCCTATCCCTGCAGCCAGTTCTGTGTTTGATATGTCTGGAAATGTTAAAATCCTGAATATACCATCACGTTAAACAGGTTTAAGCATGCACCACGTGACTTTTTGCTCCACGATCAAGCTTCTGCAGAGGAATAACTAAATGTCTAAAATGAAATTCTAGCCTAGAATTAAAGATCTTAAATTTGCTTTTCTAATTCAGTCGTCGCTGTTAGACACGTCGAGCTCCGTGCACTGTCTCGTTTGTCCTTTTCCCTTTTGTTCCTCTTTTATTTTACCACCTGTTCTGCTTTCATCAGCCCTGTGTGTGTGTGTGTGGAGGGATAGATGGAGGGAAGGAGGGATGACAGTGTGGATTAACTGTGCTGTGTTGTTGCTGCAGTTCACACATTCCAGCGGGCCGATTCAGGCCAACTCACTGTACCAACACAGAGGCCTCCTTAACCCCCTTCTGTCCTCTCCTCTGTCCTCTCATCAACCCCCCTCCATCTCCCTCTATGACTCTAATATCTCCATCCCTCTGCTAGGTTAGCTTTACAGAGAACATGTAGCAGCAGGTCTGCCTCCCTTGTCTCCTCATTTTGCATCACATCATCCCTCTGGAGTCACATCTCTTTTGAAATGTGTGAATCCTGAGTGTTTAATTCTGTCTGATCGAGGCCAAAGTAAACATGTTTCCTCCCACAAATGATGCAGAGCCTCTCCAGAGAACAATCACTAATGCACACTGTACGCCACCTTGTTCTGACCCGTGATTGTAGCTCCCTCTAGAGACCAAACTGTGTCACTCCACAAAAATTGAAAGTCAGGGTTACAAGGCAGTATCATTGTTTTTGTGAGTTAGTAATCTTCCAGTCCATGTTTTCTGTGGGTCTGTTTACAGCTGCTGCGATTACTCAACGAATAGATCGACAGAAATGTAATCTGTAACTATTTTGATAATATTTTCTGTAATTTTTAAGATAACTTTGCTTTTTCCAGATCCTGAAATATCAGGATTTTAATGCGTTTCTTTGTCGTCAGGATAAAACCAAATATTTTGGGGTTTGAACTGGTGGTCGGGCAAATTAAGACATTTGAAGACATCACTTTGGACTCATTTTTCACATTTTCTGACCTTTTGTCGACTATTTACTGACTCGTTAATCTGCAGATTGATTGATAATGAAAATTGTTTGTTGCAGTTTTGTAAGATTCAAACCTCCAGATGTTTCAAGTAAAAGCACCTTCAGTTTTTTCCCCACATTTAGATTTATTTTTGGCTTTATTAGATAGGACAGTCTAGGTGTGAGGGGGTGAGACGGGGGCTGGCATGCATGCTGCGGCGGCAAGGACATCCCCTTTGTATAAGGGACACCTGCTCTACCCACTAAGCCACTGGGTGCCCCATCCCTTCTTTATTATTGTTATTTTTCAGTATATTAAATATTTATCACCATCTCTCTCTCTCTCTCTCTCTCTCTGGGCTGCTGGTGTCGTATTATGTTACATTTGTCTAAAGATAGCTTTAATAAGAATCCTGCTGCAGAGCGAAAAGCAATTTGTGGAAACACTGAGTGACCTTGAAGCCTTTTTAGACTTGATAGCAGTAAAGCTGCAGCCTTTCCCAGCCACAATCTGAATATGTGATGTCATGCGGATGCATAAATGCATACTGGAGTATTACTAGTGCCATAAGTATTAGTAATCAGTGTGGTAAGGGTGCAGCAGCGGTAGCTCAGTCCATAGGCACCGAACCCCCGATGGCGCAGGGCACCAGCCCAAGGTGGCCCCCTCGCTGTGACATCCCTCCATTTGATGCATGTGTAGATCCTGTTTGTGCATGTGTGTGTATTTTGGCTCTGTGTGTGTATGACAACAGAGTGAAAAAATGTGAGTTTCCCCTCGGGGATTAAAAAAGTATATCTTCTTCTTCTTCTTTGTAATAATGACGTACACTTAAATAATGAGTTTCTCTCTCTGTCAGTGTCTCTGTTGCTCCTTCAATCTGTTTTAAAGTTCAACTACTTCTGAAAACTCTCAGCTCCAGAAACCATTCAACAGCTGTCACTTTATCCTGAAAGAAGTACACGATACAATATAGATATGAATGTGTGTGTATGTGACTGTGAGAATGATGTGACGACCAAGCATATGTTGGTGCATGTGTAACATTTAAATGCTTCTAAATGCTCCGACAAAGTTTCGTTGTATAACACACAATGACAGTAAAGGATCTATTTATCTATCTACTAGACACTGTCTGTGAAAAAACACGTCCCCCCTTCCCTTCTTTTGTCTCAAATGGCATTGACTACAATCAGCAACAAGGACATTTTTACGCTTTATTATCAAGGCAATTTCATGCACAAACAACTGGTAAATTAATCAAACATCATTTTCAAGTTTTAGCTTGAACCCACCTGCAACGACTGAAGTTGTTCCTACTGTAAGAGTCGCAATGTGTCATATAACACCAGTGTTTGCTTCTGTTTGTTTTTCAGGGCCGAGTGGAGGTGGAGGCCGGCAACGAGAACATGAAGTTTGAGACTGGACCTTTCTCGTTCTACGGTGTCATGGCGCTCAGTGCTCCCACACTGGGTGAGTCCAAAACCTCCATCTCTCCTCTCCTCTCCTCTCCTCTCCTCTCCTCTCCTCTCCTCTCCTCTCCTCTCCTCTCCTATTAATTAGTAATGCGCTTTTAATTAATCCACAAAGGTTAAATTTGTTTTTGCAGTGTAATGTCTCAGGTTTAAATGCCCCTGCTGCCACCTAGTGGCAAAATGTTAGAGTTGAATTACAGTGACTTAAACATTAGTAGTGTCGTAACCATATTTTATTTCATTGAGTAACAGTAATCCTGTGAATTCTAAGGAATAAATAACTGATGATAATGAAAGATACGAACTACAACTATGGATAATTTATGTTTCTTTACCTCCATTCACAGTGCATTACAACAGAGTGTCATTCACCAGCATGAGAGCACATGCTGATGTTTGTGTGGCTGCTTCCTTTTTGCTTTTCTGCAACAAAGCATCTTAGGTTTTTTGCAGGTGCTGCTGAGGGTCTGTTAAAACTAGAAATATGCTGCAACACATCATCTCTCCGCAGGACATTTTGTCACAGTCACTGAAACTACTGTTGCCATCACTCATCGATATATAATGCAGATGGACCAGCCGCAGATAAATCATTAACACCCATAGAGGGACAGTGGGGGGAAATACTGATGAGGCCAACTGCAGTGCAATATTTACAGATCTCACCAGTTTAAACAGCCCCATCTGGTGACTGGTGTGAAGGTGCTCACTGGACTTTACGTGTGTGTGTGTCTTACTAGTTAAATGTTTTAAATTCATTTTAATTTATTGAGCCAGAGTCAGCCTCAGAGGCTTATTTTTGTTTGTCAGATGTTAAAAAAGCAGCCTAGATGTTTATTTTTTAGACTTAAATTTTATCAGAATAACTTCTTGTGATCAGGGTATTGTCTTTTAGAGAGTCCTGGCCTAAACAGCAGCTGACAATCAGGTGGTGTCTGCTCCAAGAATCGCATGCCACGTTTGACTGATCTCATCTTACGGACTGTTTGTAGGTCTGTTGGTTCTGGTTTTAATGCTCCAGTGGCTGAACGGTGAGGGTTCAGGGTGGGGCCCTTTATGATCCAGCAATGACCCTTAGTCACAACTGGTTCTTGGCAGGCGTCTCACCCAAGCGTCATACCATCCACCATCCTCTTCACTTCCTGATGACAAAGTCAGCTTGTCACTTTAGAAACACTGATGTCACACATCTACAGAAATGTGCAATGCCAACACTTTTCCCTGGTGTATCACATGGGTGTAAGTTGGTCTTATGACTTTAATAAAGTGCCTGAAGTTTGAGACAATTTAGGATGTTTTCCATGACACCATGTGTTGTGTTTTCATCTCGTAAACTTGCGGTAAACATGGAGCACCCGGTCCAATATAGCAGATATAATGTGCACACACAGTAACACTTCTCTAACTTGCCCTCCTTCTTTGGGTTGACCTCAATGACCTGTTTGTGAACATCTGTCAGCAGTGAACAGATGTGAAGTCCCAGGAGGGAAAAGTGCTCTTTGGCGTGTGAAATAAAAACCAGAGCTTTGTGGTTTTATTTAGGAAGGTTTGATTTGAGTTTACTGACGGAGGCTCACATTGGCCTTTGAACTCCTCCTTCTCAAACTCTGTCTTTCTCTTACACACAAACTGTCACTCCTTTAAAATGCAGAAAGTCACTCTTAGCTTTTTCCTGTCTGCCAGTTTTCCTCTGTTTTGTTTTTGTTGTTCAGATTCAGCTTCTCCGTCTGTCTGTCTCTGCTTTTTCAAAATCTGCTCCTCCCTTTGCCTTCGTATCTCTGTCTGCTACTCGTTATTAGGGGGGTAATGATCCACTGATCTGGATTGATATATCGATTTAATGATCAATGCAAAGTGAAAACATCGATCCATATTGTCATGCTGAGGATAGGCTTTTTATTTTGAAAGTCTGTGTCACTGTCAAATAGCGGCAGGCAGACGATGCGGATAAGATAAAAAATAAGGACCAACAGACAGAGCAAATGGTGAATGTAAACAATGTTGTTACAAGGTAACACACGACGTAATGTTACCTGCCTGGACGAGCGTCTCACTCCGCAAGCTTCTTGCTTTAGCAACATTAGCTGCTTTGTTTTAACAATGTTTGGCTGAAAAAATGAGCATGCAGGCTGAAATTCAAGCGAGCTGTTCTGTCTGGAGATGCAGCGGCTTAAATCACCAGTGAGGAAGAAAAATAATAACGTTGCATGGAATTTGTTGAGCTATGAGAAGAGGGAAATAAGTCTGTTATACTTTTCTTAAATCATCTTGTTGTTGATCTGTGTTTTATGGCTGTTTGGAGGAGCTTGCCTTCAGGGTTTTAAAACAGATAGGAGACAGATGATGGTTTGGGTTAAAATGAAAAGATTTTTTCCAGAAAGGTCTCTCTGTCAGAAAGCCCTGAAGGTTAAAGGGATAATGCTCCCAAAAATGAAAATTCAGCCATTATCTACTCACCCATATGCCGATGGAGGCTCAGGTGAAGTTTTAGAGTCCTCACAACACTGTCTTTAACAATGTCAGTGTAGTCAGTTTTAAATGAACTTAATATTTATTTGTTGTTTTTATCTTTTATGGCCAAAGATAAAAAAGAAAGGAGTGGCAGCGTCCTCCGTAATAGACTGTGTTAAATGGGCATTTCATTTTGCCTAATATCAATCACAGACCCCCTGGATCGTATCAAATCAAAATCGTATCGTGGCAGACTTTTGAACATTGGAAAATATTGTATCGTGATGAAACTGGTGATTTTACACCTCTACTCGTTATACAGTTTGTTTCATCCTGCGTACTTTGTCCTCATGAGGCCCTGAAGGAAAGATGAGCAGGTCAGGATTTTTTCTTTTGCTGTGTTTGACATCTTCCATGACGTGCTCGGTGACGCTGACCAAAAGGGCTGAAAATAAATACTTTAATGTTTCATACCAGAGTGTGTCCTTAGCACCAAGTACGAACGGCTCGTCTGACTTCTCTATATTCACATGGATATTTACTGGTTAAAATCAGACATTTGCCACTTGTATGTTAGTTTGTGTGAGGACATTTAACATTTACAAAGTTTGGTGTCTTTTGTTAAATAAAAAAGACGATCTGCTGCAGAAGCTTGGTTATTTAATCGGCACTAGTACAGAAAATTTTGAGTGCTAGTTGGTGCAGTAATCAAAACATGAAAGAGATAAGTGTATGTCTTGTCTGACCACTTTTTGTATGTCCTGTAGGTCTGTAATAGGAACATTTAAAGACACCATGAACACCTCATTTGACACACAGATCACCAGATGCTGATCCCAGAGTTGCTCTTTCCTTTCGTCCCATTCTGTTTTTCATCCCAACACTCAACAGCTCTCTCTTCCAGGTGCTTCGGGCAGAGACAGGAATGTGGGAAGTGTAACTTTTTTCATTTTCCGAGCTTCTTTGTTTCTCACCAGCCTCATTCACCCATTTCACCAACAGTGACTGTCACCTTCAAACAGTGTTTCTCTGACGTGTGATGTTCCTGTTTGAGACTGTCTCCATGTTTGTCGCATGTCCTCGCCCGGTCTGGACGCAGATCTGTCTCTCTGTCTCCCACTGTCTCACTCGCTCTCCCTCCTTCCCCTTCATCCCCCTCCCCCCTCTGTCCCATTGATCACCTCCCTCCCTCCCTTCCTTCCTTCTCTCCTCTCAGTGGCTGCACCTCGTCCTCGTCACCTCTCCTTTAAGAGGTTTTCTCTGTTCTCTCGGTTGCCAGGTAAACTCCGGCATGTCTGGGTCCTTTTAACACCAAGGACGGGTGGGGCTCGGGAGGAGGGTGGGTGGGGCTCGAGTGGGCGGGCAGGCCTGGCGCTTGATTCGCCAGGTGTAGCTATGAAATTTTTTGTTGTCATAGAGGGTGGATTAATGATCACTGAGGGCAGGTAGTTGCTGTTGTGCTGCTCTGTATGAGCTGAAACAATGGATTATGGGTTGCACCTCTTTATGCTCCCTGATCAGTGATGCTTTACCTCCTGTGACATCACCGATTGCAGCCAATGATGCAGCAGTTTCACCCCACACACAGCAGTGCAGCAGCAGTTTCCTCCCCCGTGTGATTCAATGTATATTAGAGTTACAAAATAACAGCTGATTTTTTGGGAAATAAGCTCTTTGTTCAACCAAACAAAAACCTAATTTACATCTAGTTTTACTGAGTCAACTTTAATTTGCATGAATTTTGCAGCGCAGGTGAGTGGGAGGCAGAGAGGAGGTGGTTGGTCAATCTATTCTCAGCAAACACGTGTAGGTGGAGGTCAGCGTTCATGTTACTGTGCAGCGTGAATTAAGATTTACTTTGTCACGAAGAGGTTTGTCTGCTCTGACTCAAATTTCCATGTGTGTGTTGGCCAGCAGCTACAATAAAACTGCAGAGTAGAAACACCAAAAATATGTCGCCAGTGTTGCCATCACATAGTGGTGACATGTAACTAAGTGCATTTACTCAAATACTGTACTTCAGTATAATTTTGAGGTACATTTAACTTCTAACCTACATATTCCTGTGGACAAATATTGTACTTTTTACACCAAAATATTTATTTTAGAGCTTTAATTACCTTAATAGTCAGTCAGTATAGCAGTTTATTTTGAACATATAAGTCGCAAATATCAAAATAATCACACAGTAGTAGACAGACGTAAAAAACAAAACAAAACAGGTTGCTAAAGAAAGCAAGAAAACTGAAAACAACATATAATTATTCGATTTAAACATCAAAAAAGCAGTTGGAGGATGTAAAAACATACATTCTCCATAAATAATAATAATAATAAATTATGTGTCTCCTCATCAGTATAAAGCTTTACAATAATTAGTTCTTCCAGACCTTTTCTAATATATTAAATTATTACCAATAATATTTGTATTACAGCAAGATATAAATAATAACAAGAACATTTCAGAAATAGAAATTCTCATATACACATACATACACAAAACTGATGGTAATAAATAAAAGAATAAATAAAGAGATGACATTATTCATACAAAATATAAATCAGCTAATATATTAGAAGTTAAGCTACCCAGCAGTATATAAATTAAATTAAATTATTTCCACCTTTACAAGCTGCAACATTAAAATGATGACCACATTTAATACATCACTGAATAAAATCAGGAATATAAAATGTTTTGTTCTGAAATGAAAATTACACTTTTAATGCAGGACTCGAACACTTGTAACCAAATAAAAGTGTACAAGTAAAACATCTGAACACATCTTCAAATGCTGTCGTTACATACTTTGTCCAGAAGAGAGCGCTCACAAGTTCATCTTTCAACTGTAAAGAATGTTGCACTGAGTACTTACAGGAGCTGCAATGATAAGTTGATCAACTGATCAAACATTTAACTATTGTTTTAAACAGAAAAGCCTGAAATCGTCTGCTTTCAGCCTCTGACTTGTGAATATTAGCTGGTTCTCATTGTCTGCTATGATGGCAAACTACATTTTTTTGGGTTTTGGACTGTTGATGGGACTAAAATAGAGATTTAAAGTTGACACCTCAGGCTCTGGGAACATATTGTGGACGGCTTTAACTATTTTTTTGATGATATATAGACCAAACAATTATTTGAGAACACAGCACAAAATTAAAGTAATCTGCAGCCCTTGCACAAAATATCTTGGTCATATTAACCAAAGGTTGCACTCACCAGCAATCATTTTACTTAATCATTTTACATTTTACATTTTACTTTACATTTTACGTGCTGTATGTGTAGTTAAAGGGATATTGTTTAAAACACATGAATTTGCAGATTATTACTTTTGATTGAATCATTACAAATAAATCAAATAAATCAGACGTTACTCAACAGTTACTCAGTATTTCATCAGTTTTTTCACCAAATACTCTTTTACTATTGCTCAAGTAATTATTTTGATGACTACTTTTTACTTTTTCTTGAGTAATATTGTTCTAAAGTATCAGTGCTCTTACTTGAGTACAATTTTTGGCTATACTACCCACCTCTGACAGCATATTAAACTTCAGGTCCTTGAAAATTGCAAACTGCGACTTGTCTGCCAGTGTTTGAGCAGTGGTAATGTCTGTACAATCATATTAAGGATATGGAGGAGGAAGGAGAGCACATTAGGGAAACAGTTGATTGTTATTATTGTAAGAAAGCTCATTAGAGTAATTTAATGACAGGAGAAAGAGATGAAGACATGATATGATTCTCTGGAGACTGGATTATGAGACTCAGGGGTTCAAGAAAGAAGATTTTACTTTGTTGTTCTGAAATGGCGAATTCAGTCTGTATTTGAAGATGCAGGAACAGAAAAGCTGTGCAGGTACATGCCAACACTACAGTCAAAGCATTAGTGCTATTTTCTCAACAAATGGTTTTGTTAGTAAAATGTCAGAAAATGGTGAAAAACACTCCCAGAGTCCAAGGTGACATCTTAAAATGGTGCATTTTGTCCGACTAACAGTCCAAAAATCCCAAACTCTTCAGATTATTATCATGTATGAGCATCAAATTCTTACATTCAAGAGCACAAAACCTGCAAATATTTGGGTTTTTTGCTTGAAAAGGTAACAAAAATGATTTTAGCTCATCAAAACAGTTGCCAAAAAAATTCCGTCAGTCAACTTTTCGATAAGTCGACTAATCATTGCAGCTCTTCTTAGCTTTGCATGAGAAAACAGAAGCATAGAGGAGACGCAAAGGTGAAACGGGCACCACTCGTGTCATCGCAACGTAAAAGCGGGCTCAGAGTTCTCAGGAGTTTTGGGCCACTTTATCCCCGACAGACCCTTCCTGTCAGTCGGAGGAGGAATGCGACCTGGGATCTTGTTCGGTACAGATGTTCGTCCTACATTATCTGGTAATGTGAGAGGTTTACAGATCCAGGCGTAAACCTCCCGAACTGCTCAAAGACTACATTTGCTTCTCAATGAGATCAGTATCCTCAATAATATCCCGTAATGTGTTTACTCTTTAAATCTTGTTGTATGTTCATGTTCGATTTTAAAGAGAAGAACATTTGGGGAGTTTCTCTTTATGTGTGCAACCTGATTTCAGAATTGGTTAGGATTCTAAAACTCTGTAGTCTGAGCCTGGCTGATGAAAGTTGACCAAAGAGCTTATCTAACAAAATGTCAGCACTGTTCTTAAACTGGCGGGGCACTTGGGGACAGGAAATGATCATATGGTACCTCTAAGACAAAACGGAGAGGGATAGGACAACATCATGAGACACCCAGATGGTCCTTGAAGCCCCTCGAGGGTGTTAAGCTGTCCGCTCTTTGCAGCATCGACTTCGGGTGCATCCTAATAGCTTCAGATGGTTTCCTACCCTTTGTTTTACATCAGTATTTGGGTGGTATGAAGGAGAGATCGTGGCGCTATTGAGATGCAGCCTAGGTTGTTTATTACTTTTGGTTAATGTTGTCCTATCCGTCGCTCTCATGGTGTAGTATAAACTCTAGTTTTCAAGAGTCAAAGTGAATTGATTGCTGACGTAGATTGTAGTCCTTTAGAGCACAACAAATAGTTTTTAAAAAGCCATATCTTTCTCTTAACTTGATCACAAATGCCCAGTTCCAAATGTAATCCCAGTTCCTTCTCAGTCTTATAATTATGGATGAAAATGTTTGTCTTTTCATTATAAGATGTGGCATTAGGGTTGGAGTGTTATTTGGAATTGGGTCCATCACTCATCCACCTTGATTTTTTAAACCACTAACTCACTCTGCGATCACCAGGTCACAAGTAGAAGTTTGGTTGCTGTAAAACCTTCACTGATTTCTTGAGTACTGAAGATCCAGTAGGTAACTCCTCCATAGGTTTTAATACAAGACAGTTATAGTTATAAACCATCAAATAAACCTGCTTTTTAAAAATGCGCATAAAGTTTTGGTGTGTTCCTCTCTGAGCTCAGTCCTGAGAGCACATGTTCTTAATCTTAATCATCCGTCTGTTTCAAAATAAAAACTGGAAGCTGGTCTTATCACGTTCGCAGGGACGTGTATCTAAATATTTGTTAATATCAAACTTTTGGCTACGTCAGTTCGTGATGAGTAATGTGACAGAAGCTGAGAAAGTGGAAATTCAACAAACCTTAAACGTCACGGTTTATTCACAAAGTAAACAGCTCTTCACTTTGTGACGTAAACGGCAAAATACACATTTAATAACACAAATATTTAGATGTTATTCTGACAGGCTCGTTAATCTTATTCAAGTTTCCACAACGTAAACAGGACACTGCTAGTTGGTCTCAAGAGTGCTAAAAAAAGGCCTCAGAAACCTGTTGTTGCTGCAGAAGCTAAATAAGTATTGAGTCCTTTGCTTAGTTGTGAAGTTGTAGAAAGGCTGTCGTCATGAAGTCAATGTTGGGGAAATTTGTGGAGAGGCCTCAGCCGCCCTTCAGGAAAAAAATAAATAAATTGAAAACTAATTTTTTATTATTTATTATATACCCGTGTAGTCATGTCCTCGTCATCCTATGATATTATTCATCATGAACAAGTATATATATACAGTATACTATGCCCAACGCAATAAATAAAACCTACTGTTACATAAATAATTGACTCTTCAGCACTCATATTACATTCTAGTTTTCCACATTTTCATGCATTTGAAAGTAATGAAATATAGAGAAAGTATAGTGTTATAGTTTAGTGTACTCACAGCAGTTGAGCAACGACCTCTGCTGAGGTGCAGCAACACCACTTGAGCCCTTTTTGCCCAGAGATGGTGCTGTAGGGCCACTACGAAGTCCCGCCTTTATACCCCCTTTGCATTTTTACACAGAACCAAACAATGGCGGCATCGTGCCGGTCCAGTGTGTGATTTTAGACAGCATGCCAGCACCAGGGAAGCAAAAGAGGCCTGACATGTAACAACAGCGTCGGCCTCTTGTGTGACATATGACAGTGCGTTGGCAGCACTTTATAAACAGTAATAATAGCCGTCATTTACCGTCATTTACCTGTTATTCAGCGGTTTATCTCATCCTCAGCTCAGAGGGTAAGTAGCTCTTGTACCTCATTGTCTTCTCAATTTGCAGACATTTTTGCCAACATTTTTCTTCTTTGAGTTAGCTGCTAACTGCTATCTGCTGCTTTTTAAGTCTCCTGTGTTGGGTGATATGCGTAACATTTCGAAACATCACACCCGCGCTGCACACAATCCCATCTTGCCGGTCGTCCTATTATATTGACTTCATTTCGGCGTTGTTACTGCCTCATATGCTGGGTTAAAGACGAGACAACTCTGTGCATTTAACACAGAACCGCAAAGTGGAATAACTGCGTGATATTCCCGCCTTGCAGAGGCAGTGTAGAAGGGCTTTGGACAAACTGAAAACACTAGAACTGGTAGTTAATCATTCAGTTAAATTTGCTTATAATTGTTTTGGACAATGGTTGCCTGTCGTAGCACACCAAAAAAATGTAATTATATTTTTATAATCAATATATTTAGGGGGACATTTTGACCACATGTGAATTTTGGGGAGGGAGTTGTTGCAGATGTAAATAAAGAGAAGTTGCCTACTGGATCTTAACAAATAATATCTTAAATATATCAACATAATAAATACGCCTCATGACTGAGTGAAATCTAACCACTAACTAGAACATTAGCCGTAGATATCCAGGATTAACTAGCTAGCTAGCTTAATTTCCTGAAAGCTAACGCAGTTGACGTGTCCAGGTAAAACAGTTTCCTATGACTCACTGAGGCCCCCTGCTGGAAGACTCACACCTACTGGTAATAATACACAGCAGCTGGTAAAGAGCACGAGTGTGAAGTGTGTGTGTGTGTGTGTGACAAGTTGGAGAGTACGGTTTTGTTTTGAAGAAACGAGCATGCTAAAATCCACGCTCAGCAGTCAGCTGGGTGGAACGCATACGTGACTGTTAGTCATTGTAGTTTCAGAATGACTGAGCAGAGGTGGAAAATACAGGAAATGGTCAATTAAAGGAGGTATTTTCTGTTAATATTTTTTGCGATTATCAGGAAACTGTTAATAATGATGACTCAGAGTTCTGCAGTAAAAGACCGTTGCCACGACTTGCCTAAACTGTCACTACGTACACAGAGTCATAAGAGGCTAGGTGTGTCACTCTTTAACACTCGGCCCTGTAGAGACAACATATATATTTACACACCAAAACAATCAGCCAATGAATCTATTGAAACACTTTTCAGGTAATAATTGCAAAAATCTGCCGTTACTGGCTTCTTAAATGGAAGTATTTTTACTTTTTTTTTTTTTTTTTTCCCTGTTTTATACTTTATATCACAGAAATTTGAATTGTTTAGGGTTTTGGACATTTTATAGACCAGATAATTAGTTAATAAATCAAGAAAATAACTGGCAGAATAATCAATAATGATAAAATAAAATGCAGTTCCTTGTTCTTGGATCATTTAAACCAGTGTTTTTCAAATGGGGGTACGGATACCTCAAAGGGTACTTTACAGTACCGCATAATTCCTAAAATAATTACACTGTAAAATGTTCAATAAGAATGTAAATGTAATCGAGTTCATGTTTACACTTGGTATCTATGTGTTTCTATCAAAAATAGTTTGTGCTGGTCAGAGAGTACACTGAGAGCTAGAGATAGTGTTTCAGAGGGGGTACGTTACTGAGAACAAGTTTGAGAACCACTGATTTAAACAGCTGGGTTTTGTTTTTGATGAGATATGACCAGAAAGCCATAATTACATATATTTTATATTTTTATTTCTTGTAACTTTTCATAGAACGTCATACTGGTGAAGTGGTTTTGACTCCCCTCTTTGATCACCTGCAACTGTGGGTCATGGACAAAATAAATTAAGCTGCCCTGCCCGAACGTGATTTAAATAAGTTTACTTTTTAGGGATGTTAGTATTTATGACAATAACACTTCCCTTTAACCTCATATTTAGAATTTATAAACACTGTTTGAACATTCAAAGATAACCGATAAGACACTGTCATGCAGCTGTCAGTATGTGTGAGGACATTTTCAGGTGTTTATGAATGTATTCTTCAACCAATAGGACTTTTTTTATCATCGGTTTCTATACCAGCCCGCAGGAGGAGTTGTAGTTGTTGAAAAATACATTAATAAACACTTATATCTGCTTACAGGTCCATTATAGTGTGTTATAAACCATTTATTAAATATTTAAGTACTTCTTACATGTTTTTATTGCACAGGAAAGCTCTGCATAGTGCTATAGCAGAGCTGAACTCCTCCTTTTACATGTTACCAATCTCGTCCTAACCTGAATAAAATGAATTACTTTTGAGGGATTACAGTATTTAATCTATTTAATTTCCACCTCTGTTATTAAAGGTTCAGCGTGTCAGATTTAAGGGGTTTAGTGGCATCTGTCAGTGAGGATTGCAGATTGCAACCAGCTGAAACTTCTGCTGAGGGTTTCATTGGTGTTCATTGTTCAGGAGGAACCAAATTATCCGTCGAGGTCTCTTCCCCTCCAAAACAAATGGACACTGTGATTTAAACTGGTGAAACACTGAAAGAAGCAGGTTCATGTTAGAAAGCAGTGTGTGGCCTGTCTGCTATGAGCACCTGCTAATGTAACGCTCACCTTTTTTTATGGTCCAGACGTTCAGGAGACTTTAACCGGGAGCCGAATTATCTGCAGAGGTCTCTCCCACTTTAAAATCAACAGACCTGGTGATTCAAACTGATTAAAACCCTGAAAAAAGCAGTTTCACATAGAAAAATCTATCGAGAGCCAGTGTTTGGTTTGTCCCTTCTGGACTACTGTAGAAACATGGCGGTGCAACATGGCGATCTTCATAGATGAGGACCCACTTCCTGTGTTGATATAAACAGCTCATTCTAAGGTAACGAAACACACCATTTATATTTTCAGGTGATCAAAGAACACTAAAGAAAACATACTTATTATTTTATATTCTGTTGCTGCCAGTATGCCCCCCTAAATCCTACACACTGTACCGTTAAGCTGTTTGTTTGTTTGCATCCTGCACCGCCCAGCTTTCAAAGAATACAATTTTAATGTGCTGGATGTGAGGAGATGACAAATTTGGTTGATGTGATGCATTTTTGAGTCACATCTTGTTATGCTGTTGGAAAGTTTTGTGTGTCACCGCCCTTGGGTGAGACAGACACCAGTTTGCATCTGTGATAGTGAAACAATGGGTATGTACAGTAGAGATAAGTGTGTGTGTGAATAACTTAACATTAACCTCTGTTTTTTTAGCCCCTTCTGTCTCTGTTGCTCTCACGGATCTAATTTGTTTAGATGCTATTTTGTGCATTCATTACACCTCCAGTGTCACACTAATTAGTCATCCATATCATTGACGTTAACCTGCATTTGAACACTGCATCTTGTGCTGTCGAGGTCCTCCATTGATCCGCATCATAGAGTCTTTATTTCATCAGTGGCTTTGAAGCAGTTGTAGAAAGCAGCTTTCTGTGGTGACAAACAGTTGACTGTTTGATCTATGTATGCAGGACGGCCTGATAGATTCTGTCTGTTCCCTCTGTTTTAGATGCTGTTAATAACCTTTTTCCTTTGTGTGTGTGTGTGTGTGCAGAGTTTCGTTCGCCGTCGCACCTCAGCGGGTTGAACCGTACTGCCTCTCTGAGCGGAGCCGACCGGTCGGAGTCGCTCTCCGTCAGTGGCAGCAACAGCCAGCTCAACAACAGCATCCCCTCGCAGCAGTACACGCCCGACTTCTATGTCCGAGCTCTCAGCGACCTGCAGTTTGTCAAGGTTAGTTATAAATTCAGTCGTTGGTAGTGGGAGTAAGTGAGTGGAAACCAGTCATACCATAGCGTCATATGGGATTGTATGAGTATTTATACCACAGCTTTGTTTATTCATTTATGGTTTACTTGATCGGGACAGGAACATTATACATCAGTGACTACAAAGATGGACGACATGTCTCCACTTCCTCCAGCTGTACAAACATAAGCCAAAACATCCTAGATATGGCAGCTAGCTACCATCTTGTGCTGGTGACATTTTTCGGAGCCAGAGTCTACACAGTAGCAATCTCAGTGGTATCAAGTTTAGCTGTCCAACCAAACATGAGCAGCGCCAAGGATCACAAGCTCTCTGATTGGCACACACAGCTGTCAGTCATGACATCACACCCCCTTTTTATAGCATGAACAATGATGGGACTCGAGGCTCATCCTACTCTCCAGTGTGCTATGTGTGAGCTCAGTCCTGTGTGTTCTTTAATGAAGCAATAGGGGAAGATATTCGGTCTCAGTTAATGTAGTTTATTAAGCAGTAAAGGAATAAAATTACAGAGCTCTGGGTCTCAACTGCACGTCCCTGACGAACAACAAAGATGTGTCAGTTCATGAAGTCTGACCTCCTATCCTTCCCCTGACTCAGTATATTTGAGCGTAACAGAGTGTCATTGTGCACGCAAGGCGCTGTCCTCTTCTCATTGGCAGTTCCACTTCCTCCTTCACCACCCCACGCCCCTGCCTCGTGTTGATCTGACTCCTTCCCGCTGACAGTGGGGGCGTGGATCCTGTTTTGAAAGACAAGAGAACAACACAACTCCCTGCACGTGCTGTACATTACTATCTGTACATCACTTGTTATTCTTTTTACCATATATGAAACTAATTATCTAAGCACTGCAGTATGTGCTCTTCAGACTTCATGTCTCTTCCTCTCCCGTACTTCTCCACTTGTGCAAAGCAAACACATTCAGATCAGCTGAAATCATGTCAGTATTCTCATTGTTCACACATCTAAAACTTATATAGTGAAACACAACTTATAGTAAAACACATAAAATCATTCTATTCCCAACAACAACCATGGTTATAACCAAAATGATCTGAAAAATGAACACTTGAACAAACATCAGCATAACAACTACCCAAAACTTGTCTGAAAATACACATCAACACGAATCCAACACTCTTAGCAAAAATAAAATGGCCTAATTTAAAAAAACAACAAGCATTTATATATATATATATATATATATATATATATATATATATGTATGTATATATATATGTATGTGTGTGTATATATATATATATATATATATATATGTATGTATGTATTTATGTTTATACATTGATTTTGATTTGATTTATTTGTTTTGAACATTTAAAAAGAATAAATTTCAATATTTTGTAGAGAAAAGAACCCTACAAAACAGAGACAAACAATAACAACTTAACTTTACACCACTGCACTTCTCAATACCTCATAACCAATATTACCTCGTGTATAAAACAAATTAGAAAACACAAATTGAGTTTTCCGACAACATCATCAGCCTGAGTGTGTTTTACATTCCCTCTAATCTTTACTGTACCTTGTGAAGAAACTGTCTTTCTACCTCTTTGTAAACCGTCTGATATCTTTACTTTGTTTTCTTCACCCAGTGTGTTCCACAAAATTACAGCCTGTTGCAGAATCCTTGTGCTGTCATGTGAGCTAGTTGTGATTCAGTTATGATTCAAAGTAAAGTGATACTCTGGATCAAGCCCCGGGAAATTTTCCTGCTTCTATCATCACTCTGCCTTATCTGTCGTAGCATTCTTTTGTCCACCACCTGTTATGATAAAATCCGTGTTTACCAGCAACAAATTCGAGACAGGCGGAGACATGTGAGCTGGGATTGTGAAAGCTACACAACTAAGGTTGACCATGCATGTTTGAGCAGCAAGTAAACAGTGTGTGTGTGTGTGTGTGTGTGTGTGTGTGTGTGTGTGTGTGTGTGTGTGTGTGTGTGTGTAAGTGTGTGTGTGTGTGTGTGTGTGTGTGTGTGTGTGTGTAAGTGTGTGTGTGTGTGTGTGTGTGTGTGTGTGTGTGTGTAAGTGTGTGTGTGTGTGTGTGTGTGTGTGTGTGTGGGGAGAGAGCCGAAAAGGCAAAACACATTTGCAGCCAGTTTCTCCAGATTAGTTTGCCTTCAGTGTTCATCATTCGGGAGGTTTTTAACAGGAGCCAAATTATCCACAGAGGTCTCTTCCTCTCCAAAACAAATGTACTAGGTGATTAAAACTGTTAAAAACACTGAGTGAAGCAGTTTATGAAACAAATTAGAGTTTTTTGATGCTGTTTGGCACAGCAGGGGCTGGAGCGGAGCTGCTGCTAACATTAGCTTAGCTTGTTTCTCTGGTAACTTAAGATTCAGACGTCTGCTGACTAAAATCCTTCATTCGGTTAAAATATATAGTTAAAAATGACCATAAAATGTGGCTTAAAGCTGGATAGAGAGCCAATTTATTCCAGGTTCTGGCACACAATGCAAAGAGGATATGACACTGCTGTCAGATGACGGCGACTGAATGACACGGACGAGTCCTTGATTAAAATTAGAGATTTTTCGGGGTTTGAAAATAGTTAGTAATGTTTGGAATAATGTAAGTACACAACACAGCAAGATATATGACATTGGTCTGGTTGTTTTTAGTCATTTTAATGTAGAAAAGTTACATAATGTATCTTTAAACTTATCTGCATTCAAATGCAGATATTGACATTAGCTGAAATGAGCGAGGAAGATGTCTTAGCCTGCATGTCTGCTGACTACACTGTAATATTGGCCGTTACTTTCAGAGGCTTATCGTCGTCAGACTGATAGCTGATGGTTTCAAAGACTGGATCTTAACTAATTCATTCAGAATGAGAGCAAATGTTCCTCCTCCTCTAAGCTTTACCTTCAACACCCACCTTCAGCTTTGATCTCCCTCCTCTTTCCTCCAGATCACACGTGCCCAGTACCAGAACGGCCTGATGGCGTCCCGTCTGGACAGCACGCCCCAGTCCCCAGAGAGCGGCCACAACACGATCCGCCTGGATCAGACCACTCCCCCCGCCACCGCCAACACCACCATCACAGACCTGGGAGCGGACTCCACTCCGACGGAGAACGGACCGGACGAGACGACGCTCCTCCTCCTCAACGAGCAGAACTCACCGCACACAGCCAACCACCACAGCCAGCTGGAGAACAGCATTTGACGCCCCGCCCCCCTGGCCCGACCCCCTCCATACTCTTTGCACGCATGCACTACTACGCTCGAATGTATGCTGAGGAGGGGAGGAGTGTGTGTGTGTTTGTGTGTGTGAGTGAGTGGGAATGCAGACACACTGACATAAAGAGACAAGCCATGTGCGTGCATATTTTGTAAATATGCAACGATTAAACACACACACACATGCACACGTTTCCATCGCAAACAGACTCGCCACAAACCCAACGCTCACGTATGGTAGTTCATCGACAGAACGGAGTGTCTGTATGTGTGTGTGTGTGTTTGTGTGTGTTTGCACATGCTCCTTAACGTATTAACTGACGACAAAGATCTGAAGGACCTGCTTGTCTGGACCAGGATGCTCCTCCCTCTCTTGCCCATCAACGTTTTTCAGAGGCCTCGCCGATTTGCGAACCTCCTCCTCTGTGTGTGTGTTTTTAAATGTGTATGCGTGTGTTGCTTCCAATCACTGTCCCTAATCAGAGACTCAGGGAGACTCCGCCCTCCTCCTCCTCCTCCTCCTCCTCCTCCTCCTCCTCCTCCTCCCCTTTGCCGACGTACATACAACATACATGCAAGTGTGGTCCAACCCGAAAGCCGCAAACCAAACCCGCCGCCGCATGTGTAGCAACCCGCGTCCCCTCCTCACCATCCATACAGCTAGAAGACAAAGACGACCCGAGCATGTCAGCGGAGTTCAAACAAAGTAATATATGTTCCGTAGAAATTTATAGTGAGATATTTATTGATGAATTCTGTGTGAGACGGACTCGTGTTTCGAGGGGGGAGGCCTTGAGGTGGATTTCTTTCATAAATTTGTTTTTCCTTCTTGTTTCCTGGATAGAAGCAGTAAGTAGCCGAGAGCCTTTATCCCAGAGTTGTTAAGAGATTTAGCAGCGATAGACAGCCAGTCTGTATCGTGATTAAGACAATCAATATGATGATTATGAATGTGTTGAATTAAATGTGTAGGGTACGTTAACTGTGGCCCCCCCTCGTGCTCTCAGACAGACTCCTCTCTGTGAAAGGTTTTCTTCCCCGGTGCCTCGATTTTTAGTTTCACCCACGACGGATCTGAAAAGGCAGGTCGTGCATGAGGTGGTAGACGTTTGAGAGCACTTTGAATCGGTGAGCCCTTTCCTGCTTTGTAAGCGAGGGGTGCGTGCGTGTGTGTGTTTGTGTGTGTGTGTGAGTGTGTGTATGTGACCAAAATGGCCGTCACCAGACTTGGTGGGAACAGAAACCACAAGAGGGAAGCTTGATCACATTCTGACTAGAATATACTTTAAGAAATCTGAGACTTTATTTATTGAGTTCGATACGTGTGTACATATATTATTGTCGATGACGGGGGAGGAGAAATGTGATTTTTATTTTTGCCTCATTGTGAGATTTTACATGTTAAATGTCATTTTGCATTCAGTGGTTATGTTTGGGTTTCCTTTTTTGTAAATCATTTTGGGGGAAGGGGGTCACTCTGAAAAGCAAACCTTAGTGTTGTTTGTATTTTTGCAGCCAAACACGCCGCTCAGCCCCGACATCAGCCAAATTTTTTTTTTTTTCAGTTATCATGGGAAACAATGTTGTATATTTTATAATCATCACAATGCATGTTTTTCACAGAACCGCACACACTCCAGATATATTTTACTGTAACTTCTGAGGTGACTTTAAAGGAAAAATCTTTCCTGAAACTCTTAAATGTCGTGTCTTGTGACAGATTTTTTTCTTTGCCTGATTTCTAGCAGAACCCCAGTGGTGTTTCATAGATTTTGTTTTAGTGATGTACAACATGAAACATAAGTCATTCATCAGGTTTTTGTGTTTGAAACCAAAGACAAACAGCTGCTCTATAGTCTTGTTATTTTTGCGAAGACATCTGTGGTAGGGATTGAGTTCCACACTAGTAACTACATATACCAGAATGCAATGCAGCCACAGGAAAAGTTGTGTTTTCACTGTTTTCTTTGTCTGTGCTTCTGTCAGTATCACTACTTTTTTTTCACACTTAAAGGGTTGGTTCGGTTTTTCTTCGACCTGGACCATTTTCTCCTATGTTTTGTTGTCTACGTGACAAATGGGAACAACAATTTTTTTTAAAGTGGTCATGAATTGAGTGAGAGAGCTGCAGTCGGAAGCGGCAAAGCAGGATGCAATGTAACCAGTAGGGGCATTTGTGCACTGTTAATTTACATCCACTAAAAGTGTTTTTGCCACTGACAGGCTCAGATTGTTATTTCAAGTGTCAGACAGCTTTAAAGAACAACCCGGTCTCACTCCAAAGTCGTCAAAATCAAGCGCTTGGGCAGTATTAGACACTAACGAAAAAAGCTGTCCTTTAACATCGGCATGATTCGCGTTATAGTTTAACAGTGCTCAGCAGCATCGGGGAAACGCGGCTGGACAAGAATGAAAGTGAAGGCGGCGAAAGTCTGACATTATAAAGCCAAACATTGTTGTTTTTTCTAAACCTAACCATGTGCGTTAGCTGTTAGAGGAAATAAAAATGTCAATTTGCGCTGTTGTACCAGTGTAGTTTATTTATTTTGAAAGAGACCGTATATAAACTGTAAATTTCCTGTGAAAACGCAAGTTTATTTTGGAAGAAGACAATTCATGTAACAGGCAGAACTTGTCGCTCAACGACACCCAGGGTACCTTGCATGTCGTATCTGGGTCCATGACCAAATGTCGCTATTTGCCGAGGTTTGAGTGAGAATGTGTTGTATGGACTGGCTCCCTACGGATAAATCTTTTGTTTAATCAGAAACACCCCTGAAATCGATGTTACCGTTTCCACCAGACTCCGTTTAAATAATCAGTAATTTTATGATGTGAAACACACTTCATTCAGAGCTGACAGAAACAAACTAAAATGCACATAAATCATATTGGTTTGTCTTTCCACTTTTTCAACATCCACCAACTCTGGTTTGGTTGAAATAAACCCTTAATTCACCCAGTCATAGGTGAAAATACGTTGGCTCCATACATGCTAAAATTACGGATTATATAAATGGAGTCTGGTGGAGGTGGCGAAAGTGACTTTGTGCTGGTTCTGGTTGAACAAAATGGGTCTCACTCTTTGACAGTATTCTGGAAAGAATTCCTACAGAGACGGACCTTTTTGTTAAACACTTACTGAACAATCTGAGCCCGTCAGTGGCAAAAACAAACACTTTTAGTGGACGTAAATGGATGTTGCAACCATTCGCCGTTGCCAGTTGTAGCACTGTCGCTCGATACTGGACCAATTCTTAAAATTGTTTGTCTCCAATAATCACTGAGACACATAACATGAGAAAATAAGGTCCTGGTTGAATAATACTTAACTCACCCTTGAATACACATAAATCACAGGTAAATGGGATTCTGGGAAATGTAGGACATCGGGTAAACAGCACAGAGTGTAGGTGAAGTGGGTTCACCAAAAACAATTCCATTGTAACACTTAATTTCAGAGGCACAGTGAAGATTTCTGAGTTTGCAGATGTGGATTTTTTTTTTTCTTTCTCTAATGTTGCTGCTTTCCCGAGATCCACAGCGTCCGATTCTCTATCAACAGTCTTAAAATTCCACTTGTGTTGATGAACAAACAGTGTAAAGTTTTGCAGAAGTAAAACTACTAAATCTCTGTTGTGGTTGTACTGAAATATGACGTCATCTTTGTGCTGTTCGTTTCATCCTTTCCTCTGCAGCAAATATTATTCATTCTTGAAGAGCTGGAAACTGGATCCCTCATGTCTTAACAGAGGAATTCTGAGGAACTTTTATTTCCTTTTTTTTTAATAAGTCTGAAACAAAAAGTGTGACAACACTTGGTTTCTTTTCTGTTTTCTGATTAATTGGCATGACTTCGTATTTTGAAGGTTTCACACTTGGGAAAGCGTAGATGTCACGAGTGTTAGTAAATTTCAGTCTCTGCTGATGTAATTTTTTCAAACATTTACATCAATTTTAGCTGAAGAGTTTGCCTTTCAAATGAACACAAATATAATTCGAAGCAGGCATAAAGTAGCCATGGGTATTTATTTATTTTGTCCCTTTTTGTGATGTGTTTTGAGTATGAAATGACTTTCTGCCAAAGACTCCAGTGGTGACGATCTAAAGAATAATGAGACCAGTTGTTTTCTGGGCTGATGCAGTAGATCTGAGCTGCTCTGGTGTTTTGTCCTTTTTAACAGTATGCCAACAATTTATCTACAAGTTGCAATTATTTTAATGCTTTGTCAGTTAACATGGAGAATACTTTATTAGGGTCACGGTCGGTTTATTTAACCTTAATGTTGGAGGTTGTTATGGAGGCTTGTAACACAGTGTGCCTCACACTGCCTTAAAAACACTTCAGTTTGAGTCTGGTGTCCACTTTACCTGATCCTTTAATACACTGTGGTACTGTCCAGTTTGATTATGTTTCAACTGGGAAATGGTCACAGTTACATATACTTAAATGTGGAGTTCAGCAACACTAAAATCACAGCAGACTGGATTTTTAGGAGCTTTACTGGTTGAGTTAAACCTCAGTGGGCGACGCAAGAATGCAGCCATGTTGCTTTACTAGCAAAGAGGGCAAACGATGGAAATGTGGTTTAAATGCAAATAAGATTAAAAACTAAAATGCTGCTTTTTATGCACTGGTAATTTGAATGCGACATTAATTCACACAGAGTCGGCGCGCGCTGACTTCATTTGAAAGACATATTTACATCACGTTACGTTATTGTCATGTAAGAAATCTACTTGTTTTAATCCGAAACATGATGTTTTTTTTTCTAAATCTAACCAAGTAGTTTTGTCGGCTAAACCAAACCGCACGGTTTCGCAGCACTGACCACGTGCAACAATGTGTTTCAGCTGTGCGTCACAAAGATACGCTAAAGGGTGCATGTGTGTTGCTATGAGACGCCGAGGGGTGTGACAAAGCATCGGCATTTGACGACCTAAGAATGAGTACGGATGGTGCTCCGTGACAGTTACACTGTTTTATGTTTAATTATCGACCTAATTTTTTGGATGAATATTTGTAGTATAAGTATAAGTTTATGGCAGATTTAAACCAATACAAAACCAATTTAAAATTTAAAATGATTGAATTTTTCACGGGCAACTATTGCACACTGTGTCGGCGAGTGGTTTCTCACAGCTAGACTAGTCACTAAAACAGGCTTTTGGCAATTATAGTTAGCTTAGGGCTACAGAAATATAAGGCACTAAAGGTAGTTTATTTCAATTGAATCACCTGAAAAAATGTTGGCATTGCACGTTTATTCAAACCACGGATACATTACCACTGTGGTTAAAGTGTGGTTAGGTTTAGACACAAAATACGTTTTGTTATGTTGAGGTAAAGATAATGATTTTGCTTAAGATACCTTTTTTGGTGGCACTAACCCCACTGGAAAAACACCAATGTTTGGTGGCTAAAAAGCAGCTGGAAGCAGCAATAACTCGCTAAATTACAACTGGTTTTGTCGTTTGTTGGTTTCGAGCAGTGGTTTACTGAGGTGTCACGCCATCCACCATCCCCTCCAACCCCCCAATTTTCAGAGTGTTTCTTTAATTTTGAAAAGCAGAAACATTTTCCCGAGGTTTAAAGTCCATGTTCTTGTATCTCAAAGATAACTGCGCATCTACTGTACTGGACTGTTGTTAGCATTCAAAAACCACAGCTCCCATGAGACTTTGATAGCATGCTAACGGCTAAAGCCCCAGTTGTGCTTTTGGTCACATATCGACCTCAGTGTAAATCTCAAGGTTGAATCCATCACCCCGATTTAACCTGTTAAATCTCATCTAAAAATATATTGCCTATGTTCCAGGTGATAAAATAATTGCTGGGGGCCAAACCAAAGTTGAACTCAAAACTTTCCACAAGCTCTGTACCGGAGGCTGTGGCTAATTACTGATGCACTCTGTGGAAATATTGGATTTAAGGATTGGTTTCTCCTTGAGGGAAGCATTGCATAATTTCAGACAGACTTCCCTGTCTGAGAGCAGGCGGATATACCTCAGCCTACCTGATGACAGGCACCGGAAAAGTCAGGTGTCTGGCTTTGTGACTCAGTCATTCAGAAATGTTTAGGAGTGCTGAGGTCACAAATGAGACTGGCACTGGATGACAATCACGGCATGCAAAGGATGTTACAGATTTCATTGTCCAGTTCAGTAGACGCGTATTTATCTTAGAAAACACCAGCAACATGTTTCATCCTCTGAGAAAGACAAAAGTCAAAAGAAAACCCAATCTGAGAAGGTCCCACTGAACACAAAGGTAGTGATTTTATTTTGAAAGGTACTTGATGTTTAACTCAACCAGCAGCGTTTCTTCTGCGACTGCACATTGTTCTCCTTTTCTTTTTTTCAAAGGCTGGGTTTAAGGAAGTTGTGTCAGCGCGGACTCGCGCCTGGTTTAAAAATAGAAGCACTTTAGCAAGGAAAGCAGTATTTTCCCCAAAACCCACAAATTTGCCAAAGTCGCCGGCTCGAGTTGACTGGTGTTCATTCCTGAACTATTTTTGACACACACTCTCATTTCAAAGGACTGTCTTTGTTCATTTTGTAGATTTTTATGGCTGATTGTTCTTGTTTTTGTTTATGTGGCCCCTCCCTCCCTCACCTGTTTTAAATTGTACCGGGTTTGGGTTCATTATGTGTGTGAGTGTGTGTGTGTGTGTGTGCGCGTGAATGCCTGTGAATCGTATTTTTTTTGTACCTCAGAACACTGTCAGTAATCATAGTAAACAACAATCTTTTTTTTTTTTTTTTTTTTTTTTTTTTTTAATTTGTCATTAATTGAATTTGGGAACAGAGCGAATGGAGCGACCGGCGTTCGGGGGGAGAAATAAACTGATTGTCCTTCATTCTCTCTGGCATGCTGTAACTTAAAAAAACAACAACAGAGAAACAAGATGTAAATACTGTTTTATAATTTCTGTCTTAATGAGTTTTGAAGATGAAGAAAGTTATTAATAAACCTGAGATATATTTCTCTATGGAGCTTTGTGACTGAGTTGATTTCCTCTCAGGACTTTTACACTTTTTTTTATTCCACAACAAACAGATAAATAAAAGTGGACAGATAAATGAGCAAATGACAAATAAGCACACTCTGGTAAACATGACTTATATTCAGGTATTTTTAATTCACCAAAATGTAACAGGATTTGTTTGTTAGACGTTTTAATCCTTTGATAACATTACTCAACTATTATTTGGTTGCCAGTCAGTAGTGCTTCCTTTTTGTGCCAAAGTTTGATAATTAGCTAAGATGATTTACAAAACTGACAACCTTTGCTGCTGTCACAAAGCAGTCGCCGATTCATGAATAGCAGCCTCATGCTGTGAAAAATTAAACATGTTGCCAAGACACAAATAAAATAAGTTTAAATAAATTAATTCAATTGAAGCAAGTTTTGATATACACACACCGGCCACTTTATTAGGTACACTTTGCTAGTACAGTGCTTTCAGAACTGTTTTAATTCTTTGTGGCACAGATTCAACAAGGCGCTGGAAACATTCCTCAGAGATTTTGGTCCATATTGACATGATGACATCACATAGTTGCTGTAGATTTGTCGGCTGCACATCCATGATGAGAATCTCCCGTCCCACCACATCCCAAAGATGCTCTATTGGACTGAGATCTGATGACTGTGGAGGCCATTGGAGTACAGTGAACTCATTGTCATGTTTGAGATGATGTGAGCTTTGTGACATGGTGCGTTATCCTGCTGGAAGTAGCCGTCAGAAGATGGTACACTGTGGTCATAAAGGGATGGACACGTTCAGCAACAATACTCAGGTAGGCTGTGGTGTTTAAACCAGGCTCAGTTGGTACTAAGAAAATCTCCCCCACACCATTACACCACCAGCAGCAGCCTGAACCGTTGATACAAGGCAGGATGGATCCATGACGCTAAATTCTGACCCTACCATGTGAATGTAGCAGCAGAAATCCAGACTCATCAGACCAGGCAACGTTTTTCCAATCTTGGTGTGGTCTTCAGCTGCTGTAGAGCAGGTGTACCTAATAAAGTGGTTGGTGAGTGTATTTTATCAACTGACTGGCAGTGAAGGAAAACTGACAAATGTTCTCTCTATTTTTACCAACTGCTTTAGGTTGAAAGAAAATATATTTTTTTAATAAATATTTTTTTAATCTCTATATTTATTGATATATCTGGTTTTATTTTTGACCCTCCCTTTTACTGCCTTTTGTTGGTCTCAGGCCTCCACTGTTGTTACTGATGAGCCTAATGTAATATTTGAACACTTAACTTTGAGATACAGGATCTTTTTTTTTTCCCCCTGCTGAATATGTTTCCTTCATCCTTCCTGGTGTGGTGTGCAACATTCTTTGAAACAGATTTACTCACCTGCATGTGTGATGGTAAAACCAGATAACATTAATTGTTGGTGACACATGCAGGTTGTTGATTGCTGCCAGTGTGGCAGGTCTGTAGGACGCGTGTGCGCTGGGTGTGGACGAGGAAGTGAAAACAGCTAGTGTTTTAGGAAGTGGGCTCAATTTTGCTGTTGAGAAATCCCAGTGGCGCTGCTCCTGTCTGCTTACATCACTGGGAATTTTGTTTGTCAAACTGGTTCCACAGGATATTACTGACCCGGTCATGAACTGAGATGGAGAAAAGATGAATAAAACAATACAGTATTTAATTTCACTAATGAAGCTTCCTTTTGTTTCTGAGGGTGGTGTAGAAACCTGCTGTTACAGTGGAAAAGAGACGGTTTTATTTATCATGAGGTTCATTAATTGGACATCTCTCATCACATTGCTCTTATTGTATTGAATTACACCCACCACCATTTCCCCACAGGGCTCAACGGAGGATTTAGGGCGACAGAGTACAACCACACCCTGACACGCTCCTGCTCACCACACTGAGGTTTTATCAGGACGGAGCTTCCCACAGGTTTTATTGCCATGTTAGCCCAAATTAAACATTCATAAAATCAATAAAAATCAGCAAGACACCAGTATGAAAAAACTCCTGCATTCATAATTTTATTGTAGTGAAATAAAAATTACCAGTAAAATGTAAATAAAGTACCAAATGTAAAGTACTCAAAGAGAAACTAACCTAAACAAAAGCAATTAAAGACAAATTTACAGATCAGCAGTGCATTTAAACAAGTAATGATTCTTGTCTGTATTATATAGAAACATAATAAATAATAAAACAGTCTAATGTGGAATTTATACTTTTTTGTAAGCTGAAACCATTTCCCTCAGTGGAAACAGAGCTTTTACTTACATTTATTTAGTTTAGTTTAGTTTATCTAGTTTATCAAGGGACAGTGTGCAATAGCATTAATCATTTACAAGAAAAGAGGAGATAGTTGCATCAGATTTAGCTGTAACTGCTAATTTCCATCTGTAGTCCCAACATATAATTCACAATAGACACAGAGTAGAAACAATAAATTAAAAGACAATAAAGGCTCCACAAAAATATCATTTTAAGTCTTGTGTGTGATTTATCCTGGCTTCATGTGAGCAGAGTAAATCTCTGCACTGCAAAAAAAATCAAGTCCGTTAAACTTGCAAATGAAAGTTCCCCTGCTGCCTTAAAAACGCAATTTGACCCAACTTGAGGTTTATCTTTGTTTCAATTCAGAAATTAAAGTTTAAAAAGTTGATTGTACTACATTGTTCTAGTTGATTCAACTTTGTTTTTGAAGTTGTCAAAGTAAATTCAACTTTTTATCACTTGCTGTCTCAACTTAAACTGCTGAGTTCAAAGAAAAAATCATTACACATTATCAGTATAGGAAAACTGTTAATAACTTGTTGTTTCAACTTGATAATGTGAGTTAAGTCAGATTAATATTAAACATCACCAATACAAGAACTTTCCTTAGCTAGTTGAACAAACACACGTTTCTGCATTATTGTGACTCAGTTTTGAGTTATAGCAACTTACTATTTCAAGTTAAAAGGACTTAAATTTCAAATGTGTTATAACTTACATGGTACATGATAGAACACAGAATTCTAGCATTTTTCCAAAAACACATTTATTATTAAAACATGTCTATAAGGTCAAACATTGGGCTCTGGTAGATTGTTTACATGCCACCAACTACCACAGTGTCAAACTTAGACAAGTGTGTTTAACAATGAGGTTCATTTAAACCTCAAAATGAAGAAAAATGCTCAACATTGTGAAGAACATCAGACAGAGAGGAAGGGTGGAGGGAAAATGTCAGGCATGTTATACAATGAGATATCAGGTTCCTTAAAACCTCAATATGAAGAAGAATGCTGAACATCGTGAAAGGTAAATTGAACACACAATGGGTCAATATGTAAAAACATGTCTAAGAGCAAGAGAGAATAAACCTGCAGCAACAGCATAAAGATGATATCAACCAGATGTCATCATATCATCATCATATCAGATAGACAATACTGGCCAAAACAGATCAATTAATCACACATTCCCAAATGAAACGTAATATCATATGTTCCTACAGATAAAACAGACACAGAAGTTTTACTGCCACTACTTATTTTACCTCCTTGGACCACTACTGACTTTATCTTCTCTTCAGAAGTTTGTTACTTGTAACTCACCAAGTCAATGCACATGAGGCTCCAAGAAATAATCATTTGTATGTAGTGGAGCTGTGTTGTGGTTCAAAATAATTTTATCCTACATGTTGTGTTCTCCACAGAACAAGAGCCACAAAATCATATCATTCACATTTATCACATTTTTTTTGTGAAAACAAAATGCCAACCAGAACCAAAATGGAAAGACAGACACTGACCAATATTCAAATCACTGTTCACATTCTAACAGCCTCACGTTCATATATGAAAAACATAACTTGTTTTAAATTTTCCTCTTGAATATTCTTTTTCTGTCCCACCCCTGTATTCAGTGACCTGACCTCATTCATTAGTGAACAAAGGTGAGTAGAAATACAGACAGTGCATTCTATACATACTGAGGCCGCTGCCTGTTTTGTCTCTGTGGAAATTGTTGTTAATGACAAATAGGAGGCTGTGGAAATTGTTGTTAATGACAAATAGGAGGCTGTGGAAATTGTTGTTAATGACAAATAGGAGGCTGATCTAACATGGATTGTCTCTGCTGTCACTCAGCACCATTCAAAAGACCCTGGTCCCTTCCTCTGTCCACCACATATTTTTTCTCAGCAGAAGAAAACTACAACACTCATGACCCTTTCATTGGAGTGGCAGGATGGAATTTTAGAGATAGAGATAGAGAGAGAGATAGAGAGAGAGAGAGAGATGCAGACAGGGAGAAGGTAGGGTGGGGTTGTGCATTATAACAAATGTGAGACATGTTATACAGTAGATGTTATACAATGACACATAGTAAGATAACAGGTTCATTAAAACCTCAATATGGAGAAAAATGCCGAACACTGAACACCCAGAATACACCTGTGTCAATTGAAGACACACTTGAAATCTTTTTGTTTACACGCGATATCTAAGCAGTTTGTTCCTTAGTCCATGGACTCTTGCAGAGCATTGGTCTGGTTTAATGCTCATGATGACCTTCTGTAGGAACTCAAAGGTGTACCTCATATTTCGCGGGTACTCAAGATTAAGGCAGTAGATGGCTCCCAGTAGCGCGGCAAAGCCGGTGGGCACATCTCTGATGTCGTGTAGGATGATCTCCTCTACTACCACAGCCACATTAAAGACTTCCAAAGGGAACGCATCCTGCAGGGGGCCTTCGTGCCCGATCAGTAGTCCAACTTCCATCCCTCCCATTATGTCATTGAGGGTTTCACCATGAGCCTGAAGACAGATAAAGACATAAACATCTTAACCGACATCTTAACCGTCCAAGTTTAAAACATCACTGCCACTCTTATAAAGGCTATAACCGTCTTTGAAGTGAGTGAGGGAGCAAATAATGGGACTGAAAGGCTGTGGTATCAACCAATGATAAATAAAAACTCCTGCAAATGTAATAAAACATGTACTAAACTTGAAAATGTAATGAAACTCAATACTGTGAGAACTTGACCAATAATGTACTCAAATATTCTGACTGACACCGCAATACCTGTAGGATCCAATAATGTACAGTATTTCCAACATGTGTAATACTGCCTGACAGTGTTGTAGTTTGTGTTTTAAGAATTGAATAATGTTAATAATATATTTTTTCTTTAAAACATATTGTTTTGGGTATGGAAATACCTCTTATGAACATGACAAATGTTGCCTTGATCACATTTAAAACTAAATCTAAAGAGTGTAGTAATAAATGTGTAAATGTATTGTCTTACATCACACATCCTGATGACACTGGAGCAATCATCTGAAAGGTAGTGAGGGAGACCAAGCAGGGCAGCTGTTCGTTGGTTTTGGTTTGTGTCCTACAAAAAGAGGTAACAGTAGGTGAATGCAATACATAAGGATCCTAGGAAAAATTTATCTATACAGTACCTACCTCCTTTTGAAGACAATCCAAAATGCTGCTCAGGGCCAACTTCCTCCCTGATGCAGCAGCTGCTTTGTACAGTTGTAAAAGACTGGGCACCAAGGCATCGAGTCCACTCAGAAAGGAGTCCAGCAGATCTTTGGTGACAATTCTGCGGAACTCTGCAATTAACTGAAGCAGATGGACAACAAAAAAGCAGAGAAAATGGCATGAGTGAGGGAAAATAAGAGCAGTATAGTGCTGCAGGAATAGAAACACGAAGAAATGACAAATATTATTGCAATAAAGAGTACATGCTTTGACTACATCAGTGCTCAAATAAAAAAAGGAATTCTATGCTGTACTCTGCAAAAGATTACCTGTCGCTCACTGAACAAAGCAGGCCATCTGTCCATGACAGCAGAGATGAGCGGTTCATCACCAATTATCTCTTGTCTTCGCTGTGAAAACGTTGCAGTCATCAATTCATCCAAGACCTGTAGATCTGGATCCCTCCTCTGCACCTCTAGAAGCATGGTCTTGCGAGCCTCCTCTGATTTAAATGCAGTTTGTCCCTCAGGTGGCTGTGGCAAGTAGTGGATCTCTCCCTTTTTTGACTTCTTGACTGACTTGCCATTTCCTTTTCCTCTTTTTCTTTTATTTACAAGAACTTCGGGGCATCCAGCTGCCATCATCTTCTGACGATAGTTTCCCATCTTGAATACTAAGCTGAATTTCCAGCAATACCATCCTTGACCCGACCCTGGCTCCCGAAGGCAAGGGTGCTTGAGAACAAGAGCTTTAGCTACATTTTCTAGGTTGACTTTAGTTGGATAGGGAGTGATTTTGATTATGCAATCAGCCAGTCTGTCCAGTATTTCACTCTTCACACTCTTTGAGACAACCATAATAGCTCCATCATTCGCATAGGCTTCATTTGCTACCCTCAGCTGAAACTCAACATCATGGGAGAATTCTGGAATAACAAATGTATCAGGCCAATCTGTTAAATCACCACTACTGGAGGGAATGGGACTTGCAGTGCTATTGTTGGCCGGACTACTGCTTGCAGTACTCTGGGAACTAAGGCTTGCAGTATCTAGTGTTGAGTCAGAAACTGATTCAGTAAACGTGAACACAACTTTCAGTGTGGCTCGTTCGGTTGGTAGGTCCTTGATGTCTGTCAAATTGCAGAGCTCGTTCCCAAAGTCTGGATCTTCAAACTGTAAAAGGAAGTTCCCCCGGAGGCCCAGAGTGTTGCGCAGTATTGTACATAGCTCATCCACTGATGACGGAACATCCTGTAGGGTGACACGTCTTATTTCCTGAAGTGACACAATGACTCGGAGAAGCATCGCTGATGTCGCACCAGTAACTGAAACACAGAGCACAAACAAGAAAAATGCTTCATAAAATAGTAAAAAACTCTTAATCTAAAGGAAGTTGTAAATAGAGCTAAAACAGTACAGGCTAGATGCATGAAACTATACATTGTTGCATGTTCTGCATTAAAAGGTAATATACAACATTCAACAGGAAAAAAGGAAAAGCAAGAGTCTAGAGCTCAGAGTAGAGACTTTGAATGTTGGGACTGTGACAGGAAAAGCTAGAGAGCTGGTTGACATGATGCAGAGGAGGAAGGTGGATATATTGTGTGTCAAGGAGACCAGGTGGAAAGGTAGCAAGGCTGGAAGCTTAGGAGAAGGGTTCAAGCTGTTTTCATCATGGTGTAGATGGGAAGAGGAATGGAGTAGGGTTATCCTGAAGGAAGAGCTTGTTCGAAATGTTCTGGAGGTGAAAAGAGTGTCAGATAGAGTGATGAGATTGAAGTTAGAAATTGAAGGAGTGACGTTCAATGTTGTTAGTGGTTATGTTCCACAGGTAGGATGTGAGCTAGAAGACAAGGAGAAATTCTGGAGTGAGTTAGATGAAGTGATGCAGAGTGTCCCCAGAGGTGAGAGAATGGTGATCGGTGCAGACTTCGATGGACATGTTGGCGCAGGGAACAGAGGTGATGAGGAAGTGATGGGCAGGTTAGGAACATAGAAGGACAGATGGTGGTAGATTTTGCAAAAAGGATGGAAATGGCTGTAGTAAATACCTTCTTCCAGAAAAGGCAGGGACATATGGTGACTTACAAGAGTGGAGGTAGGAGCACACAGGTGGAGGAGACCTGTGTGCTCCTACCAGACAACTTGAACGAGATCAGTGACTGTACAGTAGTGGTAGGAGAGAGTGTAGCCAAACAGCATAGGATGGTGGTGTGTCAAATGACCCTGGTGGTGAGGCAGATGAAGAAGGCAAAGGCAGAGCAGAACACAAAGTGGTTGTTAAGAAAGTTGAAAAAGGAAGAGTACTGTGTGGTTTTCAGGGAGGAGTTGAGACAGGCTCTGGGTGGTCAGGAGGTGCTTCCAGATGACTGGCCAACGACAGCTAATGTGATCAGGGAGACAGGTAGGAGAGTACTTTGGGTGTCACCTGGAAGGAAGGTAGAGAGAGACTTGGTGGTGGAATGAGGAATATACCTGTGGAGGCATGGAAGTGTTTAGGAGAGGTGGCAGTATAGTTTGTTCAACAAGATCTTGGGGAGTGAGAGGATGCCTGAGGAATGGAGAAGTGTGCTGGTGCCCATTTTTAAGAACAAGGGAGATGTGCAGAGCTGTGGGGATTACAGAGGAATAAAGTTGGACATGTGCAGGGAGACTGAATATGTTGGCAGAAGGATGCTGAGGTTAGAACTGCCAGGCAAGAGGCCTAGAGGAAGACCAAAGAGGAGATTTATGGATGTAGTGACAGAGGACATGAAGTTAGTTGGTGTGAGAGAAAAGGATGCAGAGGATAGCGTTAGAAGAGGCAGATGATTCGCTGTGGCGTCACCTGGAGGGAACAGCCGAAAGGAAAGAATATCAACATTCAGCTACAAGATGTTACACTATCACTAGCATGTCAGAACAACACAAATGAGCATGTCCATTGCTCTATAAAATTGAAAAAAAAAAAAAAAAAACCACAACAAAAAAAACCCATCTCTCAACTGCATTTCAGAACAACACAAATGAGCATGTCCATTACTCTATAGAGTTGTTAAAAAAAAAAGGTCCACAAAATGAGTGTGTTTATAACCGTTCATCCTCCCAAATCAAAGATTACCTTAATGTAACATGAATGTCCTTGGACTGATGAGCAGCTTTCCTTCAACAGGGTATGCAGCAAGGGGGGTGTAGTCATTCAGTTCGTCAGGATCAACGACCACAGTTGCTGCAGGGTCTCTTCTGGCAAGCTGGTAACACCTTAGATGCTCCACGAAGCTTGCTGCGAATAGTTCCATAATGAATGATATGCAGCTATCCACGACACAGATCTCCAATACTCTTCCAAAATCTGGCAGTCCACATGTCTGTCCAAACTGAGAGCACCATTCCTTTAGAATACTTTGTCCCCTTTACGTAAGCAATGGAGGTGAGTGAAACGGAGTCCAGACCTTCAAACTTATTCCATATAGCCTCTCTGATGGCAGCATCTAAGATGCCCACAAACACAACTGATACTCGTCCAGTCTCAATGCTTGGCTTGAAAATAGTTGGCATCTCCAAATAATATGACAACATAAGCTGATGTCTTGTGGCCAACGTGTGCAGAATATTTTTGAAATTCCCAGTGTTGTGAACCACTTTTTTAAAGAATGAATGTTTGGCTTCAAATCTTATTGTCCAGAACTCAAATAATGGTCCAAATTTCTTGATAAGAGCAGGATAATGTTCAAGATAGTGATGTTTTGGACGCAACTTAGTACCAGGAAATACCTCTAAAAGCAACTGTCTGTGGTCAGAGATTTTGGCTTGAAGGTAGCACAGGGTTTCTGTTGTGAAGGAGGGGCTTGCTAACAGCTCTACAATGTCTTTCAGTTCAAGGATGACAGACCAAGTCTTTTCACTCTCTGGAACATGGTGGCCAATCAACAGTGGAAGAAACCTCAGAAGGGCCCAGTTCTCGTGTCCGTTGCCAGCAATAGTTCCTTTTTTTGAGAAGTTTGTTTGTAGTGTCTGAGGTCTGTTAGTTTTGTCAGAAAACTGAAAAGGAAATGATGCTATCCTATCATTAAGGTAATTCAATGTGAAATACCTTTTAGCAATAAGATCTGAAAGACATATGCATAGTTCGACAGGTACAATTCCCTCCAATACATCGTGTAGAAAATCAGGTGGAAACCCTTTTGCAGGATGAAAGTGGGCAAGTCTGCTTAAAGGACAGTCTCTTTTCAAACCATCTACACATGAGGCATCAGTTGTTTTAAGTACATTAATAGCTTCATCAAACAGTTCAGGTGTTCTCAAAATAAATGCCCCACTTCTGACATCATGCTGCTGAATATCCTTAAGGCTAGCCAAACAAAATCTACAAAATTTTTCAACATTGAAGGACTCTTGGTATCCTGCAAGGGAGTGTGCACCCAAGTTGTCTGCTGATACAAATAAAACAGTTCCTTTGATACAAGACCCAAGTCTTTTTACAAAAACACCCGTTTTCTCTAAATGCTCAAGATCTCTAATCAGAGGCTCCAAAACTTTGCTGTAACCATATTGCTTTATATGTACAGTTTTGCACAGTGCAGCTAGATAAATTGATGACAATGTTGATCTAAGTCTTATGGGCAAGTTGAGTATCACCCAATATATACCACAGACTTTGTGTTTCTTTTTTGAAGTCCCCAATGGATTACATAGTTCTAAGTCATCAATGTATAAGCCAAGAGCTATACCTAATTCTTCAGAGAGAAGTTTGTTTTCTTTAAAGTGTTCACCATCTTGAAATGAACTGTAATTACCTTCCTGTTCATTGGATCTCTGTAATGCTTCAAGAATCTCACTTCTTTCCAACAGTTTACTTAACAAATCTAAAATAGGAACATACACAAATGAATGTTTTTTTTCTTGTGCATTTAGCACATACTCAACCGGTTCAACAACTGCAAAATTCTTTCTGTAAAATGACTGCCTTTTATGCTCTGTACCAAAACACCCTGCCCTTGAAAGAAATTTGAGTGGGTTCAAAGACTGAATTTCATCAGACAGTGATGTTACAACAGAGGCATCAGCTGCACAATTATGTTCCTCCAAGACATTCTCTATAATGCTCTTAATATTTTTATAAGCAAAGTCTCCAATGTCAAATAACTCATCAATTACTTCCTGTACTGCAGAATTTGAAACATGTAGAATGGTTTGCATACGGAGAAATAAAGATGCCAACTGACGCTTAATTGCCTCACCATTTTCAAGATTGGGTTCAGCCTCGGCCTCAGGTACTGAATCATGTGAAGGTGATGCCTCACTATCAGAACAAATTCCTCTTCTAGCACTGCATTTGTAGTTATATGATGCACAAAAAGCTCTGGTCTTAAAACTATTTAGAGTGGAAAACTTGTGATAGCGACTTCTATGAGCAGTAAATGTTGACAGTACACTGGACTTGAATGAGCAATCTGCAAATGGACATTTAACTGTTTCCTTGTTCCTCAAATGAGTCTTGAGATGAGCAAAGTATTTGTCAATGTTACTAGGCTCTGAGAATGTACACAAATCACAGCATAATTTAGTCACAATTTTCTTATTTTTTTCTACATGTTCTATCAAATGGTTTTTAAGTTCAACTTGGGTTTGAAATGTGTTCAAACAGTCTTCATAAATACAGACAAGGCCAGAACACCTCCGATGATGTCCGTGACGCTCTTTATAATGCTGCAGTATCCGTCTTTTCCCGTTGGAGGAGAATGCACAAAACTTACATTTCCACCTCATGAACCGGATACCCTCATTGACTTCTGTGAACAGAAAAAACAAAATAAATTGCATGTTTAAAAAAATAAGACCAAAGTACTTATGTATTTAGTTCCTAAACTCTTAAATTGTTTAATCTTTCAAAATGTGATAATGTTTGCACTAAGTTGCAAACATAGATATAGTGATTTTGCAAAAAACATGCCAAACATTCCTTGTTCCCAGCTTCCACATTCTGACTATTATGCATTTTGTCTGACTTGATTAAAAAAAAAATGCTATTATGAGTTTTAAGTGTATGTGTTTATACTTATTTTGCACTAAACAATACTAGAACTACATCAACTAGAGTAATGAATTACAAACAAGTAGTTAAAAACAGCTATCCATTAGTTACAAAAAAATAAATAAATAAATAAACAGACGTTCCCCATTTTATTTCCAAAATCACTTGTGTATTGTGTTAGGTTTAGCTAAAACTTATGCAGTATAATGCAACAACCCTGCAAGAATTACAATCTTTTTGTTAAAATAGTCAGTTTGGGTTTTGTTATAAGTTGTGGTGCTGTTAATTTTGGATACCGTAGATGGAGATGTGCACGTAATGTAATGAATATTACATTATAAACCGGAACGAATACAAGAAACACTATCATCAAAAAAATAAATAAATAATACAATCATGAATATTATCATTACATCATGAATATAACTTAATGTTTTCTTGCACAACACAATACACATTTATTTATAAAGCACATTTAAAAACAACAGCACTGACCAAACTGTTGTACAAACTGCATTAAAAAAATCATAACAATGGTTTACATTAAACTGGCAAACAGCTCTCACAGAACCTCTGTGCCGCTGCTGATGTGAATACATACACAGATGATAGGGAGGAGGGGCTGGATGATTTGGGCATAAGACATTCAATGTTAGCTAAAACTATATTTTTATTTACAAATGATCGTTTTCAGTTATTTCGCTCTGACTGTCTGTAGCTGGGCAAAAGTACCGGAGGGGCATGAAGGGAGTGGATGTCTGTTGCCCAGCAGGAGTTCGTAAAATTCTTTGTACCATCTTTGGAGGAACTTCATTACAGTTTACTCCTGTCTTAGATCAAAATATTATTTTAGCATGACAAAGTCCACCTCTGCTTTGATATCGCTCTGAATATTCTGTTTTCAATGTGCTGCATACACACCACACACAAAGTGAAAAAGAAAAGGGGGAAAAACGGGGAGGGGGGGTTGGCGGCGGCAAGGGGAGAAAAAGTTCACTCAGAAAGGAGTTATCTTTAAGTCTACTGCATGCTCAGCACTGACACCGAGCAGAGCACGAGCAGCGTTCAATGTAAACTGGAGACTGTAAACTTAATTGCCCTACTTGGGATAAATAAAGTTATTTGAACTTGAACATCGAAAGTAAGGTAACTGTCCACATTATGCTTGGACTGAAAGTGGCTAACTAGTTAGCTAGCTAACTCCTGTTCGACTTGAAGGGTGTGGGGAGCTTGAGTAAAAAAACCTCAGCGGCACAAAATAAACCACGAATATTACGATCGCATTTAAACACTACACCAGTTAGCTATATAATTAACATTTTACACGTTTTAACAGAAGTGTGGCCGATTTGTCCACCATAGCGGTGGAGGGGGGAGGGGTGGTATAGTTAGCTTATCATGGGTGCCACGAATTTAGCTCTTCCAGGCTATTAAAAAGTACAAGCAACATAATTATAATATGTTTTAACGTTACCGCATTTACCGGTTAATGGAAAAATAGTTAATAAGATATTATTAAACTCACCTTGTGCTGCTCCTGTCCACCTAACCGGGCGGTCTCCTCACTCCTCCTTGTCCTTGCATGCAGAGTAAGCCAGTGTTGTATTGCTCCGCCTCCGTTAACAGGCCGTTGACAGGGAAATAGTCTCGTTCCGCTGGTGAAAGTAGACCTTTCTTGTTTACTGCAAAATGTGTATATTTTTAGATGGAATTCGATGTGTGACCTATCTGCAGTGTTTAAATGATTATTCCCATGCTTTAATCTTGCCATGGTTTAAGGAAGACATTTTAACTTAAAAAGTCACCGCAAGTCACACCAGATAAGATTTTTCTGGGTCACTCCTGCTTTTTTTCCTCCCAACTGATAACTTACAAACCCAAGTTCAATCAACACATACAAATCAGTCAAAATTATCAGATAGTCACCATAATGAGTAATTGTAAGTTTTACTTTCCCGCTGTTTCCTCTCCTTTTTTTTTTTAAACTGATAACTTACAAACCCAAGTTCAATCAACACATACAACTCTGACAAAAAATTCGAATAGTTGACACAATGAATAACTGTAAGTTTTACTTTTTAAAACTTGTAAAGTTGAGTTCAAAATCCAAAACTTGTCAGAGCTCTTTGTGATAAAGAGGGGTAGCAAGTGGACATAACTAAACGAGGCTGCAATTATTTACAGTGTGCTGGTCGCTACGCTAATTTATACAATGTAAAATGCCATAGGCTTGTGCTAATAATGTTATATTTGTTTGGAAAACGTGTTTAGTATAAGACAGTTGTTTTGTCAGTGAACCTTGTGAGTTGTAATGGAGCCAAATTATGCGCCGTTACTTTTGTTAAATGTTGCTGTTGTACCATAATCGCTAGCTGCTAGGCTAATTTATACAATGTAAAATGCCATAGGCGTGTGCTAATAACGTTTTGAAGTTTTGCAAAGCTTTAACTTTTTATATATATATATGTATATATGGTGTGAAAGAGTTGTGGAGTCATTCTTGGGATTATTCCATTCCATTCATTACTTTGCGTCTAGCAGTGACTCAGTGAAGCGTCTGTTGGATGATATTCAGACTAAACATTTCCAAGTGTTTTTAAACTTAACTAAAAGCTCATCAGTTCTCTCTCTTTTTCCTTTTTCTTCGTGTGTGTGTTTTTCCATAGATGACACACTCTGGTTTCTTTTTTTTTTTTTTTTAGTTTTAAGTTATTTTGGAGGGCTTTTTGCCTTTATTTGACAGCACAGAATGAAAGGGGAAAAGGGTTGACATGCAGCAAAGGGCAGTGGGCTGGAGTCGAACCTGCGGCAGCTGTGACCCTCTGGTTCCTTTTTATGGGGTTTTGTAATGTGGCAAATTTTTCACATCATATGGTGGGAATTTTTGTAAAAATGAACAACGGACCTTTATGAAGTATCACCTGAGCATCTGATTTCAAATTCAGTTATTTCATTTAGGCCCAATTTTGATTCATATAGCTGAGTGTACCCTCCACTACACCACTGGTTTTAACTTTTTACATTATAAGTATTTATTGAGTCGGAAATTTTCAAAATTGTGACCCATTGCTTTTTGTAGGATAACACAATTTCATATATTTTCAGATTTCATGAACACCATTGTGTCATTTCAACTTTTGCTCACTTCCACCAATTCAATAAAAATTAATAATAATAAGGGGATATGAAAGTGCTGCTCAGACACTGAGAAACAGGAGAAAAACCATGAGTCAGCAGCTAATCAAGGGGAGTGATTCATGCAAAGTGCACGTACATGTCAATGTGGTTAAAAACACACCCTGCTTATTACAATCACACACACACACACACACACACACACACATACACACACACGGAATCAAATCTTTCCACTGCTTCCCTGTTGATCAGGCTGCACCTGATTATCGGATATCAAAACAAGTCAGTCCTGATTTTGCAGCTTTTGCCCCAGTTTCCCCAAAAGGTTTGATAACAGAAATAAAACAAAGATTGAAAGACATTATATAAAGAAACTCAGGAGTGACTGTGGCTCGGTGGCTTGATCCTTGGCCCTGCAGTCTACATGTCAAAGTGTCCTTGGGAAAGATTCAAAGGCTTAAAGTCGGTGTTTAAGTGTGTGTGATTGTTTATCTGATGAACAGGTGGCACCTTGAATGGCAGCCTTGGCCACCAGTGTACGAATGTGTGTGTGAATGGGTGTGTGGTTGCTCAGATTAGAAAAGCGCAATATTAATGCAATCTGTGCACCATTATTTTTTTCACTGTGAAGCGCAGAAGTTAGCTCTGGACTCTGTGTCCTAAAGGCAAGACAGTTTTGTTTGTGTAGCATTTTTCCACAAGGCAGATGATGTCTTCTCAGAAAAGACATACATGAACAGCCCCATTTTTAATTTGGTAACAGGAAGTGGCAAACAGAAAAGTTTTAAACCTCAATTTAAGAGTTTTCAGGGAGTTTGTTGGAGCAGATAGAGATGAAACGGAGTGATACCACTGGACCACTACCACTCGTCTCGTGCTATCTATTGACTATATCCATGCCGTCATAAAGGACACATGGAAGTATGAGGGCAGTGACGTGTACAGCGTTTGAAACGGACGTTTCTATTTAGTACATAAATGGAGTATAAGTCAGCCGTAAGTCTGTTAGTTTAGCTTAGTACAAAGACTGGAAAACCAGGCTGGTCTCACAACCAACTTGTCGACTCATCGTGGTCTAACTATTTTTTGGCCCCAAATATTTAACTTCCTGGAGTCTCTGCTGGCCAGCCACAGAGCCGCAGGTTGGTCCACAACTTTGGTCCTCACTACAGGTGTATAGATGAATAGATTGACTTGAACTTTGATGCAGACATTAACTTGTTTTTCAACCAGACATTGCTTTGTTTCAAGTCTGGATTGTGCCACCAGTTGCAGGTATTTTAAGCCAAAACCTGACTTTTTTTCCACACCGTAACCAAGCGGTTTTGTGCCTAAACCTAACCACACATTAACCTCAGTGTTGCTGAGGGGGTACAGAAAAGTAAAGTTTCATTGTATCCACTACATAGTTTTGTACAACTGTCCCTAACCTCAAACAACTGTCTTTTAGCTACCAGTCTCTATATTTCTAGCCGGGATAGTGCCACAAAATGCAGTTGTATTTTCTTGAGACATTGCTGCATTTCCAGCTAGAAAGAGCAACAAAAAGCAGTAGTTTTGAATCAGGACATTGCTGCATTTCCAGCCAGGATAGTAGCATGAAAAGCAATTGTTTTTTGTTTTGTTTTTTTAAACTAAATCTGTGAATATTCTCAGTCATCCAGGTCATTTTTTTTAAACTAACTCAACGCTGCATTTCCAATAAGGAGAGCGGGTTTTTTAAGCCAACACCAGATTTTTTCCTTACCATAACCGAGTGGTTTTGTGGCTAAACCTAACCACACATTAGCCACAGCGTTGATGAGATGTTAAAAAAAAAGAAGAAGTAAAGTTCATTGTATCCGCTATATAATTATGCACAAATCTGTGGTTGCAGAAACGTACAAGCCCTTTTCACCTAGATAGTCTGAGCTCACACAGGATGAACTCTGGCTGGGAACTGTGACGTAGCTTCTCCCCCTGCATTACACCTCAACAGGGAAGTGAAGAAATATCAGATTCAGCCGCTGTTATGCAACGCTAAACAACAAGCAAGTGTACTATGGCTGGTGGAATTTTTTCACATCAAAGAAACCACAAAACCCCAAAGAGCTTGCTCAAAGATGTGAAAAGTTTAGGTCACAGAGCATGAGAAAATTTAGCATTTCATAAAAGGTGTGTATTTTTTGGTATTTCTCAGAAGTAGGAATACTTTCACCCAGTTGTGACAAAACCCTATATATATATATATATTCATATTATTATTATCATTATTATGATCATTATTATTATTATTATCATTACTACTACTACTACTATTATTAGACCCTTTACATTTTAAATACAGGGTCAGCTGAGTGGTGGATAATGCCTCCCCTACTTTATTTCAACATCTTATGACCCAAGTGGTGATAATGCTCAACTTTTACTCACTTTTACTGACTTAAATACTGTGCAGCCACACAACCTTGGACTATTTTACCTCTGATGTTTCGTTAGAGGTGCTCGTCTGGCATGTACATGGACGTATTAAGAGATCTGGATATGCATGAAGCCAAAAAACTCCAGTTGCGCGGTATGAAATGTAAGAAAATGCAAGAAATGCAAGACGTGACAGACGCCAGGAAATAATGGTACCACTGTTTGGCCACTACGAAAATTGATTTCCAAGCCTGGCACACTTGCCAAAAAAAAGTTTACATCTTTTGGGTTTACTTCCCTGAAATGTGGCCCACTGAGTATGTGCAGCAGTGTTTCTCATGCTGGCCCTGCCCAGGTTCCTGCTTAGCTAAAAGACTTGTGACATTGTGATGACATCATGTCTTTTTTATTGCCTTAAACAAAGTTTTATAAATCTAAAACATACATGGATCTTGAGTAAAAATATATAATAGAAAAAATCATAACTGACCTTGATTGCAGTCTAATGTGCCAACAATTTGACAGACATCTCTTTTATAATAGTCTATTAGGAAACTGCTTTTTGGGCCGCGGATATAACTGCAGCTGGAGCGTCTACGTAACCTGCTGACCTTACCCTACATGTCAGTCCATGAGCAGCCCCCTTCGCTCTTGACCCAGAAGTGGAAGACCCAAAAAAAATGCCAAGTTAGCAATTAGCTGGCTATGAAGTTTTAAAAGAGAGGTGGCTAAGATTAGAATAAGGCTAATGGTAAGGGCTGCATATTGTTACTGCTAAAGTGAATCTGTCCTCATGTATAATGGATTATAAAGTGGATTATTGCTACATTTAGCCTCATGTTTGTTCACAACAGTGTTGAGTTGTCTGCAGCTACACATGTCCTGAATTTTAATTTTTCTGCCTCAATACCGTGAATTGGCTGCAAGGCTGTGGGGCGTACCTGGGGGCCAGGTTAATGACACCTGGATCATCTGGAGTCCCCGCTGGTTGCACGTAAAAAGGCAAACTCCTGTTTTCACACTTAAGTTTTTGTACGGATTAAACAAATGAGATACAACATGTTGATTAGTGAGCTTTAGAGGTGCTAAGCTAACCCTCTACTTTCTGTAGCTTTAGGTTCATATCGAACTAGCTGCCGTACAGATTCCCTGCCACGAAGAGAAGAAGTTTAGCTCCCAAAATGTCACTGTTTTGGTTAAAATCTTGTACACTGAAGATAACCAGAATATGTATAAAAAGTGGCACATTGTACAATTTTCTGATGACTCAGTGACGTGGAATGAAACAGGAACAGGGGTGTGATGCTGTAATGAGTGTCTTTGTGTCATGGTATCATCATTCCTTCACCTTAATGTGATGAAACTGTAAAACAGGTCAGGGTCCTGCAGTCAAGCATGTAGAAAATTAAAAATGTCTTGAAACAACTAACCTAACGTTAAATTTGTAAGAAAGCACAAAAATATTGTTATTTCCTTACTAAAACTGATTTTTTTGTGAGTGTGGCTCCATGATGACTCTGTTTTATTGGAGTTTCATTGAATCTGTTTTTCAGCCTTTAGATGTTAAGAGAATTTGGGGTAGGTCTGGTCATCTGAAGGATTCTGGGGTTTTTTGACCATTTTTCACAGTCATTTATTCATTTATTCCCCTTTTGAGTTGAATGTACAATCTCAGGTAGACAGATGTATACGCTTGGGGAAATCGAAATCTATCTATCTATCTATCTATCTATCTATCTATCTATCTATCTATCTATCTATCATAAAAACATTCTTAAAAAAGACAAAAAGATGTTTATAAATGTATAATTGTTGCATGAAATTGCGCACAAATCTGATCCCTCATTCATAAACAGTATGTGTGACACTCTTATCTACCGTGCGGGTTTCACAATCACATACTGCACAGCAATTTGAAAGTTACAGTATTTCATCATCACAATGGGCGTGGACATTAAGGGCCATCGCACTTCCTTTCAGCGCAGGAAAATCCCTGAGAGTGTATAAAAACCATGCAGATCGGTACAGACAGGCAGAATAACACTGAGAGGACAACTGAAAGGATCCTAGCAAACAAGCTGAACACAAATTCTACTACTTTTATCCACTGACCTGCACAGGTAAAATGACTTTTCTTGTCTTTTCTTTTTGTTTTTATGATCTAGTGAAGAAAAATCTGATCCAGATTAAAACAAAAAGGATCTTTGCTATATTTTTGTCAATATAAACTGCTGAAGAATTCATTTTGTTGCTGTCAGCTGCAAATGTTTGCACTGCAGCTACAAAATTTCAGCTTTGCTAGATCATTTTATGTTTTTTTTAAATCCCCATTCAGTCCAATGTGACTGTGTAAGTGCCTCATAGTAAAGTGCAGTGAGTAGTGAGTCACTGCAGCAGCAGACAGAGACGTACAGTAGCCTTTACAACAGAGAGTAAAAGGATAAAAGATCATGTTTTAGATGTAAAAAGTTCAATAAATGCGGTTAAAACGTAGAGCTAAATCCAGCTGTAAATGCTTCCATAAATGCTTTGTGATTCAGTGTCACTGGAAATCTCTTTCTATCTCCTGGCAGACTCTTCTTAACTCAAAAAAAGATGGAATCCCAGATGACATGCAACGCTAGCGAGATGTGGAGCTCCAGGATGCCTGAGGGACTGGAACTGGAGATTTTCCATCATCCACTGACAATGAAACAAGTGGCCAACCTCATCATCGCCACACAGAGGTTTAAGGGCTTCGTCTCAGAGTCGGTGCTGGGCACTGAATTCAGAGATGAACATCTGCTCAGCATCATGCTGGAGAGCATCGTGGAAGGTAAACACAGACGTTATTTCAACACTATGATAAAAAGACACTCACTGGGCTCATTGCTCTGTAGCATAGAGTTTCAACTCTGCTTCACTTTGAAGTTCCTAAAAGGCTGAGTGGATCTGTCCATACAAAAATTATTATGTGCTGTCTTCTAAGTAGTTTACCATTAGGAACAGTAGGAAGTGACCAGTTTACATGATCTTGTTGGCCTTCAGATACCAACAACAGCCCCTACACATCCACCTTCACTCTTTTTGTGCTGGTGTGACTGTATTTCACTGACTTACTTTCCTGTTAAATTTGCCGCACCTATTAAAGTGACATCTTTTATTGCTCCATAGAATAAAACAACCATAACATTCTGTCTGTACAGCAGTACATTACTCAGGAAGGTGCTCAGATTTATGACTTTCAAGGATCGCTTGTGCAGGAAGAGACTTTTGCTGTTGCAATTCCTGTCGCTTAAAAATCGCAACATGTCTGATCAAATGTGCCTCTTGTTCCCTCAGAGACACATGTGTACGGGTGTGAGTCAACTCCACCGACTGAGGCGGATATGATCACGAGGACGCGCGAGTATGACTGCACTGTGGAGGACGAGGAGAAGAGGAGCTTAGTTCGGGTCAATAACAGCCTGGTGCTCCACGCAGTGATGCTGCAGGGAGGAACTGATCTCAAGCAAGGTAATTGCACATTGAAAATCACTCTCTGGGTCGTGGTAGATGTTTAAATTTGGGAATGACTTGTTTGTATTTCATCTTTCACGAAGAAAGTATGACAGTGTGTGAAAATAGTCTTTCAGCTTTCATTAAACAGAACCTGTGTCCTTTGCTCTCTCCTCAGTTAAACTGAACATGTCAATGTACTTGCACCCTACACCAAGCGTTGAGGGCAGAACTGTAGCTCTGGGCATCAAGGGCACACAGTATTACCTGACTTGCCGTAAGGACGGTGCCGAGCCAACCTTACATCTGGAGGTAAGACTCATTCCATGAATCTAACATAAAGATTAAAGGCTAAATTTCAACCCATGTGCCACATTCTTAAAGCAAAAGCAGTGACCGAAAAAACCCACTTATGAGATCTTCCTGGTCATTTAAATTGTCATATTCTGACAGAGACACTGCACGTGTATACTGTTGATTAATTTACCTCAGGCCCAGTGTTGTGCAGTGTGATGGCCAAACCTTCTGACCTTTATCTTTTCACACCCTCAGACGATTACCAAAGAGAGCCTGGCATCCATCGACCCGAACAGCGACATGGTGCGGTTTCTCTTCTACAAGCAGATCTCTGGAGTGAATGTCAGCACCCTCATGTCTGTCGCTCACCCCAGCTGGTACATCAGCACTGCAGAGGCTGACAACATGCCAGTGGAGATGTGCCAGGAGTCCGCCAGCCGCTACAGAGCCTTCACCTTCAGTGCAATCAAGGAGGAGACACCCACAGCATGAGGCGGATCTGCATCTGAGGGCCCAGCGTTGATCCTCCTAAGAAGAAGATTGAATTGTTGAATGGAGTGTGAAATATTCTGCAATTCTTCTTATTTATTTTTACAAAAGTATTACCGCTGTCTGCTGAAAAGGCTTCTGTAAGTATTACAGAGCATCTATTTACTGTATGTACCAAGTACAGAAAGTGAAATGCTTGTGTTGATTTAAGTCAAGCTTCACCAGGAGGTGGCACCATTGTGCTACCAGGTGAACAACCAGTTTATTTATTATGCTGTTTGACATGGCATATTGATGCTTTTATCTGTTAATTTAATAATTTATGCACTATTTAACATATATATTTATTTGAAAATCTGCTTACTAATAACTATTTATATGATGTGCTGTTAAATATTTAATAAATCCTTATAACTTATTTGGATTTGCGTTGTGTGCTTACTCTGGATTTGGTAAATGACATAACTCATAAAGGACTTTATTTTTTTACAGGCATTAGCTGCAGTCAACCAGCTGATGCATTTGTAATGATGAAACAAAGTAAGTGACAATAATCTTTCACTTTGAAAGTGGCCATTCTGCAAGATGATTTTAAGTATATTTTTTCAGTAATACTTTTGCGGTATTTTACATACAGTATGATACCATTTTACAATATACATCATTTCCCGTTTTTTGTTTTATATTATGACCCCATACTTAATGTCTTCGTATTCCAGCTTGGGCGATTGATTGTCCTTTTCAGATATCCAGTCTTGGAAAGCTTCCCAAAACACTCTGGTATAAGTACAGTTAAAAAACGTCTCAATGTCAGTCACAAAAAGTACAGTTGTTTTTATCGATGTTGAATCTTTCTCTCATAAACTCATTGCAAGGATAGATATCATTTAAGGTTTTAAAATGTGTTTCTTTAGCTTTTGGTGATATGGATAGAATGAGGTATCCAGTTCTAATTCTGACTATACTCTCTTCAGGATAATCTTTTAACAGATTTTTTCCTTTTTAATGATAAAGGGAAGAGATTAGATGTGAGGACACCAAATACCTCCCTCTGCTCTCTACCCAGTCATCAAAAACACAAAGACTTTCCTCTGGACAAGTTACATCTAGTGTTGTGACGTTCACGAACGAACCGATTCTATTGAACAGCTCATTAACATGAACGATGGGAACCGAGTCGCAACTGGGAACCGTTCTTTTTTTTTTTTTTTTATTATTATTTTAATATCACTGTGTGCTCCTCCTTTGCTCCTCCCCTGAGCAAAATTCATTGAAGCCTGCTTTGTTTTTTAATGTTTATTTGTAAGTGTTGAATCCAAAATAGTGATGTCACTGTCAAAGCAGAGTGATATGGCGCAACCTTGTGGAATATTTACAATGAATCCAGACCAGACTTTAAAATCTAGTCCACACATGTCAAATGAGGTTATAATCAATATTTCAGAATAATTCAAACTAGTGTCATGACGTTCATGGACGAACCAATTCTATTGAACGGCTCGTTAACATGAATGACTCGCAGCTGGGAACCGTTTTTTTTTTTTTTTTATCATTTTAATATCACTGTATGCTCCTCCTTTGCTCCTCCCCTGAGCAAAATTCATTGTAGCCTGCTTTGTTTTCTAATGTTTATTTGTAAGTGTTAAGGTTACTAGTGTTGTGACGTTCACGGATGAACCGATTCTATTGAACAGCTCGTTAACATAAACGATGGGAACTGAGTCGCAGCTGGGAACAGTTTTTTTTGTTTGTTTTTTTTAATATCACTGTGTGCTCCTCCTTTGCTCCTCCCCTGAGCAAAATTCATTGTAGCCTGCTTTGTTTTTTAATGTTTATTTGTAAGTGTTGAATCCAAAATAGTGATGTCACTGTCAAAGCAGAGTCATGTGGCGCAACCTTGTGGAATATTTACAATGAATCCAGACCAGACTTTAAAATCTAGTCCACACATGTCAAATGAGGTTATAATCAATATTTCAGAATAATTCAAACTAGTGTCATGACGTTCACGGACGAACCAATTCTATTGAACGGCTCGTTAACATGAATGACTCGCAGCTGGGAACCGTTCTTTTTTTTTTTTTTATCATTTTAATATCACTGTATGCTCCTCCTTTGCTCCTCCCCTGAGCAAAATTCATTGTAGCCTGCTTTGTTTTCTAATGTTTATTTGTAAGTGTTAAGGTTACTAGTGTTGTGACGTTCACGGATGAACCGATTCTATTGAACAGCTCGTTAACATAAACGATGGGAACTGAGTCGCAGCTGGGAACAGTTTTTTTTGTTTGTTTTTTTAATATCACTGTGTGCTCCTCCTTTGCTCCTCCCCTGAGCAAAATTCATTGTAGCCTGCTTTGTTTTTTAATGTTTATTTGTAAGTGTTGAATCCAAAATAGTGATGTCACTGTCAAAGCAGAGTCATGTGGCGCAACCTTGTGGAATATTTACAATGAATCCAGATCAGACTTTAAAATCTAGTCCACAACAATGAGGTTATAATCAGTATTTCAGAATAATTCAAACTAGTGTTGTGACGTGAACCAATTCTATTGAACGGCTCGTTAACATGAACGAGTCGCAGCTGGAAACCGTTATTTTTTTTTCTTTTATTATTTTAATATCACTGTGTGCTCCTCCTTTGCTCCTCCCCTGAGCAAAATTCATTGTAGCCTGCTTTGTTTTTAATGTTTATTTGTAAGTGTTAAGGTCACTAGTGTTGTGACGTTCACGAACGAACCGATTTGATTGAACGGCTTGTTAACATGAACGATGGAAACCGAGTCGCAGCTGGGAACCGTTTTTTTTGTTTTTTGTTTTTAATATCACTGTGTGCTCCCCCCCTGAGCAAAATTCACTGTAGCCTGCTTTGTTTTTTAATGTTTATTTGTAAGTGTTAAGGTCACGGTGTTGCATGAATTACAAGTCATATACACAAACAATTTGTACAAAGGGTAAATCCAAAATAGTGATGTCCCTGTCAAAGCAGAGTGATATGGCGCAACCTTGTGGAACATTTACAATGAATCCAGATCAGACTTTAAAATCTAGTCCACACATGTCAAATGAGCTTATAATCAATATTTCAGAATAATTCAAACTCAGATATTGTGAGATATCTAATGTTGTATTATTTTGTTCCAAATCTCACCCCATCATACCTCCAGTGATTATTTCCAAGATAAAATGAGCTACCACCAGACTGGCTTCTTAAAACTTAATAAATATAAAAATCAGTCACATGAGCCAGTTTTTTGAACAGCTCTCTGAAAGGAAAGAGTCATTTCTGTATGATCGTGTTTGGCGCTGCTGGTTAACTAACTGTGCGTGTGTACCTTTGTTTACATTCTCTGCACCAATCAGGGCAGGATGTCTGCGCATGCGTGTCTTAGCTTCGCAATTTCAAACCTACCAATCAGAGAAGAGGAGGCGTTAACCCGGCAATTTCAAACCCGGATGCGGGAGCTCGGTTGTTGTGAAGTTAACGTTACTTTAACGTCTGTTGCACCACAGCAACGCGACTAACGAGACATTTTTACATCTGATCTGGACAAAGCCGAGACAAAACACTGAAGTGTGACAGATATGGAAGAAGCAGAGACCGTCCCGATACTTTCCAGAAAAGGTTAGCGGGCGTCAATTTGCTTTTTTAAGCTAGCGTTCGTTACGTTTGTTAGCGTTAGCGTTAGCTACCGTGTGGAAGCTAAGCGCGTTAGCGCTAACGCGAGGCAGCAACTGTGTTAGTAAGTTAACTGTGCGGAACTGTTTTCTTGTCCAGCAGAATTTATGAACGGCTGGTTGGCTTTGTAGCGTTATAACGGGTACGAGAAGCTTCACATTAGTCTTGTTAAAAGTCGTGTGTTGCCAGATAAGTTAGCAGGATGGGCTCCCTTCCTCTGATGCTACATAATTCAGTCGCTGTGCCTCTTAGCCTTTTTCATCGGCCTCCAAAATAACATTACTTTGTGAAAAAGCATTTCAAACCGGATGAGCATCTTATTTAAAATCCAGGACTCTGGTTATGGGGCGTTTCTCATGTTCTGTGAAGGCATGAGTGGATCAGTGTCAAAAGTCACCCCTTAAAGTTGAAGAAACTGAAAATAGTCTGGCAGGCTTTCATACAAACAAAGAACATCGCTGGATAGTGTTAGATTGTGGCTAACAGAGAAATAAGTCCAAAATTATTTGGATGAATGAATGACTTAATTTCGAGCAAAAGAAAACAAGCAAAACATCAGCAGACATGCTCCAAAAGGAGTAGGAAGAAGTGTACGCTCATATAATCCTGTTTACTTTGTCATTAGTCATGTCTCATTTAAAAAGGAAATTGTCAACAAGTGTCCCAAACTAATTTACAGCCATTCATATAGATAAATAAAGGACTGTCTTCCTCATATATTATTCTGTCCATTCATTTCTGTGAGTAGTTTGGTATAAAAATACCATGAGTGCAAGACTCACAATACACACTAAAATTATATTACATTAGGTTAACTGTTCGTTTGAGCTCTAGTGTGCGGTTCCTCCTCCAAATTTAGATTTTCGCAAACTTGCAGCCAGATGGCAGCAAGTGTGTGTGTAATCTTCAGCTCAGTTACTCATACATTTGGAACGACACCAACATCAACTGAAGGAGCTTTTCTTGATGGCTGGCGAAAGTTAAGTGTCAGTAAATGTGAATCATCTGCTGTTGTTACAATTGCTGTTATTCTCACCCACTAATTTGATCTAAATCTTTGACTACAGTTTCTTAAATGTGAATATTTTCTGGTGTCTTTACTGCTCTGCGACAGGAAACTCAATATCTTCGAGTTACTCAAAACAAGACATTTGAGGATGACATTTTTCACCATTTTCTGACATTTTACACAGGAACAACTGATTGATTAATCGAGGAAAATAATCAATAGATTAGTCAGCACAGCAGTGAAAATAATAGTTGCAGCCAGGGTTGGAAACTTTATGTCCACCTGCTACTGTAGCTGAGGTTTGCAAAATCTCCCGGCCACTCAGTAGATTACCATTGTGGGGATTTTTTGGCTGGGGTGCAAAGCAAATCAAGTTGCAGCCCTAGTCAGCCTGATGTAATGGTCACCATCTGCTCATGTCAGTGTGGACACCATGTGCAGCCCTCTCTCATAGACTTTCAACGTAAAAAGTTTTTACAGCCTTAACTTAATGTTTCCCATACATTGATTTAGTTCATCTTATTTCATTGTAGAACAGAGTTGCATGTGCATTTGCTCAGCCTCCCCTTGCCCTGCTCTCTGTTGGGTTATCAGACCACATGACCTAAGAGTTAGCTAGCTGGCCACTCCATGGTCAGTCTGCCTTGTTCCCTGTTGCTGTGGACTCATCAACCGGGATGAAACTAGGGAGCATTTGTCTGCAGCCGTTGCAGTTCAAATTCAGCCAGCACAAACCCACCAGTGCCGTGTCCCACAATGCGCTGGTGGCCAGCTGCAGCGCTGGATATAACCTGTGTAAAATAGTCAGTAGTTGCAGCTATGGCAGCAACTAACGATTATTTTTATTGTCGCTTAATCTTTACATTTATTTTCCCGATTAATCAATTAGTCGTTTGGTTTAAATTGTCAAAAAATGTGAAAAACGTTGATCAGTGATTCCCAAAGTCCAAAATGAATACGAGTTCTGCATCTATACTGAATATACACTATGTTTGTGCAGACGCATTTATTAAATGTGTACAGTATGTGGCTGTTTATTAGGCCAGTAAAATCCACGATAAGATGTTCTCAGCCTTTGGGCTGACGCTCAAACCACAAATTGTGCTTCCTCTTTTTTTGTACGCTTACAATTATTTTAGCTTACTGTGTAGTTTGAGATCGCTTGTTAACAGCTGTCTACCATATTGTTTTCTGACAGTCGGCCAAAACCAACTTATAGTACGTTGGCCACTAGCAGAAGCGTTTGTTGCTATGGTGTGGTGCAGTGCATTCTGGTAGTTAGTTAGTAGTAGGGTTTCTGCCGCTTGAGCAAAGGAGAATACCACAGTCTTTTTCCTCTGTTTTGTGCAGTGATGCAGCACCAGTTTAAAAAAACATTTTTTGTCTTGTCTAGCAGTGAAATATTACAAAGTTACAAGTGCTGAATTCCTGTCTGATTTTCTGCCGTAGAGCTGCGTAAGCAGAAGTTGATGGAATACTTGGCAGGAAAGGGAAAGCTGAAACAGCCCAACCCTAAGTAAGAAAAACGATCATCTGCATTATAACACAAAAACATTGTGTGTCATTGCGGTTGCTGGTGATGTTGTAATCAGTTTAACTAAATTTATCTTGACAGGCCTTACCTCCGTGATGACGTCCAGGTTAAGAGGCCTGTCATGTCAGCACAAAAGGTGGGTGTGGCTTTACACAGTTAATGAAGCCTAAAAAACCATAATGATTTCAACATTGACTTTGTGCTGAGGCGGCCTATTACTCAGTGATTGTGTCACTTATAGTTCTCCAATTTATGTTTTTGTTTTTACAGGTGGTCATGGGAAAAGAGAACACAGCTCCAGCGGACAGATTCAGATATGAAGGCACAAAAATTCAAACTCTGGCTGCTCAATCCACAAAACAGCCTGCCAGAGAAGCATTTGGTGTTACTTACAAAGTGAATGTAAAAGCCAGCATCCCGACTGGGCGGCGAAATACCAGCCGTACTTCTGCACCCACTGGCCCAGCACAGCCAAAACTTAATCAAAACCCTGTGCTGATCAGCACGTACGCCATTGTGTCGTCCACCCATCCTAAAAAGCAGCTGGAAACAGTTCCATCTTCAGGCAGAATCTCTTCAAATGCAGCTCATACAGCTGCTACAAAATCAAACAGCAGATTCAGCAGGAGCTCAAATGCTACCAGGTCATGTCCAGTGAAGACAGCCAGTATCAGGATGAGTCTCGGCCCCATGGTCAAAACAAAGACAGGACTCATTCCTGCAGTGACCCAGCCACGAAACACTCAGAGTCAAAACTTAAGACATACCTCTGCCACAGCAGCTGATACTACTGCAGCCACAACTGCTTCTGTAGCTAATAAGGTGCGATCCAGCTCCATGTCATCAGCTTCTATTTCCCAGCGGTCTGCCATGGCTCAGAGAAAAACATTACCTGCCACTGCTCTAAATAACCCTGTTAATGAGAGATCAAAAGCTGGAATTAAAGTTCAACAACAGAACAAGTTAAACTCTAAACCACTTTTGGGCAAACAATCTCAGCCATCTTGCAACAGTCAACTATCATGTGGACTGAAATCAGTGTCCACCTCCTCCAAATGCACAGCAGCAGCACCTATTAAGCCAAAGGGAAGAGAGGGGTTGTCAAAAACTGTGAAATCAGCTTGTCAGCCCACAGACAGGTCCACAAAGCAGAGATTCGAGAGTGGAGGGCAGAAAAATGGCCAATCATGCAAAGTCGCTGCTCAGACATCCTCAGGGCCAACGAGCAGGTGCAGCTCCAGAGCAGTCAGTGGGGTTAGGCATCCTGCAGTGGCTGAGCTGGGAGGGAAAACCATGACATGTAAAGAGACAGGCGGCAAGAAGGGTTCAGCAAATGCCCCTCCACCAAAACGAACAGGCGCTCCAGCTGTGTCCCAGACAGTGCCACGGCCTGCACGGACCATCAGCCACACTGGTCAGGGCACAGACACAAAGACGCCAAAGGTCCCTGTCAGGGTCCTTCCCCAGACGGAGGGAAAGAAGGTGACCGCTGCCCAGGAGGAAAGAATGTAAGTAGAGGAGTACAACTACTGGTAAATGTGTAGCATGAAACTATGATATAGCACCATTGAATCATTACAGTGTCAGCATCCACTGTGCGTGACCATTGGTAAGAGTTTGGCTTGTGACCGATGAGGGCCACAGGGACACGAATGATTGGCCAATCAGTGTCTAATACCATTAGGAAAAATTGCCATTAAGGGCATGACACTTAAAATGTTTATTTTAAGATAAATTTAACAAGACTTCACCACAAAAACTTTTTTTTTGGTTAGTAGCAGAAAACAGCAAAATGACTGTCGTAAACATTAACAATGACTAAAACTTTTTTACACTGATGAAAATAATAGGTTACTCTTGCATTATTGCATATGTTCCAAAGCCTCTGAGCTTGTCGCACATTCAAAAGCCGATAAATTACAGATTGAAAACAAAATGGTACCGCAAAAGCCTACACAACCGGAGTGAAACAGGCAAATGACGAATAGACAGCACTGAGTGAGTGAGAGGAGACGGGGCTTTGGGGGCATTGCGGCGGTGTTTGTCTGTGTCTGTGTCTGTGTGTGTGTGTGTGTGTGTGTGTGTGTGTGTGTGTGAACTCTCTATTGGAGAGAGGAGAGAATGTGAAAGTAGTATCCATACTGTGGAAAATTAGTATTGAGTATTGAATTGGAATTAAAATAATCAGAATCAATATGTATCAATAAACAAGGCTGTTCTAAATCCACATTTTTCTCGACATCATTTCTTTTACTTTGAACCATCTCACTCTGAAAACCCTGGCAAAACAAGCGCGTTGACGTGGCTATGTTTTTGATAAGGTAAAAAGTTAAAATATTCAGAAGCCGTTCAAGAATTTGAAAACTACAGAATGCTTTGTCTGATTAGATCACTGGGCATGTACAGACGATGCTTTTGTTGTTTCAACATCACTGTGGTCTAGTGATTAAATCTGTGTGGCCTGACAGAGACTAAACAAGCGAGCGTCATATTCAGTGTTTGCTTCAGCAAAAGGTTTTAAATAGTATCTAACCAGAGACACCCTGCTTGCGTTTAGTGAAGTGGAATCTGAACAGACAAATGTTTAAATCACAAATATCCTCCTATATTTGCTTTTTTTAAAATTTGTTTTTTCTTTTTTAATGTGCTGAGTCTTTTGGATTCCTGCTGCTTATGGTCTGGCCCTGGTCACTACCCGTGGACACAGATATACCAGCAATCTGGCAGTTTGTTTGAACGGGGCACTCAAAAATATTAATGATCCACATCAATATGCAAAATGTTTGGTGTATTTACAATACTTACATAATTTCTCACATTTAGTTTGTTAATTAAATAAGTCTCAAGATAAATGCATACACAGACTCAGAGGTCAGCCGTGCCAGCAAAATTTGCAGTGATTGGTCAAACAGTGAGATGATTTTCCTTTTAGTTATGAAGAAGAAACAAGAGTTGTGTGTCCAGGCCTGAAGGCGCCAACCTTAGTTTGTCCTGGGACTTCTGTTATTCTTTCCTCTCCACGTGTCTCTCTGCTGTGCTGTCCAATGAGATAAAACATGTTACCTTTTAACTATATCCTCTGCTCTGTTGTTTGGTGTCAAGGAGAAAGCTACGCGAATGGCGGGAAGCCAAGGGCATTTCCTACAAGCGTCCTCCAATGCCGGTGAAGCCTCAGGTCAGGCGCACTGTGGCTGTGCCCCAGCCTTTCTGGGCAACCATGAATGAGGAAGACGAAGCTCACTCCCTCATCTGTGCCGTGGACCGATCCCTGTCTGACTGCATCAAATTGCTTGGAGAGGTATATAGACTGCAGCCAGGATGTTTTTACTGGCCTCTTTTAGTCTGATGTCATCTCCCACAAGATGTTACATCTCACTGGAAGTTATGTGGTGGACACACTTTAGAGGGTGGGAATGTGCAGAGACATTGTTTGACATGGCTCTGTATAAACAGAGATTGCATTGAAAAGAAATTAAATCGATGTAAGGCAGTGGTGTAACTAATTTTTCCGGCCATGCTGGTAGGCAAAATGTTTCTGAAAGGCCAAACTTGAAGACTGGCTTGTGGCCTGCTGTTACACAGGCGCCTGAGATGAGACAATCATTTAATCATGCACAGTTTGACACAGTCTCTGCTGGATGGTTTTGAAAATGCTGCACTTGTTTGTGTAAAGAATAAAAGAAAAGAACTTCAGAGAGAAGTTCAAATCATGCTTCACTGCGTAAAGTGGGCGTAACTCTTAATTTTGGGTAGTTGGATGGTGATTACATCCGACCACACAACAAACACCTCAGCTAAAGCATATTGATACCCTTTCTCTCATTGTATGAACTTGATGTAAACATGCCTCGCACCCACAGGGTTGCCCTCCAGACCAGGTGAGGGAGGTTCTCACACGGCTGCCAGCAGTGTCCCAGAAGTTTGCCAAATACTGGATCTGTCAGGCCCGCCTGATGGAACAAGAAGGCAACCTGGATGTCCTGCCCATGTTTGAAGAGGCTGTTGGTCTTGTGTTAGAGGTAAGTCATGATATTCTCGAAATAGTGTGTGTTTACATTCAGTGAGCGGACCTTTGCTTCATGCGGTATTACATTTACATATGCGCCAGTGTGAATAAAATACTTCAAATCATCATGTGATTAATTCATTTGATTCTAGAATTTTATCTATTCAGTAAAATTTCCCCCAAAAATAGACAATGTTCTCTAAGGATTTGCAGTATGATGGCAAACCATACAGGGGTTGTACTAGTGAGCACGATATCAGGAAAGCAATATTAATGAATATTGCGATGACGGTATGACTCGCGATAAATAAAAATATACAGTTAGAGGTATACAGCTTTAATGTCTTTCTGCTTTAGGTCTGGGCTGCCAACATAGACCCCGGACAATGAATAGCCTATGCACACTGAATATAGAAATAAAATAAAATGTAGGGAGCACCTGGGACCCACAGGTGCTCATTTAAGTGGGTCCCCTATAAACAATTATGTTTTTTGAGATATTAGGGGGTTAAATTGTTTGATGTTATGTGGTTCTAATTATGGTTATATCCATTTATGTTGAAAATGTATCTGAAAGTTAAGTAAATCCCAAATCTTAAAACTTTATTCATACATCCACAGAGTGTATATGTATTTTTACAGTATATGTACAAAACGCTATACAGACGTCACATCTTGAGTTTAGAGAGCACCGAAATCATCTACCCAGTATAAGATAAATCAGATGATTGTGAGTTGTGATTATATGCATAATCTATAAAAACGTAAATAAGTTACTGTATAAATTGAATAGTTCAACATTTTAAGAAATATGTTTTTCCTCTATACTGAGAAAAGCTTTTATGTCGTCTTTTCACTTCTTGAGACCGTACAAAATGGGAAATAACAACAAAACTCTCCTTGCGTGAGATATATGAATGGCAGCCTGGACTGTAAAACATCATTGGGTTATCCTCGGCCTGAGTCAACACATTATCAATCAGTCGCACAATCACATTATCCCCTGGATGGTAAAGCATAATTGTCACTGAAGTGAGTGACAGAAGCATTCGCTGTCACAGCAGATGTTGAAATGTAAAATAACAGGAATGTTTCTCTTAAAATCCTACGTATTTGTGAATTTGGATGTTTATGAACCTTAAAATACAAGGTTATTGCTTCACAGAGCCAGGGATGAGAGCAGTGGGTGGGTGAACAGTCTGTAAGTCAGATCTGTACATAGTACCAAAACAAAATGCTGACGCATCACAGACAGCATGATGATAACATCTGAAACTCAAGTTTCACTTTCAGCTGTTTCTTCTGGAGAAATACATAAAGGAGAAGTCCCATAGTTTCCACTTGCACCCCCGTTTCTGTTTTTTATGATGAAATAGAGTGGCTGAAACCAAAATAGTTACTATTGCTCCTTTTTGGAGAATTTGGCTTTCCCCTGCCTGGCTTAACAATGCTGTCTATGGCCATGTGTGAACCCGTCCTAAAACCACCCTAAAGGTTCGTTTTCAAAGCCATGAAACTCGCAGCAAACTGTGGTTAGCCATAATAAAGAAGTTAACATTAAGAACCAGGCTGCTGCTGTACAAATCAACTCCCCATTATTGTTGTTTCCCCCAGTGAACAACGTGACAGCTGCTGCCATCTGCAGTGCTTCACTCTAGTCAAACAAGGGGCCATTTTGAGTGCTGTGTCCAGACACAAAGCCCTAACTGCAGAGGAGCAAAAGTGGTTAATTCTCACTTACATTATTCCTGAAAACATGTAAATAAATAATCCAGTTTTTTAAAATCATGGTTTCCCCAACAGCTAAATAACTCCCAGACTGGCGTTTGGTGAACACAAGTGCTCATATATACTCTTGGCCTGGCTCCTTATTTTAGGATAGGATAAGCCTTTATTGTCACTATTACAAGTACAAGCGAAATTAGCCATCGACCCGTCCGTACATACAGCATAACATACAATATGACATTGGGGTAGACAGGACAGGAAGACAGAGGATAAAAGAATTACAGAATAAGAATAACATGAGGATAGGGTAGGAGAAAAAAAAAACAACCCCCAGACTATGCTCCTGTGGGGAGTACAGTGTGGGAACAGAAAAAAAACACCTCAGCAACATAAGCACATGTAAATACTCTTTACAACATGAGAAACTCAGGACTTGCAACACGGAGGGGGGGGGGGGGGGGGGTTTGAGGTGACCCAGTACAGGCAAGCAGCCATCCGGTCCTGCAGCCATCATCGGCGCTGGTCACAGACCCGCTTGTCGCACCGGGGGTAAAAGCTGCGAAGGCGTGGGGTGGGGGGATGGGGAGGTGAGTTGCATATCTGTATATATGTTCGTGTGTGTGTAGGCCTGGAGAGTCGCTTCGCCTGGCATCACAATCTTGGTGCCTCAGTCCGCAGGATGTCATAGCGATAACACAGCAAGTTGCCATGGAGACAACCTTGATTGGGTCCCAGACAGAGTCAACAATCAGCAGGTGTCCATGAAGGGGGGAAGGAATGCAAGAGCGTCTCACTACAATGTTCTCCAGGGGAAGTTTGTTACAGCAGCGGCCTTGGCCGAGGCCAGTGCCGGTTGGGGAGGCCGAAAACGGATAAGATTGAAGTTGTTTAGGCTTGGGGCGAGTAGTCGCATTCCAATTTACACAACTACTCTGTTTGTCCATTCTGGTCTCCGAATCGATCCATTTGCCTTTGCAAAGCCGAAAGCTTCTCCATGATGTTATCCATGTTGCGGTTCACAGCCACAGTCTGAGTGCCGACAGCTCTGCCCACCGCGTTAATCATGTCGGGCAGCGTTATGGGGCTTTGGACAGCTGTCACCGTTTTCTGAATTTTTCGATAAACCAGGGCAGTGTCTAATCCCATCAGCAAAAGACCTGTAATCATGGTTCCGAATAGGTAGATGTCTTCAATGTCCTCCACAGAAAGAACCGCCAGGCACACGACCCGCCACCTCTCCCACGCGTCCATCGTGTAGCCAGCCGCGAACGTTCCGGCGGGGCAGTCTGGTTCCCCCGAACCCAGGCTTCTCGTCGAGAAGATGTTGTCAATTGTCAAACGTGTCAGAGAATGGTCATGAAAATGTACTTCAGAAACATTAGAAAAGTTGTGTAAATCTTTTATTAAAACATGTATGAACTCTGAACATGAGAGGACAGACATTTGTCAACCAGCTGGTTAATCACGAAAGCTGATATATCACCTGATAATAAGTTATCACAGATGCAGTACTTTTGATATTGCGTGTATGTCAGCTGATCAGTAAAAAGAAATTTCAGTACAGAAATGCCAAAGATGTACTATGTGATTTTGTGTTTAGAGACATTGATGCCATTCCACAGTTTGCCCTCTAGAGAGCACTGACAAGTTTATTTTTCAACTGGAAAATGTCTTGCTCAGTGTTTACTTTATATACATCAGAGGACTTGATTTGTGTTGCCAGCCTCTGGTCAGTATTTAAAATATATATATTAGAAGATGGTCATATTATTTAGAAAATATTTTTTGCCAGTATTATCAACCAAAAAGTAATGCACTGCTTCATTAAACTGCTTGTCATATACAAATTCAGACTATTGTTATTGAAACATTTACATTGTAATCATCCAAACAAAATCCCAACAAAATTATCCAGTGTAGTGACCCTACTGTAATTACTGAGCAGCACCAATACTATCATTTTGCTTGATCTCTGCCTGACCTCTCAGTGCATGACAGCTATGTCTTTATCACCAGTGACAGGCCAAAGCAGCAGAAACCCTGGAAGTGGAAACTGGCGTTATGCTCTGATAGCTGACTCGATTTCCGCTTCAAAAACAATTTATCTCAGCTGACATTATGCGGTTTACGAATTGTAGTTGTCACACGGAAACACAGCCACTACAGCTGACTGCAGCAATACAGAATCATAAATCGGAAAGTAAGGTTGTTATAGACATACTGTCACATGAATGACTATAAAAACAGGTGCCATGTTTTACGAGTGGTATTGACAAATACTGTAATTTGTGATTAGTTTTATCATATGTCTGTTCAACTCAGAAGCTCAATGAATATTAATAACTTTGTAGAAACTGAAAGATGTGTCATATTTAGTCATTGATGCGTCTTTCGGCGCTCTGAACAGTAAATAACCTGCGTACGTGTTAACTGAAAGTGTAGGGTTTTTTTTTTTTTTAACATGGTGCAATCATTCCCCGATTTCGCAAGGGGTTTAATCCCTTCAGGAAACCTCAGGTGATAGTTTGAAGTGTGAATATTTTCCTGTTAATCGCTGTGAGTAACATTAACTGGTCTGTTTACATTGCTACCACTGCTGGCACTTGCTTTTTCAACTGTCAAATGCACAGAGCCCATGCAGCCACTATTTTAATGTCTGTTTAGAACAACAACAATAAAAAAACTGTTTTGATATGAATAATGATTGCTGACCAACATTTCACTGCACAGTTGAGCCTTTTTAGATTATTCCTGACGGCTTTAATGGTTGACATGAGATTAGAATCAACAGTTCATGTTGTTTTGTCGTCTAAAATCAGTAATTTCTTTATGTTCCTGTTAAGTTTCTGTCCTTCTGTTTTGTTGTAGCCAGTGGACGAGCTGCGGACTGTGGTGTTTGAGATTCTGAAGAAAAAGGATGAGATCAAAGGTAGTTGGCCTGCATGCCTTGTTTGGAACCACTGTAAATTTCAACCACATTTCTGGAGCATAGTAGAGTGGAAATTTTTTTACTCAGCAGTTAGTTTATTTTGGTCAAACAGTGTCAACAGTGTGTCATCAACCTCCGGTCTGTCTGGTATGCAAACTGATAAGCATCTATGATGACAGACCTCTGTGACGACATGTTTTCACACTATATTCTCAAAGCACTTCATCGTCATGCAGGTCTGTATTTAGGTCATTTTGTGTATGATATTGTTCCCCCATTGCGTTTAAAACTGATATAATCAGTTTTTTTATGTAATATGAAAAATCTATATATCATGTAAAAGGTGTGGCTAGTAGAGACGAACCTACACAGAATTATTACCAAACACTGCAGCCCCCTCAACTCTATGGGGGGTTTTAACTCATTATTTTAGTTTTACAGCCTGCAGCTTTACTGTTTCAGTTCACACTCACTCATGTTCCTCAGCTTAGTTTTCAGTGAAAAGCCCTAAAATCCAATTGCTTGCTAGATGGCTAGCTTGAGCTAAAGAAGAGTTAAGGCAGGACATTTGTCAGAGGGACACAAAAAGGACGCACAAATTAATGCTGCTTTAATTGATAACTGATTGTAATTTCAACAGTGAAATCTAAATAAAATGCACATTCTTACAAATGATAAGGTTTTTTGAATAAGATAAATCACATGTTTATGTTTTTGTCAGCATCCGCAGGAAATGAGAAAGAGGAGGACCAAGTTCCAACAGGTGAAAGCACTCCCGAGAGTATCAACAACCCGATGATGACCCCCAAACCTGTGAGAGCTCTCATCTGGGGAGAGAAAGGAGACTCATCTATAGTCAAGTACAAGATCACAGCAACTCCCGGGTAAGTTTCAGTCATTAGTACAACTTCCCGCAACAAGTCTTATCTAGTCACATCTTAATGTCGGCCAGTTTGTTTAAGTGTTGCTCATTGTTTAAGAGTGGAGTAGAACATATTTTATTTGTGATCCAGACTTACAGGAAAAACCTGGAAATGATTTCACTGTTGAGTCTTAAATCTGTAACATAAGTTATTAAAGGTGGGGAAAATGTGTACAGCGTGACAGAATCGTATCATCACACTGTGTCAAGTATTGATTTTTGTATTATATAAACAGTAAATAATGAAAATATAAATTAAATTTCAGGTAGCCTACTTGAATGATTAATTGCTTTTACTGATACATTTTGCTGCAGCTGCAAAAAAGGCTGAAGTGGTGTGAGCAAACTGAAAACTTTATCTTATTAGATAAAACATGTTGACAAAGTTTTCCTCTGGGGACATAATCTACAGTTGGAAAAAGGTGAATATATTGCAATGTATTTTATCACCATACTCAGCATATTGGAACATATTTAAAATCGGGATAATATTGTATCATGATTTAAGTATCGTGATTATATCATATCATGGATCCTCTGGTGACTCCCATCCCGAGAAGGTATGAACATAATTTACATTTAGTAATTTATGTCATCTGCACTGTAGAGTTTTATTCGAAGATAGGATTGACCACTATGGTGACATGGGTGGACTCTTGGCTCACAGTGCCAATAAAATCGGTTCCCACCAGACGTGGCACACAGGACAGATTTTATCCATTTTTGAGGTCTCACACAGAAATCATCAGTATGAATTCATCTGTAATTAGTGATACGGATTAGACGCCAGCGTGAATTTCAACTTTGGCCTCATGGCTGAATCAAGTAAATGGCAGGCAGCGAGGGACAGACACAAGAAATAATTCAAAGTCGAGGGTGAATACTTTGCCTGATGTCTTCACACTGGAAACATCTGAATGAAGAAAAGAGATTCAAGCATGATGAGTTTCCAATGCTCCTTTTGAACAGGTAATGTACTAGTTAATAATAAGATATGTGCCTACATGTCAGGATAAAGTACTGTTGCATTAAAATTGCTACTGATGTTTGCATTTATTCATCTTTTATTTTGAGTAGTTAAGATACTACGCAGTTACACATCAGCTCAATAATAAAATTCCAATAGCAGCACTTCTTGGGAATGTTCAAAAATCTGAAACTACAGCAACCCTAATTAGTACGTGACAACAGATTTTGTCATCATGGCAGCCTGCCACTCGTACATTATTGTGTGGGAACTTTGATTAGTGTACATGTGATTGATTAATCATTCCTGCTCTTCCTTGGAAAGGGAATGGTAGACATACTGGTGTCATCTTACTGGTGTCATCTTTGACATCTTCCCCCCCCCACACACACAGACAGTTGTCTACTTAACACACACCCACACACACACACACACACACACAAGTTTACATAGTAACATGTGAAAAACAGTAATCACAGTCACTTGTGTCAGCAGACTATGGAAAGGGGGGAGGGCTGAGGAGAGAGGAGATGATCCTGAGGCATGACCTTCTGTACTCACAATAAAATCACAGTTATTTCTTGATTTCTTTTCTTTCTTTTCCTTAAGTGGACCGCCAAGCCAACAGAAGGACCCAGCGCGAGTCAACGGCCACGAGGTTCGCTTTTTCACTCCAGTTAGACGCTCAGTCCGAATCGAGAGATCCTCTCTCCGATATCCCGCGTCCCTCCAGGATCACGATCAATGCGTAGCCTCCTACAATGACCTGATCTCTGAGGAGGATACTGAGAGAAGTGAGGAGCAGACGAGCAGGGAAACCAGCCCGTCGGCTAACAACACGCCCATGTACATCTACAGACAGAACGAAGCACTTAATGACAAAGTGTTCGTCCAGCTAGTCTATGATGAAGGCATTTAGCTGTATGTGCTCACTTCATCTACACCAGTTTGCAGACGATGTTGAGCGTTTATCGCTGTTCATGGCAGGGTAAAAAAAAAAAAAAAAAAAGTCAAATGTATGTACATACTTTTGTGTAGTTGTATTTCACCCTTTCCCTGAATCCCAGTGAGTTTTAGCCTTGTAAAGCTAGAACCTCACATTTTAGAAAATAAGCTGTTTTTTTACAGTCAGATATTTCTCACACTTGCTTATGAAGAAGTTATTGGGTTTATTCATTTTGCCCCTGTATTATTTTAGCCCATTAAATAATGTCGTGTACATAGTAATGTAAAATAAATGGCTGTGTTTTTTGAACTCGTGGATATATCTTGTGCTTTATTCATGTTTATATAGCACGTGGACTCTCCTATCAGACACCTGTACTCCTGAAACCAGAGCCGAAATCAGTTTACTGTTGTGTGTGCTGGGCAAAGCTCCATGTCTCAGTTGTTGTTCAGATATGATTTGTCACATCTGCATTTTTTCTATAGCATCCAAGCAAAACAGCATGTATGACACAACGAAACTTGGTTGCAAGAGTTTTACCACACCTTCAAATGACAGGCAGTGAGTCAGTTAATTGGAAACAAAACTGAAAGGCACCATCATTTTGGAGTGTCACCTGACGCACCTTATCGCTTTGATGATGAGAGTCTGAAATTCCACTGGCTGTTATCTTACTATATGATGATGAAAACTCTGTCTGTCTGTCTGTCTGTTCCAGGGTCATGGGAGGATGCAACTGAAGCAATATTACATCAATTGGCCAAAGCAGGGTGCTATAGCAACCGATTGAAATTGCAAACTTTGAATGGGCATATCTCATGCCCCGTATGTGGTAGAGACATGAAACTTTGCACAGAGATGTCTCTCCTCATGAGGAACACATTTGCCTCAAGAACCCATAACTTCCACTTATATAGATTTTCTGCCATTTTGAATTTTTTGAAAAACACTTCAAATGGATCTCTTCCTAGGAAGTTTGAGCGATCTGCATGAAACTGGGTGAACATAATCTAGGGACCAATATCTAAAGTTCCCTCTTGGCAAAAGTTGGAAAACTTACTAAAACTGAGCTTCTATAAGGCAATGAATATTGCGGAGGACGTGGCTCATCACATAAAGGTGTATAACATCTCAAGGGTTTCACCCATCACCACGCAACTTTGTAGGCATATGACCACACATAATCTGAGGGGACCCCTCCATTATTGAGCCCATCAAACAAAATGGGGGCGCTAGAGAGCTCATTTCTTATCTGGGCCTAAGCGCCATATGGATTTTTACTAAACTTGGTAGATATGTAGAACAGGACGCCTCAAGGTGACTGGAGACATTTAACTCTAATTGGCAACTGGGTGGCGCTATAACAACAGAAAAATGCCTAAAAGGCGACTGATCGCTGTGGCTCCCCCTGTGGCCGAATATTGTTGTTTTTTCTAATTGTTGGTATGGTATTGTAACCCAGGTGACAAATCTGGAGCATTTCTATGTATCAGCCCGTCTTTAAATCTCGCGTTGTTTTAGCCCCGCTCCCGCGAGATCTCGGTGTCACCTCAGCCAATCACCGACCTCCTTCGAGTGACGTCACATGACACGGCACAGCTAGTAGCATTCGGTTGTCTTGCCGCGGTGATTCAGTCTGAAGTGTGCAGTGGGGGGAAGCTGTTTGAGAGTCGGGCTGCAGGTTGGTAGTGAATTAATCTCGCTGTTCTTTATCACAATTCGGCTTGACACTCAATGTGCCTTATATTATGTTGTAGGAGCTTTCTGCTGTGTTCAGAATTCAGTTGGAAAAGTTGTGTGTCAGCCATATTCCTTGGAACTGGTGAGTGAAGAAATGTTTGTTAAGTGCTTAGCTTAGTTTAGCTTAGCCTCCATTCATTTTAATTAACACGGTTAGCATGCTCACATGCCAAACTTTATGCCTGTTTCTGCCTACTTCTCCCTAATGTCAATTCATAAATCAAACGGCATGACAATGAGGTGAATGTATATGGGTTGTATGGAAGACCATTGAGGTCATAATTTGCTTTGTTTGTTAAAGTACCCTTTTCTGTGTGACCAGTGCTTTAGCACATGAGCACTTTAGCTATGCACTTTGGGATTGAACTAATGAATTATGTCAGATTGTTAAATAATGTAGCAAGTATTTTTGGTGTTTATATTAAATGTAAATACTATTATATATATTGCTATCTTTGAATTATTGTATGAAAATTAAGTATGGTACAACTGGTGCTATTACTTTTGTGTGCACACTGGAGCTAAAGTTATGATGATTGATTGATTGATTGATTGAACTCTGGCCTTGCTCTGCAGGCCAGGTATGCATGCGATGGCGAGCTAGAGAAGGAGCAGGCCTAGAGCCTGGGAAGCCACTGGGACAGAACTACAAAGCTGCACCTCTCCCCTGCTAGGCCGGTAGGGGGCTCTGTGCAGCCCACCAACCTCTCACCCACACACACACCCCGTTTTGCCCCACTGAATACACACACATACCCCCCCTCACGGACTCATATGCACTTACCTACCCTCTGGATCAGCAATCGAATTCAGAAGTGGGATTGAATGGACTGTGGTTGGGTGGGGTCAATGTTCTGGTTTGTTTAAGACAAACAGTGTGCTGGACTCGCAATTTATTTTGCTGATTTGGGTAATTTTCTACCTGTATCTTGTCATGTAAAGAAAAACATGAACTGAGCACTTGTTTCTGTTGAATGGCCATTCGTTTGCATTTTTGTCTATTGTATATATCTGTCTTTACTATTTTTGTTGTGCAATAATATATGGTACCAACCAATCAAATGCAACTTCAGTCTCTTGTCATTCCCTCCTTGAGCCGGACTCTAATCTTCTGACAACTAGCCTATAAGTCTATTTAGCTCTCATAGCAGCATATTTCATTACTCTTTATTATTATTATTACAAATCTGTAATGTAGTTGCTACATAAATTGTGGCGAGCTAGCCAGGAGGGTTATTTGGACAGAGCTGAATAAAAAAAAAAAAAAAAAAAAATAGTAATTTGACACTATATTGTAAATATTGTAAACATGGACATTTTGGAGAAACATGGCATAAAGATTCCCAATTCTGTTTTGGTCAAATATGCAATTAGTCAGGAAACAGACGACGAAGTTGTCGATTTTTTGAGTCAGTATGGCAAACCGTCCAAAGTTGTATCCATTGCCGAATCTGGTTGTACTTTTGATGCAATGATTATCGTGGAGTTTGATTCGGGTAATGCTTTAGTTGAGCTGCGAAAGATTTTGCCGTACACTTACGTTTGTCAAAGTGAAAAAATTACATATGACATCGGCGAATTGTCAGCTGTGTGCTCTGAATTTGAAGGCAAGCTTAAGACACAAACTTACCTCTCTGAATTGAAAAATTTAGCTAAACTCACAGGACAGGACTATGCGGAAGTCCTCAAGGGGGTGATGTCTCTACTGGGCCAGTCCATCCACGAGCTCAGTGATTCATCAGAAGTGAAGATTCCTCTCGATGTCAGTGATGGTGTGATATCCTCCGTACCTAGTATCACTCCTCCTGTACAGTTGTCAGGTGCTGCCCTCTATGGTCTGCAAGGTGCTACAGCCTCAGTTCAAGATGTAAAGGAGGAACCTCCACATGTACATCCTGATGCTGCTGCTCAACCTGGAGCCAGGCCGAGACCTTCACTGCCAGCCATGTCGCTCCCTGATCTGAATCCACCTGGGGTGCAGCGGTATGTAGTTGAGCACATTGTAAAGAGTGAAGATGGAGCTACACACCTTTCTTCTCAAAGACTCAGATCCTTCTCAGGCCGAATTCCAAGACCCCAGCATGAAGCAGATTTTGAAACCTGGCGCTCTAGTGTTGACCTCCTGCTGCAAGATCCTGCAGTATCAGATCTACAACGCTCAAGGAAAATAATTGAGAGTCTGTTCCCGCCAGCAGCAGATATGGTGAAGCACCTCAAGCCAGAAACATCACCAAAGACCTTTCTTCAGATCCTAGACTCTGCTTATGGAACTGTCCAAGATGGTGATGAACTGTATGCAAAGTTTATGGAGATGTTCCAGGATGCTGGTGAGAAACCTTCGACATATTTGCAGCGTTTGCAAATTGCCCTCAATTTGGCCTTGAAGAGAGGAGGCGTCTTAGCCACTGATTTGGATCGTCACCTGCTGAATCAGTTTTGTCGTGGCTGCTGGGACAACACACTCATATCGGAACTCCAACTGAAACAGCGCAAGGCCTGCCCGCCGTCTTTTGCTGAGTTCCTGCTGTTACTCCGAACAGAAGAAGACAGAGAGGCTGCTAAAGCTCAGCGTATGAAACAGCACCTCGGCTCAAAAGCCAGAGCCGGGGCGCATGCCCAGTACGCCTACACCAATCCAGGAGAAACTAAAGTTGACGCTCTGACCACTATCACGCAGCAGCTCGCCCAGCAGTTAGCCGACATACAAAGGCAGCTGGCGTCTCTCACTGCTGCCCACTCCGGTCAAAAGCAGCCCACCTCCAAATCCAGCGAAAGCCAGAAGACCAACAAACAGACTCGCTTTTCCGCAAAGCCAACAGCAGGACCCAAGCCAGGTTACTGTTACAACTGTGGTGAAGATGGTCACATAAAGCCAAATTGTGACAACGATCCCAACCCCTCACTGGTAGCAATGAAAAAGAAACAGTTCATAGAGAAACAGAAGAAATGGCAGAGATCCAACCCTCATCACAGCTCATCTTTAAACTAGAGCGAGTTCTTGTTGAGGGACAAACAGGAACGGCTGAGGACCCACCACGTCCCACCAAGCAGCCATCAGTGAAATGCAGTAACAAGTCGCATTCCACTACCATTGAATCTACCCGCCTGCCAAAAGGGTTGATTGGATCCAGATGTACCGGCCAAGTCAACATAGCTGGCCAAAATTTTCAGTGTTTGCTGGATACTGGATCCCAAGTGACAACTATACCCATATCAGTCTACACTCAATATTTCTCACATCAACCGGTAAAACCACTGTGTGAGTTGTTGCAAGTAGAGGGAGCTGCTGGACAAGAAGTGCCGTACTTGGGTTATATTGAAGTGACCATAACGTTTCCAAAAGAGTTCATTGGTGCTGACATGGATGTATCTACCCTGGCGCTAGTAGTTCCAGATTTCGGACCAGGATTCCACTCCCAAGTCCTAGTTGGGATGAACACACTGGAACCACTTTATGAGACATGCCTTGAAAGTGAGTGTGCCACCTATAAACCATCTCGGTATGGCTACAGAGCAGTCCTACAGCTACTCCAGTTACGGCACCAGCAAACCCAAGGATCCAGCCAAGATGTTGTGAGGTTGGCCAGTAAAACACCTGTCCAAGTTCCAGCTGGTCACACCATGATTATTGAGGGTTCCATCCGTGCCAATCCACCATTCATCGGCAAGTGTGCTCTGATAGAACCACCAGCCGTAGCTCTGCCTGGTGCCCTTTTTGTAAAAAGCTGCCTGGTTACGCTGCCCAGCCACTCACCATGCAAGATCCCAGTTTTGTCACCAATGAATCAGGGCAGAATATCACTCTCTCACCATTGAGTGTCATTGCTGAATGCACCCTGTCACCACAGATTCTGTCGCAGAATGTTTCCATCCCTGCACAGCTGAACACAGAAGGCAAAATGAAGTTTGACTTTGGGGATTCCCCAGTACCTCCAGAATGGAAAGATCGAGTCATATCCAAGCTTGAACAGATTCCGGAAGTATTCTCCCACCATGACCTGGATTTTGGACGTACTGACCGTGTCAAACACCACATCCGCCTCCATGACGAGACTCCATTCAAACATCGAGCTCGACCTATCCACCCTCGTGATATTGAAGCAGTCCGCGACCATCTGCGTGACCTGTTGGAAGCTGGGGTGATAAGAGAATCGGAGTCCCCTTTCTCTTCACCAATTGTGGTTGTACGGAAGAAGAACGGAGACGTGAGGCTGTGTATCGACTACCGTAAGCTCAACCTTCACACCATCAAGGATGCTTACGCGCTCCCAAATCTGGAGGAGTCCTTTTCAGCTCTCACTGGCTCACGGTGGTTTAGCGTCCTTGATCTCAAGTCAGGATACTACCAGATTGAAATGGCTGAAGCTGATAAACCAAAAACGGCATTTGTGACACCATTGGGCTTTTGGGAGTTTAACAGAATGCCCCAAGGAGTAACCAATGCACCGAGTACGTTTCAGCGCCTTATGGAGAGGTGCATGGGCGACCTACATTTGAAGGAGGTTCTTGTGTTCCTAGATGATCTGATAATCTTCTCCAACACCCTTGAGGAACATGAAAGCCGGCTGTTGGGAGTACTCCAGCGACTTAAAGACTATGGCCTCAAGTTGTCACCGGAGAAATGTAAATTTTTCCAAACATCCGTGCGCTATCTTGGCCATATTGTCTCTGAACAGGGTGTGGAGACCGACCCGGATAAGATAAGTGCCTTAAAATCCTGGCCAGTTCCGAAGACATTGAGGGAATTGAGATCCTTCTTAGGATTTGCGGGGTATTACCGCAGATTCATTCATGGCTATGCAGCTGTGGCCAAACCCTTGAATGATCTGACAAAGGGGTACGTGCCAACTCGTCATAAAAGTGGTAAGCCATCGTTGAAACCCAGGTATGATGCCAAACAGCCATTCAATGAGAGGTGGACATCAGATTGCCAAAATGCATTTGATATCCTGGTTGAAAAACTAACGACAGCCCCAGTGCTTGGATTTGCCAATCCAAAGGAACCCTACATTCTGCACACTGATGCCAGCATTACAGGCCTTGGAGCTGCACTTTATCAGGAGCAGGAGGGAAAGCTACGTGTGATAGCGTATGCCAGTAGGGGGCTGTCTGCGAGTGAGTCAAGATATCCGGCACACAAACTGGAATTCTTAGCATTGAAATGGTCTGTGACAGAGAAATTTCATGATTACTTGTATGGGTCCAGTTTCACGGTCATCACGGACAACAATCCATTGACTTACATCCTGACGTCAGCCAAACTCGACGCTGCCAGCCACAGATGGCTTGCTGCACTGTCTACGTATGATTTCAAACTACAATACCGAGCAGGGAGCCAAAATCAAGACGCTGATGCACTTTCTCGAAGACCTCATCACCAGTCAGCTGACTCGAATTGTCAGAAAGAGTGGGACATGGTCAACAAGTTCACCCATGACCATGTAGATCCTGGTAACACAGTTCAGCTGAACCCAGACGTTGTGGCGGCCATTTGTCACAGTTGTCTGTTGAGAGCCTCAGGTCATGAGAGACCCCCTCATAGCTGCATAACTCTGGTTGAGTCGCTAAGTATGTCAGCTACTGCCATCCCTGACTACTACGCTAGCGAGACTAACCAGGGTTTACCAGTTGTGCCTTCGCTATCCCACCTTGACCTCCAGGAGAAGCAGAGAGCAGACCCCAGTCTACGTGAAGTGATCTACCAACTCCAAACTGGTGAGAAAGTTGCTCCCACTGTTCGGAAAGAGTTGCCAGATGTTGCTCTCCTGCTGAGAGAATGTAACCGCCTTGAACTTCAGGATGACCTCCTTTACAGAAGGCGGCAGGATAGGGACCATGTTTCATATCAGCTTGTGCTGCCAGAGGAACTGCGCTCTGTTGTCCTTACCAGCCTCCATGATGACATGGGCCATATGGGGGTTGAAAGAACGCTTGACCTTGTGAGATCCCGGTTCTTCTGGCCACATATGGCTACAGATGTTGAAACAAAGATCAAAACCTGCAATCGCTGCATTCGAAGGAAAGCGCTTCCAGAGCGAGCTGCACCATTGATGAATATAAAGACCAGCCGGCCTCTTGAGTTGTTGTGTATGGACTATCTGACGCTCGAGCCAGATCGGAGTAATACCAAAGACATTCTGGTCCTCACGATCACTTCACCAAATACGCCGTGGCCATTCCAACTGCTAATCAGAAGGCGAAGACAGTCGCTAAATGCCTGTGGGAGAATTTCATTGTGCATTATGGCATTCCCGAGCGTTTGCACACAGACCAAGGGCCTGATTTTGAGTCTCACCTCATTAAAGACCTCTGTGACATTGCTGGTATAGAAAAGACTCGGACTACACCGTACCATCCTCGTGGGAACCCTGTTGAGAGGTTTAATCGAACCTTGTTGAGCATGTTGGGTACGTTGGAGCCTGAGCAAAAGCAGAGATGGAAGGAGTACGTAAAGCCGCTGGTCCATGCGTACAATTGTACTAAAAATGAAGTCACAGCTACACTCCTTACGAGCTCATGTTTGGACGTTCCCCAAGGCTACCTGTCGACCTAGCTTTTGGCCTACCTGTCCGAGATGCACCATCCACATCGCACTCCCAATATGTGCAAACCCTTCGCTCTCGGCTGGAGGAGAGTTATCAGCTTGCGTCCAAAAATGCAGCAAAATCTGCTGAAAGAAACAAAATGCGTTTTGATCAACGTGTCAAACCATCTACACTGGAAAAGGGAGACAGAGTCCTCGTCCGGAATGTACGGCTGCGTGGGAAACACAAGCTGGAGGATAAATGGGAAAAGGACATCTACGTTGTGGTCAGCCGTGCCGGCGATCTCCCTGTTTACACGGTACGACCCGAAAGGGATTCATCTGAACGAAGTCGAACCCTGCATAGAGACCTCCTACTTCCATGTGGATTCTTACCTGAGAGCAAAGAACCGGAGCTGCCACCAGCTACAACTGCAAACAGACCCCAAACTCGAAGCCTGAAGAAACCAGTTGTAGATCCAGAGGAGTGTTTTAGTGAAGAAGAGGATTGGAGGCTTCCGTCAGGTTCAGTATTGCAACCAATGACGTTCCATGTTGAAGGTGCTCTTCCTGTCACCTCCTCAATCCACCATGATGCAGTTCCTGACAGTACTCACTTACCTGAAAACCACTTACCTGCTGTTGGGGAGTCCTCTCGAGCTGCCGATGCCTTGGATCCATCTTCGTCCAGTGAGGAGGAGGATGTTGTTCCTGAGGAACCTGAAGAAGAGAGGGAGATGGAAACAGGAGAATACTCACCAGAACCCGCAGACCCTGTTGTTCCTGAGGGAGATCCAGAGCTCCTAGGCCCAGTAGAGACATCCCCTAATACGGCAGTAACATTGACACCTGATTCTCCCGAAGCCCCCACCTCTATCTCTGAGGATGGGGATGCTGTGGAGACGGTTGAACCTGATCAGCCTATCCGTCGTGCATCGAGACAGAGAAAGCCGCCCGAGCGCTTGCAGTACTCTGCTCTGGGCAAACCACTAATCTCTGTAGTACAAACATTTTTCCGCAGTCTAGCCGATGCTTACGATGAGGGTTCCAGTACCCCTGCCCCTGGCCTCATGTATGTCCCCATGTCAATGTAGTTAAACATGCACCGGAGTTGCATGATTTTAAGGGGGGAGGGTGTAACCCAGGTGACAAATCTGGAGCATTTCTATGTATCAGCCCGTCTTTAAATCTCGCGTTGTTTTAGCCCCGCTCCCGCGAGATCTCGGTGTCACCTCAGCCAATCACCGACCTCCTTCGAGTGACGTCACATGACACGGCACAGCTAGTAGCATTCGGTTGTCTTGCCGCGGTGATTCAGTCTGAAGTGTGCAGGGGGGAAGCTGTTTGAGAGTCGGGCTGCAGGTTGGTAGTGAATTAATCTCGCTGTTCTTTATCACAATTCGGCTTGACACTCAATGTGCCTTATATTATGTTGTAGGAGCTTTCTGCTGTGTTCAGAATTCAGTTGGAAAAGTTGTGTGTCAGCCATATTCCTTGGAACTGGTGAGTGAAGAAATGTTTGTTAAGTGCTTAGCTTAGTTTAGCTTAGCCTCCATTCATTTTAATTAACACGGTTAGCATGCTCACATGCCAAACTTTATGCCTGTTTCTGCCTACTTCTCCCTAATGTCAATTCATAAATCAAACGGCATGACAATGAGGTGAATGTATATGGGTTGTATGGAAGACCATTGAGGTCATAATTTGCTTTGTTTGTTAAAGTACCCTTTTCTGTGTGACCAGTGCTTTAGCACATGAGCACTTTAGCTATGCACTTTGGGATTGAACTAATGAATTATGTCAGATTGTTAAATAATGTAGCAAGTATTTTTGGTGTTTATATTAAATGTAAATACTATTATATATATTGCTATCTTTGAATTATTGTATGAAAATTAAGTATGGTACAACTGGTGCTATTACTTTGTGTGCACACTGGAGCTAAAGTTATGATGATTGATTGATTGATTGATTGAACTCTGGCCTTGCTCTGCAGGCCAGGTATGCATGCGATGGCGAGCTAGAGAAGGAGCAGGCCTAGAGCCTGGGAAGCCACTGGGACAGAACTACAAAGCTGCACCTCTCCCCTGCTAGGCCGGTAGGGGGCTCTGTGCAGCCCACCAACCTCTCACCCACACACACACCCCGTTTTGCCCCACTGAATACACACACATACCCCCCCTCACGGACTCATATGCACTTACCTACCCTCTGGATCAGCAATCGAATTCAGAAGTGGGATTGAATGGACTGTGGTTGGGTGGGTCAATGTTCTGGTTTGTTTAAGACAAACAGTGTGCTGGACTCGCAATTTATTTTGCTGATTTGGGTAATTTTCTACCTGTATCTTGTCATGTAAAGAAAAACATGAACTGAGCACTTGTTTCTGTTGAATGGCCATTCGTTTGCATTTTTGTCTATTGTATATATCTGTCTTTACTATTTTTGTTGTGCAATAATATATGGTACCAACCAATCAAATGCAACTTCAGTCTCTTGTCATTCCCTCCTTGAGCCGGACTCTAATCTTCTGACAACTAGCCTATAAGTCTATTTAGCTCTCATAGCAGCATATTTCATTACTCTTTATTATTATTATTACAAATCTGTAATGTAGTTGCTACAGTATGGTTTGCTGTACATAATCACTGAAACTGTCAGTCAGTCATTCTGTCAGTCCCATGTTTTTCTACTCACTGACGTGGTCACTCTATGTGAAACCGCACATAGGCATTGAGGACTGGCATAGGTAGAAGGTGACAAAGCTACCAATGGGCAGAGTTGGGTTAGGGTTACTTTAAAAGTAATCAAAGTTTAAAAAAAGTAACCAGTTACTTTACAAAGTTACTCCCTGAGAAAAGTAACTCAAGTATTTTTAAAGTGCTTTTGAGTATTCTACATTTCCTATTGGGCAATGGACCACAGGGCGCGCTCATGGCTGTAATTTATGTTAGGGACCGCGGGGCTATGGTCCTACCACTTTTCTGATTACCTAAAATTGACATCAGTGTTCTTTGATATTAATTGCCTGTGCATTTATGTCAAACATAATTTCCACCAGCTATACAAAGGGTTAAGTCCCTCCTGTTCCCATGGAGGTGCAGGTGCAGAGGGAAGAGTCAATGTTAAAGCACATAAGCCATGAAAAAGGGGAATTTTGAGATGGGATTTGAAGGATGTTGCCCTGTCGGACTATGGAATGTGTGGAGGTGGGGAGGTCCACAGCCTGAGGGCAGTGCATTATATCCTGGAGGAGGTAGAGAGATAGTTGGGGGCGAGGTTGTGGAGGGTTTTGAAGCTGAGCAGAATTAATTGGTACTGAACATTGAGCCAGTGTAGTTGGGTGAGAACTGCGGTGATGATCCGGGCAGCAGAGTTTTGAATGATTTGAAGCCTGTTGATGAGTTTGGTTGGAAGGTCAGAGAGCACTGCATTGCAATAGTCAGTACGAGATGTGACAAATGCATGGACCAGGATCTCAGTGCTGGACTGGGACTGTGATGGGTGGAGTATGAAAATGTTGCGGAGGTGGAAGAGAGCAGTCTGGGAAATATTTTTTATGTGTGGTTTGAATGAAAGACTTCTTCCCAGAGTGACACAGAGGCTCATGACTTGGCTGGAGAAGAGTACTGGAACGTTATCAGTGATGACATGTTGGATGTGGGTGTTTTGGATTTTGGCCAGGATGTTTTTGCAACCAGTGAGTTTTGCTGCCATTGAACTTCAGAAAGCTCCTGCTCATCTAACTCTTGATATGCTCAAGGCAGGTTTAGTTTAGTTTATTTAATTTATAACAGGACAGCGTGCAGTGGCATTAATTATTCCAGGGAAATAAAAAGATGGCTGCACCAGATTTAGCAGGAAAGCTAATTTCCATCTGTAGTCCTTAACATAATGATGAGGGAGGTGGGAAGAAGTGCAGTGGAGGCTTTGGATGAGATGTTTTAAGGTCAAGAAAGTCATACTTTGTGGTAAAACTGTTGAGATATAAGCTTTTGAAAAAAACAGAATTAGAAAAACTACACAGGAGGCGGTTGCGTATGTGGCGTCATAGCTTTCGCTCGCTTCCTGCAGATTGGAGTGACTGCAGCCTGGCACAAAACACACAGACATCTTCAATCATAAATCGATTAATCATAAAACTGGAATTTCTGTGGGGAGGCCAAGCTGCAGGAAGCGAGCGAAAGCTATGATGTCACATACGCGACTGCCTCCTGTGTACTCTCGAGTCTTTCTAATTAAAAAGCCTATATCTCAACAGTTTTACCACAAAGTATGACTTTCTTGACCTTAAAACTTATGCTTTAAATTCATTAACAACATATTTAGATTTCATGTCGCATCTCAAACGGGAACAAAAGATAACATTGCTCTCCCCATTCACTGCCATTCATATTTTTTCCGATCTAAGGTTCATGAGCTCTACCGGAAGGGAACTTCAGCATTCTGAGTAATACAGTTTTGACATAGCACAGATAGTACATAGTACTTTAATCATTCTACAGGTGTTCAAGTGTGGTAAGATGTACCTGAGATTCAAAGTTGCGAGGAAAAAGAAAGGAAATGAGATACCAATAACAATGATATGTAAATAAATAAATGTGTGAATGTGTACATACAAAGATACCTGTTTGACTACATGTACACTCATGAGTAAAATACAGTAAACTTCAAAATAAAAAAGTGGGATGGGAATAGAAGGGGGATATATTATATATATTTTAGAGTTCCCTTACTGCATTTATAAACTTGATGCAGGACTCAATTTATTTATGAAATTGATGAAATTTTTAAATAAATGTTGGTCTTTGCAACCTCCGTGCATTTGTGATTTGTTCCACCTCACAGTTTCCATATTTTTTTGTATATATGTATATGTACTTTGGAGGTTCAGGATTCAACCGTCTAATTGTGATACATTTAATCACAGCCCTCAAGAGGATTTATAATAGATCCATAAACCCTTCAGGGATTGCTCCAAGGAGAATCACACTTGGATACATGGGGATATTTTGATGGAGAACTACTCCTTTCAAAAGTTGCCTAACTTTGGCAGGACCAAAAATATCAATGTGATTTCCAGCTTGTGGGCCACATTCTGACCAACACATGTCTGAATTGGATGGAGCCCAATTTGCTTTTTATTGCCGGTTCTTTCTCCAGAGCCTCCAGTTAATGTGAGTCATAAAATGATTTGACTGCAGTGAGCCATCTTTCCTCTGGTTCGAACACCCACCAACATGTGGCTTTTTAATGTAATGGAAAAGGTTACAATCATCACTCACACCTGAGTCAAGTGACCCTGCAGTAGTCATCGGTATTTATTGCTTCGGCTTTGATTGGAATTGATGGAAACACGACGCCATTTTTATTGTTTTCAGGCAACCACAACAATACCTCCTTACACTAACCTTCCTGTGTGATCAATCTACCGTTTTTTCTCCCCAAGTGATTAGCATTTGGTTCCTAAAATGTTGAGGCAGAGGGTACCTGCTGTAACTGTGGTTGCAGCAAATAGTTTTTTGGGTACAGGGAAACTGAGATCTGTGTGGGTACATGAGACCCTAAAAGAGAGGGTGGATCACGGGGAGTACCACCAGTTGGTCCAGGAGCTTCACCGCAGTGGGCCGTTTAGAGGCATATTTTAGGATGACTCGGAGGCAGTTTCACAACCTGCCGCACAGCTCTGGGTATCCAGCAACAGGTACCACCAGTTGCTTCTCCATTGTTTACCGTAACTGTCATTGTAACTGTCAAGTTTTTGTCAAGACCACAACGAGAAAAGAGATTGACGTGGGACGTTTTTCTGCTCTGAGTCACAGCGCTCCGTCGAACACACACCCACACAAAAAGGCATATACATCTGATGCAGAGCCATGCACACAGCAATGGTCTACTGTCAATGGGAAATGAGTCTATAGCCTATTTTTTCATCTGGTTTATGCGTGTTTGGTAGAAAAGGGGTATTATAGACACCTCTCTGTTTGGCACTGTGTCCCTATTCAGGATACTTCCCTTTGAAAAGCAGCAGAAGTGGCTGTGAGTTTTACTTTATTGGAGTTAGGGAAGTTACCAACAGTACTTCTGTCTTCATTTTAGAGCTAAAAGACTATTTTAAAATCTCAGATCCCCACTCTCCATTGTTGATCAGTTAGAATGCTTGTAATTGACTGCCACAAAATATAGCACATCAATAAGATTTATAAGGTCTAAGCAGGCTGCAGCTGTTTTACAAGTAGCTTTTTAGCCACCAAATGTGGGTGATTTTAAACAACCTGTCGTTGCATTTCCAACAGGGATAGTGACATGAAAAGCAACTGTTTTTTACTGAGACATTGCTGTGTTTCTTGATGGAATTGTGCCCCCCAAACTGGGTATTTTAAGGAATTTTTTTCCCCCTAACCTTAAACAAGTGCTTTTTGTGCCTAAACCTAACCATTTATAACCACAGTATTGGAAATGTAAATGTAAATATAAATTTACAACATATCCACTACATAAATCTTAAAAATGCATCCATGATTTGCAAAAACATACAATATCCACATTTTGTCTGGCAATTGTGTTCGACTGTTCAGGATGTTAATCTGTATTCTTCATTAGATCATAGAAAGAATATATTTTTTGTTTGTTTGTTTGTTTTTGTCTAGAAAGTTGCTTTATTGTTTAAGGATCAAAAATATGAAAGTCTGAATATCATGATGCATTTGACAACATACATTTTGAAACTTTAAAATTTTCTGTGCTTTCATGTTCCTTCTTTTCGCAGACATTACCCAAACTATGATATGAAACTGCGAATGTCATACATTAAGGATAAAAAAAAAACAACCTCACTTTGAGAGAATATTACTCATAGACACTATCAAAGCATTTCAGTTTCACGGGTAGTCACAAGGCACGACATGTTCTTTGATTTCTGTGAATGTTTGTTTGGATGGATTCTATGTACAGTTTTTGTACTTGTTACAGTTCTATTTTTCGAAGTATTACAATAATAAGTTGCAAAACTGGAAACTGGCTTTCCCAAGAAATGAATCACTGAGATGTTGGTAGGTACTGGACTAATTCATAACTCTCCAAACAAGCCAAACGGGTCCTCGACTATTGAGTATTACTTCTCTAATTCAAGACAGTTCAAAAAAGGCATCCCATATTTTATTATTTAAAAGGTTTGCTTTGCTGTATATCATATTTTGAATCTACTGGGCTGTTGAAGGGCTTTGAACTCAACTACTGAAAAAGATTTTTTTGCAACCCATCGTGCCCACAACTGAAATTCTTTCTATGCATTTCAATACCCATATTACCATACATATAATATGCCAGAGATTTAGTTTGTCCCAATACATAGTATGTTAAATGCAGTATGCTAAAATAATTTCTACTACATCTGGTCTGATTTTGCAACGCGTCACTTCAACTGAACCACAAACACATCACAGCTCATTGGCAGCTCATTGGCAGCTGTCAGAGGTCGCAATGATGGATGACCTTGCAGTCATGTAACGGATGACCAGTGGAGCAGTAATAATAGGTATATTGATTGTTTAAGTGAGCAAAATAATAATAATCAATATTACAAACAACAAAAGGACATAACCATAAAAATAACAATGACAGAAATGCACATGTAATTTCACTGTCGCAAATATAAACTGTTTGAATCTACAATGTGTGCAGTTATTACTTTAAAGTTAAACTATATTCAGTGCAAAGTAACAACAGCAGATCTTACCAGTTTGATCTCCATCTCTGGCCAACTCTGTAAGTGGAATTTGTTTTATCTCCAAGGTAATGGATATAATAGCATAAAGGTAAAAGTTCAGTGCGTAATGTTGATGATTGTGTTCATACTACATGAAAAAATATTCAGTTCGGAATGCCCCCTTCATTTTTTGCTTAGGTGCAAAAGCTAAGAAAAAAAAAACCCTAAGCAAAAGTCTTTTTTCACTTCTCAAAATTGATCAGTTTCTGAGATACAGCAATTTTCTTCTCATACTATATTAAGTGTTTCGGTAAATGTGACCACTCTTTTTCCTTATATTTTAGGAAAAAACACTCATCCCATGTGCCTAAAGTCTAAATAATGACACAATGTTAGCGTTCTTCCTCAGTTTTTAAAAATCCTGACTTTGGCAATTGATTTATTGATTTATTTATTGATATTAAGTGTGAGTTTTCATGTTTGCTGCACATTACAAAGTTGTACTTTTAGATACAGATGCACAAAGTATGTCCATCTGTAACAGGGTCATTTATACAGCAGTCATATGTGTAAAGAAGCCAGATGTGCATTTGTAATATTAAGTATTATAATTACACAAAATTTGTTTGTCGTTATTACCTGACAGTCTTGGGCCTCCGGAGTCAATATGTGGAACGTTTTTTACTCCGTTTCTGTACCCCTACGTTCACCTTTGGGGGTACCCCTCCTAAAAGGGGGTGTCTCCCGCCTTGCCTCTCCCCTTTTGCTGTTGTACTCCATGGGAGAGGTAAGCGCCATTGCTCCTGCTGTAACATCAATGTTTTAGCGCTGTTAAACTACGTTTATAAGTTCATTTTTCAGCCTAAACTTGTTGTACAATATTGTAATATATTCCTGTGTCACTTAATTTGTGTAGGGGCTTGAGTTGTGAAAGTCATTGACGGAGGATTTTGTTTTTTACCTCTCGCTGTCAGATGCCGATAATAAACGGAGACCGCCTCCAAAGATATGCACGGGTTGGGCCTCTTCATCACTTTCATCACAACACAACACAGACAACACTAGAGCCCACCGGTTACACATACCAGATTTCAAGACTTTAGACCACTCAGAACAAAAGTTGGGGTATCTTTACTAATCATACAAGGCCAGACTCAAAACCTAGTATTTATAACCTTTATTAAGCTTATTTCATGGAAAATGTAATGACTCCAGACAAAGTATTAAAGTAGAATAGGATGTAAAAAAAAAAAAATCATCATACATTCTCTATTTGTTCAGTTTACATTAACGTCATGGCCTCCTCCAGTACAGCATTCACATGCACTTACTCTGTTGGCCACTAGAGGGAGCATTCCTCAATTGGCTTGTGAGGTTGTATCACATTGCATTGTGTAGTAGGTAGCTCTAAATGAAGACATCTCTCGCCCCCACCTTCGGTAAATTTCCTTCAGCAGTTTGCATCACTGCTGCTGAATCATAGAGTGCTAGTCTAGATCACTAACAGAAGGCTGACGCACCACACCTTTGACACATGCCTGTGGTTGTTCTGACAAAACAGAAATACAAACACAAATTCAGTCATTTTTTCCCCAATTACACTGATCGGCAACTTTGTGTAATGCATAGAGCTATAGTCCCCAGGGCCCTAGTCTCGCGTGACCAGCCTCTCTTACTTCAGAATGGGAGTCTGGGGACATTTGTCTTTCGTTTTGTCATAGAAATGTGCGGGGAGATCCAGACTATGTGACGGCGTTGCCATAGGTATGGCATGTTTGTTACATGTAACAGAGATGTTGCAGCTCTGCAATAGAGCTGAATCAAATGAAATCATATCCATTTTAATCTCTTCTTGCGATGCACTGAACACTTCCTTTGCTGTTGTACTACGGACAACAATTCGGGGAACAGCAATCCTGGTGTAGGTGGGTGTAAGGTAAAGCTTATCAGCTGTTGGTCGAGGAAGTACGGAAGTACACGGATTTGGATCCAATCACATCACTGTTGCTGGGAGCCAGCGCTAGTTCTATTACAACTTTCCTATGGGAATGTCCACAGACGACAGAGTCAGCCAGCGTGCGGACGTCATCGGTGTCTGTGTAAAAGACTACCAGGGCCCCTGAAAACAAAAGTGTAGAGATTGTGAATAACCTTGGTTAGCTTTCCAGTGTTCAGAAAGCTCGACTCAGGTATCTAGGTGGCGTGGTCATCCAATATAGATCAACTTTAAGGAGCCCTGTCCCTGAATGGTTGGTTATTCTAGTTAAACAAACCACACTCTATCTTTCTTTATATAGGTTCACGTAAGGAAAAATGTGTTTAAAATCGAAAGTAGTGAGGTCAGAAAGTGATTGATTACTGATGGAATGGCCCTAAAGGAGCAGTAACACATGGTGTCTAGGTCTACTATGTGTTTATATACTCATTTGAAACGGTAAATGCCTTGCTAGAAACAAGGCAGAAAATGTTCGGCACAAAATCAACTTGATTATGGTTAGGAGAAGATCATATTTGACTTTAAATCCCGGCTTTGGGGGGCATTATCCCTGCAGGAAAACCAGCAATTTCTCGACAAAAAACAACTGCTTTACAGGCTGCTATCCCCGGAGAAGCAGCAATATCTTGCCCTTTAAAAGCTTGAAAAAAACACAGCGATGGGTCCCCACAGAACACCCATGTTTGGTGCTGCTGGAAACACAGCAATGACTCGCTGAATTACAGCCAATTTTGTTATTTGATTTTGAACGGTGCTCTGCAGCTTGGCAGGCGTCTCGCCTAAGTGCCATGCCACCCACCATCCCCTCTACCTCCCCATAACATGAGAAACGTTGATATGATACATGTGCAAATATAATGTATTTGTCGTTTGTAGAAATGTACAAGGCCAAGATTTTGGCTTGGCGACTGAGCTTCTTTGCATCACTTAGTTCAACTCAGTGGACGAGAAGAGAAACAGAGGTGAGAAAAGTAAACAAAAAGCTGAAGTCAAGAGGGCTTGTAATGGAGAGTTATTTTCCTCTCACGCAAGCATAGAACAAACCTGCTGTTTTGCTTAAAGTGTCTGGCGTATGAAGGTTTAGTTGTTTTTTGGCTGAGATCCAGGGAATGTGAACTGATACCACAGCCAACCTTTGATGCCACTAGTTCTATGATTTCTTTTTGTAATGTGTGGGCCATTACATAAGCCTTGCATTCTTTCTGAACAATTCATTCTGTGGAGAAAATATTAAAACATAATGCTATCAACAATGACGGTTCCCTGGAAGGTAGTTTCACTCACCAGACCTTTCTCAAGAAAAGAAAGGTATGGCTGGGCCGACTCTCACTTTAAGATTGGGGAAAAAAACACCCCGGCTGCTTGTATTTCTTTCAACCCATCACAATCGTTCTGGGCGGTGCCACAGCAACGGTGCGCTTGCAAAAATATTACTGGGGGGAAACAGGTTTTGGTGTAACATGCCCACAAAAATATTGCCTACAGGACGCGAACCATGGCAGAAAAATGGCTACATCCCCTCAAGATCAAACACCGCAAAAGTTAGTAAAGGACGTGTTGAAAATTGCAACCGGAGGTGGTAGGACGGGACTGCAGCGGGTGGCTCGTTCTGCCTAATGAGAGGCTGATCTATGCAGCCAACTTCCGCCCACTCAGACTACCTCGAAGGCAACTAGTTAAACCGTAAAAATAATGCTATCGTAAAGCTATCGTGACGTAACCAGCTGGTTTGTGAAGCCATGAGTTTAGCATTTTGGCCATCGCCATCTTGGTTTTTTGGAGTCAGAAGTGACCATGAGTGGGCGAGAGGAGGGGATCTGATTAACAGCTGATATACATGGAGCACGGATGCAGCGTTTGTCTCTGTAGCACGTAGCTGCTGCCGGCTTCACTGTGTGTGTATTGAGTTTACCAAGTGATGATGCAGGTGGTTATGGAAGCATATAGACTGTATTAAAGCGACACTTACCTGTCTGGAAATTTTACACTTGTCTTTGTTTAGGTTATAAGCTGATGGCACACTAAAATGTAAGTTAACTCCACTAGAGATAAAAACTCATAATTATACCATTCTCATATGGTTCTAAGAAAACTCCAACCAATGCAATGGTTCGCCAAGCGTCCTGTCTGTCTCCCCCACGTGGAGACCTCAGACTGACGTAACCGCTCGCGTAACATTATGTTACTTTGCCAACGCCTACGTCTATCATAGACGTAATGGGGGAGGAGAGAGTAGGCCTTTGAAGGGAGGTGGAGTCGTGGAGTGCTGTGTGAAATGCAAGAAAGGTAAGAGTAGCTTCAACTGATAATGAATTAATTAACTCCCCCAAAAAACCTTTAACGGGGAGGAATGATAGAAACCTCAGGAAGAGCAACTGAGAAGGGATCCTTCCTCCAGGACGGACAGACGTGCAATAGGTGTCGTAACCTTAAATGGCTGTTGTCGAGTTGGCTTCATTGTTCAGCCCTAGAGTGGGCGAAACAAATCAGCAGAATATAAATGTAATTTCTGAGCGACAGGGCCAAAAAATAATGGCTAAAAATCCACAGTGCTAGGAGAAAGGGGGGATCGATGAGGGCCAACAGAACATTTTTGCCCCATGGCCCCCTTGTGTGTCAGTCCGGCCCTGTCTGTTCAATACCTGGAGCAAACTGCGACTCCTTATCCTTTTATATGGTTTAGATAATATTATATCTAAGGAGAGATAAGGAGGTGTGTTGACCCAGAAAAATAATTGGCATACAGTGAAAATAAAATGCAGCATAAGGGAAAGTAAAATGTATGACCTATTCTTACATATACAGCTTATTTTTCCCTTTCTGCATCTTACTGTAAAAAAATGACTCAGTATGTGGATTTCTCTACACCCACACATCTCACATCGAAATTATCTAAGTGTATTGAGTCGTAACACACTTTTTTTTGGCGTTTGAACAATTCAGTTCCGAGAATGAGGTGTTTACTGGTCCATCCCATCGTCGCGTCCTGCTGGCTCTGGCTCACGTTACGTAGCGAGCGCTTGTCGTCAGTCAGCATGTCCAGCTATTTAAAGAGCTCTCGTGCAGCTTGGAGATCAAACCGCACTGTTGCACACCACTGCCTCCTCTGTCAGCGTCAGCTCAGGCCTTTACAGCTTCTCAAGACTTCATCACTGAAGGTAAGTGACTGTTGAATTCTTTTCCAGAAATGCACACTTTGCACTCCCCTCCTGTGTAATGCCCAGGCTTTGACACTGCGTGGTGTTGTGGCAGCACTTTAATAAAGCTGCCGAACTGCGTGCATCTTCACACCCTATTTTGCAGCATGACAATAGTCGGTAGTAGTTCCAGTCTGCAATAAGTTTACGTAAGGAATCTACTTTGTTAATGCGGATATAGAGCATCTAACTTCGACCTTATCCTGTTTTCCTGCGCGTCTCTGTGGACCTAATCTGTTTGCACCAAGAGGCTGCTGCCAGAAAAGTAATCTTGCCAGTAATAATGAGACGGAGCTTCGATCCAACCTGCTGGCACTGCAGCAAGAGACTCTCCTCGACATGTTACCTACTGTATGACTGTGAGCTAAAAGTTCGACTAAATGCAACCAGTGGTGGGAGAAATAATCAGATCACTAACTTTAGTAAAAGTAGCACAACGTTAAAAACAACAACAACAACAAAACAGTGCAAGTCCTTCATTCGAAATATTAAGTAAAAGTACAGAGTAAGAGTAAAATGTACTTAAAGTAATCACAAAGCAAGAAATTAATGTTGGTGATTATATTATTGCAGTATAATGTTACAAAGTACAATTTTGACATACTACTTGAGTGTTTCCTTTACAGTTACTCCACAAATTATGATTTTACATTCAAAACACATGAATCGTTTTTTTGAAATATGATGCACTGTGCAAACTACCCTACCCATTAACAAATGATTTGTTCATTAATCCCTGTCTTCGATTAATCTGACAGACATTTGCAGTTTGGACTTTTAGTGATTAACAAAACAAGACATTTGATTAGTTTTTTGTTTTTTTTAATACATATAAACACAAGTCATGCAACTGTAGCTCACACATTTAGTTGAGTGTCGTAAAATTAAACAGCAACTATCTTGAAAATCAATTAAAAGTTTTTTGAAACAAATATTCTGTGCTTTCATCCTCACAAATGTGAAGTGTTTGATGATTGAAAATCAAATATCTTCATGCTCTTAACTGTTGGTTGGAACAAAACAAGACATTTAAAGACTTTGTCAGAGGTTTTGGGACATTGTAATGGACATTTTTCCTAGTTTTATGACATCTTATTGTGTAACATGAGTTGTTTAAGTGAGATTTACCAGTGACAATGAAAGATTATTGTTAGTTGCTGCCCTAACATGCAATAGACGTCCCTGACTGGAATTGAATCAGAAATACTGTGTCTATATTGCATCTTAATCTCTAATAATGTGTTTTCGCTGTCTTCTAAATGTAGTGGAGTAAAAAGGCTCATGTTTGGCTGGATTTTTTTACTTGTGGAAATCTGGATACACTGACACAAATCCATGATTTTATAGTGGATACAATAAAACACAAGTACAGCTGTGATGGATTGCATCATACTGACAAGCAGTCAAAAGTCCAGTAGAATCCTGAGTATGTTGCCAAGGAAGATGATCTGTACAGAGGTGAATTTTATGACATATCTGTGCATAACATTTGAGCCGTGTTGATTAGTTTACCAGTCTGGTGTGCAGAACCCAGCCATGTGCAGAAGCAATTCAGTTACGAGTGCAGACCAGACAGACAGTAGATTCGACAAATCAAGTGCACAATGATTACTGCAGGTAATTAAGTCAACTGAAAGAGCAGGAATTTACAACCCAACAAACTGGTTTTACCGGCAAGCAAACTCTTAGTAAATGTAGCCCAGTCAATGAGTCAGACTGAGTTGGTGGAAAGAGAGCCACATATTTGTGCTAAAAGAATGCCAAAACTTCACCGAGCCACCTGATCTTAAACTCTTTTCCACTCAGCTGCAAGCAGACTGACAGTCATTGATCCAGAGGGAACATACCTTAGTAAGTTACATAGCTGAAAGGTAACGAGGCAGCTGAGAATACAAAGTGTAACACAGTTTTCCCCAGAAATTAAATGGGACATTTCTGTGCAATGTTGTCAAGGAAAACTTTCTTAAGCACTGCAGATTTTGTCTCTGACTTATTAAAGGTTTTTCTATCCTTCCCTTCACGCCAGAACACCACTGAAGAGACAGCATGACAATCAACACGACCAAGAACTCGGTTCTGAAGGGTAAAGGTGGGAGATACGTGACGGTACGGAAGTTTAAGGATGGAGTGAAGCTGTGTGCTTGGGAGAGTCAAACAGGTATGACTATTTTCAAGTATGCCTCACTTATTTTGAATAGTTATTTATTGCTATGGCACATTTATTGACTGAGACACAAAATATGTTGTCTTGCTTCTGTCCTCAGAACTTTTCGTCGACATATACACGCAGAAAAAAGACAAGAAGAACCAGATGGCTTTCTGTTTCCACCATAAAACCGGTAGCTATTTCCTAGAAGTGGGGAAGAAGGGAATAAACCTTAAGGTAAATATAAACCTTTGACTATATACTATTTGTATATTTTTTTGTATAAACAATGTCCAATTAAATAATGAGTTTGAAAATGCTGATGAAATCCATGGTGTGTGTAAACATTTATATACATAGTGTTTTGTGTGTTCACAGCAGATTGCCAGCAATAGCACCCCATCCGTGTCTTCTTTATGTAATGAGTGCTGGTTTGAGGTGGTTGAACAGAAAGTCAGTGGAGAATTTTGCCTGCGATCTGTGGGAGTCTCCAGGCAATACCTCTCATTTGAAGAAGGCTCAGCATTAATTGTCTGCCACAGTGACGTGACCGAGAATGGTCTGTTCACATTTATGGAGAGAGCCTAGAGGTATGTTTTCATTATTCTATCCAAAGTTATTTTGTGTTGTACTTATTTCATCTACTTTTGCAAGTTCTGAACATGTGTCTCCAGAACGTGTTGCTTCTCTTTGCTTCTGGCAGCCTGTCAGAGCTTCCTGATTTATTTTTCATAATTAACATTTTAAGTGTTTTTGAAGACATGGGAATACCAATAAACTGAGAGCAAGAAGTAAATTATAATATCTGATATACATGTGTAAGTTAACACAGAGGATTAAGACATACACTAAGAAAAACACTATATTAGTATATGTACAAATAACACAGGTTACAACTTCTGACTGATTTATTACACATTACCGCGGAGTCTTTATCCTTGCAGCAGTGCTTAAACATTTCCCCTTTATTTGAATGCATGATGGCTGATAACGACTATTTTGTGTTTGCGACAATGGTGGCCATGTATGGTGGCATCGCATGTACACACTCTATATAGATACACTTGGTATTTATTTGAACGTCCTTTAACACAGAGGGGAAAAACACAGCATTTCCTACAATGCTGAAGTGTTGCTTTGTGGCTTTCTGCACATTAGATATAAAATAATCCAGATTCAAAGAGGATCTTTTGACTTGTTGACTTGACATGTTTTTGTGTCAAAGTAACTAATTGCAACAACATTTTTTGAAATTGCTCCAGTAGTGAGCCAGACCAGTCTCCTCCTGCTCTTAGCTCCATGCATTCACTCTGAATTTCTGATTCGCTATCATGCCTCTGTTAATTCATAAAACCGGCCCTCACCATCCTTCTCTGTGTTCTTGGTTTCCACAGGCATCCATCATCAGCTCAGCTTCATCTTCTACATTCCATGCTGGGACAGATGCCTTCCTCTGGACCAAGCACACAGTGCAATTCTTTAGCTAATTTGTCATTCATGGGTGGCTTAGTGTTTACTTATTAACTTTATTAAAGGGGTGCTCTTTCGGTTTAGTATTGTACTTCCATAAAGCCGGGGGACCTGGACGAGAGAGACTGAAAAAGAAATGGTCAACACTGGGGTAGCAGTGGTCAAGATCTCGTTATTTTTATTCCCCAGTATGGGTCAAGCTCAAAATCCCAAACTTGATCCCAAATTTGATTTAATTTCTTAAGCCTTTCCAGCTGGTAAATACTGTTAAACTTGTGTTTCAAATGATGACGATTAATGTGACAAATTGGTAGTGTTTCCCTTTAATGTGAAAATGTTCCTCAAATGCTTTTGATATGATGGTATTTAAGAGGGAAGGGGTGTTGACTACTGAATGTTTGTGAAGCAAATTGAAGTTTTTTTGGTTTGACATATCTCTACTGAAACAGATTTGTGGGGGTTCCTTGATGCAGCAGTATTCATGATCTAGTACACTGACTGGTAATGCTGACCCTGCTTTGTCGAAGCTATTACAGTGTACAAGCCTGATTCTGAGCTGGACTCAGAAGTTTAATACTGCAGTGCAGGGGTTCTCAAAGTTTTAAGGACTGAGAGCCAATTTTGGGAGCCATTAACAGGAAAGGCGCAGTTGCGAGTTGTCCACCAAAATCGCTAACTTTAGCTAACATAGACATTTGTTAGGGGGGCACAGTTTGATGCAGTCTCCTAGCAGTGTATTAAATGTAAGCTATTAAATGTGAATGTATTAAATGTCCCTCAAATGGTTAAAATATACTGCGTGCATTTCATGTCATGTTCAGGGGCTGCAGTAAATTTCTCTGATGGCCGGCATTGGCCTGCGGGCCAGTGAATATCATTAATTTTACATTTTTTACAATCACGCTGTTTACCTAACACCTGCAACGGCTAAATCCATCTTAACTCATGACAAATAATGTTTAATGCATGTCAATGGTTGCTGCACGCTTTTCAATGTCTTATCTTGCTGGTGTTGGAAAATATATATAATATATTTTGGGGGCTAATTGTATTTTATACCATACTAACTGTGACTATAAATGTAACCACATATCTTGTATATCTTGAATGGTGTCCTGGTGTCTTGGAAAGAGTCGTCATGTGCGAAAGTTTGGAGAAGTGGTTATTGAGTAAGGCCGTGATAGAAGATGTGCTTACATCCTTTTTTTTGTGGGGTGGTGGGGGTCGTATTTTATACCATACTAACTGTGACTATAAATGTAACCACATATTTTAATAAACACTTGTATATCTTGAATGGTGTCCTGGTGTCTTGGAAAGAGTAGTCATGTGCGAAAGTTTGGAGAAGTGGTTATTGAGTAAGGCAGTGGTGGAAGATGTACTTAAATCCTTTTTTAAAGTAAAAGTGAAGATACTCCATCACAAGTAATGCATTCAAACCTTTACTACGTATCAGTTAAATATACTTAAAGTATGAAAAGAGAAAGTACTCAATATGCAGTATAGTTCTGTCAAAATCCTGCTTGACTGTCCCTCAGGATAGAACTGTCCTCACAAAACTTACATAACCTCTAATTTAATACATTTGTGAACAATTTACCAAGACAACTCAAAAGTGTGTTGTCTCTGTAGTTATTACAGTCCCTAATATTTCAATCTTGCCTCTTATAAATTGGCACAATTAAGCCAAGCAACCAGCCTTCAGGCATAACTCCAGAGTCCAAAATTTTGTTAAACAGAGAGACATATATGGCATGAATAGACATGCAGTGCACTTTTAATATTAATGTAAGTATATAGATCTATTCTTGCTGCTTTTACTGGTTTTAACCAGTCTTCACCTTTGCAACAGCTGATTTTTTAGAGTTTATTTAGCTTGAGAACAGAATGAGAATTTCCTCAACACATAAAGGAACACTTTATTCGTCTGTTTATCACAAACATGTAAAATGGGAGGGGAAGAGTAGGGAATGAAAGATGTTTATCTGAAAAATAACTAGTAACAAAAGCTGTAAGACAAATGTATGAAGTAAAAGTATGAAGTTGCATTAAAAAGGAAATGCTCAAACAAAAGTGTAATTATGTTGAATTTGTACTTACTTAAAAACATTAGTTACATTTCAGCACTCAAGCAATTTTAGATAAAGTGTCACTCTCATTCTCTTCCCACACACATATTTTTGACACATCACAAACTACAAATACCTTTCGCTCATTTCAACCTTCCACACCCATCCACAGACATACTGCTGGCAACCCATTTGTGGGAGGTTGTGGGTTAGGTAATGTCTTTGTTTGAGCTGTCATCATGCTGTAACATTTAATGAGCTAAGATGGTGAGTCAGATTTAAATCAAATATTAGAGAGAGAGAAAAAAGAAGAAATCATCAGGTCCAACTTTCAGTTCAGCACTTCCTGCAAAACTGTTACTAGCTGTACTTTGTGTTTACAGCTTATTAGCAAATTATTATCATCCTAAGTTCGTGTATGTACATCGTAGACTGTAAAAAATAATGGACGTAGTTACTGAGATGTCACCCGTTGGTTTGCGGACTCCTGTTTTCAAACCTCTGATTTGACATTTCAGCCTTCACCATCTTGGTGTTTTTGCACCAGAAGTAACCATATCTGGGCAATTGAGATTGGTGTTGTGGAGAAACAAGGGGCTGATCTGACTGAGAAGCCAGCGACACTATCTACACACAGCCTGTCACTCAAAGCAGCCACCCTTAGTTATACTTAACTTTAAGCCTTAATAAAATGTAAATGGGTGACTTATTTAAAAAGTTACGCGTATTTAAGGGCAGGGTCGCTTGAGTGACATGTTGCCTGTGAGGTGTTGCTACAGTCTATAAGTCAGATCCACCCTCATTTCTCCACAGCTCCACCCTCTTGAGCAAATATTGTCACTTGTGGCTCAAAAAAACCCCAGATAACAACAGCTGAAATGCGGAACTTGAGGCTTCGAAACAACAGTCCACAAACCAATGGGCGACTGCACAGTAGCTATGTCCAACATTTTATACAGTCTTTGGTTCGAACACACTACTAAAAACCTGCTTATCAGTGTGTCAACAGGTGGATGTTTGCATTTAGCTGAAAGCTCTGCTGTGTTTTAGTGCAGCATTCAGTGTGCAGCGGGTATGTCACAAATTAAAAAACAGAGGATGTGGCAGCAGTCGCAGGTTCGAGGTCCCTTGCGTGTCAGTCCCCACTCTCTCTCTCTGTAGGGAGGATGCGGGCAAAATTACTGAAATTCCTTCCAGCACTTTGGGTCAACTGCTTTTCCAGTCTTAGCTGGAGAGGAGCCACCTGTGGGCCACTGTTGTGTTCTCTTGGAACCAGACAAATGGATTACAATCAACTGATTCATTTGGAAACAAGAGCCAACTCCTCCCACAGTCAAGATTTAACAAAACTTGCTGCATTTACCAGAATCTGCAACCACAACCAAGCACAAACAACGTAAAGTATGAAGTGCAGTGTGTATTAGACAAACAAGGGACAATGGCTATAAAAGACACTGGACTGATTCAGCCTAAATATTGTGAAATGCAATATCTGATCTGCAATTCCACAAAACAGGCTGTGACTAGCACTTCTAGCACATCTAATCCAGGAAATGTACTATCATTAAATGAGGCAGTTGAGAAATCTTATTAGCAATACAAAAGAGAGAGTGAGTGGGCCGTGATGAATGGTATAACTGCAAACCACCTGAGTAGTATTGAGTTATGGCACTTCCACAGCACAGATAAATGAATCATAAAATTCAGGCTATTTGTTGACTCGTGTTAATGTCGTTTCACAGAACCTGAATCTATATACCATGTGAATCCTGAGGCAATACCAGGAAAGACAGAATATGCACTTTCTCCAGCATATTCAGTTAAATCTGGCTCTTCTCCCAGTTGGATGTGCCCTGAAAAACTGCAAAGAGAGGTGGTCCAAGAGGGATCCTGATCAGATGCCCAAACCAAATCTGAGCTCTTTCTTGCCTGTGCTGCTCACTATGTCTCCAAGTGGTGAGCCCAGGCAAGCTACAAAGCAAACTCATTCCACTGCTTTTCACCCTCACCTTTTTGTGTGTGTGGCTGTGAAGAGCATACTGAATCTGCAGGCATGCTAGCGGCATTATAATACTGTACTTGGGGTCAGAGGTGCTTTGAGCTAAATGGCTCAGCAAGTCATTAAGAAACATTGTTTTAGAACCATGAATCTCTCTAGCTACACTGAGTGTCTTGTAAACTTTACCGCAGTACACCCAGTAATCATCGGAAGAAATGTCAGAGGATTACTGTTATGCCCAGTCTAGGGGTGCCTGAGACACAACATGAAAGGCCCCATCTTCCCCAAGTCCCAAGTAGCCACAATAAAAAAAGATGTGTGGAACGATCCAGAACACAAGTTTATTTTACAATATTTGATTAACAAAAAGAAATAGTTACTTCGGGGTGGACCAAGGCCAAAATAACTAACAAAACAATTCAACTTAGGGAGCAGATAACCTAACCAAATAATAAGAAACAAATGACAAAAATCTTACCTCCCTAACTAAATAAACAGGAGAAAAGAGGGTTTTCAACAGAAATGGCAGTCCGCCCCTACTATATACAAAAGATCAATAGACTGTTCAGATACAATATAACACACGGAGTTGTGTGGCCGGTTGGGAAGAGAGGAAGGTGAGGTCTGCCTGCTAGCTCGCAGGGACTGCCATCTTGGCCCTTTAAAAACGCGAACGCCCTTGCCGGCAGCCAATCAGAAACGAGCGCAGGTCCAACGCACCAATCACCGCTGGGCTGTGGCACACACCTATTTATATACAAAAAAACAGAGCACAGAGAACACGTGCAGGAAAATATACACCAACATAAGATATTACAACAACAGTCGTAACACCCCCATACCCAAGAATTAAACACCCCCTATAATGTTTAATTCCTTTCAACCAATAGAACTTCTCGAGAGAGCATCAGCAATCACATTTTCTGTGCCTTTTTTGTGACAAATCTGCACATTGAAATCCTGCAGCAGAAGAGACCAACGCATAAGGCGCTGGTTAGAGTTGCGCATGTGGGCAAGAAACACCAAGGGATTATGGTCAGTGAAAACCTGGATGGGCTGTGAACTTGAACCGAGATACACTTCAAAATATTGTAAGGCCAGCAAGAGGGCGAGAGCTTCCTTCTCAATTGTGCTATAGTTGACCTGCTGCCTATTGAATTTTTTTGAAAAATAACAGACAGGGTGGTCAATAGCCTGATCGTCCTCCTGCAGAAGCACGGCACCTGCGCCACACGCACTGGCATCTACCTCCAACTTAAAGGGGCGCGTAAAGCAGGGCGCAGCAAGAACGGGCGCGCTGCACAATAGCGCTTTGGCGGACTCAAAGGCAGCCTGACAAGCGGGGGACCAAACAAAGCTTTTCAGCGGACTAACGAGACCCGTGAGAGGAGCCACCACATCTGAAAAGTTTCGACAGAAACCACGATAATAACCACACATCCCAAGAAAACGTCGCAACGATTTCTTGGACTGTGGGACTGGAAAATCAATAATCGCCTGCACTTTCTCGGCTAATGGGCGCACATGCCCTTGTCCTACCTGCTTACCTAAATATGTTACCGTAGCCTTGCCAAACTCACATTTGGCGAGGTTAAGGGTGAGAGAGGCCTCGCGGAGACGGCTGAAAATGAGAGACAGTGTGTGGAGATGGTCTGACCACGTGGAGGAATAAGCAACCACATCATCTACGCTTCACAGTTTTCAACACCAGATAACACACGATGCATGAGACGTTGGAATGTGGCGGGAGCGTTTCGCAGCCCGAATGGCATGACGGTGTACTGGAGGAAAGTGTCGGGTGTGACGAAAGCGGAGATGTCAGAGGCTCGTGGCGTTAAAGGAACTTGCCAGTAACCTTTTAACAGGTCCAGCTTTGTCACAAATTTAGCGGAGCCCACTCGATCAATACAGTCCTCCATCCTAGGGAGCGGAAAAGAATCGGGTTTGGTAACCGAATTTACTTTTCTATAATCGTTACAAAAACGAGGAGTATTGTCGGGTTTTGGGACCAAAACACACGGAGAGCTCCACGCACTCGTACTGGGGACAGCCAATCCATGCTCAACAAGATAACTCACCTCCAGCTGCATCATGGCCCGTTTAGTTGGATTTACGCGATATGCGTGCTGCTTAATGGGTTTGTGGCCCTCCACATCGATGTCGTGGTACAGGACAGAGGTTTGACGGGGATGGTCGGAAAAAAGTAACAGGTTATCATTTATCAACGAAATAATATCTGCACGAGCCGAATCAGACAGATGAACCAAAAAACCCTCCAAGTTACTCAGTACCTCTGAATTTCTCAGACGAGCGGGCGGCATCAAACCGCTTTTCTCTGCCAACCCGTCATCACAGAGATGGTACTGAGGAGCAGCAGACACGGACATCACGGGCGTAACAGGAGGCAGCTGAGGATCACTCTCTGGAAAAATAACGTTTCAACATGTTAATGTGACACACTCTGGATTTTCTTTTCCGATCTGGAGTTTGGACAACATAATCTGTGTCACTAAGTTTTCTCTCCACCGTGTATGGACCTGAAAACTGTGACTGCAAGCTCGATCCAGGCAAGGGAAGCAGCACCAGAACCTTTTCACCAGGTTGGAACACTCTAAGAACAGACTTCTTGTCATAACGACGCTTCATTTTAGTTTGGCTTTGTGCCAGATTTTCACGGGCCAATTGACACGCGTGGTGGAGACGCTCACGAAAACAACTAACATAATCCAGCACATTATGTTCGATTTTTGGTGACTCCGACAACCACTTCTCTTTGAGAAGACGAAGAGGACCGCGCAAAGTGTGGCCGAAGACCAAATCACAGGGACTGAAACCTAACGATTCTTGAGGAGTTTCACGCACCGCAAATAACAGGAGGGGGAGGCCCTCATCCCACTCTCTGTTAGACTCAAGACAGAACTTTCGTAACATGGATTTTAAGGTTTGGTGGAACCTCTCAAGTGCACCTTGGGACTCTGGGTGGTAAGGACTTGATTTTACATGCTTAACGTTTAGCACTTTCATTACCTGTGCGAACAGTTTAGACATAAAGTTTGTTCCCTGGTCATTCTGAACAATTTTAGGTAAACCAAAAGTTGTAAAAAACTTAGTGAGAGCTTTCACAACCGGTTTTGCTTTTAGAGTGCGTAGCGGAATGGCCTCAGGGTACCGTGTCGCAGCACACATCACTGTCAAAATGTACTGGTGACCAGATTTCGTTTTTGGCAGGGGGCCCACACAATCTATGAGCACTCGCTCAAACGGCTCCCCAAGCACCGGGATGGGATGCAGAGGCGCCGGCGGAACAGGCTGGTTGGGCTTTCCCACAACTTGACAGGTGTGACAGGTGCGGCAGTAGTTTGCCACAGCCGTTTTTAACCCTGGCCAAAAGAAGTTGCGCAACACACGATGATACGTTTTTTTAACACCAAGGTGGCCAGCTAAGCCAGAGTCATGTGCTAGACTGAGAACTTGCGGTCTATATTGTCTTGGCACAACCACCTGGTTCACGGCATTTAACTCACTGGAGTCGGGACTCCACCGTCTCATCAAAACACCATTTTCCAAAAAAAAAAACACGACAGGTCTGTCCTCCTCGGCGGCTACAACAGAGGACAAACACAAAGTTAGAGACGGGTCATTTCTCTGAGCATCAATCAACATTTCCCGTGTAACATTCAAACTCAGGTCAGCATCAGCAGGGAAAAGATCAGACTCATTGACACATTTCAACACATTTTTACTTTCAGTGGTGGGGTGCACTGAACATGAGGGCTCTCCCTCGTCTAATGTAGCCATAAACGACTCAGACAAATCCACAGCTTCACCCAGTTTACGAGCCTGTGCTCGCGTAATTGCGCACACAGGAAACACATTTGGCACAGGCAAATCAGAGGACACAGAAGGGGAGCAGCAGGCAGACGCAGCAGCAATGGGATCCTTAACAACCTCGGGCAGAGGAAACACATTTCCTCCGGCCAAGTCGTTTCCCAAAATAAACGAAATGCCACTAATAGGAAACCGGGGGAGCACGGCAACTTTCACCTGTCCTGACACGAGCGGTGAATGCAAATGGATCATGTGGAGTGGAGCGTTAAGTTCGCTCATTTTAATTCCCCACACCAACAAATCAGAACAACACGAAGTTTCATTTGAGAGTGGCAGTACATTAGCCAGCATGAAAGAATGATACGCGGCTGTATCTCGCAGAATAGTTACCGGTACTTTATCCGCTTCCTTACCGGTTAAGGAAACAAACCCATGAGACACAAAAGGTTTGAAACGAGGGTCAATCTCCCCGTTTACCTCCGGTTCATGTAAAGGCTCCATGTGTTTGTCAGGCTGGGACGCGGTGTTTATGAAACCCACACCTGCAGGAGTCTTACCGGTTTTGTGTTCTTTTTTTCTGAGAACCGGGCAGGCAGCGATCAAATGGCCTGGCTCGTGGCAATAAAAACACTCGCGGCTCTCACCCGCAGCTGGTGATGTGTTTTTACGCATCAGTTTTGGTGACCGTTTGCGCTCAGGCCTTACATTTGAAGCATGAGGTGTCGGGACAGAAAAAACACTTTTATGAGTCAGAATGAACTCATCAGCCAGCACGGCTGCGTTAGACACCGAGGACACTTTCTGCTCGTTCAAATAAACAACGATACGCTCCGGCAAACACTTTTTAAATTCTTCGAGCAGAATTAATTCTCGCATGTCCGCTAAAGTTTTTACATGACATGCCTGGCACCATTTATCAAACAAAACACTCTTGTCGCGCGCAAACTCAACGTACGTCTGGTTGGCAGTTTTATCACGGTTTCTAAATTTTTGTCTGTACGCTTCGGGGACAAGCTCATAAGCCTGCAACAGTCTTTTTCAAGATATCATACTGCAGACTGTCCTCAATTGACAGACTGGCACAGACTTCTTGGGCCTTCCCCGCAAGCTTACACTGGAGCAGAAGTGACCAGAACTCCTTGGGCCACTTAAGTGCAGCAGCTATTCGCTCAAAGGCGCTAAAGTATGAGTCCACCTCGGACTCACGAAACGGAGGGACCAACGCAATGTGCTTGCTAATGTCAAAAGCAGGAGCAGAAACAAAACTTTGGTTAGGAGATACTGGGGTGGAGGCAACAGGGGCTCCTCTCTCTAGCTCAAGAGCCCTGATACGGAGATGCATTGCTTGCACTTCAAGCTGTTTATTTTTGGTCTCCACCTCCTTTATCTGCAGGGCTAAGCGGAGATCCTCTGTGGTCATATTTCCCAGAGAAGGATCAATGACCGGCTCAGGCTCCACACCAGCAGCGCGCACGCCAGCAGCCTCCGCTGCTTTCACATCCGCCACCTGTGCGTCAGCCGCCGCGTCACCCGCAGCCTTAGCCGCCTCAGCAGCTAGTTTGGGTAGCACACCCTGCTCCACCAACTCATCACACAAAATCTGTTTGAGCTCTGCTTTCCGGGCACTGTATGACTCATGCACATTATAAAAGTTAGCCACAATTAACAAATCTGCTTTCTTGCACTTCTCAAGTTTTGCCAAAGAAGGGCTGGTCACAAAGTCATCCAAAGAAAACTCCATAATTCCCCCCACACCAAAAAACAACTGCCAACCAGAGGAAAAAAATACTCACCAAACTCACCCTAAAACGAAGCGCGAAAAGAAGACGGACGAGCCCCCAATTCATGTTATGCCCAGTCTAGGGGTGCCTGAGACACAACATGAAAGGCCCCATCTTCCCCAAGTCCCAAGTAGCCACAATAAAAAAAGATGTGTGGAACGATCCAGAACACAAGTTTATTTTACAATATTTGATTAACAAAAAGAAATAGTTACTTCGGGGTGGACCAAGGCCAAAATAACTAACAAAACAATTCAACTTAGGGAGCAGATAACCTAACCAAATAATAAGAAACAAATGACAAAAATCTTACCTCCCTAACTAAATAAACAGGAGAAAAGAGGGTTTTCAACAGAAATGGCAGTCCGCCCCTACTATATACAAAAGATCAATAGACTGTTCAGATACAATATAACACACGGAGTTGTGTGGCCGGTTGGGAAGAGAGGAAGGTGAGGTCTGCCTGCTAGCTCGCAGGGACTGCCATCTTGGCCCTTTAAAAACGCGAACGCCCTTGCCGGCAGCCAATCAGAAACGAGCGCAGGTCCAACGCACCAATCACCGCTGGGCTGGGGCACACACCTATTTACATACAAAAAAAACAGAGCACAGAGAACACGTGCAGGAAAATATACACCAACATAAGATATTACGACAACAGTCGTAACAATTACCAAAGTCATTGGGATTCATCCTCTGGGGACCATGAATGTCTGTACAAAGTTTCGTAAGAATACATCAGAGAGTTAAGCGACAATCAGCACTTCACATAAAGTTACGTGGTTAATGTAAAGTTATGGATATTAGGTTTAGGAAAAGGACGGCAGAGGAGATACCCGCACACCAATGCAACTGGGCTGGACAGCCACAAAAAGTGTTCACAAACTGTGCATCAACAGTAGCACCGATGATATTCGAGGACTGAAATATTTGCTGCTGTTTTTATTCACTTTTTGCTATTTTCTTCTTTGAGCACCCTTCTTCTTGTGCATGAATGTCAATTTTTTTGCATTGATCTCGGCCTCTGTGAACCATTTTCGTGGCCGTCCAGCCGAGTTGCATCGGTGTACGGGTATCTCCTCCGCCGTCCTTTCTTGGTTGTCCATTGTACCCATGCACCCATGATAAACTTTTTTGTTGCCTTAAGTGGACGCAGTTTCGGAGCAGCCCTAAGACTTTGTAGGTGAAGGAAAAGAAACATGGTGAAGACATCCCATAAAATGACTCAGAGTTTACTCAAAGTGCACACGGTTCAAACACTGGTTTCCTGAGGAAATTCCTGTTTTTCAGGACCACCCGACCACTCCCCTTACCGGGACCGCTCGAGACTGCATCAGTCTGTACTCCCGTCAGCTCATCCATCATGTGATTGTAGCTTTCCAAAGTACAAGGGTTATGCACAGATTTCTGGCTCATGATTATGTGGAATATGATTGAAATTTGGTGCTTTATCTTTCGTAGGAAAATGTACGAGAACAGTATGGACATCACTGCTTGTAGAGTGTGATGCTAGTGTGCTAAAACGAGAGTTTGAGATTTAAATCTGCTTTACTTTTACACCTCTGTGAGTTCTGGAAAGTTGCAAACATTGTCAAATGCAGCCTCCACCAATTCCACCTTCAGAAAAGGGTGTTTGGGATGCTGACACACTTCATTTGAAGTACACTGAGAACTTAAATCTAGAGTTCAGGATTTTTACATTTGAGCCCCTACCAAGTGAATTCACATAAGGCTGATTAAGCCTATTGCCACCGGGGAAAGCGCCCTGTATTTCTCAATATACCGGAGTAGGAGTGTTGGGTGTCTTTAGTGATTAAATGTTGCATTTGCTTTGTTTTTGTTGCCTCTTTCAGTTTGGCAGTATGACGTGTTTTAATGTTTTCTTTGGATGCTGTGTATGGTAAGAGTTTGAAAGGAAAATTAAAAGGAAAAAGATCATAGCGACTGAACGGCAGCCCAGAGTTTGGTAGAAGCTATGCCAGAAAAGTTTTTGGAGTGGATCCCCCAGATAAAGAAAGGATTAGATGCTTTCAGACAGAGCAGGATTTGCAGGTGAAGTGCACCGTTCTGCCTTTGTTTGTGAAGTTTGCCCTGATCAGTGAGAGCACTTTTTGCAGCTTGCTGCATCTTTTTAGTTGTTGTTACCACCTGTCCTTAGCTTAACTGCTGTTTTGCTGTGAGGCAAGCTCACAGATCTGTATCTTAAAGTCTGCTTGAAAAATGGGCAGGCGGAGGGCACTTGCTCTGGCTCTTAATGAGGGTGAGAGGCTGTTACTAAATAGTATGTTTGTCACAGGGCAACAGAGATCTGTTTGGGTACATGAGACCCTCAGAAAGAGGAGAAATTACAGGGAGTACCACCAGCTGGTCCAGGGACTTCACCTTGAAGATGGTCGTTCAAGGCTTTTACAATAATTAGGGGACAGTTTGTCAATCTGCTGTCAATTGTCGGGCCTAATTACAGTTGGCAGAACATTAGAACGTAGTTGAGGTGACAATTTGTTTAGATATGTCTTGCAGCTTGCTGAGTCTGACAATAAAAGAAAATTAACTTTAGCTTCACTCAAACCATATCTACTACTCCCTTTTGTCAACATCACCACAGAGGGCCTGCTTCTAAGTTCATCTGACCGGTCAATAGGAAAAGCTGCAGCTTCAAGATTGTCGCCAAACCAAGTGGAAACCTCCAGGGCTGAAAACTGAAGCCAACGCAGAAGTGCCAAAAACTGCAGGTCCTCAAATGCTCCAGAGGCAAATAAATCCCCATAGACCTCCATGTTAAAATGCCCAGCTTTACAGCAGAAATAACAGCCTGGTACAAAAACACATTTGATCTTAACAGCTAATTTCTCACTTCGTGACCGTAAGGGGATGTTTTTTTTTAATTTAACTCACAAGTTTACATTTTATTAAGGCTTAAACTTATGTGTATTTATTAAAGGGAGGGCTGCTGAATGACAGGCAATCTGCAAGGCAATGCTACACTCTGAGTGTAGAGAGTGAGAGTGTGACTCTGCTCCTTTGCAGCTCCACCTTCTTGGCCAAAGACGGTCATTTCCGGCTCTAGAAACCAAGATGGCGACAGCGGAAAAGCCAAACTCAAGGCTTCAAAGCAGGACTGTGTATTGTCAGGTACCATTACTTCCCCTTATCATGTAATTCTGCTATATGTTGTGCTGCATCAATACATAATAAACTATTTGGCACTGCTGCACTTAGCATTATCATTAACTTCTTCAGCCAATGTTTTAAACAAACTTATCAGTATCATATAACATTTTATCATACCCTGATAGCTGTGTGATTATTAAAGCAACAATTGACCTTCCGCTAAGTGCCGCCCCTTTGTGATGGTCCAACAAGTCCGAGTAAGCATGGAGCCCACACTGTGACTAGCTGCACTCCCTGAAGAAATATTATCATATTTTTGGGAAAGATGAAGCAGTGATTCCAGAGAGAAGCAGACAGAGGGGTCTACAGTCTGTGTTTGAAGGATATATCCAGGATGTCAAACTGACAGATAGTTAGAAGCTAAAGCCGAACTATAGGCTACAGATCACAGTGTGAAAGTGAACCACCACATCACTGCTGATCGCCACACAAGACAATGAATATAAAGAGAAACTTTGCTGATATTGAACCAGCTGTGTGGCATCGCAGTGTGCGCAGATGAACCGTGTTTGGTTTCGCCCCTGTGCTTCTGCCAGACAGGCAGGTGTTCATCTGCACAGCTGGTTCAATATCAGCAAAGTTACCCTGCTTCCCTTCTCTGGTTCCTGTACAGCAGGGTCAGTGTCTGTGTTGTTTGTTTGTTCTTTTTTTCTGGCATGCTACAAACGACCTACATGAGAGAAAGGTGTGTAATCTTATCTCACCTACAATATTACTGAGCAGTCACATGCCTCAACACCACGTCACACTAAAGGCTGCAGTGTTGTATGGTAACCTATTAAACTCTAAAGATCAAACTCTTACTGTACTGTCAGCAACAGAAAAAGGGAGCGCTTTCATAAACTTGCTGCAAGGACTGACTAATGCACATGAGTTTTTTTTATTCTAATACTTTTACAACCCAGGCCTCTTTGAATCTGACTAAGTGTATCAAGTGATTAAATTTAAACTGGGGGCGTTGTCCAGCTCTTATCAGGCCTCATTTCTCCCTAATAGCAGCTGCATGAAAATTTTATTTGTAAGCCCATTATCACAAGTCACAATTTGCCTCACAAGGCGTTACAGCGTATGACATCCCTCTGTCCTGAGGACCCTCACAGCGGATAAGGAAAAACACACCCAAAAAAACCCTTTAAAGGGGGAAAAAATGTCAGAAACCTCAGAAACAGCAACTGAGGAGGGATCCCTCTTCCAGGACGGACCGATGTGCAACAGATGTCGTACAGAGCAGATCAACATTATAAATTAACAGTAATCCGTATGACAGAATGAGACAGAGACAGAGAAAGATGCAGGACAGATGTTAGTGACAGTAGCTTACAACAACATTAATGAAAGTAATAAAGTTATAATTGTAACTATGGCTAGAAAGAGACACGTTGATGACTTAAAGAAATCATGGAGAAGCAATCTAAATATATATTAGGTCTTACAGCTGTGTTTGAGGTTAGATCGGCACGATCTGAGGACGGGAGGTCATGAATCTTGCTTCTAATAGTTCTAATAGAATTTTGTCATTAAAAAAGCTCATAAAATCATTGCTGCTAAGGGCTAAAGGAATACAAGGCTCAATAGAGCTGTGACTCTCAGTCAGCCTGGCTACAGAGCTGAAAAGAAACCTGGGGTTACTCTTGTTTTCTTCTTTTAAAGCTGAGTAATAGTTTGCTCTGGCATTGCGGAGGCCCGTCTTATATCTTTTGAGACTGTCTGCCCAGATTAAACGAGATTCTTCCAGTTTGGTTAATCGCCAATCGCCGCCAATATTTGTTTTAACTTACAGGTTTGAGAGTTATACCAAAGAACAAACTTTCTTTGCTTTGTTAACTTCTTTTTAAGAGTTGCTACAGAGTTGAGTGTTGTTCGCAGCGAGCCTACAGCGCTATCAACAAGATGATCAATTTGAGAGAGGTTTAAGTTGGCACGGGAAACCTCTGTTACTGAAGGACTTGGTATTGAATGTAACGACGGAGGAATCATTTCCTTAAATTTTACAACAGCACAATCTGATAAACATCTAGTATAGTAACTGTTGCTGAGTGGCGTGTAATCGAGTAAAAAGAAATCAAAAGTAATCAAATAATAATCCGATAGCGAGGGATTCTGTGGAAAGACTGTTAGGTTATCAATTTCAATTCCATACGTCAGAACTAGATCGAGGGTGTGGTTAAAACAGTGAGTGGGTTCATGTACACCCTGACTGAAGCCAATGGAGTCTAATAATGAGATAAATGCGGTATTAGATGCAGAATTCAGATACAAATTCAGAATACGGGCCAGGAGCACGGTACATTAACAAATAAAAGTGGCTGCGAGGTTTTCCAGGTCAGATGCAAAAGACTAAGAGCAAGGGTTTCAAATGAATTATAATCTAGTTTAGGTTTAGGGCTGATTAACAGACTAGAGTTAAAAATGGCTGCAACTCCCCCTCCTCGACCGCTGCCTCGAGGAATGTGGGTATTATTATGACTGGGAGGAGTGGATTCATTTAGACTGACATATTCATCTTGACACAGCCAGGTTTCAGTGAGGCTGAGTAAATCAATATGATTATCTGAAATTAATTTGTTTACTAACGCTGCTTTAGAAGATAGAGACCTGATATTTAACAGTCCGCATTTGATTCTCCTGTTTTGTCTTTCTGTCACGGAAGAGGTTTTAATTCTTATGAGGTTGTTATGCACAACTCCTCTTTGTTTAATTTTAGATTTAGATAATTTAGGTGGTCGGGGGACAGACACCGTTTGTATAAAACTATGGGTGGGTAACTGCACTAGAAGCTCAGAGAAGCATGTAAGAGGTTGTATTGTGAAATGATGCCCCCTCTACCACTGAATAGGTGTGGTGGATGTATCTGCTTAGTTTTAGTGTCCCATTTCCACTTAACAATAAAAATACAAAGGAAACAATAGATTCTTGACCTTCCTATTTACTGCCCAGTGAATCACTAGTTTAACTGCTGTCATTTTTACTTTGACTCAGCAGATCACAGTACATAAATACTGGCCCGAGTTGACAGCTGTCGGACATGCCAGAGCTCCACACCTGAACAACACCTACACCTACTGCCTCACCTTCATTCTATCAATATCAAGACAGATAACACTTCCTTACATGGACATCTCACCCAAGGCAACATGAGCAACACACTGGAACAGACACAAAAATCCAGTACGGATGCAGAAGCGCTGAAAGTTTTCCAAAGCTGCTGTAAGAACATGCACAGAAAGTTTTTTCTGGTTATCTTTCTTGTGCATGTTCCATATCATTTCTTCTATGTCTCTTTGTCAAACAGTGTAAAGGCTGGGACAACACACTGCTGTAGACAAGGAGAGTTTTACTGCTAGTGGAAGAATTAGAATATTATATATAAGTGGCTGTAATCTATGTTTTATTATAACAATGTATTAGATTATAATGCAACTGAAGAATGTGCCTCCATTGGACCAAAAGCGTGGCAGTGCTCAAATTTAGCAGTTGCATGACATGATAATTGCAGGTGTTTTGGATATACTCATATTTACAGCATATCTTGGTAGTATATCCCACTTCAAATCTATTTTTATGAGCATTTCATTATATATGACTACATAATCTACAACATACACTTCCACAGTTTGGTTAATAAGAATCTTATGTTGATGCAAAACTGTACATAGATGTAATTTTGCATTTACACTACAATAAAACAAATTAATTTCCTCCCAAAGATTTAACTTCTCTGGAGGTCCGGCATAAAAGCTTCCTAGCTTTCACGGTGAGCCATTCATGTGCCTCACAGAAACAGCCAGCTCAACCCCTCATTCAGCAGCCATGTGCACTGTGCCCAAGTCTCGCAAGTTTGACAGCAGTTGGCAGACAGGGGAGGATTATTGTTGGTGCCAAAATAAAATAACAAAGGTCTCTGAGTCATTGGCACTGCAGCTAGCTCGTATTGGCACAGTCACAGCAGCTTTCAGGAAGGAACCCTTTTCATTTGCTGAAGTGTTTACTGGTTACCTTGGTGGTGTTTTTTTTTTAAATCATTTTTCAGTTTTCTACCTTTCTTTGAGACATGCTGACACAATCTGATAATCTTTTAATTATGGGGGATTTTAATATCCATACTAACGATAAATCTGAACCACTCAGTAAAGCTTTTCTAGACCTGATCGATTCTGCTGGTTTGACACAACAAATCAATGAACCCACTCACTTCTATGGTCACACACTTGACCTGATCCTTACATGCCGCCTCTTTTTCACAGATCTAGCTATCTCACCACACCTACCTGCCCTTTCAGATCACTATTTCTTTACCTTTTTTTACATTCATCTCTAATCGTCATATTAGCCACTTAGCAAAATCTATACTACCCAACACACCGACTCATCCACTGTTCATACACTTGCTGAGAAACTCAGATCAACTATCAACCATGGATCAGTCCTGTTGCTTAAATGAATTCATGGAAACTTAAATTTTGCACTACTGGATACTTTTAACTCAATGGCCCCTCTCTATAACAGAAAAATGAGACCAAAACCATCCCCCTGGTACAATCAAAACACTTGGCTTATGAAACAAAAATGCAGAAAGCTTGAGCATAAATGGAGATCAACCAAGCTAAATAATTTTCGGCTTGAATGGTCAAACAGTCTTTGTAAATGTAAACACACTCTTTGTGCCGCTAGAACAGCTTACTTTTCTGAACTTATACAAAATAATAAAAATAACAATAGCTAAATTAAAATGTAAACCATCTCCTATATGATCTCATGTGACAGCAGCAACCAATAAATATTGCTAAATCAATGTTCTGTTTTTGCTCCTGTTATTTACCCAGGATGGCTAATCCAGAGCTTTGGACACCAGGGAACAGAATATGAATGAACAGAGAACCTGCAAAGGCCTTATAAACAAGCAGCAACCTGGAAGTCAGCTCTGAGGGCAAAAGTTAACCAGTGCACTTAGGTGAAAATGGGGCAAATGTGCTTGTACCTTGCAGTACTTTTGAGTAACTTGGTCATCTTTTGTAAACTGGACTGATCAATAAGGGGTGAACATCTAGAAAATTGAAAAACTATCTAACTGTCAATGCCACCAATGTCTCGTTCAGAAACACCCTCTTGCTGCTGTAAATGCTGCTGATGTCTTGCTAAAAACCACCTGTTTTTTGGTGGCACAATAAAGGCTGGAAATTGTATCTATTTCTCGCAACAACCATTTTTGTTATTTGAAGGTCTCGCATTGTGGTCTGCAGCTTGGCAGCTGTCACACCATCCTCTCCAACCCCTAACAAGAAACTCAGCACATAAACGTGTAATCTAAACTACGTCACTTTTGAAACATTGATAGGACACGCATGAAACTTACAACTATAACGTATCCCTGGTTTACAATACAGATTGCCATTTTGTTGGACTAATGTCAACAGACTACGCAGGATGCATAGCCACAGCATGGTGTCTGAAAGAGAAAAATATATAATACATATATCCAGCATTTTCATAAAACATGGTAGTAACCTAAAAACTAAAATGCATCAGTCGAGTTTGCGAGGCTGTATCTGCCCAGTCCGTCTTGTTAAACCACCCCACAGAATGCAGTTTTCGCTCTGTCATCTTCACTGTAGTTTGAATGTCTGGAAAGTTCAAGGACTGCAGCTTTAAGTTCATTGTCGACTAAAAGTTTGATTAATTATGACAGGAATGCTTGATTACTCTTTAAGTGAAACAAGGCATGTTTACTCTGGATAAACTCCAGGGATTCAATCCAACTCTTGCATTTAAGTTGCCACAGCTGCTTCTTTTCCAATGAATCAACTTGACTCAACTGACAGATATGACAGCTTATTCACCCCTTAGCTCTGGGGTTATCTGCAGATACTGTTGATTTACTGAAGCTTAGATTTCCAACACTGACACAAATATGTAACTCAGTGGTTGTACTGAGTAACAATGTGTTACTGTGCTGACAGAAATCGCAAATACCTCACAACCTCAGCAAATAAAAACACTATAAAAACTATCTGTGTGACTAAGACCAGGAGGGGGAAATGGGGCAAACAGGTTTTTGGTAAACTGACAAGTCTAATACTCGTTCCCCTCTTAGCTCCTTTGGTCTTTGCCAACTCCTGAGGGAAATATCTGTCTCTTTAGCTGCGAAATGCTCCACCATGCTCACGTCCGGTTAATTTAGTCTTTTTGGTGTTACAGCGGCTTTATCAGAGCTTTTTTGTCTAGTTGTTTGTAGTTGTGGGCTGCAAAATTCAAAACTATGAAGCTAAAGACTCCATAAACCTTTACAGAGCTGAGGGGAACAGCAGAGTGTTAAAATTATTTATACTGTATGTATGTTTGTGTGCTTCTTTTCCCCCTCTCTATAAATTAAAGAGCATGCTATAATTTGCAAAGGCATGACGCAATACTGATGTAAGCAGATGTTGTGACAAGCTTAAGCTGATGACATACAATCTTAAGGCTGTAATAATAATACAATAATAATACATTGTTTTGACAGGTATCTGGCCACAAACCAAAGTGCTGTGCAAATTGCAATTTTGACCTGCTGGTGACACTAGAAGACAAGTCAGGGGGTCACTGAAATCAAACCTGAGATATTTGTCCAAAAATACTAAACAGCATCAGTCGCGCCCCCAAACAACAAGTTCAAGTGACAAAGCCCTTGTGGCTTAGTGGCAAGTGAAGTGGAGGAAAGACAGAGACAAGTGAATTTTCCTCTATAAAGTATTTACTTTGGAGAAGGTTTCCACAAAGTAAAACAACAAGCAGGGTCATTCCGGTTAAATTACACACTAGTTCTGCCTGGACAACACATATTGTAACCACCTGCAAAATGGAGGAAATAATGTCAAATTAATAATGGCTGTGTTTGTTGGTACTGGTGTAAAAATAAATTATGATCATGTTCAGGTGTTGGGATGATACTGCGATGATTTTGCAATTCTGGCTGGTGCGCTGTTCGAAAAAACTCCCTAATGTGTTAAGGCCCCGATCACACAGAGGCGCACTGCAGTTCCTTTTTAAAAAATGAATGCCACTAGTAAAAACAAACCCGCTTGTGTCATTACCTCATCGTGTCCTTACACTAACCTTCACGTGTAATCACCAGCAGTTGGTCCAGGAGCTTCGCCTTGATGATGGACATTTCCAGGCATATTTTAGGATGATTCTTGGGCAGTTTAACAACCTGCTGTCCATTGTCGGGCTGTATAGCTCTGGGTATCCAGCAGCTGCTACCACCAGATTCTCCTCCATTGTTTACCAACTGTAAACTTGTTGTCGTATCCACCACAGAGGGCCCGCCTCTTAAATCATCCCATTAGACTATGCGGGAAAAAAGATAATGATAAAACTGCTGACATGGGACACTTTTCCGCTCTGAAGTAAAAAAGTTTAACTCGAGGAGTTTTTGCTCCGGCAAAAAATGCCCGGCGCCTATAGTGCAGAAACAGCAATGTTACACAAAAACAGTGAGCGAAAAGCTTCATTCTCTTTAAAAACAATTACAAAAAGCTTCCTCCAGCTGCTAAAATGCTTTCTGTGTGATCAGGGCCTTAAAAGGTAACTTTGCTATTCTTCAATCTGGCTCCTGCTTCGTGGCTCTTTGCTTAATGGAGACAACAGTTTTTAAAATTGGTCTAGTATTAAGGAGGCTGTAGCCGGCAGCTGGGAAACAGGCTGCAAGTAACTACTCAGAGGCATTTCTGTACCATCAATTATATCCACTAAAGTTTTTGCCACTGACAGGCTCAACTTATTAATCTTGTGTAAATTATATAAAGGATCCCTTTGGAGATAGATCAGTTTGTTTAGGAGTAAGATCGTTTTGGTTCAACCAGAAATGGGCCCAAAATCGCTATTGGTAAACTGTCCAGACTCCATTTAATTAAACCGCAATTTTAGCGTGGATAGAGCCAGCATATTTTCACATCTAACTGGCTGAATAAAGTTTTCAAACCGGAGCTGGTGATTGTCTGAACAATGGAAAGACAAATGAAGATAGTTTTTGGATTTTATTTTGTTTCTGTCAACTTTGAATATCCTCCTGAGACCCAGTGTCCTCATATGAGGACATCACATTTTGGGTTTACTCGACCTCACACTTCATTCTACTTTACTCAGACCTGTTGTCGTCGCTCGTGGGCACTTTTTGTGTCATCTAGTGGCAGTAAGAGCACAATACACTAATCCATGTAAAAACAAAATGGCAGCCATCTCTGCCAAATCAATCTGCAGCTGATCCCGACACAAAAGTGGACAAGGTCCAAAACCTGATCACATTTTATGGTTGAAACTTGTTTATTTCTGATTAATAATGTTTGTAATTTGCTATGGCAACAAATTTGACCAATTTTAACAGCAGTAACAAGCTGAGATACCGTTAATTATAAACTTTTGAGGACACTGGGATTTTATTATCGTAGACAATATTTCGTTTTTTATACTTATCAGGTACCAAATAGCTAGGAGAAATTAAAAATGCATACCAAACAAAAGTTCAGGTCCCAGGAGGGTGTAGTGTGTTTTATGACGATAAAATTACTGTATTTAAATAGAGACGTTGAGCTGTTTCTGGTCAAATAAAACTGATTTTACTCCGCAACAAAAAGGTCTGTCTCTGTAGATATCCTTTCCCTAATGTTGTCAGACGCTATAACAACTGAAAGAACACAATTGCCCCGTAACATTACACTGCAGCCTGTTTCGTGGCTGCTGGCTGCAGCAGTCTTGCTCGATAATGTTACCATTTCAAAAACTTTTATTTCCTTTATTCACCGATAGACAAAAATATGAGAAAATGGGGTCCATGTTCAAAAAATATACCCTTTAATATTGGAAAGCTTAAATAACTTAACCTTGATGAACCAGAAAACTCACAAATTGAATATTTGGATACATTCAGTTACTAGTAAATGAAACGTCCACCGAGCTAAAATAAACCAGGGTAACAAAACAGCTCTGCAATAACTCTTATCATGAAGGTTTTGACTGATTCATGACATGTTGATTTACATTTGCACTAAATATTGTAAATACCTTGCAGTATTACTTTTTAAATCAATTTGTTTTATGTCTTTCACTACATGATTATTTAATTTAAGCTGTGTTTTTAATATATTAATGAACCTAATGACTTGAGTGAAATGAATACTGAAGTTACTGTAGTTTACAACCTGTAATTCCTGTTCTGTAAATCTGTCAGTTTGTTGTGTGTTTGTCCTGAAGTGACAGCTGACAGCGGCAGAGAGGAGAACGGTTTTAAATTTGACAGCAATGATGTGATTGGTATAGGGAGACTGTGGCAAAATCTGGTTGGATTAACTCAGAGTGACCCCCATATTCAGCTGATGGAGAGAAGCTGGGGTGCGGCAGAGGGGGATGAAATGAGAGGGTGAAGAGTCTCAACTGAGTGACTGAACTTCTGCTTAAGTGACTGAAATTTCTCCTTAGTCATTAGTTCAAGGTCAACACTGTTTAATACAGGATCATATGAAGTTGGACTCGTTAGCTGTCTCTGTTAAGTAGCTTTCCATTAGTCTCTTACTCTACAGCAGAAAACGGCTCTTCAAAATAAAAACTCTGTGCCGGAAATTCACTGTACTTCAAAACACAGTTTTCTACATACTCGGCATGTTTGCAAGTCACTCTTGATCCATTCAGTACGGACATGTGACCCACTTTTGGACCACAGCCCACCAGCTGGGAACCACTGGTTCAGATAGTTTTCTTCCTTTTTTGTCATTTGGAGCAGCTAGTCAGCAGGTGTCGCTAATCGTTACCAAGGAACCATAGGTCTGAGCTAGGCAAGGGGCACGGTGGCTAACACGTTAGGCTTTAAATATCTGTTGTATTTTTTATTTTTGAGAAACTGTCTACCTTACATGAGACCTATGCAACAGCAAAATGAAGGGATCTGTTACACCAGGGCAACAGTTGGTAAATATCAGGAGTGTCTATCACCCCAGTTTTTGTGGTGTCTCCCACACCAAAGACACTTGTCAGCACTTATCTCCTGTTTTTTGGCCGATTCAGCATGTCTGAGCTGGAAGAGCCCATTGTTTTTGGCAGCTCAGCTCAGTGCATGAGATTAAAAATTGAGGAAGTGAGAAAACAAAGAGACTAAAGTCAAGAGGGCATGAGATGTAGATAAACTATTTATCTGAGGTCCGATTATTGTTTTTTAGCCATTGAGCTATTTAGCGGAAATGGTTTGTGTTATTGTTTGCTTGCACAAAGTGAAAATCATTTGTTCTTTCAACAAAGAGTTGTGTTGTTAATGTGCTAACTTTCTAACGAGCATCTTAAATCCATTTAATCCGTCCTGTCAGTCTTCTGGTTTCCCTTTTTGAATGATGAATACAGACTTGCACCACCTTCTTGTATGAAGACGGATTACATCTCGTGCAGGTGCAGAACACACAGTAGATGCTGGCTGTTGGCTGTGGTCTTTGTGATGTGTTCAAGGGCAACTTTTTTGGCCGAGATACAAGATACATGAGGTGATGCAACAGTCTGACACTAGCTCTTTGATGTTAGTTTGGTCCGTCGGGGCCTTAAATCTACAGATCAGCCTCAAATTTGACAGTGTGAGCCAACTGCATCTGCATCTTATTACTGGTTACTCATCAGCAGGGTTTAAAATTGGCACCCGCCACTCACCAAATGCGGGTAAAAATATGTTTTGGCGAGTAAAATAAACAGGTCACACGCCATTGGCAGGCTGCTAAAATATGCTGACTTTGCTATATAACTTTCAACATAAATGCCAAACAGTAAGACAGACACAATTTACAGCTACAGCAGATCTACTGATTGCGTTTTGAATTTCAAATTTGTCCCTCGCTGTCCACCGTCATTCAACATTTAAAAATGTATCATGTTGTCTTGATACCCACGCTCAGTCAAGAGAAGAAGAAAAAAGGAGACGAAGAAGAAGAAGTTAGAAAAAACGAAGAAATTAAAGTTGTGATTCTTTTAACAGTATCTGAAACCTTCATTTATATAGTTCCCTACTAAAAAACAGGGACAATTAACAATTAACAATTATCTTCATGCTTTATTCTGTTCAGTGGAAATCTGTTATAGTTAAGGTCGTGATTGGGAACAGCTCAGTGGCCGGTAAAAACACATTTTGGCCGGTAAAATTTCAAAAATCAAATTTTATACCCTGCTCATCAGTGAGTCTTTCAACTGACAAGTTCTTTCATTTTAAAAATGGCACTTACTCACAAACCCAGGGAGTCATGTTGCTCTATAGCTGTGTGATATCTTCATGGGAAAAATCCCTGTGTCTTGTGACAAAACTTCTGCAAAAAGTGATGCTGATAGATGGCAGAGTGGGAGCAGGTTACACATAACTTAGCATAATTCTTAAAAAAAACTGTGTGACTGTCATACTGTACATTTTGTCCGGAACACTATTCTTACTCCGAAGTACATACTGAAAGCAGAATAATAAGCAGGACTTTCCCTCAATGCAGTTCTGTGGAAGGGAAGCTATTTTGCCCTCAAAGCAGAAAAAGCTACAGTAAATCTTGTGTAATGGACAATTAAACTGAAGAAAGCAACACTCAAAGCGCTCTGTGGATTCCCACCTGATGCCTCAATGTTCAAAAACCAAACAAAAAGGCAACAAAAGTGCCGTCTTGGATTCCCCTGTGGTAGATACATCATGATAAAGTGCCGGTTACAGTGGCTCAGTGCGTAAGAAAGTATAACAAATCACCCTCTGGAGTACCTTTCAGCAGAGAAAATGTGATTCAGGCTTCCTCACATGAAAATTAGTTGGCTTCTACGTGTTCCTACACGTGTGAGACATTGTGCTGTCTCTTCAGCAGAAACACACGAGGCTCTGAGGTCCCTAAATCACTCAGAGCCCTCACACTCAGCTGCTTGCCTCGCTGCAGGTGAGATTAACAGGTTGTTTGATGCGAGCCGCCGCTTTTCTCCGCAGCCACTTGATCTCTGCTGCTGACATGTGGAATTCATGTGGTACTGCCACTCAGGCGAATGTTTATACAGGTACATACAGATGCTTTGGTTTTGCAGGCCCAATAATCACCAGTTCTGTCTTAGCCGAGTTAAGTAACAGGAACTTTCTAGATAACCAGCTCCTACCTGCAGCCACACAGGTCTCAAGTTTAGTTGTATCTGACCCGTGTTGATGAAGAAAAATGGGGGACTGAGTCAGAACAAGAGGACCAGGCGAAAGGGGAAGAGTCACGGGTCCAGATTGAAACTGCAGCTTGTTCTTTCGGGGTGTATGTCCTTATTTTATGGAAGCCAGAGACAGTCGTGGTTTTAAAATCTTTATTTCAGCCTGTTTTTCTTGAAATCACAACATAATTTTTGTGTAATTTCGGAATAACGAGACAATT